>CM047817.1:54435146-55151759 GCA_026214975.1 Gentiana macrophylla
TTCTATATGCATTTGCGGCCATTGTCATCTCATTGTAGGAAGGATAGAATTTGGTATTCATTCATAGTATCTAAGTTCCAATTGTAAGCAGATGATGCATTAAAAGCGATTTTTGAGGTTGAGTTTCTCTTGGTGTTATATCAGAGGATGACTTGGGACTTGTTGTGAATTCAATCCTATTTTGTTTTAGATGATTTATATCTAGTCGGTGTATCGTGTCTGTTTGTGATTCAAAATCATATTCTTTTCAAATCGTATTAGTATGTAGTGTAGTTGTAGCAGGGGGTCGTTTTGGGGTAAGCGGTGCTATTTGATTTTTTGAAGATGAAGTGGATGTCATCTTTTGAAGTCTGTTTTGCAAATCTTTGAATAACTCATATTTTTCTTTTGCATGTCTTTGATAGATGAAGAAGACAATTGGTATGGTTTTGAAGACCGTAGGTTGTTAAGTGGTTTTACTATATTGGAATGAGTCGGTTTGGGAGTTTGCTCAATTCGACTAAGCTTCATGTGTTTTTCCATTTTTTTTAATTGTTTTCCGATTGTATGGAGACTAGTATTTGTATAATTATTTTGTGAAATAATATTGTTTATATTTCTTTATCGTCTTCGCCGGGCATTTTGATTGCATAAGCTCTCATATATTGATCTTGGTGTTGTATTTTATTCCTTGGAAATGTGGATGAGTAGATTTTATTTTTTCATAATTTTGAGTAGTTTCCCATTCTAGATTCTTATTGCTGAATGGTAATAGGACTAATTTTGGTTGAGAAAGTGGTAGTCAACATGATTTTCTAGGAGTAAATTTCAAACCGATCTGAGGAGAAATGTATATGAATTTTATATGTTTTTACCAAAGTCGTAGTATTTGTTTTCAATTTCATGTATCGTTTTATCGTGAAATTTATCAAAGAACCAAGTCCTTTTTGTACATTTCTTTCTGAGTAAAATTCATCTTGAAGATCTTTTTAATTAATTGTAAAATCTTTTTCAATTACATTTAGTTCATTAAAATTATCGATGTCATTTTGGAAAGGAAGAAATTTGGTTGGTTCTAGAGGGTTTGTAGGGTTCATTGGCCACCTCATTTTACGTATGATAAAAGATCTTGGAATTTGTGGAAAATAATCAACATTTTTTAATCTTGTAGCCGGGATATCGGAGATTGAATTCCTTGGTTTGGAGGTACCTATAACCGATGGGATTTGGGATACTCTGCCTAGATCAATAGTAGCGAAGTATCTCAAATCTGATTGGAATAAGTTTATCGGCACTCGTACTTCATCTTCGGTCAAAAGAAGTTTTACACTTGCCATCGGTGAATTGAGTGACATGTTTTAGTTACGAATTTGGTTACGGAAACCTATTTTGTATTGGGACTACATTTTCTAAAACCCATTCATCTAGAAGAGTAATATCCTTCCACTTTATTGTTCTGAAGTACACTTATTAGATCTCGAAAAGATCTGTTTGTGGCATGAGAGTTTATCCTTTTGGACTATAACATCGTACTTTTGTGAAAATCTTTGAACTCATAGCTTTGTAGTGTAATCTAAAAATAATAGTAATAGGAATTGATCCTTTAACATTTTGTTATTGTGCGTTTTTATTTGAAGCACAAGTGACTTGAGGATGTTTGGATCATTTAGTGAAATTGAAATGTTTGGCCAACAATCAAATGTAATTGGACATGTACAAAGGCTGGACTCAATGAACTTAAAAGTGAATCTTCAAAGTCTATGTGTCTAGTATCTCTACAGAACTTCTAGAATGGCGGTGTTTAATCCTTCTACTGGTTAGAGGTTTTATTCCAACTTGTATTAGACCAATGTGAATATATTGGTATAATTTTTGACAATGTTTTTGTAAGCGATTTGCGAAAGAAGCACCCTTTCAACCTAATAGGCATATATACGGGAATAACAAACAAATAAAACAACCCTAAAACAATCATTTCTACAATAATAACAAATATCTTAAGAGTGCGTGTCGTATTCCTATTTTGTGTTTATATTAGCATGTTAAAAATCTGACCATTCTCCCACTAATTTCCATGTTGAAGCTCATAAATCTTCCTTTCGAGAAAAGTATTAAAGCCTTACATAAATCCATGATGCTCTCAGCATGATTGTTTTATTCTAATGTTCTTTTACAATCATAACGTAATCGCATTTTCATTATGAGTTGCAATTATGTACTTTATTAGGTGTTAGCAAAGAAAGTAGATACTCTAACAAAAGCGGTGGAGGTTGAAGTTAAGAGTATGGTATGTGAGGTTTCAATGATGAAGAATGAGGTTGTTATGTGTGTGGTGAATGAACAAGAAGCAAATAAAAACACTTTGGGTATTCAAAAGGTGCAGTTTACTAGCTCTTAATCGCTTCTTTGAGCATTACTACTCTTTTTTATAGATAAATTATTTCCTTGTTGTGTTCTTTTGGTTTGGAGATAATGCCATTCATGCAACAAGTAAAACTATAGTTAGTATTTGATATAAATTTTGGCTTGTGATTCTTATTGGCGGTATTATTATTCTATTTTTGTTCATTTTAGTCTAAGAACAATGGATGTATGTTTATTTAATAAATGGATTCACTATTCATAATGATCTATAGTTTTCATCATCGAATGCGGGAGGCATATGACCTTATAATGATGGGAAGTGTCATCATTATATCATGGTTTAATGAGTGGAAAAAGACTCTAAAATAAAGGGGAGATGTCCTCATTAAACCATTGTATAATGAAGTGGAAATGATCATATGAGGTATATGTATCACAATTTAATGACGGGGAAAATGATCTTTTAATGAGGACATGTGTGTGATTAAATTGTTATTTTGTAAGGGAATTAGGCATGTAATGAGTGGATGAATCGTTATTAAAAACAATGTTTAATGATGAGAATATACCGTCATTGAATGTGTTATATAATTAATGACGGAAAAAGATTCCCGTCATTATTACCTTTAACGGTGGAGGCGTCGGAGAATGGACATCTCCCATCATTAAAAACTTTTAATGGGGAATCAAACATTTAATGTCGGAAATTCCTCCCATTAAAAGCCAATTTTCTTGTAGTCTTTGTTATCTAAGTGTTGGATAGTGCGATTATAAGGATTAGTAAGGTCAATCATTTTACTATTGTCTCTTATAAGCGTAACTTAAGATCATTAGTGGATTCCTCCAACATCACAGAGGAGGGGAGGCGATAGCAAAATAACTAACCGCTAACTTTGACCCAGCAGTATCGGGCCCAGCGGTAGTATAGTGTTGTCAAGGTCGAATCAACATAAAGTAATGTTCAAGTACCAAAGTCGACTTAGAACTTAGTTCGAGTCAAAATAGTCGAGGAAAGGTATTATACTACTACAAAAGTAAAGATTGTACTCCGAGTTTACTTAGATATTAGCGGGTATAGTCGAACTATGATCCCATGAGCTACTTTTAACCCAAAGGAAGGACTTAACAGGGGCGTGTCTTAACCGACCTACCTATCAATGTAGTTTAACGACATCCCACGGTGCCAACTCCTAATTCTAGCGATTAGAGTGAACAACTCAATCTAACCACCCTATGTGAAGTTAATTAATTCTACCTTTAGAAAACCGATTAACCTAACATGATTAAGCTCACAAGTCGCTCGAACAACGATGAAAAACCTCTGTATTGGGTTCGGACCTAACAACTAGGGCGAATCTACGCATAACGATCCTAAAACCCCTTATCCCACATCTCACACAAAATGCATCTATAAGTTTGATGTGTGTGACGAGTGAACTAGGTGATCAATCTAATTCAAAAGCGTTAAAACAAGTTTTGACATGGATTAATCGTTTAAACAATAATATTACGCACTACACAACTCCACTATCTCATCCTCCTGGGGGTTTTGCTCGCTTGCACATAATTCGACTACACATGAATTTAGCTACTCACAATTATGCTAGTAAACAAAAAAGAATTGAAATAATGCTAGAAATAATAAAATATAAAGTATTCATTACCATAAAGCGAGGAGAAATCGATCTGAAAAGTGTGACGAAATAATCCACCAAAGAACAATCTTTGGAACTTGAAACATAAAACTAAGCTATAGAAAGTGTTTAGAATCAAAGGATGTTATCTTAGGAATCAAGGGATCAAAGGGTGTTTAATCATGCTAAAATCGCCCCTAAATCGCCTAAGAAAAGTCTAAAGTCGGCAAAACACATGAGTAGGGGCTGAATGAGCTGCGTATTTATAGATTAGGTCGAAATCTGCTGCTTTGTCGGTCCCGGGACGCTTGTGCGGTCCATGTCGGACTCCGTCCGCTGGAAAATATGAAGATATTAGGGCTTTGTCTTCATTGGGCGGGCATTCGCATTCCTCTGGGCGCCCGTCACGGTAACTTATGACTTGAGGCACCCCGACCCTGGCCGCTCGTCGTAAACTTTGGCGTCCATGCGTGTTAAATGAGCCGTGAATCGGCTGAGCCTACCCAAGCGCCCGTGCTGGGGTCTTTTGGGCGCCCGTCCAGCCAAAAACATAACTTTACGAATGAGTGTCAATCTTTGTGGGCGCCCGTGCGGAATGAGCAAACTCTGTCTTATGTGGCCTTCCCTTAGGCGCTGTCGAGGTATATCAAGCGCCGATCATTTGTCCTCATCCTAAACTTGGCTTTTCTTCACTTTTTATGCTACATTGAGGCGACGATCCGTCTCATAGTCCAAAACATCACCTTCCGGGTCCTCGAGTCACCTAAGTCCGGCAATAACATAGACAAACAAACACCGCGCATAATTCCATAGAGAAAAAGCGCTCGGAAAAGAGTGAAATATCGCTAAAAAGGCGGAGTTTACTATCGATATGACGAGTTTAATCCCGTGTATATAATTCTCGATATTTCTCTCAAAGCGGTCTATATCTACCCAAAACATGCCAATAAGGTGATAAGCGGGGTTAAGCGCACACCAAAGTCTGAGTAAAGTTGACTCCATCAACCACCCCACACTTAGCCTTTGCTCGTCCTCGAGTAAGTTAGGCGCTCTAAAAGCAGAACCATGGGATCAACTTTACGACACATGCATAGCGCTCACGGCATCAAGGCAAAAGTAGAGTAGACCTTGAACTCACACCACTTGACCCTATCATACCACGCAGCGAAGTGTGTGTGTGATATAGACCGAGGACTACACTCAAAATGATCACCGGCTTTGAATACCGGCCAAATGACTACACACAACTCATACCGGGCTAGAATCTCCACTAATCGAGACAACCGAGGCTAAATATGGTCAAGTAGGACTTGAAGGGTTATAATGTCAAGTTCGGGACGGGGGTTAATTGAAAGGAAATTTTGGGGTGGAGAAAGATAAAAACACGAGTGAACCTAATCATTTCATGTATTCTTGCTTTGAAAACATACCAAACCACACCAAAATTCTTTCAATTCTTTCTATACTCATTTATAGACATCCACAACCTTACCATCATACTCTTATGTATTCAAAACATCCTCCTTTGACTCCTTCTTTTTCAACTTTATTCAAACTTCTTCTCTTTTTTTCATTCTTTTTCATTGCTTTTCATTTTTTTTCTTTTTTTTTTCTTCTTTTTTTTTTCTCAACTTTATATTTTTCCTCGAACCAACAATCCTCACAATAGATTCCTTGAGCCCCTCCCCTTCATTATATTAGCTCGTACCAACCAACTCCTCTCAAAACATGCACCATCTCCCACCCCACACTTGCCTTGGCAAGTGTGTCTAAAAATAACAATTAAGTCCACTCGTAGGGTGATCAAAGGCGTGACCAATAATAAAGCTCGGGGTTAGGGATAATATAGGCTACGTAACCAAATGGCTCATTTGGACGGTGGTGAGACCGTCCTATCAAGACTTAGAGGGGTTCGAGGTATAATGTTGGGATTTCGGGTTATTTGGCTCTGGCTAGGTCAAAGAAAGCGCCATAACTCTCATCCCGTATCCGGCCTAGGTTAACCTTTCTATTTAGCCTTGAAACTAGTGGTACAAGTGCGTATAGCAACGGACTAAGTGCAACCAAGGTCTCGTGCGATAAAAAAAAAAGAGGTTCGTATCGTGACAAAATAAAATCACCAGGAATACATTACTCGTTTACTAAGACATCTACCAAATCTATCGTGAGAAACATGCATATAACGCGGTGTCAAATCATGAAAAGTTTTAAAATTTTAAGCCACGAACTGACTTCAGCGGACATTAACTAAGCATATCACAATTAATGGCATATTTATCAATCAAAACAATAAAGCTAAGCCGTATCCACCCCCACTTTGAATGAAACCTTTGTCTCGTGTGTGAATGAGATAGAAAAGAGACTTAGCCGGACACTGGCGTGAAAAGCGATATCGAATCCGTAACGGCCCGTGAGAAAGCAGGACCCCAATCCCTATACCAAACAAAAACAACCACGACAAAGCATGCACGGGACATGGTCCACGTGCCAAAACATTCAATAGGGATATGGGGTATAAAGCGTAGAAGGCCTTGTCACGTCGAGAAAGCTTCGATAGGCAATATATGTAGCACATCACATAATAGCTTTAGATGGAAAAATCACCCACATTGGTAAAGCACATAACATCTAAGCATCAAATATAAGGCCAAGAGGCACACTCATCATAGAAAACATCTGCGTGCATACATATCATAGTCAAGGCATAAATTGATATAAGAGCACATAGGCGGATATTCTAGATTCCTTTCAATTCCACACAGTTTTATTAAAGTAGGTTGCCTCCCCAAAGCGCCGTTGTTTTACGTAGTTGGCTCGACCGGGTGGCGCTGAACAAACTCAATCCAAAACAACCTCAAATAACTTGCCAAATAAGCACATAGCATGTCAACCAAATTCAGCATTCATGAGTTTAAACATGCTCGTGGATATCCCGAGGCCATCATAAAAATAGTCGAGTTAGTGGCGGCTTACCTCATACCACTTGTCTTTGCTTTCTCTTGCCATCTCACACACTCTCTTTCCTCTCCGGCTTTGGCGATGGCTTCCTCTTAGACTTCTTGTAATCGGTGTTTAATCAATCCGCACTTTTCCCGGCTTAGGAGCACCGGTGCAACGGGCGATCGATTTATTACGTGCCTCGATCTTGCCTCGATCGGCGACATCTAAATAGCGCACCACATCTCCTTTTGACAATCTTTTTTTTTCTTCACCTTGCGTCGATCGCATCACACCACAAGAAAACAAAGATTACGTATATAAGCATTCATCATTTATTGCATTTGGACCTCTATCCTTGTAAACATTTAAGCGCTCTATCTAGCCCCCCAACTCCAAGCGAAATATCTCCACTCTTTACTCCTATTTGAGCATCGCTAGTGGTAAAAGGGACGACCTAATAGGACCAGAGGTCCTAGAGTCCATCTCCATGTCAAGAATCACAAAATCCACGAGGAAACACGAACTTGCCTACGAACTAGAACATCTTGACTACCCCAGCGGTTTCCTCACCGACCTATCAGCCATTTGTAAGGTCATCCCGTGAGCTCTAAATCACCTAACCCTAATTTTTCATATAAAGTCTTAGGAATCAAGCTCACGAAGCTCTAAATCACATAAAACATTTTCAATTCTGATTATTGCCTATGGTGATAGGAATGGTGAAACCTCCTCAATCTCTCATCTTGGGGGATTTTCTTGTCATAAGCTGTTGAACACTCTACCTCGACAACTACCTTACCCATTTTCTCTCTACTTGCCAACATCCCTTTCAAACACTTAAAATACTCGGGCACACTAGCAGCTGCCTCTAACGGTGGGACATTGATCTCTACCTTCCTAAGAATGTCGAGGAACCTATCTGATTTTCGATAGGCGGCTTCTTAAGGCCTTTAGGTGGGTAAGGCAGCGTATTCTCATCAAAATCGGGGAAGGGAGGGGCATAAAGTCATGTTTACCTCGAGCTTTTGGCCTTGGAGGCCCGGATGTAGCTTCTGTCTTCTTCTTTGGCTTGCTCGGTTTCTCCTCTTTTGTATCCAAAACTATGAAATCCCGCTTCTCCATTGCTTGACTCTCTTGGGTTGAAGTGCTTGCTCTCTCTCGGCTTCTAGTGCCCTCTTTTCCTAGCAATCGCGAGATCTTTCTTGACTAACTCTCTTCTCATAGCTTCCAACTCAATTTCCATTATCTCTCTCTCTGCTGCCTTAGTTTCATCCATTTCATCCAAATATTTCTCTGCTTCGACCCCTCTCTTTGGCTGGTCCACTCCCAATTCTCTACCACTTCTAGTGAATATTGCATTCACTTGTCTCGGGTTCTGCTCAGCATCACTCAAATTCTTCTTCAGTGTGTTTGTGATTTGCCCAACAGGTTTCAAATTCGAATGGCGGAGTCGTGGCCACTTTTTGCTCAACCGCATTTTATTCAATTCGGATATAGTCTATCTAATCTTTCCGGGATTATCTCGGTGGACGTCTTGAGCACGAGGTGTTCAATTGTTGAGTGTTACGATTGTTACAGTGAAGCGAGCATTCGGATCTTGATATGTGCCAGGATTTCTTTGTTTACGAGTGGTGATTTGCTTCTTTGATTACCTGTTATACGATTACGATTCGGCCTTGACTATGCCCTGATTACGATTATGTAGTTCTTTGTTGGCCTGTGATTGAGATTCTTGATTCGATTATTACGATAGCTACCTTGGTTCTTATTACGGTATGAATTACGATTACGGGGATTACGGTTCCAAGATTGGTTATTTGGGCTTTGGTTGCATGAACCCTTGGTTACGATTGTTATTGTTTGATTCCAATTACGCCCATGTTGGTTACGATTCGATTACCCCCATTACCTTGTCATATAGCTCACATTGTCTTATTCTTTGCTCTTCCATGCCATACTACGCCTTCTTTGGTTATCAAAATTCGAATTCCTTTGTTGTTGTTGGACAAAATATTGTTGATTATTCTTTACATGTCCCATTCACGAACACATTACATTCTTTGTTCTGGAGGCAATTGTTGTGGTAAGTGGACTTCTTTAGTGAAGTACATTGCAAAGCGGAATGGCCACCCCACACATTTGGCATTGTAATGCCGCCTTTCTCTCTGCCTCCATCCTCTCCATTATTAGTGACATCGCTTGCATCTTCTCGTGCAATGCTTGCTCTCTATCAAATCGTCTTTCAATGACTTTCTGATTTCTAAAGCGCTTTCTTGTTCTTTCTTGTAGAGCCCCCTTTGCCCTTCTCCATCGGCGCATTCTCTATCGTCTTATAGCTTGTTACGGCGGCGATTCATAATATCTCCGCCCGTTTGCGGCATTGATTTGTTACGATCCATTGGCTCTAAGGCCTGAATAATATAATAACTTTGTTCCGTAGAAAAGCGTGTGGAAGGCATCTCTTGATGACCCACTGAATCACTCATAAGTCTCTTTTAAGGTCTCTCCTCGAGACCGTCAAGCGAAGAGATTTCTTCCTTGAGATCGAATCTTCACGGAGGAAAATACTTCTTGAAACACTCACGTTACATCTGCTCAAGTATGTAGTGAATCATTAGTTAATGAATCAAACCAATCCTTTGTGGCTCCTCTCAATGCAAGCGGAAAAACAATTAGCTTTACCGCCTCGTCACTCACCCGTTATATTTCATCGTTTCACAAATTTGGAGAAAATGATCAAGAAAATTTGTTTGGGTTCTCGGTTGATTTCCGTGGAATAGAGCATGTTCCCCCAACATGTTCAGAATATTTTGCTTGATGTCCATGTTGTTTGCATTAATTGGGGGCACTCTAATTGGATTGTGCCCTAAAACCTCTTGTGGGGTGGTAACATAGTCTCGACAGACTCTTGGTCTCTGTACCTGCTGAGCCATCTGTGGCTGATAATTCTCTTTGCTGTTGTTGCTGCTGATAAAACTGCTGCCCAGGAGGTTGCTGAGGATGCGGGTTTTGGAACCTCTGTTGATTCTCCTGTTCCCTTAGCATTTGTAGTACTCTTTCAGCTGTAGATTGGTCATCGCCCGAGCTGGCGAGTGTGTTGTTGTTGCAGCGGCGACTTGCTTGAGTACGCTCGGTGTTCCTGTTCTGTTACCCCAAGTATCTATCACCGGTTCTAGCTGTCCCAGCTGTCCACCTCGGTTACTATCAATTCCGGTTCTCACGAGTGTATTGAGGTCGAGCGTTTGCTAAGTCTCAACCCATCATTCTCAATTGTTCTATCGTTAGCGGTTGGGGTCAATTGTAAGTTGTATCTACGAGGTTGGATGTCTTGCCCGGTGCATTGTGCTCGATTAGGGGCTCTTTGCCATCTCTATGATTCGGTGAATCCTCCAATCTCTCGAGGATTACGAAAATGAACTTTCTACTACCCCTTCTTCCCTCAAACAAAGGGTTGGATTTGCAATCGAGAGGTTCTCCTCGGCGTTGACTATTTCTATGGCCGCACAAAAGCTTCATTTTCTTCAATTGGCTCGATGAGTGGTTCTTTGGAGCTTGGGTCATTCAGCTTTGAAAAACAAGAAACAACAAGAAAACAAAATAAAAATGACCTAAGCCCAAGCTTTGGTCAACTTACAAGATATTAAGCGTTACTCCCGACAGCGGCACCAAAATTCTTGATAGAAAAATAACTAACGCTAACTTTGACCGACATAGTATCGGACCCAGCGGTAGTATAGTGTTGTCAATGTTGAATCCACGAGGAGTAATGTTCAAGTACCAAAGTCGACTTAGAACTTAGTTCGAGGTCAAAATAGTGGGGAAAGGTATTGTTCTACTACAAAAGTAAAGATTGTACTCTTGAGTTTACTTTAGATATTAGCGGGTATAGTCAAACTATGATCCCACGAGCTACTTTTACCCCTAAGGAAGGACTTAATAGGGGCGTTTCTTAAGCGACCTACCTATCAATGTAGTTTAACGACATCCATGGGTGCCAACTCTAATTCTAGCGATTAGGTGAAAAACTCGATCTAACCACCCTATGTGAAGTTAATTAATTCTCCCTTTATAAAACCGATTAACCTAACGTGATTAAGCTCTATAGTTGCTCGAACAAAGATGACAAACCTCTGTATTGGGTTGGACCTAACAACTAGGCCGAATCTACATAGCGATCCTAAAACCCCTTATCCCACATCTCACGACAAAATGCATCTATAAGTTTGATGTGTGTGTGACGATGAACTAGGTGATCAATCTAATTCAAAGCGTTAAAACAAGTTTTAGGGCGTGGATTAATCGTTTAAACAATAATATTTCGCTTTACACAACTCCTATCTCATCCCCTTAGGGGTTTAGCTCACTTTCACATAATTCGACTACACATGAATTTAGCTACTCATAATTATGCTAATAAACAAAATAAAATTGAAATCATGCTAGAAATAATAAAAGAAAGTATTCATTACCATAAAAATGAGGAGAAATCGATCACGAAAAGTGTGACAAAATAATCCACCAAAGAACAATCTTTGGAACTTGAAGCGTAAAACTAAGCTATAGAAGGTGTTTAGAATCAAAGGATGTTATCTAAGGAATCAAGGGATCAAAGGGTGTTTAATCTATGCTAAAATCGTCCCTAAATCGCCTATGAAAAGTCTAAAGTCGGCAAAACACATGAGTAGGAGCTGAATGAGTTGCGTATTTATAGATTAGGTCGAAATCTGCTGCTGTCGGTCCCGGACGCCCGTCTGGTCCATGTCAGACTCCCGTCCGCCTTGAAAATATGAAGATATTAGGGCTTCGTCTTCTTTGGACATGCATTCACATTCCTCACGGGCGCCCGTCGGTAACTTATGACTTGAGGCTTTTCGACCTCACGGGCGCTCGTCTGTAAACACGGGCGTCCGTATGTGTTAAATGAGCTTCATTAATCGGGTGAGCCTACCCAAACGCCCGTCTGGGGGTCTTTTGGACACCCATCCAGCCAAAAACATAACTTTCTAAATTAGTGTCAATCTTTGTGGGCGCCCGTTTGGAATGAGCAAGCGCCCGTCGATGTGGCCTTCCCTCAGGCGCCCGTCGAGGTATATCAAGCGCCCGTCACGGCTTGTCCTCATCCCAAACTTGGCTTTTCATCACTTTTTATACTACATTCGGGCCCACGATCCGTCTCATAGTCAAAACATCGCCTTCCGGGTCCTCGAGTCACCTAAGTCACGCAATAACATAGACAAACAAACACCACGCATAATTCCGCCAAGACAAAAGCGCTCGGAAAAGAGTGAAATATCGCTAAAAAGCGGAGTTTACTATCGATATGTGAGTTTAACTCCTATGTATATCATTCTCGATATTACTCTCAAAGCGGTCTATATCTACCCAAAACATGCCAATAAGGTGATAAGCAGGGTTAAGCGCACACCAAAATGCTGATAAAGTTGACTCACATCGAGGCGTCGAGATTACACCACCTTGAACTTCCATAAACAAATTCTTGCACTTTACTTTTTGGCATTTACTTTTTGGCATTTACTTTACACAACTTTCTTTGAATCAATCACTTTGTACTGCTATGATTTCATCAAACTCGGCACATCGAGTTTTAAAGAACAACAAACTAAAAGTCGTAAATTTATCCGATGCATAATAAATCAATTGAGAGGCGTTGGTCCCATAGAAGGGTGAGGATATAGTTAGAGTGGGGTGAATGACTATATTAGGAGTTCAAAAACATTTCTTTGAAAAGCTTTTGTGCGGTGAATTAAAACCCTTCTAAATGTATTTTCAAAATAGATTCGACACACACAATCAAGAAAATATATCAACTAAAAGTAAATGCGAGAATGTAAAGTGTTGTAAGTAAGTGAACACAATGTTTATAGTGGTTCAGGGTGGTGCAATCCCGTAATCCACTATTTTCATGTGAAGATTGAAGGAATTCACTATTGTTTTCACCCTTTGTAATCCACACTACAAAGGGTGGACTTATTTGATACTTTTTGAAGGAGGAATAGTCTTCAATGCATCTATCTTATCAAGGTTTGCTTTAATTCCTTCATTTGAGATCATATATCCAGGAACTTACCCGATCTTATTCGAGCGTGCATTTCTTGGGGTTGAGCTTCATCTAAGTTTTCTGAGTACTCAAAAACTTATTCAACATCCATTAAATACTAATCAAGAGACACTGCTCTTGGTTAGGAAATCAATCACATATACCTCCATACATCGGGCCGATCTTGCATTTGAAAATCTTGTTCACCGCTTTGATAAGTTTCTCGACATTCTTTAGGCCAAAGGGCATGGTCATAACAAAGCGTTCCAAATTTACTGTTATGATTCAAGTATTCTCTGTGTTTTTAGGGTCTATAGAGATTTGGTGATAACCATATATGCATCTATAAAAGTGAAGACTTCAAAATTCAACTTTGTGGAATCTATGAGCCTATCAATTTTGGCATGGCATAACAATCCTTAGGACATGTGTTGGTCCCTTGGAAAGGCTAACACAAGTTTAGAGGGGGTGAATAAACTTGTCACCAAAAACTTTCCCAAAACCGAAAGTACCCAGGAGGCGAGTTTCTACTAAACTCAAAGTGAGCAGACAAGCGATGCTCAATTCAGTTTTGTTCCTATCCTTTAACCTTGCATAGGTGTTAGCTAATTCGATTTAGTGATGCTAGAAGCCTGAACTAACTTGCGGCGGATAAGATTAAGCCTTTTCGTGCAATAGATGTGTCAATAAAGATCTAATCTTGACTCGATTAATACGATGTTTCTTTGAGTGAGTGATAACATGACAAAACAATAATTAAACCAATCACATCACAAATATAAATCGTAAAGTAAATCAACACGAGTTTGTTTATGGAAGTTCGGGTGGTGTAATCCCGTCGTCTCCCCTTCTCTGTGGTGTAGGAGGTTTCACTAGAATCTTGAGATAAGCTGTTACAAAATCCTAGCCCAATGGCAGTCCTTCATAACACCCCTAATTTCACTTTGTCTACACATAATGAAAAAGGTAAGATTGCTCCCTTCACTCTTCACACTAATCCTTCGGAGGTGGAATGACTCCTTCACCAGCTCACCACACAAACACGATCCGTGGCGCAACAACAGTTGTTGTGGCAAGCGAGTTGCAACCGTATGAGAAAGGTGGAGTTGCTCTCCTCAAACTATGCACATCAACCTTTTTTTTTACACAAAGGTTAGGTTTTGAATTAATCAAGAGATTAATTCAGTGAGCTGTCTGCTTCTTCTGGATATGGCGTTGTAGCTCCAAGATGCCTTCTTCCCCCTTAATGGGTTATTGAATATTTCTTTATAATCTTCAAGGCAATTTTGTTGGCTTTCCCTTTTCTAGATATGAATTCTTATTTTCTGGATCTGGATATTTAGATATATGCTTTTTAACCCTTGTCCTAGATCTCCTTTTTCATGCACTTTCCTTTTGAGTATTTATAGGGGCAATGTAGCGGTTAGATAAATTTTATGGCCGTTGCATTTGTTGTTTAATAACGTTTATATATACGGCCTTTTATCGTTTTGTTATTTCAAATTAAACAAGGCCTTAACTCGATTTTCTACTCTTCTTCAAAAGCGAGTACCTTATATACATGACATCGACTTTAATTGACTAAGTCGGGGTAAACCATTCAGATTTCTTCTTTTCACAGTAGCGATAATCTTTGTCCTTAAGATTATTGACTTTATATGATCTATAGTTAAGTTTGAGTCACCACAAATTTGCACGAATCTGTCATATAGTCACGACTTAATCGACTTCTAGCGATTTTTCCACCTCGATTCTTGAGTCTTCAATAGCGAGTCTATGTCCCTCGATTCTTGATCTTCTTAGAAGTCAGCTGAGTCTGTGTCCCATAGCTAACTTATCTTCTTGATTTTCTCATAGCTGAGTCGATCCTCGATTCTTCATATGTATACTCAGTTTGCTTCTTTGTGACTCATTTGTCCTCATAGTTCTATCTATTACAATGCTTATGCGAAACAACCTATTCAAAGTTCATACTCTAGATAGAACTTATACATTTTTTCTCTAGAGACTATATCTTGCTTCTTCTTTCATTAGGCACTATAATGATTAGTTATAAATTCATGATCATGGGTTGTAAGTGGTCTCACTAAGTGCGTGACAAATCATCATCAAAACACAAATATTATTTCCAACAATTCCCCCTTTTTGATGATGTATCATAACCCTCACTAAAAGCAATAATAAGAGAATAATGCAAGAAATCATAACAAACTAAAACAAACTAAAACACATGAGTTCATCACAAAACAAATGAGTTCTTTGGATTCATTACAATTTTCTTTTTCCAAAACCAACATCTTTTCACCAAGAAAAATACTTCTTTTTGTTTCTAGGAGCCTTCTTGTCCTTCCTTCTTCTCTTGATTCATTATCTCTGGGCTTGATATCCAGGTATTCATTGATCAACCGATTTGCTTCTTCGTTATCTGGGTTCTTGAGTTTTATCAAAATCTCTTTAATCTCTTCATCCATTATCTCCTCTTCTTCTTTTGATATCAAGTTATGTCTTTCTCTTTCAACTTTTCCCTCTGGTTTCATTTCAGCTTCCCCCTCAGTCTTTGCTTCTTTATCTCCAACTCCTTTTAATTCGATTTGCAATCTAGCACAAATTGCAATCTTCTTTCTGATGTTTAACACAACTTTAACTGAGGCTTCTTCATCTTCCTCAGTTCTTGTTTCTACAAAAGTTTCTTCTACTATTAGCTCTCGATCAGTTATCATTGCTTCTCCATTTTGTTGAATAGCAAGTAGATCATCATCTACTTATCATCTTGTTCTTTAATCAACAGTTTAGCATATATTTCTTTAGCTTTGTCAGCATTTTCTGTTTTATCAGCATCAACATCACCTTCATTTTTATCTTCCCCTTGTTTGAAGATAAGCAAAAGCTTACTTCAAATAATTTGTGCAAGCGATGATGTTGGAGTATTTGTTCGAGACACTGAGTAATGTTGTGTTGAAATAAATTCATGTAATTCATAGAGCTTCTTTTGTAGAAGTGCGCATCGGTTTCGATGATCACTTTTAATCCTTCCAATTTCTCCTTAGTTTGATTAATTGGTCTTTGAGACCTTTCAATTGCATCATGGGAATGTCCTTCAATATCAATTTGCTTGTAGGCGCATTTTGAACTTGAGATGAAGCGGCTTCATGATAATGAGAGTCATGACTTAATAGTTCTTTCTCATACTCGATCGCGCAAAATTCAGCATCTTCAAGACTTATCTTTGCTCCTCGGTATATCCTTCATGTATTTGGTTGGAAGTCCACTTTCTTGATTTCATCTTCAATTTGAATAGCGTCTTACATTTCAGTAGTCCTTGCAAAATATTTGTTCCACATCCTCCATGTCTTCTTAATGTTCTTTCATCCAGATTCTGATTCCACTTGAGCTAGAGTTTGAAGTTTCTCTCATGTCTTCCTCATCGACTTTCCTTTTCTTCGCTCCACGGACACGATTTGATGTATTATACATCTCTGTGAATTTTGAGATGGAGAAATAGTCTAGTATACTTTGAACGGATATGTAAATCCCTTTTTCAACAAGAACTTTTCTTGAACAACCTTTCTTCCTTGAGCTTTCGCTTTTCATCCGAAATTTGCTTGATCTATTGCTTGAGAAAAACTTGTTCCAATCCGACTTTTCTTCAAACCAAATAGCATAGATTAGTTTCATCTTTTTAGTTGAAAGCATGTAGAATTCAAGTGTGACCAATAACCTTTTTGGTGGAAGAATTTTCAACAATGCGAACTCTTGTTTTTGTTGATAAATGGATGCAATGAAAATTTTCTCATCTTTGTTGAGTCTTTGTGACATTCCAAAGTCAGCTTTTTGTTCATTTCAAAAGTGAGAGATGAAGATCCTCCAAATATGTCCAAACCAAAGATTAGGAAGCGGATGTTCATTACTTGATAATGCTTTTATCTTGAACTATTGTCCTAAAACTCTTTCCATCATCGGCGATTATGGCGTTTACGTAGAAGTCTTTGATGTCTTACGAGTGCAGTATTGACCTTCGTATCAATCAGATTTTCAAGTCCTCGAATCTTTTTGATTTTATGCGCAATCTGAATTGATAGGGTGGAGTTGAAAATTTTTGGTGAAATCATCTAGACTCATGGTGATTCCTTCATCAATGTTATATCGCTCCATGGATTTTTAAATTAAGAGTTCTTGGGGGAACTTTGAATGTTTAGAAATTGATTGAGCAAGATTTTGTCAAGATTGTAGGAATAGTATGCATTTCTGAGTCTTTCAATTACTCAATCGTTTTAAATGAGAGTCGTGTCACAATCAATGAGATTTGTAGGGATGCACATCTAGTTCTTCTCCTTGATTGACACATGGCTTCAGGTGATTTGTCTTGTCAGCCCAAGCGTCAGATGGTAGCTGGAAAGTTTTCCGCTTTTGACCAATTTGCCCGTCATCAGCTTTTGCCTTTTTCGACTGCGTAGAAAGTTTGTTTTCTCGGTTTGACAACATAGGCCCGACATAGCTTTGCAAAAGCAGTTTAAGTTTTCTTCGGTACCCATATCTTCTTGGTTCGAATTTGGATTAATTCTTGAAATCTGGACTTGATTTCTTTGATGAGATAATTAATCTTTCGTCTATTTTCCGGATAGGCCATTCGCTCAACCTTAGTTGATTTCACAAGGATTCTTTTAGATTTATCATCTTTATTTTCTCTGTGTAATCCTTTGGGTGTTTCAGTATCTTGATGTCAGAGTTTACACTCCTTGAAATCTTAAGGTAGGTAAGGATGGGGAATTGTCATTGCTTTTGTCAAATTTACTAGATATTAACCTTTAAATTAGATTTGACATCTTAGTTTCAAGAAACTCATTCCACTCTTTCGCTTTGCCAAGTTCTATATCTTTTAGTTTCAACTCAAGTGTGAGCTTTTCCACCAACTTGACAAGCTCGAGTTTCTTTGGTGAGTTCGGTGATGAAGGAAAAATTCACGATTATTTTCATAACATTTTACCCCATTTCTAATATCATTTTGAAGCGTTATTATATCATTTGAGTCATAAATTCCTTAGATTTATCTAAGTATGTTAGTAGTAGTTATTTTTATAAAATATAGTGTTTTTATGTGTTTTTATTAGTTTTGTACGGTTTAGTAACCGGAGTGTAAATGTCAGTTCGTTTGGTATTTTGGGGTTTATTGCGAATTATAGGTTGACCAAAATCCCGAGTAATGACACGTTTGAGAACCTAAAAGAGATATATTTTTAGGGATATAAGAGTGTGCCACTAACTTAAGTGGTCAAGTGGCTCGGTGGTTAGTGGTACCACTAACGAATTATATCTTCGACGAACAAATGGCTCATTAAAGCGGCATTTTCTGAAGAAGCTACCTTAATGAAAGTTGTAGATCTTTGAAAGAGCTTTCCAAGCGCATTTTGAATCACGTCAATCGGACTTCTACAACTCAAGTATCATTAAGTCAAGTGGTCAAGTGGCTAATCGATTTGATTAAGTGGTAATCGAAAGCGTCTTCGACAAGCGAATGGCTCATTAAAATGGAATTTTCTGAAGAAGAGTCCTTCATGAAAGTTGTAGATTTTCGAGAGCTTTCTAATGCCTCTTGAATCATGTCATTTGGAGATCTAGAACTGAAGATATAAATTTTTAAAGTTTTATTCCAAAATATAAATTTTTATCCGTAAATCGGGAATTAAGGGGATGTATGTCATCATTAGTCGGATTTGGTCCCGCCCTTACACAATTTAGTCCGGCCCTTTGGTCCGGTCCCCCTTGAACTTTGCCTATATAAGAAGCAATTCGAGAGAAGGCGATGAGTGCACCATTATATATATACATAGCGTATATATATATATTGTTGGTCCCTTGAAAAGGCTTTGGTTAAGTTTAGAGGGGGTGAATAAACTTAACACTTAAAACTTTGGAGTTAACAAATTACGCAACTTGATGATCTGCGATACTTGAGGAGTCTCTTTGAGACTTGATGAGCTGGCGATAAGCGAATAGTCTCTTGATAGTTGATGTCTTTGAATTTGTGCGTGAATAGTATCAAAATTAAGCCTTGTTACTTGTTGTTAAATATGATACTAAGTATTGGATACTCATTAGTGCAAATGTGTGATTTGATTTGCTAGATTCAGTGAGTTGATATGGATAAAAACTAAATCACGAGAATTTAAATGCATTAAGTAAATAGAGATTTTATAGTGGTTCAGGTGATGTAATCACTGTGCGTCCACTCTTCTCTGTGATGTTGGAGGAAATTCACTAGTGATCTTTGAGTTATACATTACAAAGAATCTAGGTTGCTTGTCCTTCACCAATAACTATGGCTTCACAAGCTGGCGGGAACAAGTAGAATTCTTTGCTCCTTAGTCTTCCACTTGGTCCTTGAAGGGTAGAATTGCCTCTTCACGGCTCCACCACAAACAACGATCTTTCACACCAAGCGATGCTTCTTTGTCTTGTGAGTTCTTTATAAAATAAAGAATGAATCAAATAAATGATTGATTCGCGGCTTGATTAGGATGATATAATCGGCGACTTGCGGTCTTCAAGTGTGTATGCTTGATGCGGCTTGAACCACAGAATGCACTTGAAGAAAATAGCTAGATCGTGACCTTAAGCTCGGTAAGTTCGGCGAGGGGGTGTTTTTATTTCCGTATTGTCACTTAAAGTTTATCCCAAAAATTCATCATCTTTTGTTGAGTTGAAAGTCTTCTATTTATAGGTAGGAATGCATGTGACTTGCATTTGAAATTCAAATGTGACCGTTCCTTGTATTTGTCCCATCACTTGCTTTGCATTACATCACTATTCATAGGGTGACCTTTATCGAGATTACTTTTTGTGATGCGATCTGTCCACCCCTTTGACTTGTATCAATGGATAAAAATATGGATCATCCCAGCGTCTTTTTAATCTCGACCTTTGATTTTCTTGATAAGTCGAGAGGTAGTTGGATATTCTTATCCATGTAACTTTCCAATAATCTTGAATTAATCGAAAGGTATATATCGGCGAGGTTCATCGATCTCTTTGTAATACCAATCGATCTCTTGAACATCATATTTTTATCTGTAAAATATAATGCGGTGATTCCTTTTATCCAACTTTTATTTGTGAAGTTAGATTACATCATTTTAATTATAACTAAGTTCCAAACATCATCCAACTTATGGAACTTAGACCTTACACACAAGGTATATGTAATCAGTTTAGGTCATCACGAGACTTGCCTAAATTCGATTCCATATCCTTGACTTTAACTACTAAGTTTGATCCTTAGCCTTCATTAAGCGAGTTTGAACCCTCGGCCTTGAGTCTTGATCTTGGCGGAGTTCGAGACCAGTCTCACGACCTATCTCTACCTCTTGGCCTAGACCGGTCTGGCGATAAGCGATCAGTGACCTTTTCTGATGCTTGTTTGATCAAACCTATTTATGAATCAAACTCTAATAAACCTATACATTTTATCTAGACATCTTTTTGCCTTAGCACTATAACAGCTAGTATGGCACTCATCATCAAAACTAAGAAATAAGTCCAACAATTTCCCCCTTTTTGGTGATGATGCCACTACCCTCACCTAATCAGCAAAGCAAAAAGATAAAAACAACAACAGAACAAATTCAGTCATTTCTCATTATAAATAATTGTTCCACAGTATTACAGTCTAGCATCAGCAAAGATAAAATAATGTAAATATCTTTGATCTCTTGTCTCTTCTCTCTTTCTCTTCTAGCCTTCTCGACTTGCTCTTGATAGGCTCACGATCTCTTCTATCATTTGAGTCATCCATTCATTCTCAATTAGTGTAAAATCAATATAGGAATTGACTTGTTTCCACAGTTCCATGCTTGAGGCAAGATGAGATTGATCGATTCACCTGAAGCCAAACTTCATATCTGACTCCTTAAATTCATTGGTGAATCCTTTGCTTTTGTAATTGGCGGCACCTTTTCTCCTTTGCTACTTCTTCTACCTCTGGTATTTGCTCTTAAAGCTTTAATCCTTGCCTCCCAAAACTTCAAACTCAAGAAGGAGTTAAGACCTTCATGAAACCCCATGTCACGATAAGGTCTCATACATTATGAAACTCTTTCTTGTCTTGTGATAGGAGATCATCGGTGAGTTGCACTCTGCCAGTGCGAGGTTGCCTAAAAGCATTTGTATCATCAATCCATCTCTTACGTGCAAAGTCTAGCGACCTCCTTTCTTTGCGGTGATTAGCCCTCTTCCCCTTAGTGACATCATCAACAAAGCGTGAGATGAGGCCATGAATAGCTTCTGTGATACTATCACTCTGTGTAATTGACCTTCCATAGTTCGGTTCTAGTATCAAGTGAAGTAATCCTTGATTGCGAGGTCTCCTCGATCTGTTGATCCTTTCCGATAAATTTGGGATCGAGCCACGGTGAGTTGTTGTGCGGCGGCGAGGCTCGTGATTTGACAAGCTTGTCAAGTTTTTGATGAATGGATGTAAGTTGATCTTTCAAAAACTTGTCCTTCAGTGTGTTCCCTTGCTTGATATATTTTACATCATATATCAGATCATTCACAGCATTATGAGTGGAAGCGAAGTTTGAAGCAAGCTATATCGTGATTATGCTGTTTTCATTTACGAGCCATCGATTCTTCAAATCTTCTTTCTTATCTGTCGATTGAGTCCTTAAGCTGTTGCATATCATTTCTTCTGAGTCCTCAACTCATTTAGTACTTCAGCGGCACTCCATTTGGCCATTCTACTATCGGTAGATCCATCGGTGAGCTCCTCGACTCTATATTGTGCTGTTGTCTGCTGATGACCATTGCTCTACTCATATATCTCCCCGGCGGGGAGGTCCTTCCTCAACCATTGCACCAAGAACATCTTCAAAGATAGGATCTTGTGCGGGTTCTTGACAACTTCTTCTTCTCCAAAAATTTGAAATTCTTCATCATTGTAGTCATAGTCCGGCGTATTTGCTCATCCTCATTGCGGCCGATCTGGACTATCCTCTCTCTGGTGCCCTTGGCTCCAGAGTCCACTTCTGGCTGAGCCTCATCAACAGCGGGGTTTCCTCATACCCAACTCTGGTTCCAACCCTTTGTCAGTCTTTGTTTGAGACTCGGTGACTGTACCTCTGTTCCAACCTTTGTCAGTCTTTGTTTGTACCTCGGCAACAACTGTACCTCCTCTTCAATTTCTGTGGATTAAATATGGCTTCATTATCCACTTGGAAACATACGCATGACCAACCTTGAGTCGAGAATCATGGCGATTTTGGTGAGAATTCCCTCAAAGTCAAATCCACTTTGATATCAATGGATTCCTCGAGAACTAGCACTTGGTTCACTTTGAAGTCGATGGTCTTTTCCACATCCAAATCGACATTCTGTACATCTTGGGTTGTGCGGCGAGGCTCTTCAACAACTAACCTACCCGGCCTCAATGTAATTCCCTCGGTGATTAGTGCTTCAGATCATCCATGGTGAGATCTTGTAGATCCTCATCCATTTCTCGATCTCTTGACCCTCGGCGAGATCTACCCGACATCGATGGTGGTGTTATGCGGATGGTACATGTGTTAGTGCGCCCCCTTGATTCTCTCTGGTCGGAGGAAAATCTCCTCTACTATCGATGATGAAGAAGAATCATCAGGACCATCTCTTGGATCTCTAAATTTGATACCCTCCTCCTTACATTTGCTCATCAAGCAGATCCATCGATTGGATTGCGGCGGGGTGGTGTCAACGAGATCAACAAGTTTTCTACTCCCAACTTATTAAAAGCCCATTCTTCAAAATCGAGTCATTGGTTGTGGTGGCTTTTGTCTCTTATAGAAACCAAACTTCCATTGAAAATAATCGGCAATTTCTTTGAAGTTTGGGATCCACATACTCTTGATTTTCTTGCTCTTTTTCACATGCCTTTCAAATGGCATGAAAGATCTCTGAGGCGGCTCCGGTAGCTTGTTGACCTCAAAGGTTCCAACAAGCGATTCATAGTTTCTTCTACGAGATGTTTGAAAGTCGGCGAGTTGTTGTGATTGTACATTTGTACCTACTACTTCCATCTGTATCACACTTGGTTCCCACGACTTACACATGCTCATCGGCGGGGGTTAGCTGTGAGCTGCTCTTCCCCACGAACTATTGCCAAATTTGCGGGGTCTTCAACCAAGTCTCAATCACCTCTTCAACCACCACAGGAGTTCGAGTTCGGTGGTTTCTTTGTGGTTCTTTGATGGATACTCTGGCGAGGCTCGGGAGTCGATGAAGCTGATGTACATCCTCTGATTGCTCAATAACAACTTTGTTCGACATCAGTAGACTTGATAACTTCTTCATTTGAGGAATCACGATAACAAGCTGGTGGAATGATAGTTAGAGGCTCGGCCTCAATGCCTCTTCTTCCTCTTCTCTTTGGTGCTTCCTCTTGGACTCTTTGAGCTTCCAAGTTTTCAACTCTTTCCCTTGCCATATTTCTTCTTTTTGGCAACCTCCTTCATCCTCTTGGATAGGGGTTCATCATCATCATCTTTTCTAGTCAATTTTCTTTTTCTACTAGCTTCCATACATTTGTTCTCTAAAAATTTCACCAGCATGATTTTCTTGAAGCCACAGCGGGAGTCGATAACCTCCACTTGACCCTCGGTGGACTCGTGATGATGTCTTTGTTTCCTTTCTTGTTCTCTTTGATTTCAAGACTTACGTAATCTTCCTAACATCGGCCTCTTTCTCTTTCAGTGATTTTCTTTGGTGCGGCGGAGTTTGTTGGATATCCTCTTAGTTTCTTTGAACACTGCTCACCACCGGCATCACCATCATCATCATCATTATCATCATCAGTGACCTCTCCGGCCAACCTCTTCATCATCATCTAGACCGGGAATAATATAATCAATTTCCTTCTTGTATCTAGGCGATTAATATCCACAGTGCTACATCGAGGATTCAAGATGATTCGGTGATCTGGACCATTAATCTAAAGGCGGTGCCTTGGACTTCCTCTTCCTAATTTCTCTTCCTTGGCCACTTTCTTCATATAATGAATGAAGTAACCGGCATTGATCAAACTTCATGCTCCTACTGGATGATAATCATCAACTCTATCTTGGGTCACGATAGAGTGTCCATACTTCAACGGTCAAGTATGTTTTTAGCAATCAGTTTGCTCGATGACTATATTCACTTCCAATATGTTTTGCGGTTGATGCAGAGCGGATTTGATTTTTGCATCTGTCTTGTCGATCTACAAGCGCCAATTTGTCCAATCCATTTGCTTGGGATTGTGAGCCGTCCACCACTTCAACAAATCCAAAAACTTCCCTCGTGATGGGGGAAACTTCAATTTCTTGCCCATTTGGCGATCTTAAATGCTTGATTCCTTCCTTTACGAATGTTTCTCGGCCCGACAACATTTGTATAAGAAATTGTGTCGAGTCTTATGTTTAACACATTTTCGGACCGGCATACCTCCTTATTCTTCGACCAATGTTAATGGCGGCTCGATTCTGTTTGCATCTTCAACAAAACCTCTTACACTTTGGCTTGATTCAATTTGTACATCAACTTTTCCGCCATTTTAATGAGAAGAATGAGATGAAGATGATTGAATCTTAAATCTGTGTTCACACAGATGTAAGCGATCGCGATGATAAAGCGATTTGCAAGTAGCGATTCTGGCGTGTGTGATGCGATTATATAGGCGGTGGGTAGTTGAAGCTGTCATTGCCGCGTACATTGAGGTAACCACGATTAATCTGAATAAATGCTGTCTTGACCGTGGCCCATTACTCCTCCATGCGTTTGTAACCGTTGGATGGTTTAAGCGTAGTAATAATGGATAGAATAAATATCCGTAAAGCTGCTTTTTGACCTAAATAACTTTGGTGAGTAAAGTTCCCTCGGAGAGGTAAACCTCGGCGAGGGTGCCTCGGCGATCTGGCGATAAGTAAACCAATGACTGCGATAATAGTACTCTCTTGATCCTTATTTTCTTCTTGTTTTGTTCGATTGATAATACAAGATGAAGTTTAATACCAATGGTGATCATCAAGTGAGCTCACCCAACATGACAAAGACCAATCCCAGCAACCTCATTTGCTCAATTGTCCAAACATAAGTACATGGAATTGTTGATACCAATGACTAATCTGCTAAGTGAGCTCACCCAACATAGCAAAGACTAATCCCCTTGGTGAATTCGGTACATTCTTTGAATATCGAGTCAACCTTTATGATTCAAGTTCGGTCCTTAATTTGGCAAATCTTTCCACATCAAGTGGTTTAGTGAAAATATCGGCAAGTTGATCTTGATAGGAATGTATAGAACCACCACATCTTTCTTTTCAACATGATCTCTTATAAAATGATGTCTCACATCAATGTGCTTAGTTCTTGAGTGCAAAGCAGGATTTTACGTGATTGCAATTGCACTTGTGTTGTCACACATGATTGGAATTTCCCTTTCTTCAATTCCATAATCCCTTAATTGTTGTCTTAACCAAAGTACTTGTGCCTGACAACTTCCAGCTGACTATATACTCGGCCGGTGAGTGGAAGTTGATATAGAATTCTGTTTCTTGCTAAACCAGGAGACCAGTCTATTTCCCATTAAATTGTGAGGTTCTGAGGTGCTTTTTACATCAATCTTGCATCAGCATAATCGAATCTGAGTAGGATATTACTTTGAAGCTTCCTTCCTTGGAATACCATATCCTACTCCCAAAGTCTCTTTTAGATACTTAAGAACTCTTTTATTTGCACCTAAATGACTTTCTTTAGGTTTAGATTGAAATCTTGCACAAACACCTACTGACAAAGGATATATCAGTCTGCGCTAGCGATGAGATCATCAATTTGCCTATCATCATACGTATGTACAAAGTTTGATCAACATCTTTGCCTTCTTTATCTTCATCAATCGATGTTTGTACTCATAGGAGTTGAATTTTTAGTCTTTGTTTTCCATACCAAATTTCTTGACAACTCTTTGGTATACTTGGTTTGATGAATGAAGATTCCATCTTTCATCTGTTTAACTTGCAATCCCAAAAAGTAATTCATTTCTCCCATCATACTCATTTGGAATTTGCTCTTCATTAGATTTGCAAACTTTTCACAAAGTAAATCATTCTCAGAACCAAATATTATGTCATCCACATAAATTTGCACCAGCCAGTCTTTGTTCCCTTCAACTTGATTACGAAAAGTGTCTTATCAATGGTGCCTTTAGTAAAACCATTGTCCACCAGAATTGAGATAGAGTCTCATACCATGCTCTTGGTGCTTGTTTCAATCCATAAAGTGCTTTGTTGAGTCTATACACTTTATCTTCTTGATCTTTAACTTCAAATCCAGGAGGTTCTTTGAACATACACTTCCTCCTCTAGGATACCATTCAAAAATGCACTCTTGACATCCATTTGATATACTTTGAAGTTCTTATATGCAGCATGTGCCAAGAATAGTCTGATAGCTTCCAATCTTGCAACAGGTGCATATGTTTCATCAAAATCTATTCATACCTTGAGAATAGCCTTTTGCAACTAGTCGGCCTTATTTCTTACAATGGTACCAGATTCATCAAGTTTATTCTGTATACCCATTTAGTACCAATGATATTTGCATGACTTGGCCTTTCAACTAGTGTCAAACTTGATTTCTTTCAAATTCATTTAATTCTTCTTGCATAGCAATTATCAATCTGGATCTGAAATTGCTTCTTCAACAACTTTGGGTTCCATTTGAGATAGAAAACAAGTAAACATAGCTTCGGTTGTCTTTAGTTCTTACACCTTGCTTTGTACATTGCCAATAACTTGTTCGGCGGTGATTCCTTAACCATTGTGGATTTTGGTTAATTTGATTATCGGGAACCTCATCTTGGTGAAGTCTGCTATAGCTACTTCTACGGGGGGTTGTGAGATCCTTATCTTTGCATCGATTGTTGCATCGATAATATTATCGGGGGTGTTAATGAGGCGATGTCGAAACTTTCAAGTCATTGAATCTTTCCAAAACTTCAATACAATCTGGATCGGTGACTTGTTGATTCTCGGTGAGTCCACAATCTTCATCATCCATACCGATAAACTTAGGTTCATCGAACACAACATGGATTGTTTCTTCATGTTTAGTGACCTCTTGTTCGAGTACCACTGAATGCTCTCTGTGATTGAAGAATATCCCAAGAAAATTCCTTCATCGATTTAGGTTGAAATGTTTTCGGATGGACTTTATGATTTAGGATAAAACATTTACTTCCAAATGGATGGAAATAGGATATGTTAGGTTTCCTTCCATTCGGACCTCATAAGGTGTTTTAGTGACTTCTTGTTTCTTGATGTTACATTTTGTGTATAGCATCTTTGTATTCTTTGCTTGACCCAATATCTTTCGGTAGCAATGCTTCACAAATCATTGTTCTTTCTGCTTCCTTTAATGTCTGTTTCTTCTTTGACAACCTCATTTTCTTTGAGGTGTACAGCAATGACAAGTTGATGAAGTACACCATTACATTCACAATACTCTCTTATAACTTTGTTGAGAAATTCGGTACCACGATCGATCTTATCTTTATTAAAGTTAAACTTTTCTCATTTTGTAATCTCTTCAAAAGATTAGGCATGCTTTGGAGTGTTTCACTTTTCTTGTTCATGAATATCACCCAAGTGTATCTTGAAAAATCATCCACAACCACTAAGGTGTATTTCTTTCTGTCACACTTGTTGGAGTTATTGGTCCAAAAGATCCATATGCATAAGCTCCAACACTCTGTTAGTTGATTGTTTAGTCTTTGACTTGAAACTTGACTTTATCTGTTTTACTTGGCGACATGCATCACGAGATAGCATCCTTCTTGAATGTGATCTCGGGTAAACCAACCACTAACTTCTTCTTCTGGGTGATTAATATCATCAAAGTTTAGGTGATTTAACTTCTTGTGCCATAACCAATTGAGTTGATTTGGTATGCACAATCGAGGAGTTCACAGGCTATGATAGACCAATCCACAACATACATGTTTCTGTTGCCTTCTACCGGCAAGTACAACTTGATCACCTCTTTCACTAATGACAATACAATTGTTTTTGTCAAAAGTGACCTTGTATCCCATATCACAAAATTGTCGATTGCTCGAGCCAAGTTGTAATCGAGTCCTTCCACATATGCAACATTCTTGATTGTAAGTCCATTTACGATAAGTGTGCCATATCCTCTTGTATATCAGGTGTATTTTTGTTGCCAAAATTCACCCTTGGACCATCTTTTGCCACAAAGTTTGATAGGCAGTGCTTATTCTTTGTCATGTATGGAACATCCCTTTGTCAAAGTACGGACACCTACAAAACAAAGTTAATGCATTTTAGGTACCCAAACTGTTTGGGTCCATAGTGGTCGATGGCAAGCATGACCCTTGGTATGTTTCCATAAGGTCTTCTCTAAATGTGTCATACTTTGGTTCATACTTTGGTTCATACATGTATTCCACACATCCATAGGTTCTAATAGTAGGTTGTGTGGGAACCACATATGTTTTACGGCCTTTTGGTACATAATCTTTGTTTGAAATGATTCTTGTTGTTAGAAACATTTGCATAACCATAGGTGTCTTTGTCTGTTAGGAACGATACTGTAATATGGAGTCTCTTTGAGGTCTTGTGTAAGTCCTCTGCTTGATTCCATTGCCTAAGATTTTACCACTAGTAGTATGGTTATATACTTCTTGTTTCTAGCATTAGATGCGAGAATATTCCAATCATTATCGGTGAGGAGCAGTCTACCTTTCCCCACGAGATAAGTATCCTTGAATGATCAACATTTTTGGATTTAGGATTCTTATCCTTGGAATATTCTGTTTCTTTCCTTACGTGGTCAGTGAGACTTAGTAGTAGAGTGCGCTATCGTGACTTAGAAGGCACATCGATCTATTTTTAGATTTATTCATTTTATTAGGAATTTGTTGACTTAGTCTTACGATTTTGCTTCCTTGAAGCATTCTCATTTAGTTTCTTTGCTTGACAACCTTCTTGGGAGTTGGATCTAGTGCGGTACAAACTTAGGACCAGTGCGGAACTAGGTTCGATGACCTTCTTGGATCCACTCTTGTTAGATTCTTTGAGTTCCAAATCCAAGCCCTGTTCTATCACCATAAGGCTTTCGATTTGTATGCGGTGAGGAACAAGATGGTTCGGCGTGGTCGAGAATTTGCTTTGGATATTCGGTGAGACTTATCTTGATTACATCAACATCCTTTTCCTTACCTTTGAGAACTCTTAATTCGACTTTCAATCTTCCAACTTCCAATTCAAGAGCTTCTTTTTCAGCCTTCACAACCTCATAGCAGTTGTATTATCCTCGGTTGATTAAGGATGGCATCCAAAGTCTCATTGTTGTCGAATTTCTAGGATTTGAACCACAAGTTGATTCACAATCACTTCAGACAGGAGTGTTTATAGATACGATGTTGTATACCTCCTCAGTTTCATCCATATTGGCCATCAAAGCATAATCCTCCATATCGACAACTTGATCTTTGTGTCATTCGATTCATTTCCTTTTTGATTCCACTTCATATCTGATTCATCTTGACAACCATAGCCTTCTTGCCATGTCTTCTCTGTTGACTCTTGGTCTTGATGAGTGCGGACAATCGGTCCAAAATGTCGAGGCTTCTTGCGGTTGAAGCAAAGATAATCGAGGTTCCTTGCCTTGTTTCAACTCGGGGACGGTCAGTCTGAAGTGTCACAGTTTCTTGCAATGAAAGCATAGATAGTCATTGTCTTTCTTTGGTTCTTCTTTCCTTCTTTGATAGGCCTCTTTGTGAAATTTCTTGTAGGGGCCTTTCGGTCTTCATCATTACGATTTTCTTGCTTAGTAGGGCAATCTGCTCTTGCATCTCATCCGGCATATCATCTGTCCTCCGATGCTTCTTCATGATGTGAAGCGACCAATGCGATGGTTTTGGCTCTTCCTTTTGAGGTCTCGGTACAAGCTTCTTGCTAAATTCATAAGCCTTGAGATCGAAAACAATTTGAAAGTATCTTCTTCATGCAACTTCCTCATTTCTTCAATTGCGATTACCTTCATTTTCCAAACATCTCTTGCTTGAGTAGAGCTTCCAAGATTTTGGTGTTTATTTCCTCCTTTGAATAACTTACACTCGGCGGAGGTAAGTTCATCGATATAGCATTGAATCTTGATTCCATTTGCTCAATGGTTTCATTTGGCGACATCTTGAACTTTTGAAACCTTTTAGCCTGTGATTTTGTTCTTCTTTATTGCATCGGTGCCTTCACAGATCAAGTGAATCTTGTCCCAAAGTTCCTTTGCGGTCTTGCAATCTTTGACCTTCATGTACATATTGCTATCAAGGTTACGTAAATGATATCAATAGCAATGTTGTTGAGGTTTGCTCTTTTACATCTTACGCATTCCATTCTCTTTTTGGTTAAGGAATGTACTCGATTACATCACCTTTATTTCTGCCTTTGTAATCTCGGTGGTCCTTGATTAGTACATCCATCATCTCATCATGGGTAGCGACAAGATATACTGCATTCGGCGTTTATACTCATCAAATCTATCAAGAGAACACATCAACATAGTTCTAGCATCTTGTGTGTTTGTCCATGATGCAAGTCTTGAAAATCGGTAACTTGAAAGAAAGTTTTAAAGAATTTTCACAAGCACAACAAGTAGGATTCCTTGAGCGAAGCCTTTGCTCCGATACCAATTGTTGGTCCCTTGAAAAAGCTTTGGTTAAGTTTAGAGGGGGTGAATAAACTTAACACTTAAAACTTTGGAGTTAACAAATTACGCAACTTGATGATCTGCGATACTTGAGTCTCTTTGAGACTTGATAATCTCTTGATAAGCGAGTAGTCTCTGATGATAGTTGATGTCTTTGAATTTGTGCGTGAATAGTATCAAAATTAAGCCTTGTTACTTGTTGTTAAATATGATACTAAGTATTGGATACTCATTAGTGCAAATGTGTGATTTGATTTGCTAGATTCATTGAGTTGATATGGATAAAAACTAAATCACGAATTTAAATGCGATTAAGTAAATAGAGATTTTATAGTGGTTCAGGTGATGTAATCTGTCGTCCACTCTTCTCTGTGATGTTGGAGGAAATTCACTAGTGATCTTTGAGTTATACATTACAAAGAATCCTAGGTTGCTTGTCCTTCACCAATAACTATGGCTTCACAAGTGGCGGGAGCAGGTAGAATGCTTTGCTCCTTAGTCTTCCACTTTGGTCCTTGAAGGTAGAATTGCCTCTTCACGGCTCCACCACAAACAACGATCTTTCACACCAAGCGATGCTTCTTTGTCTTATTGAGTTCTTTATAAAATAAAGAATGAATCAAATAAATGATTGATTGCGGCGGCTTGATTAGGATGATATAATCGGCGACTTGCGGTCTTCAAGTGTGTATGCTTGATGCGGCTTGAACACAGAATGCACTTGAAGAAAATAGCTAGATCAGTGACCTTAAGCTCGATAAGTTCGGTGAGGGTGTTTTTATTTCGGTATTGTCACTTAAAGTTTATCCCAAAAATTCATCATCTTTTGTTGAGTTGAAAGTCTTCTATTTATAGGTAGGAATGCATGTGACTTGCATTTGAAATTCAAATGTGACCGTTCCTTGTATTTGTCCCATCTGCCTTTGCATTCTGTCACTATTCATGGGGTGACCTTTATCGGGATTACTTTTTGTGATGCGATCATCACCACTGACTTGTATCAATGGATAAAAATATGGATCATCAGCGTCTTTTTAATCTCGGCCTTTGATTTTCTTGATAAGTCGAGGAGGTAGTTGTTTATTCTTATCCATGTAACTTTCCAATAATCTTGAATTAATCGAGGTATATATCGGCGAGTTCATCGATCTGTTTGTAATACCAATCGATCTCTTGAACATCATATTTTTATCTGTAAAATATAATGCGGTGATTCCTTTATCAACTTTTATTTGTGAAGTTAGATTACATCATTTTAATTATAACTAAGTTCCAAACATCATCCAACTTATGGAACTTAGACCTTACACACAAGGTATATGTAATCGAGTTTAGGTCATCACGAGACTTGCCTAAATTCGATTCCATATCCTTGACTTTAACTACTAAGTTTGATCCCTTAGCCTTCATTAGCGAGTTTGAACCCTCGGCCTTGATCTTGGTCTTGGCGGAGTTCGAGACCGGTCTGACTGACCTATCTACCCTCTTGACCTAGACCCGATCTGGCGATAAGCGATCGTGACCTTTTCTGATGCTTGTTTGATCAAACCTATTTATGAATCAAACTCTAATAAACCTATACATTTTATCTAGACATCTTTTTGCCTTAGCACTATATATGACTAGTATGGCACTCATCATCAAAACTAAGAAATAAGTCAACACATATATATATATATATATATATATATATATATATATATATATATATATATATATATATATATATATATATATATATATATCTATCCTTCTTATTTTCTTTACTTTTTAGGTTGTAAATAAGGCCTTATGCGAAATAAATTTAGTAATATTAGTATCGTTGTAATGCTCGGGGAATTATCGAGAAGTTCGGTGTTCTTTGAAATAGTTGTAATATCAAGCTTTTGATATCGCCCGTTATAATAGTAAGCTTGTTTTTTATCGTTTTCTTCATTGTTGTTTCTTTCATTTTGTTTCTTTTATATATCTATCTACACATATAAATCTATATATATATATATATATATACGAATATATATATATATATATATATATATATATATATATATGTATCTATATATATATTTATATATATCTATGTATCTATATATACTATATATATCTATATATATATGTATTTATATATATATTTATATATATATTAACTATATGTGTAGCTAAATATATACATAGCGAATTATGTGAAAGCGGGTGAAATCAACCCTTGCGAGGCGAGATGGGAGTTGTGTTGTGCTTAATTAAGCGTTTTTATGATAAACTCATGTTTTAAACTTGTTTTGATCATTTTGATAACCTTGAGCGAGATTGACAACCTTGTTCATTGTTATATCGAGCTTATAAATGTATTTTGCGGTGAGATGTGGGATCGAGTATCACTAATCATAGTCTTGATTGTCAGATTGACAACTTTGAGTGGCAGATCTGGACTATGCCTATGTGAGATTCTTATCTTTCTGAGATGAATGAAACATGTTTTAGAATCACTAAACCATAGTCTTAATTGTTAGATTGGCAACCTAAGTGACACATTAAAATTATGTTTTTGTGAGGTTTTAGCGGTTTTTATTCCGGTCAACCATGTTAGGCAAGTTAGCTCTCTACAAGGGAGGGTTAATAAACCTAGTATGGGGTTAAGTGAAATTTGTTGAGATCTTAAGCGCAAGAATAGAAAGTTAACACCCGTGAATATCATATAAACTGAACTGGATAAAACACACTCCTTATCAAGTTTTTCCTGTGGGGAGATAACCTTTTGGATCATAACTCGGCTATGCTTTTTAATCTCGTTAGAATAATCTTTACTTTTTGCATTAGTATAATAATCTCCACCACAACTTTGATCGCCTAGACTAAGAACCACGTTCGCTTTGGTACTCACAACCACATTTATCTTGGGATCGACCTCGTACTCCTGTAGCTATTCTAACAATCGACCCGGTACTCTGCTGGTTAGAGAGTTAGTTTACCCACAGTTGCGAGTCTTTATAAATGTATTTTTGAGGGGTAAATTTTAGCTCATCAAAAAATTGGCGCCGTTGCCGGGGAAATATGTGATATTGTTGTGATATCTTGTAAGTGAACCGAAGGCTTGGGCCTAGGTTTTTATTTTCTTCGTTTTATTTAGATTTCGTGTGTGTGTGTGTAAAAAAAAAAAAAAAAAAAAAAAAAAAAAAAAAAAAAAAATTTTATTATTTTTCTTGTTGTTTTACGAGATCTTCAGATTTGAGCTTAAATGGATGAATTTTTCAATCAATACCACTCACGAACAACAATACCCCTACCAACCTTATCAACAACGGTTAGGTATGCGAGCCTCAGTATCAACAGCGGAATAACCAAGGTTCTTGGTCCTATAATTGCCCTAGTGCATACCGGATCGAGAATTATGGTTATTCGAGTTATGAACCATAATATTATGAGGGTTATCGAACCCTAGTGCTTATCGGGATTATGGTGTTCATACTCGGCACGTTGATAGCTTCACCGATTGACCACGATCGATTATGCGGAATGGCAAGAGGACTACTACTCACCTCCAATGAATCAAAGTCAATACGATCAGTTTTCCCCATGCCACAAGAAGACTTCACCGGCAGTCAAATAGAGCAACTAAGCGATTTGACGAGATCTTGCAAAAGCGATTGTTGGACATGCATGAGTTCAAAGTAAATCTTGACTCCGCCATAAGAAATCTTCAAGACAAGGTGGGAAATTGATTGAATTAGTGAGGTATGTGAAAGAGGCAAAGACATGTGAGGTGGTTAAGGATGATGATGTTATCTTTGAAGAAGTTGGTCGAGAAAAGGTTGAGGATTCGATTTGCTATAATGAGATTTGAGTTAGAAGAGCAAGAGATTGATCGGCCATCTTCGGTAAAGCCACTAGGAAAGTTGGTAATAGTTGATATGGCGGTCCCAGTTACTATATTCGTCCACTCTGTGAGGATGAATTTTCTGCGATTCGAGTTCATATACTCCCGATGGATGAGCTTTATGGTGATTTTTAAAAGAAGATGGTTCGAACAAGGTGATAAAAGAAGATTCTCTGGTTTGGGAGGAGATAACATCAAGAACCAAGCAGTGCGTTTCTAGACAATTTAATTTCGATGGTTCTCGCTTTGATCACTTTTCTTAAATTTGTTGATCTTCTTAAGTTCGGATTTTGGTTGATTGAGTGCAGTATAGAGTCACCTGTCGAGCAAACAACGTTAAACAAAGCGCTACGGGAGCTGACCCGTTAAATAATAATAATTTGGATAAGCCTAGTCGAATGAAATGTAGAATCTGTATGAAAGATGAACACAAGGCACAACCAAGTCTCGGGATGAATGTTTGATTGTCATTAAAAGGAGCGATTAGGTGGTTATCCGAAAATCCCGATGGAGAAAAAAGAAAACATTCAAATACATCATTTCTTGGACTTAGGTTGTTGAACCCTTGAGGATACAGGTATAAAAGACTCGATACTCTTTCATACATTTCATTTTTGATATGATCTAGTCATTTCAAATTTACAGTCGTTGTAGTATAGTGGTGAGTATTTCCACCTGTGTGTAATAAAAGGAATCTAGGAATAGTGACTATGAATTGATGTTTTATGCTCGTTGCTTAGATGTTATGTGCTTAACCTGTGAAGGTGATTTTTCCATCTAAAGTTATTATGTGATGTGCTATATATTGCTTATCGAATTTTACGACATGACAGGCCATTTTCTTATTATTCCCATATCCCTATTGCATATTTTGTACGAGGACCATGTCCCGTGTTTGCTTTGTGTTAGTTGTTTTGTTTTGGTATAGGGATTCGGATCGTGCTTTCTCATGGCTACATTACGGGATTCGATAGCATCTTTCTGCTGGTTTATAAGCTAAGTCTTCCTCTCTATCTCATTTACACTCTGAGAATAATGCAAAATCGTAAGTGGGGGTAGAAGTCTGGTTGGTTTAGAAATGGCGGTAAGTGTTTAAACCCTTAGTTTTGGATCTTTTCGAGCATAAATGAGTTGATTAAAATGAATTGTATAAGGTATTTATTTCATGGATTTAAAGATGTAATGATCAATTTGGATATGTATAACCAATGTGAACCGTAAGTGCATTTTAGCCTAAATTTATTTGTGTAACATGAATTCCTTCACATAAGCCTTTGATATTGAAGCGAAAATTTTAAACTGTACCCATTCAGTATTCTAGTGGTTTATCTTAGAAATAGCAGTAGCTTAGTACCTAATTTCTGAACATGTACTGTGAATATCTAAAGGTTTGAATGTGATAGAAAGAATGTCAAAATAAGTGAGCTATTTATATGCGGATGTAGCTACCAATGATTTAAGTGTAGTAGGCGTTATCACGAGGCGTCTATATCACTATGAGTTTAAAAGCTCCATTGCTGATGATAGTAGTCCGGCTAGGGTGTTATCACGAAACATCCTATTCTTTGGGAATGAGGGCATATGCTACACATGTGAAATTAAGTGAAAAGTTAGATAGGTATTGATGTATTCGATCTCACCTCATGGCGCTTGAAAGATAGTCGATTTTGGCAATGAGTTCGGATATGTTAGTGTCTATGAAAAGAAAAAAAAACAACCTAGTTATCTTACGACTATCCCCGATATAAAGCTGGATGATATGCTTTAGGGATTATCTAATAAGTACACGAGAGAGGGCGTTGTGTGGGCTATTCTTTGCCTATACCTAGGAAAATCATTAGAATTTATCTGAATGGATATTTGTGCGTTTGCTTGAATTATTCAAGAGAGGATAGTGGAAATTGAAAAGGCTTGTCACACACGCACTCTGTTATACATTTATATTAAGGTTAACGTGTGGTTATGATTCGAATGGTTTCATCATCACAGTTTGTCCTTACATCTTATCTCTTCATGAATTTTTCCTCATTCATTTTATTTTATCGCTTGTTTTGCTCGAGGATGGCCAAAAGCTAAGTGGGGGGTTGTGATGAGGAAAAATTCACGATTATTTTCATAACATTTTACCCCATTTCTAATATCATTTTGGCGTTATTATATCATTTGAGTCATAAATTCCTTAGATTTATCTAAGTATGTTAGTAGTAGTTATTTTATAAAATATAGTGTTTTTATGTGTTTTATTAGTTTTGTACGGTTTAGTAACCGGAGTGTAAAGTGTCAGTTCGTTTGGTATTTTGGTGGTTTATTGCGAATTATAGGTTGACCAAAATCCCGAGTAATGACTGCGTTTTGAGGCCTAAAGAGATATTTTTAGGGATATAAGAGTGTGCCACTAACTTAAGTGGTCAAGTGGCTCAGTGGTTAGTGGTACCACTAACGAATTATATCTTCGACGAACAAATGGCTCATTAAAACGGCATTTTCTGAAGAAGTGACCTTAATGAAAGTTGTAGATCTTTGAAAGAGCTTTCCAACGCATTTTGAATCACGTCAATCGGACTTCTACAACTCATGTATCATTAAGTCAAGTGGTCAAGTGGCTAATCGATTTGATTAAGTGGTAATCGAAAGCGTCTTCGACAAGCGAATGGCTCATTAAAACGGCATTTTCTGAAGAAGTGTCCTTCATGAAAGTTGTAGAATTTTCGAGAGCTTTCTAATTCCTCTTGAATCATGTCATTTGGAGATCTAGAACTCAAGATATGAATTTTTAAAGTTTTATTCCAAAATATAAATTTTTATCCGTAAATTGGGAATTAAGGGGATGTATGTCATCATTAGTCGGACTGGTCAGTCCCTACCAGACGGGTCCGCTACTTACCAGACGGGTCCGGCCCTTGAACTTTTCTATATAAGAAGCAATTCGGATAAGGCGCTGAGTGCACCATTATATATATACATAGCGTATATATATATATATATATCTATCCTTCTTATTTTCTTTAGTTTTAGGTTGTAAATAAGGCCTTATGCGAAATAAATTTAGTAATATTAGTATCGTTGTAATGCTCAGGGGAATTATCGGAAGTTACGTATTCTTTGAAATAGTTGTAATATCAAGCTTTTGATATCGCCGTTATAATAGTAAGCTTGTTTTTATCGTTTTCTTCATTGTTGTTTCTTTCATTTTGTTTCTTTTTATATATCTATCTATATATATATATATATATATATATATATATATATATATATATATACTATGTATCTATATATATATATATATATATATATATATATATATCTATATATATATTTATAGATCTATATACCTATATCTATATATATACTTATGTATTTATATATATATTTATATATTTAAATATATATTAACTATATGTGTAGCTAAATATATACAAAGCGAATTATGTGAAAGCGGGTGAAATCAACCCTTGGGAGGCGAGATGGGAGTTGTGTTGTGCTTAATTAAGCGTTTTTATGATAAACTCATGTTTTAAACTTGTTTTGATCATTTTGATAACCTTGAGCGAGATTGACAACCTTGTTCATTGTTATATCGAGCTTATAAATGTATTTTGCGGTGAGATGTGGGATACGAGTATCACTAATCATAGTCTTGATTGTCAGATTGACAACTTTGGTGACAGATCTAGACTATGCCTATGTGAGATTCTTATCTTTCTGAGATGAATGAAACATGTTTTACAATCACTAAACCATAGTCTTAATTGATAGATTGGCAACCTAAGTGACACATTAAAATTATGTTTTTGTGAGGTTTTAGCGGTTTTTATTCCGGTCAACCATGTTAGGCAAGTTAGCTCTAAAGGGAGGTTAATAAACCTAGTATGGGGGTTAATTGAGAAGTACATTGAGATCTTAGCGCAAGAATAGAGAGTTAACACCCGTGAATATCATATAAAGCGAACTCGATAAAACACACTCCTTATCAAGTTTTCTGTGGGGAGATAACCTTTTGGATCATAACTCGGCTATGCTTTTTAATCTCGTTAGAATAATCTTTACTTTTTGCATTAGTATAATAATCTCCACCACAACTTTGATCGCCTAGACTAAGAACCACGTTCACTTTGGTACTCACAACCACATTTCTCTTGGGATCGACCTCGTACTCCTGTAGCTATTCTAACAATCGACCCGGTACTCTGTTGGTTAGAGAGTTAGTTTACCCACAGTTGCGAGTCTTTATAAATGTATTTTTGAGGGGTAAATTTTAGCTCATCATTCAGCGGATGATAACTGAGTTGAAGAATGTACATCTCCTTGATTGTTTATTATAGCTTCACGGTTTGAATGTACATTCTCTTGTTGTTCTAATGCGTCTTTTATATCATCAGTTACTTGCAACAACTTCTTTTCTTCTTCTTTTGAGAAATTACTTAGTGATGGAACTTCTCTGGATTTGTCATCATATACATTGAGATTGCTATCCACATCATCACTGAGTTGAGGTTATGGATTTGGGTATGAATTTGTAGCACTGAACCCCTCGAAAACATGATCCTAAAAATCAGATACATTTTGCAAACAGTTAGTCAGAGGGTGAGTAAGCCAACTTCTAATTCTAGATGTATCCATTAAAATCCAACTATGTGCTTTTATAACTGATACAGTGAGGGGTTTTCAACAACTGGTTTATAAGATATCTTTGGATCACTTCCAAATGGAAGAACTGCTCCGATACCAATTGTTGGTCCCTTGGAAAGGCTAACACAAGTTTGGGGGGGTGAATAAACTTGTCACCAAAAACAATCCCAAAACCGAAAGTACCCCAGGAACTGAGTTTTTACTAAACTTAAACTGAACTGACAAACTGATGCTCAATTCAATTTTGTTCCTATCCTTTAACCTTACGTAGGAGTTAGCTAAATCAGTTTAGCTGATGCTAGAACTGAACTAACTTGCAGTGGATAAGATTAAGCCTTTCGTGCAATAGATTTGTCAATAAAGATCTAATCCTCCTATGTATCGAGTTTTGTCTTTGACTCATTTATACGATGTGTCTTTGAGTGAGTGATAACATGACAATACAATAATTAAAGCAATCACATCACAAATATAAAAGCGTAAAGTAAATCAACACAGAGTTTGTTTATGGAAGTTCCGGGTGGTGTAATCCCATACGTCTCCCCTTCTCCTGTGGTGTAGGAGGTATCACTGGAATCTTGGGATAACTGTTACAAAATCCTAGCCCAATGACAGTCATTCACGACACCCTAGTTTCACTGTCTACACATAATGAAGAAAGGTAATATTGCTCCCTTCACTCTACACACTGATCTTTCGGAGGTGAATGACTCCTTCACCAGCTCACCACACAAACACAGTCCGCAGACTGCACCAACAGCTGTGGAAACTGAGTTGCAACCGTATGAGGAAATGTGGAGTTGCTCTCCTCAAACTATGCACAACCAACCTTTTTTTTACACAAAGGTTAGGTTTAGAATTAATCAAGAGATTAATTCAGTGAGTTGTGTGCTTCTTTTAGATATGGCGTTGTAGCTCCAAGATGTCTTCTTCCCCCTTAATGGGTTACTGAATATTTATTTATAATCTTCAAGGCAATTTTGTTGGCTTCCTCTTTTCTAGATATGAAATCTGATTTTCTAGATCTGGATTTTCAGATATATGCTTTTTAACCCTTGTCGTAGATCTCCCTTTTTCAAGCACTTCCTTCTGAGTATTTATAGGGGCAATGTAACGGTCAGATAAATTTTAAAGCCGTTGCATTTATAGTTTAGCCAACGTTCATATGTATGACCTTTTGTCGTTTTGTTTTTTCAAATTAAACAAGGCCTTAACTCAGTTTTCAACTCTTCTTCAAAACTGAGTACCTTATATACATGACATCTAACTTTAATTGACTAAGTCAGGGTACACCATTTAGTTTCTTCTTTCCTGGTAACTGATAATCTTTGTCCTTAAGATTATTCAGCATTACATGATCAATAGTTGATTTTAGGTCAACACAGATTTGCACGAATCCTTTCTTATAGTCATGACTTAATCGACTTCTAGCGAGTTTGCCACCTCGTTCTTGAGTCTTCAATAGCGAGTGCTGTGTCCTCAGTTCTTGATCTTCTTAGACAAGCCAAGCCGAGCTGTGTGTCCCGGCTAACTTATCTTCTTGATTTTCTCATAGCGAGTCGATCCCTCGATTCGTCATATGTATACTCGAGTTTTCTTGTTGTGACACAAGCTTTGTCCGCCTAGTTCTATCTATTACAATGCTTATGCGAAACAACCTATACAAAGTTCGGACTCGAGATAGAACTTATACATTTTCTCTAGACTATTTCTTGATTCTTCTTTCATTATGCACTATAACGATTAGTTATGACTTCATCATCATGGGTTGTAAGTGATCTCACTAAGTGCGTGACAAATCATCATCAAAACACAAATATTATTTCCAACAACATGCTTTGTAGATGGCGGTGAAATTGCGCACATCCTCCAACTTCCATCTAGTTTCTTAACTAAGGTAGGTTTGCCAAACATTCGGATACACCACTTCCTTTGTGATTTTTGCACGAAGTAACTTGGTTACCCCCTTCTCAATTACAAGAATTCACTCGGTCGCGAAGTGTCTCTTCGCTTTGCTTGAGCTGGTTTCCATCTCGGATGTACCTTTAATTTATGCAAAGCTATGTCGGGCTAAGACTGTCATATCCTCGGTCTTTATGTGAATACATATCTTAATTCCTTAAGCGGTCGATGAGTAGTTTTTATCTTTGATTTGGGATCAGTGCGATTCTTACCGTTAAGTGCGCCTTATCTTCCCAAAAGTGGCGTTTTCAACATTGTCTTGATGGACCGAGGTTTCTTCATCTTCTTACAAGCAATTCTTCAATAATAACTTTGTTGTACCATCGCCTTTCCAATAGCGGTGGCCGTGTAGCGACTCACTGGCTACTTTCACGTCACCTTTAATTTTCACCGATCCTTTGATGGTGGGAAACTTCATAGTGGCGTGGTGGGAAATTACGACTTGGAGGTCGATCAGGGCGGCCCACAGAATTATGATGTTGTAGCGGATGGAGCATTGTTGGCGACATAATTTGCCATAAGGGTCATGCCGCACAGTGCGTAGCCAAATTTGGTGGCTAATCGGATAATGCCCAAAGGATGAATTTGGGGTCGGCAAAGCCACACCTTGAGTGGAGGCAGGTTTATTTCGAGAATCCTTTAGTTTTATGGATTGGAAGAAAAAGTGCTACGGTACATTCATCGCGCTTCGGTATCCACTCGGATCGTTGTACCAAGTTTCGATTAACCAATGCTTCATTCACCAACCCGCCGTTGTTTACAACTAAGAAAAGCGGATCCCTTGGGCCATAGGTTACTTTTCCAGAAAACCATGGTTTCTTATTAGACGTCGGAATGCCAATAGACCTGCTGCTGTTCTATTATGTGTTCTAAGTTGAGTGCCTTTCGAGGCCCACGATATTGTATTGATCGTAGTTATCAGCATGTTCTCTGATATATCTTCTTTTGGATCTTCATCTTGATTAGCTACCTTGAGGGTTTCTTTCCAAATAACTGCATTCATAACTAGTAGTTGGTCCGCCCTGTCTTTTTGGGTTGGATTAAATCCAATTCTTTCAGGGTGTGGAGTCTGGTTTTTGGTGTTGACCATTGTAACCTTTCCACCATCAGTATTTTGACCACCCTGGAAATTTTCTACCGTTGATTGCTTACATGATTTAGGCATGATTGGGATCTTCAACAATTAGAGTATAAGGCCCTTCTTCTAGTGCCAATTGATGATGCTGGAAATCGCCTACCCAATAATCTGGCCCGTATTTCCTAGTGACAATGTGTTGGTCCCAGAAAAGGGTAAAACTATAGTCAGAAAGGGGGTGAATGACTATAGTGGAGTTTCAAAAACTTTTCTTGTATTTAAAAGGTTTTGGACAGCGGATAAGTCCCTTCTTAATATGTTGTTTCAAAGTAGGTTATGCAATCACATATATATGATATAATATAAGCAATTAAATAAATGCAGTAAGGTAAATTGTTGAAAGTAAATTGACACAAAGATTTATAGTGGTTCAGGGTGGTGTAATCCCTTAATCCACTCTTCTCCTGTGATGATTGGAGGAATTTCACTTTGTTTTCACAAATACAATAGCCTGATTGTCCTTGACTACACAAGCTTCACAATCTTCAAGACTATCACTCCCTAACTTCAATAGCTTCAGTGACTCAGTCTCTTTCACTGCTCCTTGGGAACAAATCCTTCAGCCGCTATCACAAACACAACTCCTTCTCGGATGGCTCTGATTCAGTTGCTTGATTGAAGTGAATTGGATTCACAAGTTTGTTGATCAATCTCAATGCTTCAGTTGCAATTAAAGTTCTGATTCCTAAGAGTTGATCTCTAGATATTTCTAGCACGAGATCTTTGGCTTTTCACATTGATGAGTGTGTGCTTGTAAATTATCAAACTTAATCATTCTCTTATGTGTCTTTTTTTCTTGTCGGTAAATGCCTTCTATTTATACCCTTGATAATCCTTGATTTGAATTTCCATCCGTTGTCTATTTTATTGAGGGGAATAATCCTTGATTTTATTCTTGATTCCCCATTAATTATATTCTCTATGATTTCTGTGATCGGATTTTTCTTCAAACATTTATCAGAAAATCCGTCCTTGATTGATCCTTAATTTATTGTGCATTTAATGCTTGATCCTCTGTATCTTCTTCATACTTCAAAATCTGATCAAGTAAGGTTTACTTGGCCGTTCTCTGATCAGTTAAGTGACTGTCTGACTTTTCCGTTTTGATCTTCCTTCACTGCTTTGTCTTCACTCGGCCGATAGTCAGTTCAGTTTGCCGATTCACTATTTCCTTCATTCTTTTAGATTCAGGAGAATCTTTGTACTTCACTGATCCTTGATTTGTGTGAGATCAGTGTACACCATATTTAAAAATCAAGTTTCATCACTTGGAATGTAACTTAGACTTATCCAAGGTCATCACAGACTTCCTTGGTTATAAGTCAGACCATAATATCTTCATGCTTCTCTGCTGGTACTTGGCTGGGTTCACTCTGCCGAAAATCTGTTTTTACTCAGCCGTCCTACCAACTAGAACAATACTTGTCTGACTCAACTTATACAACCTGTCAGACTCTAAGTAAATACTTATACAGATAATTCTAACTTATTTCAGGTTTGCTACAACAGCTAGTATGGCTATCATCAAAACATAATAAAATGTTCCTAACAATTTCCCCCTTTTTGATGATGCCGAAACCCTCATAAGCCTGAACATAAGTATACTAAAATTTTGCATAATAAACACTAGAATAATACTCAACAAATTTATTCATCCATTTAAGGGTAATAAGGTATTGCATCTTAATTATTCTAGGGAATTTATATCAGTAAATAAATCAATATAGAAAGGGCTACTACAGTTTCTTTTCTTCAAACCTGATGCATTTGCCGTTGATGCCCTTGCCCTTATCTTTTGGGCTAGCCTTCTTTCCACTAGAGCTCTCAGGCTTTGAGCTTCCTTCCCCTTTTTGGCAGCACCAAATCGTGCTTCAAGAGTTGCACTTGCTTCTTCAGACTCAGGGAGAGGACCATACCTTTTCTCCAGAATTTTGTTGTTGGCCTTAGTGACATTTATCAGGGTTTTGAGTTGCTGGCCAGAATATTCCATAGCCTGCGTCAGGATGGTGAAGTTGATGAGTGTGAGCATTTAAAGTATCCACTAGTGGTTTGAGGCTATTATCAATCATGTCGACATGAAACTCTACAGATTGAGTGCGGACATGGTAGGGGATGAGATGTTGCGAGTTGCCTGTTTCTCCATGACCTCATCTTGAACCTTAATGTGGTGATGAGGTCTTCAATTTTTGTGGTTTAAGGTGGTTGCATCACTCCTTACTTGCGCAGCTTTCATGTTTTACTGTTGTGATCAATGCTTTTCCATGTTTACAATTAAAGGTTGAATATCAGTTGAAAAGTCTTTCTAGATCAATTTCTTCTGGTACCACTTCAACATCCTCTTCATCGTCATCTTCTTCCTTCTCTTTATCATCCTCACTTTCTGATGTGTCTTCTTTCTTCTCTTCCTCTTTCTCTTCTTTCTTTTTGTCAGTATTCTCAGGTTCAGTGAGAGGTTGCTAAGAGATACTTGGACTTGACAGGCCCTGGAACAACTGACTTCCTGTTCCATGTGCCGGAGACTTGATTGTTTCTGATGATGTTCCCTCTTTGGCAATAGTGGGGGTTTGGCAATTTTAGCAGAGTGAGCTTGATCAGCTGGCTCACTCGGCTGTTTGTCAACTTTGTTGAGGCTCTTGAGAATCACTTCTTGAAGAGTTAGGTCATCATCAGAAATCTCTATCTTTTCTTGATCTTCTTTGAGATGGTTTTCTTCCTCTGGATCTATTTCGTCTTTGTCTGCCTAACTGTCAGTAGCATCATCTTGACCTTCAATCTCTTCTTCATCAGATGAGGTGAGACGGTATCCTTCTTCACCTTCTTCCAGATGTGTCACTTCTTTTTGTTTCTCTCCCTCAGTCGTTGCATCGTCACTGATGACCACATGTTTATCGATTCTTTGATGCGAGCATGGGGTGTCCTCTAATGCCTTTTGGGATCTTGTTCGTCTTCCCATCCCTGATTTACTTCTTTCGGGTGCTTTCCTTTTACGTCCGGTAGAGGGTTTGGGTTTCAGGGATGCCTTTATATAGGTGAACACTACCTTGGACATGTGTGGAGGCTGCTGATTGATGGGTTTCACTTTCAAAATATCAAACAAGTGTTGGAGAGGGAATCCATATGATTTCCTCTCCCATAAATGACCTTTCTTCTGCAAACCCTTTTTCGGTGCCGTAATTGTCAGATCAATTTCCTTCTGGATTTGATCTTTCAGCATGTTGAATACAAATGTTGACCAGTCAAAGGGAATACCTTGATAGATAACAGCCATTAGCTTGACCCGTTACTCGGTCAAATTTTCCATCGATCCTTTTATGTCTTCAATGTTCTTGGTGATAACTGGTGCAAACTCGGCTTTGAGTACTGATATGGGTAGGTTGTAGGTTTTGCTATTCTTTTTGGAACTTTTGGCTATCTCAGCCCAGAAGTTGTTGATGTCAATCTGCATGAGCTTCACATTTTCCGGACCAATCATGGGTAGGTGTAAGAATCTGTTGAGAAGACCAAGTGTGATGACCACTTCTTTCCTAAAGATTGAACTTTTTATACAGTCGTGATCACTCTTCTTGCGCTGGGCACAAACTTTGCATTTTTCCAAAATGATATCAGGATGAGTGGTTGAAACTATGGTTTGTCCTTTTTTGAACTTTGGTCCATTCTTGGTCCTAGATTCAGAATTGTGTTGTCCATTGTTTGTATTCTCATCCTGACTGTTGTAGCAAAGACCAGATCTGGATCCAAACCTTTTTGAGGGTTTGTAAGCTGGTGCATTGGTGAACTTGACAGGTAGGGAAATTTTCTCAGCTAATCTTTCAACATTGGATGAGTGATCATCTCTTGCTTGTTGATCGATTAAGTGAATCTCCTTACTAGTTTTTCGACTTTTACTTTGTCAGATTCTTTCTTTAATCTTTTATTCTCCTTTCTTAGATTCTAACACTCATGTTCGAATTTCATGATTCAACTCAATTTCATCAAATTTACTCATGAGATTTTGAATTAGGTTGAGTCTAGTGGAAGAATAGAAGATTATGCGATGTCGAGATGTGTTAGGAAATCACTAGTTTAATCGTGAATTTAAAATTTGATTTCCTTTTACTAGATCGTTCTTCATTTAATGCAATAAACATGTTAAGTAGTTTGATGGTTATACCTTGATGATCTATAAGATCGTCGCTTTGACCGTCAATGAAAGTAATCTGATGCACAATCCGTCCATGTGTCTGGCCTCTATCGCTAATCCACACGAACTCCTCGCTGGAATCCTCCTTGGATTGCTATAGGAAAACTCCGGTTGCTAGACCGGCCTTTTTGCCCTCTCTTCAACTCACTATAGGATGCTCTCTATTTTACACAAGAACTATGAGCTCTTGCAATTGTGATATACAAAAGAGCTTGACACCCACCTCTTATTTATAGTGAGAGGGGCGCCCCTATGTAGAGTGGAGGAGAAGAAAACCTTTTCCCAATAAAATAAGAAAAATCAATTAGATTGATTTATCTCTTTAATAATAATTAATTTTGCCAATATCTTATATTGAATATAATCATCTTATTACCATATATCCATTTTCAAAAATCAATTAATATCTTATATTAATATTATGGTAATATTATTAATTAAAGTGCACAATCCAAGTGTATTTTTATACCCAAGATGTGGCGTCCCAAATGCCAATTAATTGGCTTCTGGAATATTCTTTAATTAATATAATTTGTATATGATTAATATCTTGTATTTTTATTTATTCATAATAAATAAATACTACCATATTAATTTACCACTATAAACTTTATGGTCTAGAGATAAACTTTCCTTATTTGGTTATCAACTATAACCGCATTTTAATCCGACTCGAAGTTCATATGTGTGTGACCCGATAGGCTTCCGAATATGTTGGCCGTAGACACAAAGTGCAATTTACTAAAACGCCATTCATGCCTAACGATCACGGGATAGCGTCTAGCAACACACCATGACCCCCAATCATTGGAAGAGTCCAAAGCAATGACTACTACCTTTCATGTGAAGCAGTTACCGTGTAACTTACAATCCTATCGCTGTAATAATAAACATACGATTGTATCTCGAGTGTCAAAATATTAACGATCGTATCTTATAATCTGGATGCCATGCTCTATTGGGATAACACATTTACTCCCACTTTGCAAAGATTCTCGAGAACTAGACATTCCTTATAAGAAGGCCATTTCGGATATTCGATCCCGATCATAGGATACGCGATTCCTGGACGACCAATCATGTATACTCCGCATGCTTCAACATCACACCTAATCACTACCACATGATCGCCCCGTGGCAAGGGGAAATCTCAATATTTTCAAAGCATGACAATCCACACCGTGATGCCATGAAGACTCCGGTCTAAAGGATAATTACACAACCGCCACATAGTGTGACACTTAATGTAAGTGGGTCAGTCTAACATACGCATTCTCTAATATACATCCACGTACAGTCCAAGTGTCTCTACACTTCGATAGACGAGATCTATCCTTACCTTCTATTAGATAGAAGACATCCAATACGTGCTAGTCTGATTATACTATCAATGTCCCATTTGACAGTACATAGCACTATAGACATTTAAGTACCAAACTTGTTATAGTGATTAGAGATCTCATCAACCATAATCACTATCACGGTTTCTCTATCATAGTTTGACACTAAGGACGTTAATATATGTATAAAACAAACAATTTGAAGATAAACAATATATATAAGAGCATAAGTGCTTTTATTAATCATAATAAAGTTATTACATGAACTAAATAGACTGTAAATGACCCGACCCAGTCGGATCCGGTCCAACCCGATTGGGTTTATGACACCTTTCCAACAATCTCCCACTTGGCCTAAAGCCAATCACCCATATGCCTAAGCCCGTGCATGTGAACATGTTTCTCATGCTTTGCCTGAGACAACGACTTGGTTAACGGATCAGCTATGTTATCATCCGTGTGGACTTTCTCTATCTTCACATCTCCTCTATCTACTATCTCTCTAATCAAGTGATAGCGCCGTAGCACATGTTTGGACATCTGATGAGACCTTGGTTCATTTGACTGAGATATCGCTACATTATTATCACAGTACAAAGACCTTCAATGGAGGGAACCACACCAAGTTCAGTAATGAACTTCTTCTTTTAAACTGCTTCCTTTGCCACCTCCGAGGCTGCTATGTATTCGGCTTCCGTTGTAGAGTCTGCAGAAGTCTCGTGCTTGGAACTCTTCCAGCTCACTACTCCACCGTTAAGCATGAAAACAAATCCAGATTGTGACTTAAAGTCATTGTTGTCAGTTTGGAAACTGACATCTGTGTAACCTCGTAAAACTAAATCATCATTCCCGAAAACCAGGAACATATCCCTAGTACGCCTTAAGTACTTGAGGATATTCTTGACAGCAATCCAGTGACCTACACCTGGATTGGACTGGTACCTACTAGTCATAATAAGAGGGTACGAGACATATGGTCTTGTGCACAACATGGCATACATGATAGACCCGATTGCCGAAGCATAAGGGATCTTACTCATGTGTGCCCTTTCCTCCTCTGTCTTAGGACTCATTCCCTTCGACAGGTAGACCCCATGTGGCATGGGCAACAATCCTTTCTTGGACTGCTCCATGCTGAATCTCTTCAGCATCTTGTCTATATAAGTGGATTGCGACAGACCAAGCAGCCTTTTAGATCTATCTCAATAGATCTTTATTCCTAGAATATAGGCTGCTTCACCCAAGTCCTTCATTGAGATGTTCTTGGATAACCAAGCTTTGACTGATTGTAACATAGGCACATCATTCCCTATGAGCAATATGTCGTCTACATAAAGCACTAAGAACACAATGGCACAGGGCTCATCTTCGTTCTTGATGAAATCAAGCTGTTTTTAATCCCACTAACCTTCTTGTAATCCCACTAACCTTCTTGTAAACACAGGGCTCATCTTCGTTCTTGATGAAATCAAACTGTTTGTAATCCCACTAACCTTCTTGTAAACACAGGGCTCATCTTCGTTCTTGATGAAATCAAACTGTTTGATTATCTCATCGAAATGAAGATTGCAACTCCGAGAAGCTTGCTTTAATCCATAAATGGATCTTTGCAGTTTACACACCATCATGGAGTCATTGGTTGTGAAACCCTTCGACTGTGTCTTATACACATCCTCAGACAATTTCCCGTTAAGGAAAGCTGTTTTCACATCCATCTACCAGATTTCATAATCAAGGTATGCTGCAATAGCGAGCAAAATTCTAATGGATTTTAACATGGCAACAGGCAAAAAGGTTTCGTCAAAGTCAACTCTTTGTCTTTGCTTATAACCTTTTACCACTAGCCTAGCCTTGTAAGTAGTCATGTTACCGTCCATGTCGGTCTTTCTCTTAAAGACCCATTTACACCATACAAGAACTATTCCTTCAGGTGGATCAACTAAGTTCCAAACATGGTTGTCTTTCATGGATTCCATTTCAGAATTCATTGTTTCTAGCCATTTCACTTTGTCATGCCTTAATAGCACTTCCTCATAAGTTCTATGGTCCTCATCTTCCATGAGATAAACGCCAGTCTACCTTTCAGGTTCATGGTGTTCCCTGGTGGATCTTTGAGGTGCTAGTGTGTCTACTGTAGAGGGTGGCACCACATCTGTATGTTGTGTTTCCTCTACTTCCATCAACAATTTGTTATCCGTAAGTGGTTCTCGAATTTCTTCAAGATCAATCTTACTCCCCCCGACCCTATCCACAATAAACTCTTTCTCCAGATAGTGCCCAGTCCTTGGCAACAAACACCTTTTGTTCCTAGTTGGTAAAATTGGTACCCTTTGGTTTCCTAGGATATCCCACAAGCAGACATTTGTCGAGATCTAGAGGTCGATTTATCAAGCATGGTCCGTTCACATAAAGCTGGACATCCCCAAGGTTTCATGTAACCTAGTGTTGGTTTCTTCCCTTTGAACACTTCATAGAGAGTGGACTCAACCGTCTTTGATGGAACTCGGTTCAGTGTATAGGATGCGGTTTCTAGAGCGTACACCCAAAATGATTTTGGAAGAACTTCGTAGCTCATCATGGATCGTACCATGTCTAACAAAGTCTGATTCCTCCTCTTAGATCGCCATTCATTTGAGGCGTCTATGGAGGGGTCCATTCGAGTAGAAGCCCATTCTCCTTTAAATAACTTTGAAACTCTCCATCTAGGTATTCTCCACCTCGATCGGATCTAAGTGTTTTGATTTCTTCACCTAGTTGTTTCTCCACATCACCACTGAATTCTTTGAACATTTCGAAGGCTTCAGACTTATACTTCATTATATATATACAACCATAACGAGAATGGTCATCAGTGAAAGTGATAAAATAAGAGTATCCTCTCTTGGCTTGAATTGACATTGGGCCACATACATCAGTATGTATGAGCTCAAGCAATTCATTGGATCTTAAACCTTTGCCACTAAAAGTCGACTTTGCCATCTTGCCAAGTAAACAAGCTTCTCATGTGTCAAATGTTTCATAATCGAATTGATCCAACATTCCATCCTTATATACCTTGGAAATGCGTTTCTTAATTATATGGCCAAGTCTACAATGCCAAAAGTAGGATTCATTCAAATCATTTGTCTTGGCTTTCTTGTTATTTATATTAAATATGTCCACATTCATATCTAATATGTAGAGACCGTTGCTAAGTATGCCAATACCATAAAAAATTCCACCACGTGAAAAAGAACAACATTTATTCTCAAACATAAATGAAAATCCATCAACATCTAATGAGGAAATAGAAATAATGCTCTTCGTAAGAGTAGGAACAAAATAACAGTTATTAAGTTCAAGTACTAGACCATTGGGCAATGAAAGAAAATAAACTCCTACGGCTAGTGTAGCAACATTTGCTCCATTTCCAACGCGTAGGTCCACCTCTCCTTTCCTTACCTCTCTAGTTTTTCTTACTGCCTGCATATTCGTACAAATATAAGAACCACAACCAGTATCTAATACCCAGTGGTTAGACTTAGAAGAAGTAATATTGATCTCAATCATAAATATACCTGAAGTCGAAGCATCAGAATGCTTCTTCTTGGTACTCAAGAAGCCTTTGCAGTTTCTCCTCTAATGTCCGGTCTCACCGTAATTGAAGCAAGCATCCTTGGATTTGTCTTTCGCTATTTTAGGCGTTGGCTTAGGTGCAGCCTTCGCCTTCTTGGACTTTTTCTGGGCTTTTGCCTTGCCCATGCTAGAAGTAACTAGCAACACTTTCTTTCCCTTCCCCACAGTGCCCTTAGCAGTTTTCAAAATGTTCAATAACACCGCAAGGGAGCAATCTATCTTGTTCATATGATAATTCACCACGAACTGCTAGAATGAATTAGGTAGAGACTGTAGAATTAAGTCAATACTTAAATCTCGTTCCAACTTGTCCCACCTTCCCAAGCCTCTCTATGTACCCGATCATCTTAAGCACGTATGACCCCACAGTAGTCCCAGATGCCATCTTACAACTAAATAGGGCCTTCGAGACTTCATACCTCTCAGTGTGAGACTGAGAAGCATAGTGTTCCTTCAGGTGGACCATGATTGTGTAGGCGTCCATATACTCATGCTGTTTCTTCAGTTCAGGTGTCATAGAAGCAAGAGTGATACATGTAGCATCGATCTTGTCGAGCGATTGCTTGTTATACTTCTCGACAGCATCCGCAGCCGAACCCTCAGTGGGCTTTTCTGGCAGGGCCTCGTCCAAGACATAGCCAATCTTCTCGTGCCTCAAAACGATTTTGAGGTTTCTTTCCTAATCGAGAAAATTAGTTTCGTCAAGCTTATTGTCAATGATAAAACGAAGGTTCAATTTGTTTGACATTTTTCTACAACAATAAATAAAGATAGAATAAGTAAAAGCTCATATATTAAAACCCTAAATTTGCACATAAAATTTTATAAGGTTTTACTCCCACTAGCCAACTATTCCCCATTGGATTTCAAGTAAATAATTTTTCTTTAGTGGCTGGGATCTAATCTAGTCGCCTTAATTCCCGACGGTAGACGATCAATCTTGGCAATTTCAAAAAGTAGGTACTCCTACCCATCGCATCATATGCAACTCCCAGTGGTTGACCAGTCAACTCTTTGTGATCCGCATCTCTCGTGGTAGTCAACCCCTTGTCTCTAAAGTCAGACGGCCCTGACGGTGGCCAATCACTGAAAGAATTTAGTCGAGTCGTAACCCAATATTCGCGAGATCGAAAGCGATCATATCTCAATAACGATAATATATCCGAGGTAGGTCAACTCCCGACGGTGGTCGATCTGTTGGATCCAAACACAGGCTCTTCACCATCGCTATAATATTGGGAGACAATTTTGGCTCGATTTTTGTTATGGGAATAATTTTAAATTATTTCACTTAATTAATTTGGTTTGATTATGGTATCATCTACTATGTGAATATTACTACGATATCATATAAAGTAAAACATACACAACAATCCGCGGACAAAATAACCGGTATGATCGTAGACTTTTCCTAGGTGCGGTTTCGAATACAAACTGACAAAACCACGGGTCACAAACTAAGGGTGTCTGCAACCGCCAATAGGATCTTTATTGTTGTACGCCAATGGGTTCTTTATCTCTCTTTGGTTTTCATCTTCTTGCTCCATTCTTGTTACATAATAATCTATCTAATAGATAATTACACCCGCCGCACACGAGGTGGAGCTAACGGGAATGTGATAAATGCAAAAAGTAAACTAGGTCACGTTCATCATAACGGCCTAGGACAATTTTTCAAAAACCAACATAAAGAAAACACTCCCATCTATCCTATTGGTCGAGTCCATGATCAATCGGGGTCCATATAATCACAGTATATCTATACATCTAATACATACAATTTTATCTTATGAAAAACATTAAATTCTAATTTTATCTACTTATGCGTCTTATTTTATCACATCAAATAATTAAATAACTTTTAATTATTTATATGACTTAATCGAAAATAAAATTAACATTTAATTTTAAATCGATTTTAATTTCAATTTTACTAAATTTGAACTATTCAAAATAAAATTATAATTATAAAGTTTCCAATTTGTTTCCTTTCTTTTTGGTTCTTAGCCAAAAGGGATGCCTTTGGTTTCCTAAACCAAAAGGCATCTTCCAAAACCAAATTTGGTTTGGGTCTTGCCACTTTCCAAAATGAAAACTTTAGAAGTGGCCTAGGCTAAGGCCTTTTACAAATCAAATATTTGAAAAGGGCATAGGCCTATTCCAAATCAAATATTTGGAAAGGCCAAATAATTTTGGTTTAGGCCTGGCCAGTTTCCAAAATCAAAAATTTGGAAGTGGCCTAAGCCTAGGCCTTTTACAAATCAAATATTTGAAAAGGGCCAAGGCCTATTCCAAATTAAAATTTGGAAATGCCAATATTTTGGTTAATATGCCACTATGGTTTCCCAATGGCCCAAACTATTTGAACCATTAGTTGGCCATATGACACAACTAAACAAACGAGATATCTATGCATAATAATTATCACAAAACAAAAAGGGTCGATCTCCCCGTTGGAATAGGACTGACCCGGCGACGGTAGCGACTAGAGAGCCGGCCTTTTGCCGCCGTCATAGAGGAGGGGACTCGCATGATCGGTGAGCCCCTATCTTTTTCTTTTTTAACTATCTTGTGATTTAAATCTTTCATCTATCGATTAATTACTATGCAATTAAAATGTGCTTATTGCTTTAGCCCGAATCTGTCTATGATACCACTGTTAGGAAAACACTTTTTTAACGCAGTGGAATTTAAAATTGGATTTCCTTTTACTCGATCGTTCTTCGTTTAATGCAATAAACACGTTAAGTAGTTTGATGGTTGTACATTGATGATCTATAAGATCGTCGTTTTGACCAAATCAGCAGGACATGTAGTGATGATGCCCAAGCCGTCCACGTGTCCGGCCACCATCTCTAATCCACTTGAACTCCTCGCCGAAATCCTCCTTGGATTGCTATTGGAAAACTCCAGTTGCTAGACCGGCCTTTTCCCCCCCTCTCCAACTCACTATAGGATACTCTCTACTTTACACAAGAACTATGAGCTCTTGCAATTGTTATGTACAACCGAGCTTGACACCCACCTCTTATTTATAGTGAGAGTGGCGCCCCTATGTGGAGTGGAGGAGAAGAAAACATTTTCCCAATAAAATAAGGAATCAATTAGATTGATTTATCTCTTTAATTAATTAATTTTGTCAATATCCTATATTGAATATAATTATCTTATACCATAAATATATTTTTCCAAAATCAATTAATATCTTATATTAATATTATGGTAATCTTATTAATTAAAGTGCACAATCCAAGTGTATCTTTATACCCTAGATGTGGAGCCCCAAATGCCAATTAATTGGTTTCCGAAATATTCTTTAATTAATATAATTTGAATACAACTAATATCTTGTATTTTTATTTATTCATAATAAATAAATACCACCATATTAATTTACCACTATAACCTTTATAGTCTAGAGATAAACTTTCCTTATTTGGTTATCAACTATAACCGCATTTTAATCCGACTCGAAGTTCATATGTGTTTGACCCGATAGGCTTCTGAATATGTTGGCCGTAGACACTATGTGCAATTTACTAAAATGCACTTCATGCCTAACGATCATGGGATATCGTCTAGTAACACACCGTGACCCCCAATCATCGAAAGAGTCAAAAGCAATGACTACTACATTTCATGTGAAGCAGTTACCGTGTAACTTATAATCCTATCGCTGTAATAATATCCATACGATCGTATCACGAGTGTCAATACATTAACGATCGTATCTTATAATTTGGATGTCATGCTCTCTTAGGATAACACATTTACTCCCACTTTGCAAAGATTCTTGAGAGCTAGACGTTCCTTATAAGAAGGCTATTTCGGATATTCGATCCCAATCATAGGACACGCGAGTCCCGGACAACCAATCATGGTATACTCCGCATACTTCAATATAATACCCAATCACTACCGCATGATAGACCCATGGCTAGGGGAAATCTCAATAGTGTCATAGCATGACAATCCACACCGTGATGCCATGAAGACTCCGGTCTAAAGGATAATTACACAACCGCCACATAGTGTGACACTTAATGTAAGTAGGTCAGTCTAACGTATGCATTCTCTAATACACGTCCACGTACAGTCCAAGTGTCTCTACACTTCGATAGACGAGATCTATCCCTACCTTCTATAAGATAAAAGAAATTCAATACGTGCTAGTCTGATTATACTATCAATGTCCCATTTGACAGTACATAGGATTAAAGACATTTAAGTACCAAACTTGTTATAGTGATTAGAGATCTCATCAACCAAAATCACTATCACGGTTTCTCTATCACGGTTTGAAACTAGGGACGTTACTATATATATACAACAAAAAATATGCAGATAAACTATATATATAATAACATAAGTGCTTTTTTTAATCCTAATAAAGTTATTACATGAAGTAAATAGACTGTAAATGACCCGACCCGGTCGGATCCGTTCCAACCCGATTGGGTTTAGGACACCTTTCCAACAAGATGTGGATGCACTTGATGATGAGTATGGGCTAGAGGTTACCTCAGTTTCATTAGATTCTTCAGCCATAAGGCATAGGTAGGCTTTCACATTGTCTGAGCTGTCAGCTTCTGTTAACGGTGATTTTTACGGTTTATATGACTTTATTTCGTAACAATTTCCTTCGTGTTTTACTAATTTTTTTAGAAAATTGGGTGTTTAAGTGAAATATTGCAAGAATGCGTATTGAAACGGTTAAAGTGCAAACTCGATCTTATTACGTGATTTTATTAGTAGTGATTTTTCATCAATATATATGGTTCTACATTTTGCACGTTTCTATTATCTTGTAGGTACAATTTGCATGGCAAGGAATGAGCTGAAAAGATGTTTGATTGAAGATTAAATGGAAGGAAGGAGATGCAAGTCGAAGGTATGATGAAGATATGATGAGCTGAACGTGCATTTTCCATCCGTCCAACCTGGACTGGCGTCCAGAAGCATGGACTGGCGTCCACTGGAGCTACTCAATTCAGGAAAGCATGATTTTTACCCAAACGGGCGTCCAGGAGGAGAAGTTGGATCAGGATGTTCAGATTTTTAGTGAACGAGCGTCCAAAAACATATAGGACGGGCGTCTGATCCAGCTCGGCCCGACTCGAAGAAATCCAGCAATCCAGACGGGCGTCCAGCCACCGCCTTTGCTGAAACCGACCTAAAAACCTATTTATAGTCGCGTTTTTTCCAACCCTAAAAAACACAATTCGATCCCTGGCCGCCCCAGGCCCCTTGGGGGCGCCCTAGCTGCGTTTTCCCACCATCATAAACATCTTTTTATCTTCTTTTTATTTATATGATTTGTATTCCAACGATGAGCTAAGGCTAAGCCTAGAACGAGCTTTGTGAAGCCAATTCTCAGCAGCGTTTTGATTTCGACTTTGGATTTGGTTTTGTGAGTTTTTATTTAAAGTTTGTATCTTTATTATGTGCTTTATTGATTATGCAATTTATATCGAGAGATGGTTGCTTTGTGATGTTTAACGTTTGATGAAAATCGTTGCTAGACCTAGATCACCGTAGTAAAGATTAGATTTTTAACCTAAAAATAACAAGAGTTGCTAAGTTAAATTTATAGGTTGCTAGATTGAGAAATCTTACACCTTTGTTATGGAAGCGTTAATCTTTAAGATCGAGAGATTAAAGATTAATAGGCGAATTATCTACGAGAGTAGAAATTCATACCTTTGATAGGTGAACCACATCTTTATTAAATCTTCACTAAACGATCTAGGGTAGAAATTGAGAGTTGCGAGATAGGTGGATCATTGCTTGTTCCTCGTTAACTTAATTGAAAGAATCATTGTGCCTTGTTCTTCGTTGCTAACTTAGAAGTTTATTTTCTTTTTAGTTTATAGATTAGAGTTATTTTCGTTCGCAATTATCTTTCCTGGCTTTGGATTGACAACCCTCTGTCCAGTTTATTGTATTCGTTTTTGTTTTGTTTTGTGTTCTCGTGACAAATCTTTAGAAAGATTAATAAACTAGATAAACAACCTCGATTCCCTGTGAGATCGACCCGGTATTAACCTCTATACTACGATCCCTGCACTTGGGGTATACCGGATTTATAAATTTATTACTTGTTTATTTTGCTTAGATAAAATCCGAGACAGCTTCAATATCATCATCAAAATCATTTTCAGATGATTTTTCATTCTTTTCACTGCTAGATTCAGCTTTGAGTGCTTTCTTGCTTTTTCTCTTTTCAGTTGTCTTGTACTTCCTCTTGTCCTCATCTTTATGTTTTTCTTCAGGGCATTCAGCTTTGAAATGACCTTTCTTCTTGCAATTGAAGCACCTGTATTCATCATCCTTTTTCTTGCCGGAGGCCGTTCGACACCGTTTTCGAGGTCAAAATATGTTGTTTTCCCTTCCATTTTGGGCTCAGAAGATTTCAACAGGTTTTTCTCCCTTTTATTGTTTTCTTGTTTTCTGTTTTAAATTTTTCGTAGGTAGGTTTCTGTTTTTGTTTCTGTTTCTTTTTCTGTTTCTTTATCTTTTCTAAAAAAATCATAAAAAAAAATTAAAATGTCATCAATTAGGATTATGCAAGATCAGAACGCCATGCTGAAACAGCAGATGGCAGCTCTTCAAATGTCTCTTAATCCTATGAATCAGACCCCGTCTTTTCCACAGAACTCACAAGTTTTGTTCTGTGGAAGATGTTGTCGACCTGGCCATGCAGTTGGCCAGTGTCAGTTTCTTTCCCCTGCTGCGTATCAAGTTAACATTGTCCATAATCAGGGAAATTTTAATCTAGTCACATGTCAAAATTGTGACAATGTGGGACACTGCTTGCTTGTTTACGTCCTATGAGTGGGACGAGCGGCTGAAATAAATGCTTCGTGGCGCAGATGTCGAGAGATTTAATAATCAATTCTCCGCCAAGCGATTTTGAGAATCGGGTTTCAATTCTCAGAATCCGAATTTCTATCAAAACCCAAACTTCAGTCAGAACCAAAATATCAAATTTTCCAATCAATATCAGTGGTTCAATCAGAACAGTCCCGATCCTATGTTTCAAAGTCAGTCTAGCCAATCTTTCCCATATAACTTTCAGAACTATCAAGGCCCCTCTCAATCGGACGATCTTGAAGCTAAATTGGAGGAGCAAAACCGGACACTCAAGAATCTTGAGAGACGGCTCAGGCAAATGGCTCAAGACCAAGGCATTGACCTAGCTCCAACACTTCCTTATAATAGAGAAGAGGACAATGCCATGAACTTAGGATCCGGCATTCAATTCAGTGGTTCCCCAAAAGTATAAGTGTCAAGTTTAATGGATTCATCTGTCTTTGGATCCGATGCTCGTATACCCTCAACTGATGAGAATTCTTATGGACATGGATTTAATAACGTTCAAGTGAGATGTGCGTATTGTGGTGGAAACCATTATGAGGCTCAGTGCAGTGGAGGTAATTTACCCAACCAATGGAATACTAATAGCAATTATGATGAAAGTTATGAGAATCCACTTCAATCTAACTATGCATCCACATACAATGGTGGGAGGAGTAACTATCCGTATTCTCCGTGGGATCAAGAAGAAAGCAATTATCAACAAGTGTTCTCTCACTCAGAGCCCGAGTCTTACATGGCAGCTTTGTTAGAGAAATATATAGAGAGCAGAACGGAAGTTTCTTGAGAAATGGCACACCTGGTGCATCCTGCTCTTGAAGCAAGGGAAATGACTTCAGGAGAATTAGTTGCACATGATAACCAAGTTATTGAATATGAAAGGAACTGAGATGATGGCGAGTCTGCTGTGAAGGCCGGCGTTGAGAGTCGTAGGGATGTAAAGCGTGATCCTTTTGTGAACCCATATTGTCTTGATCTGAACGTTTCTGGTGATGATTTATCCAAGACTGCTGAGGGTTCAAGCCTCCAGATCCACAAGAGTGAAGCCACATGGAAATTGGAACCATCTTCACAGGTTAATGGTGCCATAATTCAAGATTCAACATTAATGAGCCATGAAAAAGATGAAAAGGAAGGTAACGCTATTGTTCTTGATCATAAGTCATCTAATACTGTTAGTTATCCGTCCTTGAATAGAAATGTTGATGTTGATCATACCGAGTACATAGATGTTGCACCTCTAATAGTCCATAATTCTCTTAGATTTGTCATGAGCATTGATAAAGAAATCAACAAGTTGTTGAATGACACTTCCTTCTGGCTGTTGAAATGTTTAATCACTTTCTAAGAAGACATGGTTGTAGGATTCCAATGCTATATCTTAGAATCCGTGCGAATATCCCTGATATGTGAAGGAAAAAGCAGAGGGAGGCCCTTCTTTGGCTTAGTCCTCCTTGATAATGGATAGTGACGTACGTGTGTCTAGCCAAAGACACTAAACAAAGGCGCTTGTTGGGAGGCAACCCAATAATAAGAATAGTTTTTTTTTTTTTTTATTTTGGATTATTTTGTTTTTTGTTGAATAAGGGGGGCTAGGATTGTCTTGTGTCGTCTAGGTTTTTGGTGTCGGTTTTTGTGGCCAGGTAACTTGCATGAGCTGAATTTGAAAAATCCATGTGATTCCTTCCTTCCTGCCGATGTTACATTTGTGCACTACTTTTCACATAGATTCGGTTTTGTCAATTTTGCATTGCTTATGCTTTGTTCCATGATAATGCCTCGTCTATCATCTTTTATGCCCCTGCCCCTGAGGTCCGTCTTGTTTTGTTTTTTTTCAAGTGTGCAGGATATTTGCGATAGCGCTTGTGAGCTTTTAGATGAAGCCAGTTTTCCGGTGGATGGTCCACAGTCTACTGATTTCTTCAAGCGTTTCTGGATTTGACTCGCGACCACTTCCAGAATTGCCACCTTCAAACTACAATCAGCTAAGTTTTTCTTATTCTGCACAACATGAGGACATGTTGTTATTTAAGTGTGGGGGAGAGACAAGTTGTTAGTTTGTACTACAAATGTGCTTCAATTTATTACGCTTAAAATTTTAAATGTTCTTTAAAAAATCCGTCCCGAGCATGATTTTATTTTGGCTTACTTACTTGTTATATTCCCATACTTGTGCTAGTTGACTAGTAATTTTGCATAGACCTTTGATAAATAAGCCTTTACTCGAATTCTTTTCACGTAAGCCTCTTCGATGACGAGCTGAACTTAGGAAACTATACTCATTTAAACCGATGATGTTTTATTCTGGTTATCAGATCGTCTGCTTAATGCCAATGTCATGGAAATTGTAATATGTGTGTAGTTGGAATTGAAGTAGGAAGTATCGTGAATATACCAAAGTTTGAATGTGATAAGTGAAACGTAACTATTGTTCTTTAAAAAGTATGTTCAAAAACAAATATGATGAATTAATTGGGTGTGTCGGAAGCTGGTCGATGATTTGAGTGAGGTAGGGCATATCACGAATGTCCTATACCACTATGATGACCAAAAGCTCACGACAGTCAGAAGAAGCTGCCTTATGATTTGAGTAAGGTAGGGTATATCTCGAATGTCCTATTCTACTATGACGGGCAAAAGCTCATTCTGATGTGTGTTTTAAATGTGAAAGATTATTAAATCAACTTACATAAGGAAAGTAGTATGAATAAATCAAAGACTTAGTTATCGCCTACCTTATCCCCAGTATAGGCCAAGGTATATGTTGTAGGGAATATCCTCTGGGTATAACTGAAAAGATTTCGAAAACATATGTATTACTCTTGTCATGACGAGAGTAGTTTTGTAGGGCGTATGTATAGTCAGGATGTTTCGTTATCTGTCTTTAATGGGTATTTGTTGGTTAGCTTGACTTTAATTGTCAAGTGTGGAATCGGTGGAAGTTGAAGAAGGCTTTGCACACACTACACATTCGAGTAGTCGTTTATTACAATGGATGTATGTTTTTGATGCTAGTCAACCGGTTGTGATTTGATATATGGGATATTATGTGGTTCACTGTTCAAGTAAGTCCATGGTTTTCTTGTTTTGTTTTGCTCGGGACGAGCAAAAGCTAAGTGTGGGGGAGTTGTTAACGGTGATTTTTATGGTTTATATGACTTTATTTCGTAACAATTTCCTTCATGTTTTACTAATTTTTATAGAAAATTAGGTGTTTAAGTGAAATATTGCAAGAATGCATATTGAAACGGTTAAAGTGCAAACTCGAGCTTATTATGTGATTTTATTAGTGATTTTTCATCAATATATATGGTTCTACATTTTGCACGTTTCTATTATCTTGTAGGTACAATTTGCATGGCAAGGAATGAGCTGAAAAGATGTTTGATTGAAGATTAAATGGAAGGAAGAAGATGCAAGTCGAAGGTAGGATGAAGATATGATGAGCTGAACGTGCGTTTGCCATCCGTCCAACCTGGACTGGCGTCCACTGGAGCTACTCAATTCAGGAAAGCATGATTTTTACCCAAACGGGCGTCCAGAAGAGTGGACTGGCGTCCAGGAGGAGAAGTTGGATCAGGATGTTCAGATTTTTAGTGAACGAGCATCCAAAAACATATAGGACGGGCATCTGATCCAACTCGGCCCGACTCGAAGAAATCCAGCAATCCAGACGGGCGTCCAGCCCTGTAGACGGGCGTCTAGCCACCGCCTTTGCTGAAACCGACCTAAAAACCTATTTATAGTCGCGTTTTTTCCAACCCTAAAAAACACAATTCGATCCCTGGCCGCCCCAGGCCCCTTGGGGGTGCCCTAGCTGCATTTTCCCACCATCATAAACATCTTTTTATCTTCTTTTTATTTATATGATTTGTATTCCAACGATGAGCTAAGGCTAAGCCTAGAACGAGCTTTGTGAAGCCAATTCTCAGCAGCGTTTTGATTTCGACTTTGGATTTGGTTTTGTGAGGTTTTATTTAAAGTTTGTATCTTTATAATGTGCTTTATTGATTATGCAATTTATATCGAGAGATGGTTGCTTTGTGATGTTTAACGTTTGATGAAAATCATTGCTAGACCTAGATCACCGTAGTAAAGATTAGATTTTTAACATAAAAATAAGAGAGTTGCTAGGTTAAATTTATAGGTTGCTAGATTGAGAAATCTTACACCTTTGTTATGAAAGCGTTAATCTTTAAGATCGAGAGATTAAAGATTAATAGGCGAATTATCTACGAGAGTAGAAATTCATACCTTTGATAGGTGAACCACATCTTTATTAAATCTTCACTAAACGATCTAGGGTAGAAATTGAGAGTTGCGAGATAGGTGGATCATTGCTTGTTCCTCGTTAACTTAATTGAAAGAATCATTGTGCCTTGTTCTTCGTTGCTAGCTTAGAAGTTTATTTTCTTTTTAGTTTATAGATTAGAGTTATTTTCGTTCGCAATTATCTTTCCTGGCTTTGGATTGACAACCCTCTGTCCAGTTTATTGTATTCGTTTTAGTTTTGTTTTGTGTTTTCGTGACAAATCTTTAGAAAGATTAATAAACTAGATAAACAACCTCGATTCCTGTGAGATCGACCGGTATTAGCCTTTATACTACGATCCTCGCACTTGGGGTATACCGGATTTATAAATTTATTACTTGTTTATTTTGCTTAGATAAAATCCGAGACGACTTCAATATCATCATCAAAATCATTTTGAGATGATTTTTCATTCTTTTCTTTGCTAGATTCGACTTTGAGTGCTTTCTTGCTTTTTCTCTTTCGGTTGTCTTGTACTTCCTCTTGTCCTCATCTTTATCTTTTCTTGGGGCATTCACTTTGAAATGACCTTTCTTCTTGCAATTGAAGCACTGTATTCATCATCCTCTTTCATGCCGGAGGCCGTTCGACACCGTTTTGAGGTCAAAATCTGCTTGTTTTCCCTTCCATATTGGGTTGAGAAGATTTCAACATGTTTTCTCCCTTTTATTGTTTTCTTGTTTCTGTTTTAAATTTTTCGTAGGTAGGTTTTGTTTTTGTTTCCGTTTTTTTTTTGTTTCTTTATCTTTTAAAAAAAACAAAAAATGTCATAAAAAATGACATCAACTAGGATTATGCAAGATCAGAAAGCCGTGCTGAAACAGCAGATGGCAGCTCTTCAAATGTCGCTTAATCCTATGAATCAGACCCCGTCTTTTCCACAAAACTCACAAGTTACATTCGTGGAAGATGTTGTCGACTGGCCATCTTTGTTGGCGGTGTCGTTTCTTTCCTGCTGCGCGTATCAAGTTAACACTGTCCATAATCAAGGAAATTTTAATCTAGTCACATGTCAAAATTGTGACAATGTGGGACACACTGCTCGTTTCTGTCCTATGAGTGGGACGAGCATTTGGAAATAAATGCTTCTCGTGGCGGTAGTATCAGAGATTTAATAATCAGTTCTCTGGCCAAAGCAGTTTTCAGAATCAGTGTTTCAATTCTCAGAATCCGAATTTCTATCAAAACCAGAACTTCAGTCAGAACCAAAATATCAATTTTTCCAATCAATATCAGTGGTTCAATCAGAACAGTCCCGATCCTATGTTTCAAAGTCAGTCTAGCCAATCTTTCCCACATAACTTTCAGAACTATCAAGGCCCCTCTCAATCGGACGATCTTGAAGCTAAATTGGATGAGCAAAACAGGACACTCAAGAATCTTGAGAGACGGCTCAGGCAAATGGCTCAAGACCAAGGCATTGACCTAGATCCCACACTTCCTTATGATAGAGAAGAGGACAATGCCATGAACTTAGGATCCGGCATTCAATTCAGTGGTTCCCCAAAAGTAGAAGTGTCAAGTTTAATGGATTCATCTGTCTTTGGATCCGATGCTCGTATACCCTCAACTGATGAGAATTCTTATGGACATGGATTTAATAACGTTCAAGTGAGATGTGCGTATTGTGGTGGAAACCATTATGAGGCTCAGTGCAATGGAGGTAATTTACCCAACCAATCGAATACTAATAGCAATTATGACGCAAGTTATGAGAATCCACTTCAATCTAACTATGCATCCACATACAATGGTGGGAGGAGTAACTATCCTTATTCTCCGTGGGATCAAGAAGAAAGCAATTATCAACAAGTGTTCCCTCACTCAGAGCCCGAGTCTTACATGGCAGCTTTGTTAGAGAAATATATAGAGAGCAGAAAGGAAGTTTCGGAGAAATGGCACACTGGTGCATCTCGCTCTAGAAGCCAGGAGGCGACTTGAGAGAATTAGTTGCACATGATCGCCAAGTTATTGAATATGAAAAGGAACCTGAGATGATGGCGAGTCCTTAGCGAGGAAGGCCGGCGTTGAGAGTCGTAGGGATGTAAAGCTGTGATACTTTTGTGAACCCATATTGTCTTGATCTGAACGTTTCTGGTGATGATTTATCCAAGACTGCTGAGGGTTCAAGCCTCCAGATCCACAAGAGTGAAGCCACATGGAAATATGAACCATCTTCACAGGATAATGGTGCCATAATTCCAGATTCAACATTAATGAGCCATGAAAAAGATGAAAAGGAAGGTAACTCTATTGTTCTTGATCATAAGTCATCTGATACTGTTAGTTATCCGTCCTTGAATAGCAATGTTGATGTTGATCATACCGAGTACATAGATGTTGCACCTCTAATAGTCCATAATACTCTTAGATTTGTCATGAGCATTGATAAAGAAATCAACAAGTTGTTGAATGACACTTCCTTCCTGAGCGCTGAAATGTTTAATCACTTTCTAAGAAGACATGGTTGTAGGATTCCAATGCTATATCTTAGAATCCGTGCGAATATCCCACGATATGTGGAGGAAAAAAAGAGAGGAGGCCCTTCTTGGTTTAGTCCTCCTTGATAATGGATAGTGACGACGTGTGTCTAGCCAAAGACACTAAACAAAAGGCGCTTGTTGGGAGGCAACCCAATAATAAGAATAGTTTTTTTTTCGATTATTTTGTTTTTGTTGAATTAGGGGGGCTAGGTTTGTCTTGTGTCGTCTAGGTTTTTGGTGTCGGTTTTTGTGGCCAGGTAACTTGCATGAGCTGAATTTGAAAAATCCATGTGATTCCTTCCTTCCTGCCGATGTTACATTTGTGCACTACTTTTCACATAGATTCGGTTTTTGTCAATTTTTGCATTGCTTATGCTTTGTTCCATGATAATGCCATGTCTATCATCTTTTATGCCCCTACCCCCGAGGTCCGTCTTGTTTTGTTTTTTTTCAAGTGTGCAGGATATTTGCGATAGCACTTGTGAGCTTTTAGATGAAGCCAGTTTTCCGGTGGATGGTCCACAGTCTACTGATTTCTTCAAGCGTTTCTGGATTTGACTCGCGACCACTTCCAGAATTGCCACCTTCGAACTACAATCAACTATGTTTTTCTTATTCTGCACAACATGAGGACATGTTGTTATTTAAGTGTGGGGGAGAGACAAGTTGTTAGTTTGTACCTACAAATGTGCTTCAATTTATTACGCTTAAAATTTTTAAATGTTCTTTAAGAAAATCCGTCCCGAGCATGATTTTATTTTGGCTTACTTACTTGTTATATTCCCATACTTGTGCTAGTTGACTAGTATTTTTGCATAGACCTTTGATAAATAAGCCTTTACTCAAATTATTTTCACGTAAGCTTCTTCGATGACGAGCTGAACTTAGGAAACTATACTCATTTAAACCGATGATGTTTTATTCTGGTTATCAGACCGTCTGCTTAATGCCAATGTCATGGAAATTGTAATATGTGTGTAGTTGGAATTGAAGTAGGAAGTATCGTGAATATTCCAAAGTTTGAATGTGATAAGTGAAACGTAACTATTGTTCTTTAAAAAGTATATCAAAAACAAATATGATGAATTAATTGGGTGTGTCGGAAGCTGGTCGATGATTTGAGTGAGCTAGGGCATATCACGAATGTCCTATACCACTATGATGACCAAAAGCTCACGACAGTCAGAAGAAGCTGCCTTATGATTTGAGTAAGGTAGGGTATATCTCGAATGTCCTATTCTACTATGACGGGCAAAAGCTCATTCTGATGTGTGTTTTAAATGTGCAAGATTATTAAATCAACTTACATAAGGAAAGTAGTATGAATAAATGAAAGACTTAGTTATCGCCTACCTTATCCCAGTATAGGCCAAGGTATATGTTGTAGGGAATATCCTCTGGTATAACTGAAAAGATTTCGAAAACATATGTATTACTCTAGTCATGACGTGAGTAGTTTTGTAGGGCGTATGTATAGTCAGGATGTTTCGTTATCTGTCTTTAATGGGTATTTGTTGGTTAGCTTGACTTTAATTGTCAAGTGTGGAATCAGTGGAAGTTGAAGAAGGCTTTGCACACACTACACATTCGAGTAGTCGTTTATTACATTGGATGTATGTTTTTGATACTAGTCGACCGGTTGTGATTTGATATATGGGATTTTATGTGGTTCACTGTTCAAGTAAGTCCATGGTTTTCTTGTTTTGTTTTGCTCGGGACGAGCAAAAGCTAAGCGTGGGGGATTTGTTAACGGTGATTTTTACGGTTTATATGACTTTATTTCGTAACAATTTCCTTCGTGTTTTACTAATTTTTATAGAAAATTAGGTGTTTAAGTGAAATATTGCAAGAATGCGTATTGAAACGGTTAAAGTGCAAACTCGAGCTTATTACGTGATTTTATTAGTGATTTTTCATCAATATATATGGTTCTACATTTTGCACGTTTCTATTATCTTGTAGGTACAATTTGCATGGCAAGGAATGAGCTGAAAAGATGTTTGATTAAAGATTAAATGGAAGGAAGGAGATGCATGTTGAAGGTAGGATGAAAATATGATGAGTTGAACGTGCGTTTGCCATCCGTCCAACCTGGACTGGCGTCCACCGGAGCTACTCAATTCAGGAAAGCATGATTTTTACACAAACGGGCGTCCAGAAGAGTGGACTGGCGTCCAGGAGGAGAAGTTGGATCAGGATGTTCAGATTTTTAGTGAACGAGGGTCCAAAAACATATAGGACGGGCGTCTGATCCAGCTCGGCCTGGCTCGAAGAAATCCAGCAATACAGACGGGCGTCATACTGTGAGACGGGCGTCCGACCACGCGCTTTCTTTGAAACCGACCTAAAAACCTATTTATAGTCGCATTTTTCCAACCCTAAAAAACACAATTCGATCCCTGGCCGCCCCAGGCCCCTTGGGGGTGCCCTAGCTGCGTTTTCCCACCATCATAAACATCTTTTTATCTTCTTTTTATTTATATGATTTGTATTCCAACGATGAGCTAAGGCTAAGCCTAGAACGAGCTTTGTGAAGCCAATTCTCAGCAGCATTTTGATTTCGACTTTGGATTTGGTTTTGTGAGTTTTTATTTGAAGTTTGTATCTTTATTATGTGCTTTATTGATTATGCAATTTATATCGAGAGATGGTTGCTTTGTGATGTTTAACGTTTGATGAAAATCGTTTCTAGACCTGGATCACCGTAGTAAAGATTAGATTTTTAACCTAAAAATAACGAGAGTTGCTAGGTTAAATTTCTAGGTTGCTAGATTGAGAAATCTTACACCTTTGTTATGGAAGCGTTAATCTTTAAGATCGAGAGATGAAAGATTAATAGGCGAATTATCTACGAGAGTAGAAATTCATACCTTTGATAGGTGAACCACATCTTTATTAAATCTTCACTAAACGATCTAGGGTAGAAATTGAGAGTTGCGAGATAGGTGGATCATTGCTTGTTCCTCGTTAACTTAATTGAAAGAATCATTGTGCCTTGTTCTTCGTTGCTAGCTTAGAAGTTTATTTTCTTTTTAGTTTATAGATTAGAGTTATTTTCGTTCGCAATTATCTTTCCTAGCTTTGGATTGACAACCCTCTGTCCAGTTTATTGTATTCGTTTTAGTTTTGTTTTGTGTTTTCATGACAAATCTTTAGAGAGATTAATAAACTAGCTAAACAACCTCGATTCCCTATGAGATCGACCCGGTATTAACCTCTATACTACGATCCCTGCACTTGGGGTATACCGGATTTATAAATTTATTACTTGTTTATTTTGCTTAGATAAAATCCGAGACATCTTCAATATCATCATCAAAATCATTTTCAGATGATTTTTCATTCTTTTCACTGCTAGATTCAGCTTTGAGTGCTTTCTTGCTTTTTCTCTTGTTAGTTGTCTTGTACTTCCTCTTGTCATCATCTTTATCTTTTTCTTCAAGGCATTCAGCTTTGAAATGACCTTTCTTCTTGCAATTGAAGCTTTGTATTCATCATCATTTTTCATGTCTTTGGTTGTGCTAGACTTCTTGAATGATGATGAACCTCCTTTGAATTGCTTCTTCTTGCTAAACCTGTCAAAATGTTTCACTAGTAAAGCTACATGTTCCTTCAGCTCCTATGTCTCTTTGCTGTTTGCATCAGCTGTTTGAATTTGCTGGGGTGCAACCATTGCACTGGCCTTATGTGCCTCTGCTGGTGCACTGTCTTCACCGTTCAACTCAAATTAATGAGCCTTTAGTTGAGACATTAGAGTTAAGGTATCAGTGGTTGTAAGATTTATTGTCCCTCTGATTACTGATGTAATGATCTTCCATCTTTCAGGTAGGCCTCTCAAGATCTTCAGGCACACTTCTTTCTGTGGATATGTGTGTCCAAGTTGTTGTAGTTCACTGTTGATGCTTGAGAATATGTTGTCCATTTTATCAATGGTTTCACCAGTCTTCATTTTGAAGTTCTCAAATTTCTGTTTTGCAATAGACAATTTGTTTTCTTTGATTGCCTATGATCCTTCATTGATTAGTGCCAATTTGTCCCACATCTCCTTTGTTGTTTGCAATCATTGATCCTCATGAACATGTTACTGTACAGAGTCTTCAAAATCATGTCTTTTGCAAAAAAATCGAGATTTTCTCTTCTCCTATCATCCTTCGTCCAATCTTTTTTGAGTTTGTCTATTATTTTCCTTGATCTGCTCCTGTGGCTACCATAGTTGTAATCTCGATTAGGCCATCATTAATTACATCCAACATCTCCTCATGAGTTTCTGCACGATGAGACAACATTCTTATTTTGAATTCATCAAAATTATTAACATTGAATACAGGTACCGTAGACATATAAAATTTGAGGAATCCATAAATACAAATAAGAGATATGTATATATATCTATAGAAAGCACAAATTTGAAAAGTACTTTGAAAATATGTGATCTCCTTTTTACCAGAAATTAGATCTGAACAGGTTATTATACTAGGAACACTGCTCCGATACCAATTGTTGGTCCTAGAGAAGGGTAAAACTATAGTCAGAGGGGGTGAATGACTATAGTGGAGTTTCAAAAAAATTTCTTGTATTTAAAAGATTTTGGGCAGCGGATAAGTCCCTTCTTAATATGTTGTTTCAAAGTAGTTTATGCAATCACGGATATATGATATAATATAAGCAATTAAATAAATGCGATGAAGGTAAATTCTTTGAAAGTAAATTGACACAAAGGTTTATAGTGGTTCAGGGTGGTGTAATCACTTAATCCACTCTTCTCCTGATTGTCTTTGACTACACAAGCTTCACAATCTTCAAGACTATCACTCCCTGACTCCAATAGCTTCAGTGACTCAGTCTCTTTCACTGCTCATTGGGAACAAATCCTTTAGCAGCTATCACAAACACAACTCCTTCTCAGATGGCTCTGATTCAGTTGCTTGATTGAAGTGAATTGGATTCACAAGTTTGTTGATCAATCTCAATGCTTGATTTGCAATTGAAGTTTTGATTCCTGAGAGTTGATCTCTAGATATTTCCTTTTAGCACAGAGATCGGGATTTTCACTTTGTGAGTTTCGCTTGTAAATTATCAAACTTAACCGTTCTCTTATGTGTCTTCTTTTCTTGTATGTCAATGCCTTATATTTATAGCCTTGATAATCCTTGATTTGAATTTCCATCCGTTGGCTATTTTAATGAGGGGAATAATCCTTGATTTCATTCTTGATTCCCCCTTAATTATATTCTTCTTGATTTCAGTGATCTGATTTTTCTTCAAACGTTTTTCAGAAAATCCGTCCTTGATTGATCCTCAATTGATTGTGCATTTAATGCTTGATCCTCTGTATCTTCTTCATACTTTAATCTGATCAAGTAAGGTTTACTTGGCCGTTCTCTGATCAGTTAAGTGACTATCTGACATTTCCGTTTAGATCTTCCTTCACTGCTTTGTCTTCACTCAGCCGATAGTCAGTTCATTTAGCCGATTCATTGTTTCCTTTATTCTTTTAGATTCAGGAGAATCTTTGTACTTCACTGATCCTTCATTTTTGTGAGATCAGTGTACACCATATTTAAACATCAAGTTTCATCACTTGGAATGTAACTTAGACTTATCCAAGGCCATCACAGACTTCCTTGGTTATAAGTCAGACTATAATGTCTGCATGCTTCTCTGCTGGTACTTGGCTGGGTTCACTATGCCAAAAATCTGTTTCTACTCAGCCGTCCTACCAACTAGTACAATACTTGTATGACTCAACTTATACAACATGTCATGCTCTTATTAAAGACTTATACAGAGAATTCTAACTAATTTCAAGATTTCTATTACAGCTATTATGGCTATCATCAAAACATAATAAAATGTTCCTAACACAATGAATCAAGATAAAAAACATAAAAATAATGTGGAACGAAAGGGTGTTTTGAGTGTTTTAGCTGAGCTTGGAATAGTGTTTATCCCAAAGTGCCTACGTATTTTGTATATTGTCAAGAATCAAGTCCCTCATAGTTCTTGGGATCGTTTATATAGAGGGCCGTGTGCCCTAGGCATTCAAGTGTCGTGTCCATATTGGACTCTATTTTCATATGCCTCGAGGATTATTTTTAACCGTGTCTATCCCCTGGTTTTAGAATATTATCACGTGATTTAAACAATAGGATAAGAGCCTTTATGGCTTAGGACTCTTTCCCTAGTTATCTGTTATTATAAGCACGTGTGCTAAACAACTGGAAGGGCTCTGGCCAACCTGCGTCGAGCTCCCGAGGCCATCATGGCTGAACTGCGCTGACCCATCTCGGTTGCATCGTGACCGACCTGCGGTGGACTGAGGAGTGAGCCATGCCGATCTCCCACCTAGGGTGCCGGTTGGTCCTTAGGCTTAAAGTGTGGCTTCTGGCCCTTAGTGTCGTATCTTGTCTGTCTCATTTATTGCTTAGATCATTGTTGGTGTGACAAGTGGCGGGGCTCAGTCCGACCTCCGTCAGTACACATGATGGTTTGTCACAATATAAAGCCAAGTAATGGATAAAATTATAAAATTTGTTATGACATTCACCTATGAGATAGGGTTATAAGAAAAAATCGTCGACTCTTGTGTTCGGTTAAAATTTGTTATGACATTCACTCATACGGGTAAAATTTAGGGTAATGATTTTGGTACCGAGTTTGTCCACAAATGATACACCGAGAAATGATCTAAGCCTCTGATTTGATTTGTTGAAAAAAAGAGAAAACAAAAAAACCAAAAAACTAAGCGTTAGGATTACTTTCAGGGGATAGTTCGGGGGATATGGTCGGTGTGCCTATCACCTTCCATTTATTATGACATTCACTTATGTTTGTACTCCTCATTAATGACACTTCGATTTGAAAGACAATAATGAAAAGTATAAAGAAATTTATGTAAAATTTACCAAAAATAATTAAATAGTTAAGATGGTTTGGGAATAAAAATTTAATAGAATTACAAAAAAAAAAACAAGCAGGATGGATATTATTCTAGGATTTTATGTAAAAATTATGTATGTCTAATAATATTTATTTGGAATTTGGCTATTCACTCACCCTGTACATTAATTCTCTTCATTTCTTGTTTAAAGTTATATTTCATACTCCTCTTTTTCTACATAATCTTCAAATGAATTCAGTTAGGATTGCATTTGCATAATAGTAGCATTTAAGGAAATCATTTAAAAAAAAATTGAGCACCAAGCCAAAGGGGCACTCATTGTCTTGCCTTTAGAGTTTCGTACAAAAGCTGTATTTACACCTTTTTTTTTTGAGAAATCGATACCGGGTATATCGGGCTCCACACTCGGCTCAAAGTCAAGACACCGCCACTACATCACTCATGTTCTTTTTGTATGACCAGAGCTATGCCCCTGGGGGGGCATGAAATCATTCAAAACATACGGTGGTATCAAACCATTTTATGGTTTACCCTTGAAAGTTTATTCTAATACATACAATCTTATTTTAAATATCTACACATGTCTATTTATTGATCATCCAAAATGGGATTTATGGTAGTCTTGAATAACTTCAAAAAGGTCGACTAAATATGTGCTGCACAGGAAAAACCCAATTTTGTACACTAGCTTTTGCCATAGATAAAAAAATAACGATACAAACACAAACGTTGGGACACAACGATTGCCACAACGTGCATCTACACCATTGATCATGATGGATATAGTAATGATCAACGAATCTACATTAGAAATCAACGGTGTAAATACATATTGTGGCAATCGTTGTGTCACAACGGTTGTACCCGTGTCACTATTCTAACAAAAATAGTGCGGCTAATATAATTGTAATATTCCGATTCTCGAGGAAATGGCAGACGTGTCATTTTGCGAGAACGAAATATTATGTTCATCTTTTTATGGAATTAAAGTTTATAATTTAATATATGTTTATTTATATATATATATTTTCGAATATGTACATATATTCTTCCTTGGGACTGAATTGTAATAAGTGGAATTTAAGGGTAGTTAATTCTTTTTTATTAGTGGGAGGTTATAATTGGGGAAATAACCTCCACACTAATCAAAAGGGGTTAACAAGGAGTTCAGAAAGCTTTTACGTTAAATCCTGTGTTTTGAGAGCAAGGAAGAAGGAGAAGAGGCTTCTTCAAATTCACGATTCGTTTCTACTCCGTTTTCGATTTAAATCATGCGGCAGGAGCATCGTGAGATTTCAAGGATCGTTTTGATACCAAGATATCCAAGTTTTGTCAAGGTAAGAATTTAACCCTAATCTTGGTTTCATCACGTTTGATCACGTCTGGTTGTAGAGAGTTGTTAAATTCGTAGTTTTGAGTGTTAGAAACCTTAATCCTAATAGGTTCTTGGACTGGTTATGGATTGGATAGGGTTTTGTTGGAGTCCTTGGGGAGTGCCTGCAATTTTCTGCAGTGTTTCTTGGAGTTGTGCTTTGAAAGGTAAGAAAATCTTCTCCATTGTGTTAATTATGGTTTGAAGAAGTTAGGACCTTGTTTTGGGAGTGATTTGATGTTGAAATCATGTCTAAATGTGGTTATGCAAGTGCTTGGTGCTATGTGATGTTAAAGTAGAGATTTTCTGTTGTTATGATGTTGAGATTGATGTTAAACATGTTTGGTTTGGGTTAGAAATCGAAAAGGGTGAAGAAAAACGTGTTTAGAGAGTTTTGTGCCTTTTGTGTGCGCACATTGACTAGTTTGTGTGTGCACATTTTTAAGGCTGAATGTCGACTTACGGAGTGTGCGCACATTCCAGGAATGTACACACCTGGCAATGGTGAATGTAAATTTTTGCCCAATGTGCACACATTCCCTAGAATGTGCGCACATTGCCCTATTTTTTTGATAAATAGGTTGTTTAAGCTATGGTATGAGTCTTTGATTTTGTTGCATGATTTAATAACATTAATTAAACATGAACAAGCCTCGATTAAGCTTCTGATGCGTTTAGTTCCGGCACCGAATGTACTCTTCCATAGAGTTGAAGTTCGGGACCGTCGGAAGGGTATGAATGGCTTGTGCTTTGATGAATTAGTATTCATCAATGTCTGTGTACGTTTTTAAGGTGTTGTGTCTAGAGTCTAAGTGAGGGAGTAGAATTGCTAAGTGAGCTTTTACCTTGAAAACACTAAAGATGACTAGTTAATGATTAATAAATTACATAAGTGTATAGTAAAAGACTAAACATCGTAACACCCTTGGTAAGACACTTGTCTATATCGCGATGTGTGGGCGGTCAGATAAAGTGAATAACTCTACTGGCCTATAAACGGCTAAATGGTAGGGGGACTTCGCCGAACGTGGACACTATCGGGCTTTCCCCCGTGGATATTGGTGTGATCCGCCAATATGTTGCAATTGATACCTCGTGGTGGGTAGCACCATGCGTAGTGCCCTTGAGTGCCGGTGTAACAAACCTGAGTTAAGCTAGAAACGTTTAGTCACAACATGTTGATGAGCATGAAGTGAACCCTAGAATTGAGTCGGTCAAATAAAGATAACTTAATAACAATGTAAACCTTTCTTTGTGAAATCTAGTTAATGCAATAGCTTCTGTTTCATGCTAAGTACGTTTGTACTTACCTCAAATGCATGTTTGTTGTGTTTGGGGATTGAGAAGATGAACAAGTTGAACTGGAGTTCGACGAGGATTTTGCAGACGACCTTTGATGCTTTTATCTTGTTCTTTTGATATTTCTAGACTATGTTATTTCCTTCAAAAATTATGTTACAATTCCATTTCAAGACTTGTTGTATTTCTTTGAATTATTGCAAGATACTAGTTGTTTATCTTTTAAGACACCGTACTGTTGTAAAGTTTATATATCGTGGTTGTAAGATATCTTTTCTATCTTTAGTATGATTGTGTTTTCATTCTTTTCATGTACAAAAAAAAACTATACCCGAGTCTTTTAGCTTCCGTAAATGCGAAACTCGATACGACGTAGTAGAGGCTTACGTATAATATAGAATTTATTTTATATTGTATGTGCCGAACGTTCTATTTCTGGGTAAGGACTCGGTATACGGGAACGGGGCGTTACAGTTGGTATCAGAGAAAAGCGTCCTTTAGAATTCCTCTCTTGAGATAAGTTTCTTTAGATCACTTAGTAGCATTCTGATCTTCTTGATCTTTCAGAATGGTGACAACGAGGAGAGGTGTTCTTGGGGCTGGAAGTTCAGGAACTAGACCAGAGGCAGGCAATACTACACCGGTTGTAGGAAGAGGCTTTGTGAGGCAGAATCCTTCGCCTCACCCGAGCTACTCACCACCCCCTCATACTGCGACCCCCACACCGCGATCTCACCAGGAGCAACCTTCACAATGGAATGTGGGAAGTTCGGTTCAATTTACGATGGCAAGTGATATTCCAGCGGGTTTTGTACCACCACCAGTGACAGAAGTTTATCCACCACAACCACGAGTAAGCTATCCTCCAACCACAGCTTACCCTCCTTACCAACAAACCTTCTACCCTCCACCTGCAAGTTCCCAACCTCAACCTTCTATCCCTCTATCACCATGATTTGACCACCACCACGGCTTTGGATACCCACCTTATGGACTACATCAGCCATACCAAGCTCCACCACACCAACCAAGGTATCACCCCTATCAACAAGCACCGCCTGTGATTCAGCCACAACAACCTCAACAGCCATATTATCCACCTCAAGCACCACATGTACCCTATGGTTACCCACCCGTTTACCCTCCGGCTTATCTACCGGTTTACCCACCTGTTTACCCTCCGGTTAGACCACAAGCGTTTGAGTAGGCACCACCCGTGGATTGGCACACTAGGCTGAAAAGAAACCGTATGCAAGACTTTCATGGAAATGTAGAACCACTCAAGGCTGAGATGTGGTTGAGGAGCTTTGAAAAGGCATGTCGAAATGTGAAGGTGCTTGAAACAGAGATGGCTCAGTTAGCTGCGGGTTTTTTGTTGAGTACGGCGGAGAGTTGGTTTGATGCAATAGAGAGCAGCCGAGGTAAGATTACGGATTGGAAAGAATTCAAGGAACTTTTCTACAATGAGTACTATCCACCCACGGTTCAGGCAAATCAAGCAAGTTTGTTTCTAAAACATAGTCAAGGTCAATACACGACCGTGTCTCAATACACCAATCGTTTCAACGAGTTGGGAAGGTTCTATCCTGAAATCATGAGAGTTGAAGAAAAGAAAATGGCCCTCTATAAGAATGGATTATCTCGTGAGATACAAGCCGGTATGATGGGAGCTACACCAAGGAATATGGCAGAATTATTGAACAAGGCCATCGAAGTTGAAACTTTTAAGAACAGGCCTTCGGTGATAGTTGGTGCTAAGAGAATATTTGGGACGAGTCAAGGAACTAGTCGGGCAGCACCCCAGCAGAATGTGAAGAAGACGTCAGCATCTTTCTCAGCAACACCGTCAGCAAGTGCACCCCTTTGTCAGAAATGCAAGAGACATCATTCGGGTGAATGTAAGGCTAACACAGGCAGTTGTTACTACTGTGGAGATCCTGGACATTTTGCAAGGAATTGTCCAACCAAGGGAGGTAAAGAAAGTCAGGGTCAAGCAAGCGGAAGAGGAAATTCAAGCCGACCGGTTCGAGTTTTTTCTATGGAGTCAGAGATTGTGGAGCCAGATGACAATGTTATCACAGGTACTTTTAATTTGTTCATTCTATGTTATTCAAGTACTATTATGACACGTTAAATCATGTTATAGTTGTATTAAAATAAACGAATTTACATTTTTAGGTACGATAATATTAGACAATTTAGCAGTTAAGGCTTTGTTTGATACCGGAGCGTCTAGCACTTTTGTGTCTTCTAAGGTTGCTAAGAAACTAAACATACCCATGGAAGCTTTAAGGAACACTTTGGAAATAACTACACCGTTAGGAAGAGTTACTAAAGTGGCAAAGTTGATACCTCAAGTAGACATTCGTGTAGGATCTTACCGTTGCAAGAGTGACCTTACAGTGTTGGACTTTACGGACTTTGATGTTATCTTGGGAATAGATTGGCTGTCCAAGAACTTTGTTCACTTGGACTGTAGAGAAAAGAGAGTAACCTTTAAGGTGCCGGGAAAATCTTCTAAGACCTTTCAAGGTAACATGTACAAGCCAAGTAAAAAGCGTCATCCGATAATCTCAGCGGTTAAGGCTATAAGAGCATGTCAGAAAGGTTGTGAAGGCTACTTGTTGTATGCAATGGATGTAGAGCAAGTTAAGCCTAAGTTGGATGAAACCCCTATAGCAAGAGAATACCCCGAGGTATTTCCGGATGAGTTACCAGGCAATATGCCGGTTAGGGAAATTGAGTTTGAAATCAAGTTAGTACTGGGGGCAGCACTAGTAGCAAAAGCACCGTATAGGATGGCACCGGCTGAATTAAAGGAATTGAAAGCTCGGCTAAAAGATATGTTAGAAAGGAATATAATTCAGCCAAGTACTTCACCGTGGGGAGCCCCTGTGTTGTTTGTTAAGAAGAAAGATGGTAGCATAAGAATGTGTATAGATTATAGAGCCTTGAACAACCTCACCATCAAGAACAAGTATCCACTACCAAGGATAGATGACTTGTTTAATCAGTTACAGGGAAAGAGATTGTTTACTAAGATTGATCTTAGGTCCGGTTACCATCAGTTGAAGATTAAAGTGGCAGACATACCTAAGACGGCTTTTAGTACAAGGTATGGACATTATGAGTTCTTGGTTATGCCATTGGGACTCATTAATGCTCCTTCAGCATTCATGGATTTGATGCAACGTGTTTTCATGCCATATTTGGATAAGTTTGTGATAGTATTCATAGATGATATCCTTATCTACTCAAAGGATGAGAAAGAACATGAAGAACACTTAAGAATAGTGTTGAAGACCTTGAAAGAGAAACAGTTGTTTGCTAAGTTTTCGAAATGTGAGTTTTGGTTGAAGCAAGTCAGTTTTCTGGGACATGTGATATCTGGAGATGGTATACAAGTAGACCTTGCAAAGATAGAAGCGGTTGAGAAGTGGCCAAGACCCGCATCGATTTTCAAGTAAGAAGTTTTTGGGGTTAGCCGGATACTACAGGAAGTTCGTGCAAGACTTTTTCAAAATAGCCACACCACTCACCAAACTTACACAAAAGAATGTGAAATTTGAATGGACTAGTGAGTGTGAGACAGCTTTTCAGACTCTGAAGGATAGATTGACTACAGCACCAGTCTTGACAGTTCCGGGATCTTTGATAATTATGATGTGTACACCGATGCTCCGGGACAAGGTTTAGGTTGTGTGTTGATGCAAGGGGGCAAAGTAATAGCCTATGCATCTAGACAGCTAAAGATACACGAGAAGAACTACCCAACACATGACTTAGAGTTGGTAGCGGTAGTGTTTGCCTTAAAGACTTGGAGGCACTACTTGTACGGAGTCAAGGCAAGAATCTTCACGGACCACAATAGTTTAAAATATTTCTTCACTCAAGAGAATTTGAATATGAGGCAGCGAAGATGGTTAGAGTTCGTGAAGGATTATGACTTGGATATTCAGTACCATCCGGGTAAAGCAAATGTGGTCGCAGATCGCGTTGAGTAGGAAGACAGTGTTTGCGATTTTGGGGTTGAAGATGTGGCAGAGCAATTAGATGGGCTGAAAATGGGTTTTGCTCGATTTGGGAATCAACGTTTGTGGCACCGTTGTTGGCTAGGTCGAGTTGATGGATGATATTCGGGGTAAACAAGATGAAGACCCACCTTTGGTAGATTTGAAGCGAGTTGCTAAAGAAAAGCCTACATTGGCTATGTCCTAGATAAGAATGGGAACCTTTGGTACCAAGATCGATTATGTGTGCCTAATGTTGGAGACTTAAGACAGAGAGTCATGGATGAAGCACATAGGATAGCTTTTGCAGTCCACCCAGGAGCTACAAAGATGTATAGGGATTTGAAGGAACGTTTTTGGTGGCCTTCAATGAAATTGGAAATAGCTAAGTTTGTGGCTGAATGTGATACGTGTCAAAAAGTCAAAGCTGAGCATAGGAAACCAGGAGGTATGCTTAAACCTTTGGACATCCCCGAGTGGAAATGGGATAAGATTACAATGGATTTTATCACCGGTTTGCCAAGGACTAAGAGTGGGCATGATATGATATGGGTCATTGTGATAGACTAACAAAGTCGGCTCATTTCTTACCAACCAAAGTGGATATGTCATTGAAGAAGATGACCACACTTTATTTGGACAATATTGTGAAACTATATGGAGTCCCCTGTCTCAATTGTATCGATCGTGATGACCGGTTTATTAGTCGAGTTTTGGAAGAGTTTGCGAAGGCTTTGGGCACAACGTTGGATTTGAGTCTGCTGTTCCATCCTCAAACAGATGGACAATCGGAAAGAACAATCCAAACACTAGAAGATATGTTAAGAGCATGTGTTTTGGAAGTAGGTGGATCATGGGATGATTACCTACCTGTGGCTGAGTTCGCTTACAATAACAGTTATCATGCAAGTTTGGGAATGCCGCCGTTTGAAGCTCTTTATGGTAGAAGATGTCGAACGCCGTTGTTTTGGGATGAAGTTGAGAGAAGCGACTTACCGGGCCGTAATTGGTTGAACAAGCTAAGGAAAGAGTTTTGTTGGTTAAGAAGAACTTGAAGGCAGCACAAGACCATCAAGAAAAGTTGGGTGATGTCCGTAGAAGACCTTTAGAGTTCGATGTTGGTGATAGAGTTTACTTGAGAGCTTCACCAATGAAGGGAGTTAAGCGATTTGGACAAAAAGGAAAGCTAAGTCCAAGGTATGTCGGACCTTTTGAGATCCTCGAGAGAGTTGGACCGTTAGCTTATAAGTTTAAGCTACCGGAATCTATGTCAAGAGTTCACAATGTGTTCCATGTCTCGATGTTGAAGAAATGTTTAACGAAGTTGGATGTTGAAGCCACAGTTGATCCAGAGATCCTTCAAGATAACCTCGCATATGATGAAAAACCGGTTAAGATTTTGGATAGGAAGGAAAAGATGATCAAGAGGCGGATGATTCCTTTGGTATTAGTCCAGTGGAGCAACCACACAGTAAACGAAGCAACTTGGGAAGTGGAAGATGATATGATCACAGAGTTTCCAGAATTTTTGAACTTACCAGGTATGTTCAAGTTTTGAGGACGAAACTCCTCTTAAGGGGGGAGGAATGTAATATTCCGATTCTCGGGAAAGGGCAGACGTGTCATTTTGCGAGAACAAAATATTATATTTATCTTTTTATGGAATTAAAGTTTATAATTTAATATAAGTTTATTTATACATATATATATATATATATATATTTTGAATATGTACATATATTCTTCCTAGGGACTGAATTGTAATAAGTGGAATTTAAGGGTAGTTAATTCTTTTTTATTAGTGGGAGGTTATAATTGGGGAAATAACCTCCCCACTAATCGAAAGGGGTTAACAAGGAGTTCAGAAAGCTTTTACGTTAAATCCTGTGTTTTGAGAGCAAGGAAGAAGGAGAAGAGGCTTCTTCAAATTCACGATTCGTTTCTACTCCGTTTTCGATTTAAATCTAATTTGGAGCATTGTGAGATTTCAAGGATCGTTTTGATACCAAGATATCCAAGTTTTGTCAAGGTAAGAATTTAACCCTAATCTTGGTTTCATCACGTTTGATCACGTCTGGTTGTAGAGAGTTGTTAAATTCGTAGCTTTGAGTGTTAGAAACCTTAATCCTAATCGGTTCTTGGATTGGTTATGGATTGGATAGGCTTTTGTTGGAGTCCTTGGGGAGTGCCTGCAATTTTCTGCAGTGTTTCTTGGAGTTGTGCTTTGAAAGGTAAGAAAATCTTCTCCATTGTGTTAATTATGGTTTGAAGAAGTTAGGACCTTGTTTTGGGAGTGATTTGATGTTGAAATCATGTCTAAATGTGGTTATGCAAGTGCTTGGTGCTATGTGATGTTAAAGTAGAGATTTTCTGTTGTTATGATGTTGAGATTGATGTTAAACATGTTTGGTTTGGGTTAGAAATCGAAAAGGGTGAAGAAAAGCGTGTTTAGAGAGTTTTGTGCCTTTTTGTGTGCGCACATTGACTATTTGTGTGCGCACATTTTCAAGGTGAATGTAAAGCTTTTGGAGTGTGCGCACATTCCAGGAATGTGCACACACACTGCAGTGTGGCTGAATGTAAATTTTTGCCCAATGTGCACACATTCCACAGAATGTGCGCACATTGCCCTGCTTTTGATAAATAGGTTGTTTAAGCTATGGTATGAGTCTTTGATTTTGTTGCATGATTTAATAACATTAATTAAACATGAACAAGCCTCGATTAAGCTTCGACGATGCGTTTAGTTCCGGCACCGAATGCACTCTTCCATAGAGTTGAAATTCGGGACCGTCGTGAAGGGTATGAATGGCTTGTGCTTTGATGAATTAGTATTCATCAATGTCTGTGTACGTGTTTAAGGTGTTGTGTCTAGAGTCTAAGTGAGGGAGTAGAATTGCTAAGTGAGCTTTTACCTTGAAAACACTAAAGATTACTACTTAATGATTAATAAATTACATAAGTGTATAGTAAAAGACTAAACATCGTAACACCCTTGGAAAGGCACTTGTCTATATCGCGATGTGTGGGCGGTCAGATAAAGTGAATAACTCTACTGGCCTATAAACGGCTAAATGGTAGGGGGACTTCGCCGAACGTGCACACTATCGGGCTTTCCCCCGTGGATATTGGTGTGATCCGCCAATATGTTGTAAATGATACCTCGTGGTGGGTAGCACCATGCGTAGTGCCCTTGAGTGCCGATGTAACAAACCTGAGTTAAGCTAGAAACGTTTAGTCACAACATGTTGATGAGCATGAAGTGAACCCTAGAATTGAGTCGGTCAAATAAAGATAACTTAATAACAATGTAAACCTTTCTTTGTGAAATCTAGTTAATGCAATAGCTTCTGTTTCTTGCTAAGTACGTTTGTACTTACCTCAAATGCATGTTTGTTGTGTTTGGGGACTGAGAAGATGAACAGGTTGAACTGGAGTTCGACGAGGATTTTGAAGACGACCTTTGATGCTTTTATCTTGTTCTTTTGATATTTCTAGACTATGTTATTTCCTTCAAAAATTATGTTACAATTCCATTTCAAGACTTGTTGTATTTCTTTGAATTATTGCAAGATACAAGTTGTTTATCTTTTAAGACACCGTACTGTTGTAAAGTTTATATATCGTGGTTGTAAGATATATTTTCTATCTTTAGTATGATTGTGTTTTCATTATTATCATGTACAAAAAAAAAACTATACCCGGGTCTTTTAGTTTCCGTAAATGCGAAACTCGATACGACGTAGTAGAGGCTTACGTATAATATAGAATTTATTTTATATTATACGTGCCGAACGTTCTATTTCCGGGTAAGGACTCGGTACCCGGGAACGGGGCGTTACAATAATTTAGTTCGACTCATTTGCCACGTTAACGTAGCTAAAACAAGTATATAGAATCAATTTTTTATATGTGTTAAAAACTAGTGTAGCAAAATATTGTTTTTTTTTTGTAATGAACCGTAATTCTGCACTAAAGCCAGTAAAGACTATTGTGATCTTGCCGAAATCATTCTATATGAATGTCATACTCTAATATTTGCATAAAAGAAATTGTTCAAGAGACAAAACGTACGAAATCGTTTGTTTTAATATTTTTATTACTTAGAGGAGTGATTGGATTTGAACCCTTATACTCTTTGATAAGTTCGGAATTTTTTACCCATCTAACAAATTGAATTTTGTTTCTTTTTTGTTTGGATTGAAATTTTTGAAGGGAAAATATATGTTATGGTTTGGACGGATTCAAATTTTGGTGTTTGAATTGTTATAGTTTGAAAGAAATGAATGGAGAGAAGGGAAAATGAGTGATTTTTCTTATAAATTGGATAGTCTCGTTTTTTTCCGAAACATATGCAATACGAATAAAATTCATTTTGCCTATAATCGAATTGACAATCTCTATGTCTTTCTTTTCTTTCCTTCTGTTGTTATCCAAACACTAATGCAAAATAGACTTCACAATCCCTCATTCCCCTATCATTTCTTTTAGGGGGGAGGGGCCATAAGGACAAAAACTAACAGAAATGGGTCTGGAAGGACATTTTCTATTTTCAAAGATTATAAAGGACAAAAACAAATCTTTTGGACAAAAATACCCATTCACAGTAACATTCATCCAGATGCAACAATATTCATGAATCATCAAGTAACATTCACAGTAACATTCATCCAGATGCAAGAACATTCATGAATCATCGAGTAACTCATCCAGATGCAAGAACATTCATGAATCATCAAGTAACATTCACACTAACATTCATCCAGATGCAATAACATTCATGAATCATCAAGTAACATTCATCCAGATGCAAGAACATTCATAAATTCATGAGTCATCAAGTAACCTTTGCACACGATCAGACTAAACAAGCAGTATCATTCATCCACATCATACCGTAACATTGATCGGCACATAGTAACATTTACCGTTTCAGGTAGTGAATCCCAAATCCCAAATTCTCAAAAAAAAAAAACAAAAAAAAACTGCTGCAAATCCGGCAGCCATTGAAGTTCACCACTCCTCCTCCGCCCAGTAACATTCATCCACATCCACATCGATCCAGCACAGAGTAACATTAACCATGGAAGGGTCGGCTCCTCAAAGAATAAATGCGTTGCCTTCTTCGATCGCTCCGGCTCCTCCACAAAGAGAGCTACACTAGAGAGGAGGGGCGGCAAACCATGGTTGCCGGAGAGGGAAGTGAAGACAAAAATTTCCCTAAAGAGGATGCTAGAAAGCAACGATCAATGCTGAAAAGATGATTCAAGATTTTGAAAAGCAATGAACCTGAATAAAATGCGCAGAAAGGAATTTTTTTACCTTCTATTTTCTTCATTCCTGCAACCTTTTCTGGATCCTCCCGCTACATTGACGTTTTTACACAATGGTGGACGGCGGCTGCCAAATTTAGGGATAGCAAAGCTGATGCCTATAAGTCATTGAAAGTGGAAAGGAAAAAAAAGGGTAATTTAGTCAAATAAGTTATTGTTTGTCCTTATAAAATAAGTGTGTACTGGAAACCCTATTAAGTCATAAATTAGTCCTTTTGGACAAAAAACTATTTCTTTTATGCCAATATCTTTCCTTTTCTTTTATATATAATCCCTTCAATCCAAACGAGGCATTTTTCTTTAGTTTCCTTCCTCCCCCCTACATTTCATTCCTACAAAAATTTACCAAACTCTTAAAATAATATCTCATTGAATCCCTTCTGTTCTTTCCGGTCATTTTCTCTGAATTCAAATAGGGAGGAAAAGATATTGAAATCATTTCTAACCTGAATGTAGTAAAAAAAAAAATTGAACATTAAACACATTGGAAAACATTAAAAATAAGATTATCTCAAATTCGGAAAAAGGATTCTGTCTAATGGTAAAATCAATGAATATCCCGCTGAAAACCATGTTTGATTCTCATCCCCGCCCCCAATAAAAAACCCCCTCCCTTTCTCCACAATAAAACAAAGAAAAAAAATGATTATCCTAGATTGAAATAAAAAAAAAAAAAAAAAAAAAAAAAAGGTAAGGTCTTCACCATTTCAAATAACAAGAAGGAGCATTAACATGAAACTTCTATGTTCCAAGTAATAATTTAAAATGAGTTTCAAAAGCATCCACCCTTCTAAAGACTACAACAAAACTACAACAAAACAAATGAAAACGGAAAAAAGGAATACTACGACGACCACATCCAAAATTAAACACCTAAACACAATATAATATAAATAATTAATTATTGTGTATGAACAATAATCAATTATATAAAAATAGGTCTGTGTCATAGGTAGTCAATTTGATTGTGCTTGTAGCCTTATTTAGCGCAAAAAGAAACCTTCATCTTCTCAAAATAGAGGTAGATAACCTTGAATGGGACCATACTGAGGCACAACAAAGCTAACAACTGCAGGCGCCGTCGCCGCCAGGGAAGGAACGTTCATTTGAACACCATTGTTTATGTTACTGTTAGCATCTCCTCCTCCTGGAATGATATGAAAGCGACCGTCACCAAATGTAGATGTCCCAGCATGGCTAGCAACTGCAGGCGCTTCTGCGATAGGAACACCAGTGTTTATGCTATTGCTAGCTCCTCCTCCTCCTGAAATAAAATTAAAGCCGCCACCACCAAATGTTGGTGACCCTGTTGAATAAACATTCTGAAAATGGAACAAAGGTTTCCTCTGAATCTCCAGATTAATTTTTTGGGTTTTCACTTTCTTCTCAGCCATTTTGTTGACTTCTTGAAATGCATCTTTCAGTTTCTCAAGTTGCCCCTCGTTGAGATTCTCAACAGAATCCTCCAAATACAAGTAATTATTTTTTTCTTCAATTTCACTTATCTGATCCATGAGTTTCTTGAGTTTTCTCTCGGCTTCTTGCTCTTCTTTCAGGAGATCAATCTCTTCGTTAAGAGTTTTCAGTTTATCCTTTTGATGATGTTGGTACATCCTCTCAGTTAAGGTACTTGGAATCTGCAGGTCTTGGAATCTATTTAGGATTATTTCAAGAGAAGGGTTACAAAAAGAGTAGGCTTTGCTTCTAGGAGAAAAAATGACGACAGCCATTTCAGCACCTGTAAGGGTGCTAAGCTCATTGCATTTCTTCATAATCCCAGAACGACGTTTGGAAAAGGTGACTTGAAGGCTGCTTTCATTTTGAATTTTCTCCATTGCGATTCTTTGGCGACCTCTGCTTGTTTTTCTTGCCATTTGTTAATTTCAACTTATGAAAAGGAGATTTAGAAATGAGTAGAGAGGAAATGGTGGGTGTGAATAACAGTGAAGAATGCTTCAGCTTTTTATAGGGCAACATTGTGCTAAAACACATGTATCATCATGTTACATTGGTGGATGCATTAATTGACCACCAAAATGAAATATGGACCCCCATGTATAAATTGGAAACAAAACAAAAATTATATTCGGAAAATGGACACAACTAAAATAAACAACACATATTACATAATTTATTATGATTTATGGTCCATTAATATATAAATGTTCATCATAATCGTAAGATATGTTGTGCCTATTTTGTTTATTCATTTATTCATTGCATATTCATTTATTCATTGCAGCTCGCGTTTTTTATTACGGTACATTAAAAACATTCTTTATTGATTTAACGACTTTGAATAAAGAATGATTTGGTAAGAAGGACTGAAAACCGAAAGAAACAATAAGGACAAATGACGTAAATTATGGCAATAATGACATGTTTGTTTCGCATGAATGGAATGAAATGGAATAAAATCCAATGAATAAAATGGAATGAAATAAGCTTATTCCGTTCTTGTATTTGGAACGCGATTGACTGAAATGAAACAAATTTATAATAGATGCCCTACCTTACCACATGCCTTACGATACGTAACCCTACCCTGCGCTACCTTTGATGACGGTCAAACAGATATCATATTTTACCATCAACTTACCCCGAATTTGTGTTTCTCGATGGTGATAGTATGTCTGAAATCATGGTTTAATTAAATAAATATGATTAAGTCATGTCTAGGGTGACTACTTTGGCATTATGCATATTAACCATTTTCTGCGTTCTTTGTCGGAAATATAAACTACTATATGTCTTTTAATTTTATAAATAGATGTAAATTTTTTTTAGCATCGTTAGGTCTGAATATGAGAGTCAATTGTTAAATAAGTTAGGGGAGCTGAAGGTTGAAGTGTTACGAGCAGAGATTGGACCCGAGAATCTGATTGGTGAGTTTACAACACCGGTTCAAGAGCCTTACATGAAACATTTAGCTTGGACTTCCACATGAGAGTTTTAGGTCCTAAAACAAGGATTCCAACGCACTTTGAATCACCCAAATCAGTGTTACGGAGGTAATGTTATGGTCCAAATTACGAAGTTGTGCGGTCAAAGAAGCCCGACGCGCGAAGTCCACACGGGACGCGTTGTGCCCAAAGAAAACGGGCCGTAACGCGTTATCTTGTCCTCTAAAGATTTGGTTTTCCCTTAGGTTGATGTATACACCTTATATTAGGCTAATAGGGCTACAAATTTTGTATTCTCAACTATCTTCTAATTCATTCAAAGATTTATTCATGAATTAGATACAATGTAGTCTTTTGGTGATTGAAGCTTCTTTTATTTCTTGCAAATAAATAACGAGTATTTCATTATTGTATTGTGTTTGGTTTAAATTCATCGCAGATCAATCTAATCGGCGGAGTGGAAGGAAATTGAGGGGTGAGAACGTTATTTGCGCCATAGTATGTCTTTCTCCGATGTTTAATTACATAAATTAGATTTGATATTTTTCTTCTGATAGATCAAGACTATGCTTGCAATTACCCAGCTCTGAATTAATTAAACGAACCTTAATCTTGATTAATTGATTATATAATATGAAAACACAGAATTATAGGTTGCGTTCTCTCGAAGAGTCCGCGGTCTTTACTGATGTGTCAAGGTACCTAGTAAACCCTAATTCTGTGGTTCGGTGTCAGCTAAGTCTGATATTCAGTTTTAATAGACATGTTATTAGAAAGATCAACTAGTTGCATGTTTTAATAAATTACAATGAAGAACTATTAGTGAAGTGCTAGTGAATACAAGGTTTTTCGATCTCTATGAATGTGCCAGTCATAGGGATGAATGCTTACGGATGTTCTTGACCTTGAGCTGGCTATCCCTAGATTTTATTGCATGTGATTCTAATACAACCAAAGGTAGGTTAGCTATACATAGACCTCCGTAAGTTTGGTAACATTAGGTGTTTGCACCGGTAGCTTAATTATGCATATAATATAGATCAGATATTTTTATAAGTTAAGGAGAGATTAGTTATGAATAGTTTTGTTAATGTCTTTTCAATAAATGTTGGTCAACGACCACCCTTTTTGGTTTGACCTGGAAATTGTGGTTGTGTTTAACGTAATTAAATAATAGTCTCTGTTGTAGTAATGGGTACGAAGCATGAGTGGATGATGTGGTTGAGGCGGTTTTGAGGAGTAGTAGGTGGGGGTCGACCTTATATTTTTAGACAAGGAATGAATTTTCTTAAAGGTATTAACGAATGAAAAAAGTAAAACAAAATTGATCGCTTGTAAGCCGTTTGTACTAGCAAGAGGATGAGGACCATCATACTTGGAGAACAAACAAGGGTCAATCCCATTGAGAAATCAAGACAACTCTTAATATAACTACTATACATAGGGCTAAGAACATATAGAGTGGTCTATGACCAACAATAAAGACAAGAAAAAGGAAACATTCACTAACGGAGGTCAGATCAGCACCTCGCCACGTGTCATCCCTATAGTGATCGAACAATCAATAAAGACAGAGAAATTCCATCCTGAGGGGAAAGACCCCCAGGATCCGAGCTATATAATCTCGGCTACTCTCCCTCGACCTCTATAGGTCGTCCGAAATATAGGACTAGCCTACCCGTGTCCGACCTCACATATCGGCCTAAGTCCATCTCGGACAAAAGTCCCCGCGTGTACACTAAATCAGATAAATACAGAAAGAATCCCAAGCCATAATTACTCTGATCGTGACATTCAAATATGTCCATAATTATCTCCTAAAATCAAGGATATCAAATCATCATTTTCTCCTCCTTAGGGAACACGAAATTAGAGTCTAACATGGACACGCTACATACAAATGAGGGCAAAAGCCCCTCTATATAAACAATCCCTAAGGAAATACGAAGAATTGATTCCAATATACAAATTGGATACGTAGACAGCTTGTGTTGAAATGATGTCATAAACCCAATCAGGTTGGACCGGATCCGACCGGGGCGGGTCATATACAGTCTATTTAGTTCATATAGTGCTTTTATTATGATTAATGAAAACACTTTTTGTTATTATATATCTTGTTTATCTTCATGTTATTGAATATATATATATATATATATAGTAATGTCTTTAGTGTCAAACGGTGATAAAGAAACCATGATAATGATTATAGTGGATGAGATATCTATTCACTGTAACAAGTTCGATGCCTAAATGCCTATATGTACAGTCAAATGGGACATTCATGGTATGAGTAGACTAGCACTGTTTGTCCCGTGGAAAGGTTGACACAAGTTTAGAGGGGGGTGATTAAACTTGTCACCAAAAAACGGATTTTAAGTCTGATTAGTTCAGTTTTAAACTTGTGTGGAGTTGAGCTAACTAAGCTGAGTATAAGTCAAGACTTACTTATGCTTAACTGAGTTAACTGGCAGTGGATTATTAAAGACTTTGTGAGTCTTGAGTTATCAGTTTGTAGAATAATATGCAGTGTTGTGCTGACTCAGTTTCTTATGTTTGTTGAGTGTGATCAAATGTGATAAAAACTATAATATAATGAGTAAATGCGTAAAGTAAGTAAATGAGACATAATTCATAGAGGTTCCAGGTGGTGTAATCCTGTCAGTCCTCTCTTCCCCTGTGATGCGGAGGAAAATTCCACTAGAACTCTTTGAGGTAGATCAGTTACAAAAGGTCCTAAACTGATAGTCATTGGCTAATCCCTAGCTTCACTACCTAAGAAACTATAGAACATGTAAAATTGCTGCTCTGCAACTGCTTGCACCACTGGTCCTTGAAGGGTTGTATTGCCTCTCCACCTCACCACAAACATAGTCTTCCTGACTGCTGCTCAACTTTCCTTCACACCTTCTTGGTGTTTCACAGCCTAAAACCATTGATAAAATAAAAATTTAGACTTGAATCAATAACTATTATTCAACTTGTGATTCTGAGCTTTTTCTTCTTGGTATATATAATATTCTCAGGCTCTGTTTTTCTTCAAATGTTTGATCTTGATGTTTCTTTGAATTTTAGAGAACACTTTGAAGTTTTCTTGATCTTGCAATAAAGCATATAGTAGGAGTTATTTTTGAATAACTTTCCCCCTTTCTAAAATCTTTCTTGATATATTTTTCTTATGAACACCGCATTTCTTCTTGTGGTAGAAGTGACCTATTTATAGGGGTATTCGCAACGTTCAAATGATTTGAACGTTTGAATTTGAATCATTGTAGCCATTGGTGGTCCTGCTTATTCTGTTGAATGTTAGTGTCCTTTCTGACATTTCTGTGTATCCAATAAAATTGTTTTCTTTGCAACGGTCGAATTCTTCTTCATTTTTTATAACTTCAGCTTGAAACTGATTCTCTATGAACTATTCAGTTTCCGGCTTTTTAAGAGCATTAACTGAGTTTTTACTCTTCTTCAAAAGCTCAGTACTCTTTTCTTCATCTGATTATAATTGATATAATCAGAGTACACCATAACATATAAGTCATGCAAGATAAAATTGTTCTTATTTATCTTAGGTCTTCATACAAGATCTATAGAGTCAGTTTAGGTCATCACAATCCTGCCTAAATTCTGAATTTACTGTATCGGCTTTAATCTTCATAAACTGAGTTTGAATCCTTAGTTCTTCATTCTTCAATAACTGAGTCTGTGTCCCTCAGCTCTTCAGCTTCTAGATAAGTCCACCGAGTCTGTGACCATCGGCGAACTTACCTTCTTCAGTTTCCATAGGTGTGCTGTGAGCCAGTTTCTCGATCTTCTATTGTGAACTCAGTTTTCATAGTCTCATCAGTTAGTTACTCGTTTTCTCAGTTCTGATCCTTGAACTATTACAGTGCTTGTCTGATTTACTTATACAAATATCAAACTCTATTAAATCCTATACATTAATATATAGACATCATTTTTCTTTGCACTATAACAGCTAGTCATGGCACTTCATCAATGGGTTGTAAAATAATAATTGAATAATTGATGAATCATCATCGAAAATAAATTTTATTTCCAACAATTTTCCCCTTTTTGATGATGTTAATAACCTCCTTAAAAGGAATGCAAAAAGATAAGAATAATACAATAAACACAAAGAACTGAGAAACTGAGTTTTTATTGATGATACCGAGTTACTAGGTACATAGTATTAAATACAACAATATGTGAAAAGAAACTAAGTCTCAGCTTTCTTTACTTTTTCTTGATCTGTTTCTTCAATTTTTCTAATCATTCAGTTCATCAATTACATTCATGGCCTGGCTTGTTAAATTGTTCTCAATTCCATTTATATTGGCCCAGACATTCCATGAATTGGCCATATTGTGCTTTCCGAAAAACTTGTTCATGAACAGGATTGCAAATAAGAACACAGTTTTCTTCAACTTCTCACTTGTAGCAGTTTTTAGTAGATCTTCAATAAATTCATATTCAGCTCCTACAACTTTATTCTAAGATTTTTATAGAGTACCATTTCTCTCCCATTTGTTCAATTTATTCCAGTAGTGAACAAGAACTTTCTGCGTAATTAGAAAGCTTTCGAAGGCTTGTTCTCTTGATTCACCTTCCTTCATAGGTAACTCCTCAAAAATGCTGTAAAGATTTGTATCTAGGCCAAGTCTCTTTTCAGTTGGTTCAGAAAATTTCGCAATCAGCTCCATTTATTCATCATTCATATCTCCTATAGCATTCTTCAGTTCGACCATTTTCTCATCTATGCTTTCCAGAACTCCGGGCATTTCAGCTGCATTGACTTGTAAGATGGATTCACTTTCCCCCTTATTGACATCATCTTTCTGAATCAGACTCATCATATAAGAGTTCAAGTGCTGTTGATTTGATAGCAATATGGTTTGTGCAACCACTGAGTCTTTCATGGCATTTTCCAGTAGCAGCATCATGTCATTTACATTGGTGACCATGCCTACCAATCTCTCTTGAGTTTCAGTTTTCCTAACCTGCGTTTCAATGGATGTCTTTCTGATTTCGATAAATGTGTCATGACAATCCTTCTTCACAATATCCAAGGTCTTTTGCATGTTAGACCGTTCATTCTTGTTTTCTTCCATTACTGTAACACATTTCCAAAGATGCCCATGTCTTCATTTTGTAATCTCACAAGCTCATTGAAATTGTACTTGAGGAACTCAGCTTGTGTAGGCACATCCTTTCCAGATTCAGCTTTCTTTTCTGTTTTGGCTTCCTCAGACTCAGATGCTTTCTCAGCTTCTCTCTTTTCTTTTGTCAGCGGAGAGATAATTCCTTTCAGTTTCTCCTTGTACTCTTCAAACTCCCTTCTTATTTTTTCTAGGGTAGAAGGATACGTTTCCCTTACTGGTGGCAGTTTCACATCCAACTCATCATTAGTTTCTTCTCGTGGTTCATCAGCTTCAGCTTTTTCTATCTCAAGAACTTCTCTGTCAGTTGACGATTGATAGCCTTCTTCATCTTCATCTTTTCCTGATTCAGACTAGGTTTTAGAGTGTGAATCACTACTTCCTTCAGAACATTCTTCTTTGGATTTTTCTTCAGCAATATTTTTTTTCTGTTTCTTTTGCTCGAAGAGAGGAAGAATCCATTTTTGTAGATCGGGATCTCCCTGAAAATCATCATCATCATCATTATCATCTTTCATTGACTTAGAACCTCCTCCTTCTACAAACTTCTTCCAGTAACTATTACTAAACAGAGAATATCCATTACTCAAAAATTCTTCAGAACTGAAATATTGACCCATTGCTCTGTGTATTCAATCACTTCTAGTTGGATTTGTTCATTATCGATTGAACTGGACTTCCAATGTTGATATTCATCAAGATTTCTACAGTCAGCTTCAATCAGTTTCCCAATATAAATAGAAGGATCAAGCTGGGTTATAATCTCTTCAGTTTCTCTACGAATCTCCAGATTAGATTCAGCTAGAGTCTCAACTTATTCTTCAACTTTTCGGCTTGATTTTTTGCAGATTTCTCCTTAGCAACAACTGGGATGATAGATGATTCAGTAGGAACTATAGTGACTTGCTCAATCCCCAGATTCTCTTCAGCAACAGTTCTTTTTCAGTTACTGGTTCAGCTTTAGTAACTTGTTTAGGGTTCTCTTTTGATTCAGCAGCCTGAAGCTTACATGATTCGATTTCCAGTTCATCAACCGGTTCCTTTACTTCTTCAACATCATCAACTTCCTTTTGATTTTTTTCTTCATTGAGGGTGATAACTTGTTTTGGGACAGATTCAATCTCAGCAGCTTATTTCCCTTCAGATTGAGAAGCTTCCAGCTCTTTGATTGATTCATCATGCTCAACTCAATAGGCTGACTTTTGTGGTGTAGATCTTGATAAGGATATCAAGTTGAGCATTGCGATTACTCCAGGTCCAATCAGTTCCTCGTCACTATCAGTTTCCTCATCATCAACTTCAGTTCTGAGGGTTTTTCCCGCTGAGTGTCAGCTTCCGGTAGTGATGGAGTGATTGCTTGAATTTCTTCAACTGTCTTTTGAACAGGTGCAACTTCAGCAACAGACTTGGTAAGAGCTTCAACTTCATCTCTTTGTCTCTCTTATTGCCCTTCAGTTTCTGAAGTCATAGATTTTGCTAGTGATGGTTCTTTGCATTTCCCAGTTTCTACAACAGCTTTGGATTTCTCCAAATCATCCAGTTTTTTTTCTCTCTCTTTTAGTTTCTCAAGATCTTCCAATGCTTCCTCTGTTGTGATATTCTTAGACAACCTTTTCCTTTTCTTTTTAGGTTCAGCTTCAGAACCTACAGTTTTCCTCTTTCCAGATTTGATCTTCTCATCCTTTGCTGCAATTTTACCTTCAACAATTGCAGTTGATCCTCTCTTTGCAATTCCGAATGGTCAATAATTCTTTGTGCCATTACCGCAAGTGTCTTCTTATGATAGAATCTCCCTGTTTTTGTGTCAGTTTTCTTCTTTGGTACATCAGATGCTTGTGCTACTAATTGGTCCAAATGTACCTCTTCCAATTGAAGTTTTCTTCAAACCAGATAACATACAACAAATCTCACTTGGTGTCGGAAAGATTGCTAAAATTGCTTGCCTTTCCAATTACGCAATTTGCTAGCATCATGGTCAAATAATTGAATTCAGGTTTGAGTAAACTTGTTGAACCTGACAATGAGACATTAGAATCTCCTATAATTGCAATGTCCTTCCACAATTTCTCTCTTTGATCTTTGGTTAACTTGATAGCAGAAGTGTATCCAGACTTTTCAAAACAGAAGATATCTACTATAAGGTTCTCAGTAACCTTAATTTCCTTCTCATTTACCTTGGTTGTGTAGGTGTAGACCCTTTCATCTTCTATGCATGTTCTTCCAAACTCATAAAAATCTCTGATGTTTTCCATGAAAACACTTTCTAGTGCAATGTTGAACACTCATTCAAGACCTTTGATTTTTTTTGATTTTCTTCACGATTTTCTCAGCAAGGTCTGAGTTATTGTATTTTTCAAGAAATTGATCAAGTGAAATGATCAATCTGGCTTCAACCCTGGTAAAAGTCATGATTTCTGATTGTTTGAGTGAATTCTGAGAGAATTTGAAGATTGAAACAATTCTTTTAAACTGGGGGATGAACGAAACTGAATGTAAAGATTTTGCTAAAGGTAATACATTGGAATTTATAAGTGGTAGATTTGGTAGTTAGAAAATATGAGTGGGATTCAAAACCTCTTGTCATAAATCATATCAAGCGTTGAGATACGAGAGTGGTGGTGAGTGGAGAAGATGGACGATTGAGATCACCGTAGCTTACGACTTTTCTGCCAAGTGTAGCTTGTATCAGTAAATGCAATTGATGTGTTGTATCTACAACTGTAAGGTTTCAGCTTTGATCTTATCGACATCGTGATCTATCTTTAGTTGACTGAGTATTAGTTTTTTAAATCTCTGTTGTTGGTTTCCCTATTTCTTTGGTAGTCAGTTTTCATCTGCAAAATAAATTAAGGACGTTTTGGTACCCATATCTGTTTGGATCCTATCTTATTAGCTTTTAGATTAATTCTTAAGGATGACTTTCTTTTCTCAAGATTAATCTCCTTTTTGTGATCTTTCAATTTTCTCCAAACTGATTTCACATATCTTTTTTGACCTTTTGACTTGGTAAACTCAGTTTTCACAAAATTTAGCTGTTTTGACTCGATTGTCTTTTTCATGAAATTTTTTTTAGACTGAGTGATCATGGGTCCATTCAAGTCTTCATCAGTAGGAAAGAATCTCCTTTCCCCTTGAATCTATTATTCGATGAATGATTGTCATTCTTTGGTGAATATGACTTGAATGTTATTTTGACTGATTTCTGATCAGTTCTGCCTTTTTCAGCCTTCTGAGTTTTTTTGTAGAATCTGTCACTTTGCGGATTGCCACCAACTGATTTTACAGTTTAGTCAGTTTTTTATCAAGGTTGTGCTGGTTTCTTTTATCAGTTCTAACAATTTTATTAGTTTTCTGAGTTCTCGACTTTGTGCAGCTACAAACTTATGTTCAACTGAATTAGGTCTGAACATAGAATTCTGTTGAATATCAAACCCTAAACCCGTTCTGTCTCCAAATGGTTTTCCTGGTTTGAACTGAACAGTAGGAAATGGATCAACTGTCCATGATATTTATTACTTCCGTTACTTCATAAATTGAGCCTTCACCTTGAGTTCTGTTGTTAGTCTGGATAAAGTTTATTTCAGCATTCAATCTTAAAACGTCAGCTTTCAACAACACTTTTTCCATTTTGATATTCTCATCATTTCTTTGAATTGCCTATAATTCCTTTATGAGTATGTCTAGGGTTTCATTGAAAAATGTATTTCTATGACTTTTCATGGCAGCGTGACAGTTGGATGTAGAAGCATTTTACTCATGATGTTTGATCGTTAATTTTTCAGCCTCAACTTCTTCATCTTGCATTATATGTTTTCCTTTACTTGATATGGCATTGTCCTTTGCTAGTTGAACTCAAAAAAGAATAATTTCTTCATCACTTTCGATATAATCTTATGCATCAAAACTTAATGGTAAGATTTTAGAGTTCCCATTGCTAATGGTATCCATTGGATTTTCAATGAATTTTTCGATTAACCTTTCTTGGGTGTCAGCAACAAGAGCCTGCAATTTGCTTTTGTATGCATCAAATCTTAAAAATGAGTAATTAATTAAACTTTTAAAGTGATGTTGTGTATTCATGATGCAGTTTTGAAAAACTTTGAAAATTATTTGAATAACTAAAGACCAATCTTGAAGCAAACAAACTGATAAAGAGATTCAGTTATGGATCTCTTCAGAACAGAAGCACTACTCCGATACCAATTGTTGGTATCGGAATAACTGATTACCGGTTACTTCAAACGGATAAAGCTCAATCGGAGATCTCTTCAGAGTAGAAGATTTTGCTCTGAAACCAATTGTTGGTCCCGTGGAAAGGCTGACACAAGTTTAGGGGGGGTGAATAAACTTGTCACCAAAAACTGGATTTTAAGTCTGATTAGTTCAGTTTTAAACTTGTGTGGAGTTGAGCTAACTTAGCTGAGTATAAGTCAAGACTGACTTATGCATAACTGAGTTAACCGGTAGTAGGTTATTAAAATCTTTGTGAAACTTGAGTTATCCGTTTGTAGAATAAGATGCAGTGCTATGCTGACTCAGTTTCTTATGTATGTTTAGTGTGATCTAATGTGATATAAACTATAATATAATAAGTAAATGCATAAAGTATGTAAATAAGACAGAATTTATAGAGGTTCCAGGTGGTGTAATCATGTCAATCCTCTCTTCCCCTGTGATGCGGAGGAAAATTTCACTAGAACTCTTTGAGGTAGATCGGTTACAAAGTGCCTTAAACTGATAGTCCTTGGCTAATCCCTAGCTTCACTATCTAGAAACTATAGAACATGTAGAATTGCTGCTCTGCAACCGCTTACACCACTGGTCATAGAAGGGTTGTATTGCCTCTTCACCAGATCATCACAAACATAGTCTTTCTGACTGCTGCTCAACTGTCCTTCACACCTTCTTGGTGTTTAACAGCCTAAAACTTTTGATAAAATCAAAGTTGCGACTTGAATAAATAACTGTGATTCAACTTGTGATTTTGAGCTTTTTCTTCTTGGTATATATAATATGCTCAAGCTCTATTTTTCTTCAGGTGTTTGATCTTGATGTTTCTTTGAATGTTAGAGAACACTTTGAAGATTTCTTGATCTTGCAATAAAGCATACAACATGAGTTCTTTTTGAACAACTTTCCCCAATTCTAAAATATTTCTTGTTATCTTTTTCTTATGAACTCTGCACTTTTTCTTGAGGTACAAGTGACCTATTTGTAGGGGTATTTCCAACGTTTAAATGATTTGAATGTTTCAATTTGAATCCTTGTAGCCATTGGTGGTCCTGCTTATTCAGTTGAATGTGAGTGTCCTTTCTGACATTTCTGTGTATCCAATAAAATTGTTTTCTTTGCAACGGTCATATTCTTCTTCAGTTTTTATAACTTTAGCTTGATCCTGATTCTCTGTGAACTATTCAGTTTTTAGCTTTTTAAGAGAATTAACAAAGTTTTAACTTTTCTTCAAAAGCTCAGCACTCTTTTCTTCATTTGATTATAATTGATTTAATCAGAGTACACCATAACATATAAGTCATCCAAGATAACATTGTCCTGAAGTATCATAGGTCTTCATACAAGATCTATAGAGTCAGTTTGGGTCGTGTCAATCTTGCCTAAATTATGACTTTCCAGTCTCGACTTTAATCTTCTTAAAGTGAGTTTGAATTCGAAGTTCTTCATTCTTCAATAACTGAGTCTGTGTCCTTCAGCTCTTCAGTTTCTAGATAAGTCAACCTAGTTTGTGTCCCTCAGTGAACTTACCTTCTTCAGTTTCCATATGTATGCTATGAGTCAATTTCTCAATCTTCAGTTGTGAACACAGTTTTCATAGTCTCATTAGTTAGTTACTCGTTTTCTCAGTTCTGACCCTAGAATTATTACAGTGCTTGTCTGATTTTCTTATACAAATATCAGACTCTATTAAATCCTATACATTAATATCTAGACATCTTTTTGCTTTGCACTATAACGGCTAGTTATGACACTTCATCAATGGGGTTTAAAATAATAACTGAATAACTGATGAATCGTCATCAAAACATAAATTTTATTTCCAACAAGCACATATTGGATATCTTCTATCTTAATTAAGATAGGGAGATTTTCATCTATCTAAGTGTAGAGACACTTGACTGTACGTTGACGTGTATTAGAGAATGTGTATGTTAGACTGGCCCATTTACATTAAGTGTCACAGTATGTGGCAGTTGTGTAATTATCCTGAGACCAGACTCTTTATGGCATCACGGTGAGGATTGTCATGTTTTGACACTATAGAGGTTTCCCTTAGCCATGGGGCAATCGTGCGGTAGTGCTCAGGTGTGAAACTAAAGCATGCATAGGATACATGTTTGTTCGTCCGGAAATCACGTATCCTATGATTAGGAGTAGATATCCGAAATTGCCTTCTTATAAGGCATGTCTAGATCTAGTGAATCTTTGCAAAGTGGGAGTAAATGAGTTATTCCGAGAGAGCATGATATCCAGATTATAAGATACGATCGTTGATGTATTGACACTCGAGATACGATCGTATAGATATTATTACAATGATAGGATTCTATTTACACGGTAACTGTTTCACATGAAAGGTAGTAGTCATTGCTTTTGACTCTTTCGATGATTGGGGGTCACGGTTTGTTGCTAGACGCTATTCCATGATCATTAGGTATGAAGGGCATTTTCATAATTTGTACTTTATGTCTATGGCCAACAAATTCGGAAGCCTAATCGGTCACACACATAAGAACATCTAGCCGGATTAAAATACGGTTATAGTGATAACCAAATAAGGAAACTTTATCTCGACTATAAAGTGTTATAGCGTTTAAATTAATATGATGGTATTTATTTATTATGAATAAGTTAAATACATGATATTAATTATCTTGATTAATTAAAGAATATTCTGGATGCATATTTAATGGTATTTGGGGTGCCTCATTTGAGTGTATAAGATACACTTGGATTGTACAATTTAATTAATGATATTATCATATATTAATTTTGGATATTAATAGATTTTTGAAATAGATTTATGGTAATATGCTAAAGATATTCAATATTAGATATTGACATTATCTTGGATTTATTTAATGTAAGATATTAAATTAATCCTTATTTTACTAGTAAAATGTTTCTTTCTCATCATTCTACTAGGATGCTTCTCCCAATCAGATTGGGGACAATGGGGTGCCACTTTCTCCTATAAAAGAAAGGGGTTGGCTAGCACTTTTGTACATCACAATTCCAAGAGTTCATAATTCTTGTGAAAAACTGAGAGATTCTTAGAGAGGCTTTAGAGAGAGAGAAAAGGCCGGCCTAGCAACCGGATTTTTCTAGTAGCAGTCCAAGGAGGATTCCGGTGAGGTTCTCGTGTGGATATCGACGAAGGCTGGTCAGGTGGACAGCTCATGTGCACTACTACTCTCCATTGACAGTCAAAGCGTCGATCTATTAGATCAAGCAAGGTAATCACCGTCAACTACTTAACATGTTTATTGTATTAAACGAAGTCGATATTAGGATCAGAAATCAAATTTTAAATTTCGATGTGTTAAACAAGTTGATTTCCTAACAGCTTGAGATGCAGTTTCTCAAGTGTAGTCTAAACCACCAACAAAACACCCATTTTTTTCATTTTATTGTTGATGAAGCTTGTGTAGATTGTCAATAGGATAGAGAACTCCAGAATTAATACCCAATGATTTCCAACATCGTCAATTGGTGGTAGAGGGAGGGTCTCCCACTGACAATCCTACTAGAAGGTCCAGAATCAACATGGTAACCACTCGACAACAGGCGGCAAACGGAACCCATGTGAATAATGCGACACAATCTGATGCCAATAACCAAAATCTACAATAGGAAGAGATCATTTTTTATGCTACCCACCAAGCACTAGTGGACCAGCTTGTGGCAGTATGATGCAACCAAGCAAGCCATCTTTGATGCTGCCTTAGCAGAAGAGGATGAGGAAGATGAAGATGTGGAGGAAGAGGACCGTCTAGGCGAATATTTGCAAGGACAAGGTATGTATAAAGAAGATATAAATAAAGAGAACTCACAGGAGCAGGATTTATAGGAGGATGACCCTAACAACGTGTCTTGGGAAGAAACACCACTTCCTCCTCTCAAGCATAAATAAGCCAAGAAGGACGATCATTCTTCCTCTTCAAATCTGAGGAAACAACTGATCGTCCCTCAAGCGATGGATGCGGACAGAGCCAAATTGGACGTCATAGCAGGAGAGAGAGCTGTGCAACTGGACCTTGAATCCCCTTTCTCTTAGTAGGTGGATAGCTATCCTCGTCCTTCCAGGTTTAAAGTACCAAATCTTGAGCCTTACGACGGAACAAAGGATCTCTAGGATCACCTGTTTCAGTACCTAACGCATATGAATCTCGATTGCGCCCTGGATGCGATGAAGTACACGGATTTCCCGGCATTACTCGCCTGCCGAGATCAAGAATGGTTTAAATGAATCCTGGCCAGAATGATCTCCAATTTTGAGACCTTAGGGAACATGTTCCTTAACGCTTTCATTAAGGCCAAGCCTTTCCAGGTGCGATCAACTACCGCCCATTTAGCTTTTGGTCATCCCAAACAAAAAGGATAAAGAAATGAACCCCGGACCAATATACAAGTTAATTAAAAACAACTAAGTGTAAAAAAACCGAGATAAGAACCATTCCGGCTCATATCCATGAGCAATGCATTAAACTGTTTTGAATTCACGAACTGGTGTGTGTGTTTAATAACCTTCAGATCACATTAGTGAAGATAGACTTGTATCATTCCAACTCATAATCTAGCTAGTAGTCTCAAGAATGTTTGATCCTGTATGCCATTTTTTCCCTTGGATTCTGATTTTTAGTGCATAGGTCAAGTCAACTGGGCAAGGTGGACCGGGAACCAAGTACTACCCAAAGGTTCATGTTTATCGGTGTATTTATTAGGCGAGGGTCATGTGTCTTGCGCTCTGAGTTCGCTTCCCTCTTTCCAAGGAGAAAGAAATAGCATATATTGATGATAATAAATTTTTTCTTTCTTTTTCTCTTTTATTGGCAGGTAAACACTCAAAATTTATCTATCCTCATGGTCTACACTTTGGTAAACTATTGAATGCATTTATCATTAGCCCTTATAAGATCCACAACTTGACCTAAATGATCATAGGCAAAACTAAAACTCGGAAATCTAGGATCAACACAAGTCAAAATAATAATCATCCAACTACATACTGAGGATCGTGGGTTCTACGTGCTTAAAAGGTGGTTCATGCAAATAAAATGCCTTTAATACGCTACTACTTCAAAAGTGGAATGACTTTTATTCCGTTCATGAAAAGTGTAATTGATTAGCCGAATAAAGATTTCATATCCTTGCACTCATGTTTGAAAACCGACTCAAAAATATTTCATGGTGAAAAATGCATCGAAAAGGATCGTGATAAGTCAAAGAATTGATGAAATTTATGTTGGAAGTAGCTCCCGAAAGACAATTTATGTAATTGTTTTATAATTAATAAATGACAGATTTATTCTCATCTTATTATTTGCTTTGTCTTATACACTGCCGAAAACCCAAAATCGTATCTTATGTATCCATAAAACTTAGTGTGTGTCACACATGAGGATTAAGTTTATGGTGATACACTTGAACTATTAGTCCATGGTGAACTTGATCAAAGTATGGGGTCTATTGATTAAACTACAATTAATGCGTCCAGAACACTTTATGGTGTGACCGTCTTATCTGGACCGTCGATAATGGTTATCTAAGTGGGCCATTTATATACGATGTAGTCATATAGGACTGGACCGATTTAATCTATTTTTCTCATATAATTCCGTGATTGAGAAATCTTATTAAATCACAAGATGATCATATATGGATTAACCTTAATCCTAAAGTGATTGCATACTCCTACTTGTTTCAAGATAGGGTTTGATGTGTTCGTTAGGGATCGCTACGAGGCGCGGTCCGAATCACTTTCACGTTGGCACTATTCTGGAATGTGTGATAAGTGTGTGTCTCACAGATATGGAATCCATTCCTTCCTGTAGGAGGTAGAAAGACAATCCCCTTATTTTTTAATCCTAGAAACAGATCAATCCGTAGAGTTTGCATTGGTTATGAACTAATTGATCACTAGTAGGTTAATGGTAAATAGGCATAAGATGTATTGAAGAAGGTTTACAGAAATAATCCCACTTCATTACAGATAGTCTATGGAGGGTTAGTCTGTTTGTAATGATTATATCAATGGACACTTATCGACTCGACGTTTTGAGAATAAGTTATATCAATAATTGATAGAGTTCAGTTTCGGATTTATGGTGGCATAATTCCGGAATTAATAAGTTGACTAGAAATATTAAGTTCGATGAAATTTTACTCAATTTATTGTAGCTACTGGTTATAGGTCCATGGTCCCAGGGTTGGCTCCTAACACGCGAGTGTTTTCTCGTTTTATGGAACCTTGAGAATAAATTAAATAGTTGGTATATTTAATGAATATGCAATATTATTTATTTGGTAAATAATATGTCAAATAGAAAAGATTTTTTCTATTAAAATAATGGCAAAAGTGGCGCCTCATTATGTGAGAAAATTAGGAAATTTTTTTTTCCTAGATAATGTCACATGTGTAATTAGTTAATTATTTATTTGTTAGATAATTAACGGAAAAGAGATAAGAGATTGATTTTTTGGAAATTTTCTCTTACCTTATGGCAAATATCTTTTCCTTAGGGTAATAGGTAATTGTGGTGTGAAAATGATAAGTCTCTTGACTAGTTATTTTTGTACATAAAGAGAGTTCATCCCAATACAATAACACATCATTATTTGCGCCACACATACCAAAATAGAAGATAAAAATGAGTTCTTGTTCTAGACATTAAGAGAAGAAAAACCTTTGAGCCTATTCCATGAGGATCTAAGGCAAGGATCGACGTCCACCAGTCGTCGCTCGGAGATACAATCCGGAAGACTGCGGCTTCTCCCCTTTGGTCGACTATTTCTTCCTCTCCATTTAGGTAAATCTTCAACCTTCTCTTAGTTATATTAGTTATTTATGTGGATCATATCGTAGTAAAATCGCATGCGAATTTATTCGTAGCTTCCGCTGTGTATGATCGAGCGTCTCGATCGGTGATGTGAATCAGATCTGACGATCCAATTACAGATAGGATCCGGATTCGGGTTTCTGTATATCCAGTATGTGGTATCAGAGACAGGTTAAAGCGATTTTGTGATCTTGATTGAATAATTAATTAATGAGGAGTGGAATTGAATAAATATTGCATCTTTTATATTATTTTTTATATAAATGCGTCGTTGAATGTTTTGGTTGCCGAGATGGATTGGGGTTGGTACTTGTTTACCATTAGATCTCTTGTAAAACCAATTTTTTATGTGTATAAGAAATTCTGGAATTTATTTTGTTGTAATTTAATTTCCTAGTAGCTAGAAAATTAGAAAAGCTGCGGCCCTGTTGTATTTATTTATTATCGAAGAAGATCAAACATCCTGAAGCACCGCCCAGTTGGTCAAGAAGCTGAAACACCATTGTGCAGATGCGAGTTCTAGTCCCCCACCCCCCGACGCATCAATTTTTTTTGACATTTTTCCAGAAAAATCAATTATCAAAGAAAAAAGTTGCAGCTGAAGGGAATCGAACCCAGGTTGCCACTGAACTCGGCTGGAGCAGTTTTTGATAATGGAAGGGAGCAAAATAAATTAAATACCAAAGGCGGCGGTGGCGGCCGATAACAAAAGTAGATTAATAAATACTTTATATACTTAGGGTTTATTTAATTTTAGATTAGATACGGAGTATCAACGGTCCATCTCAGTGGTTTATTTTTCGCATTTATTTTCTTTTGTGATTATTTATGTGATATAACAATGCCATTCATCATATTCATGAATTCCACTCCTAGCATATGCATACATGTAGGAAATTAATATTCACATTAATTAGACATGTATGAACACGATAATTAATTTAGATTAAAAATAAATTAAATTAATTAAAGGATACGAAATTTTATTGGGATATAAAATTCACATGATAAACTTAATTTGGGATTATGAATCCTTCGGGGTTTGGGTTATGTAGTGTCTATATAAATTAGATTTTTTATTATAAAAAATTGGAAAATCATGAAAAATTGGACACCAACTAGAAGTTATTTGGAACCGATAAGTTAGTGGTTGGTTTTACTTGATTTATTGTATTTCGATTTATTGGATAATTCAATAATCTTAAAACTTTTATCATGACAAGATTAGGAATTTAAAATTCTTTTGTGAATTTTAGTTGTGTAGTGTGTGCACAAGAAATTTGTAAATATTTGAAGAATTGGAAAATCATGAATACACTAGTTAGACGGTATTTGGAACCGACAGACTAGTGGGATCTTTATTTTTTGTGATTTATTGTTTTTCAGGATTGAAAAGGAAATTCTGAAAATCCTAATTAAACTATGTAATTTTCAAAATAATGAGTGGGAGCGGGGAAGGTGACAACCGACCCCACGGACTCTACGGTTGACACAAGCAAGTGAGAGAATGGTGACGCCTCGTGCCATTTTGATTTTGGTCCCCTAAGGATGGCCTTCACCGCTATCAAAATGCATAGCTTGGTCTCCGAAAGAATAGGATTTTGGGTACTCGTTGGGTCACTGACCGACCCTAAGGCGGCATACTCAAGGCGTACATTGAGATCTGAAACAGTAGGTCACACTCTCAAGGATATTTTTGGAAATATCATGGCTAAAAAAGGAAGGTAATCAACAATTAAATGGAGATGTTTGATTCTTAATTAATTGTTGAGGGAGATTGTCTCAATTTAATCGTCGCTTCTTTGACCTATCCTAAGGCGGCACTGTAGGTGTGAGATTAAATCCTTGGAATGGTAGGATAAAATGCATGCATGACATCACGTTTATAATTCCTAAAATTATTATATGTTGTGGTGTATGATTTGATTTATATTTCTGTCATAATTTATTTAACTACTACATATCATCTCAAGGTATCTAAACTGCTAAATACTATAAAATTGACTAGCAAACAAAATTTTAAAAGTGGAAAAGTAACGAGAACGTTGAACTCTATAATCGAGAATGCAAATTAATTTTTCGGAAGAGGATGTTCCTCCTGAGCCTACAAACATAAGTGACATTGATAAAGTATGTCCCTGTTGTCACTCGTGTTGAATGAGAGACATATTAAAATTAGTTCCAAGATGACGAGAATTATTTGATATCAATCTCAACAGACATCCCACGTTTACGAGTAGTGTCTACTATTATAAAATGCTAGTTCGAGGTCATTTCTTTTTATAGAAAGCCGAGAATGGGAAGGCAAATGTCTACAAGTGTAAGTCATCAAAACTAAATAAGCTAAAGTCTAACCGAAATATTAATAAAAGAAAGTAAAGGATAAGGAAAGTGATTTCTGATCACTAACCTATGAATCCTCAGAGACTTTCTTACAGAGTAATTTGACCTAGAAGCTAATGTTCTTTTGTAAGAACAAGGTAGCTGGGCATTCATGATGATGTAAAGACAACGGACAGTTATTTCAGCTAAGATAGTGGGAGTGATATAGGGGAAGAGATTTCGAATTTTTAATCCTTCAGATTCGTTGGAACATATGTATTCACTTCACATCGATAATATAATTTCCTTAATAAAAGTGAACATGACATTTGTAGTACGATTCTGAGACTCGGACTTTTGTTTGATTAAGTCTTAAGACAAATGTTTTTTGTATTTAGATAAACGATTCTTCCGCATCTATTAATTAGTGCATAAATCCTAAAGATAAGATCTAAAGACTGGCTATGGGTGATTCCTATCTCCCAGTCTAAGAACACTATCTCAAAGGAAAAATGACTAAGTAACCTTTCAATTAAGAAAAGGTAATAGAGATGAAGAAGTATCACAACTTGTTCATATTGACCTTCGGGGTCTTATGAAGGATACAAGCTAGTGGGAGCTTTTGAATAATAGACATTTTGTCTAATGACTACTTGAAATGCCGATTAGTTTATCTAAATATTTAGAGGTATCTCTGATATTACAAGAGAAAAGAGTATTCCATGCTCAGATATAGGCCATAGCATAATTTCGGCACTGATGCTCAGCCTGCCTCCGAGTGAAACGATCTCATGGAAGGGATAAACCATGTATTGCCTTGTATAGTTATTGATATGTTACGATACACTACTTAACTCAATTAAGATATTGATTGCAAAAATAATGGTTTACATTGTTATGTAATATCGAGAAGTCTACCTAGAACATGCTTATGAATTTGTGGATAATGAGTGAAGTAAATTTACTCCACTTCCGCAAATAGAGGCATTTGGCATTTATGCTTGAAGGTAGGACTGGAGATTTTGCATACATGTTCAGATGGTGACTAATCGTAAAATATTTTAATACAATGAGTGAAGGTTGGTTATAAGATTTTGAAGATCGAATAATGAAGGTTGTACTGTCGCACCCTTTCTGAAAGAATGTTTAACTAACAACCTTGGACCTTGAAGTAAAGTTACACAAGGAGTTACTATCTGATTTAATCAGACCACATCCAACATTGGTTGTTGGGGGTTACGCTGATATATACTACTGAGCCAGATCAGAATATCAAACCTCCCAAATACAGTGGGAGTATGGTTTATCCATTGACTCGCTGTGATTATGCAGAACTTACAGTCTTCTAGGGTGATTGATGACCTATGGTCTTTTGGGAGGACAACATAGGATTCTAATAAAAAGAGTTTGGTTTAAAGCCATAAACCCATAAGTGGAGTTTTGGTACTCCATGTCGGTTCACAATCTTGTAGAACCACCAGAGTGTCTCAAGCCCAGTGGGAATAATTAGATCTACGTGAAAAATGGTTGAATGAATATGAAAGTTTATCTTTCGAATCAAAGCTAAGTGTTCTAGGGGTAATTCACTGACAAGTAGAGAGTTAAACATGGGTGATGCCCAGAAACTATCTCACCATTCAGCCTTTCCTGATCCGATGGAAAGCAGAAAGACTACAAGGGGTGATGCCCTGAAACTTTCTTGCCGTACATCTGAGCTTGAATTCATTCAGAATTGAAGGATTTTAGCTTAATCCATTGGTGGATTAAAGAAAACCTCTGGGTCATTAAAAGTCACATGTTTGAAATGTGTGGGCTTGACCAAAATTTTGATGAGTCTTTTGTAGACTGGAGAATCAATATTGGTAAAGTAGTAGACGTTAGTATTTATAAAGGATAACACTGCAATAGTTGAGAACAACATGCGTGTGTTATCTGAAGTCAAGAACTGACGAGCCAAAGCTTCTCTGAGTCAGAGAAGTGGACTATATTCTTAGAAATCGATTCAGTCGAATTCATGAGAACAAGTTGTGGCAGTATCCCATCCATCTTATTGTTTAAGATGATAATGCATTTTCGTATGCAACATTCAACCAGAGATTTCCTACCCAACCTCTCACCGAATAATTCTCTCAAATCTTCAGTTACAGAGAAAATGGGATTAGTCTCGTTAGGATAGAGAATGTCAGATTATTAAAAGTCAATTGTAATAGAATCTTGGATTCGAGTATTGATAGCAGTATATTGCATCCTCAAGTATCTTTAGAGAATGAGGAATCATATGCCTGTGTATTCGGGTTCAAACCTGAGTGTTGCTGACTAAACTGATTCGTAATTTTGTCGGATTAAGGATGATCATGAATCGATCTCAGGCTCAGTGTTTACTCATAGTGATGGAGCTATAGTCTGGAGCGATCTAGCACTGCCAATTTGAATATGTTAGTTGAATACATAGCATCTTTCGGAGTAGCTAAAGAGGCAGTGTGGCTTGAGAAGTTCTTTGTTGGATCGGGAAGTGATTCCAAGTCTCGATGAGCCGATACCATTTTTATTGTGAAAATAGTTGAGAGGTAGCTTATGAAAATGTTCTTCACAGTCACAAGAGGTCAAAAACATATTTATATAAAGTACCAGCTGCTCAAACAGACCGTGTAAAGAGGCGACGTTTTGGTCCTAAAGATCGCCACGAGCCGACAACCTAGTTGATCAGCTTACCAAGTCGCGTGGCGTCTATTGTCACTGATAAGCGCTAGGCGGGTATAAAATTGGGAGATATGTCTCATCTACTTTAGAGCAAGTGGGAGAATGTTGTGGATGGAAAGAATAAGGGTGTGTGGTGCTCTAAAAACAATTGTTGCTGTCTTTACGGGCAAGTGGGAGATTGTTGGATGTAGTGCCCGAAAGACAATTGTTGCTTGTCTATACGGGCAAGTGGGAGATTGCTGGAAGTAGCGCCCGAAAGACAATTTTTGTAATTGTTTTTATAATTAATAAATGACAGATTTATTCTCATCATATTATTTGCTTTGTGCTTATAAGAAATACACTGCTGAAAACCTCAAGTAGTATCATATGTAGCCATATAACTTAGTGTGTGTCACACATGAGGATTAAGTTTATGGTGATACACTTGAACTATTAGTCCATGGTGAACTTAATCAAAGTATGGGTTCTATTGATTAAAGCACCATTAATGCACGCATAACACTTTTTCGCATGACAGTCTTATCCGGACGGTCGATATTGGTTATCTAAGTAGGGTATTTATATATGATGTAGTCATATAGGACTGAACCGATTTCATCTGTATTTCTCATATAATTCCGTGATTGAGAAATCTTATTAAATCACAAAATGATCATATATTGATTAACCTAAATCCTGAAGTGATTGCATACTCCTACTGGTTTCAAGACAAGATTTGATGTGTTCGTTAAGGATCGCTAAGAAGCGTGGTCCGAATCACTTTCATATTTGCACTATTCTAGAATGAGTGAGAAGTGTACATGTCTCACAGATATGGAATCCATTCCTTCCTATGGGAGGTAGAAAGACAATCCCCTTATTTGTTAATCCTAGAAACTAATCGATCCACGGATTTTGTATTGGTTATTAACTAATTGATCACTAGTGGGTTAATGGTAAATAAGGATAAGATGTATGGAAGAAGGTTTACAGAAATAATCCCACTTTATTACGGATAGTCTATGGAGGGTTAGTCTGTTTGTAATGATTATATCAATGGACACTTATTGACTCGACGTTTTGAGAACAAGTTATATGTATAATCGATAGAGTTCAGTTTCGGATTTATGGTGGCGTAATTCCGGAATTAATAAGTTGAGTAGAAATATTCTGTTCGAGGAATATTTTATTCAATTTATTGTAGCTACTGGTTATAGGTCCATGGTCCCCGGATTGACTCCAAACACGCGAGTGTTTTCTCGTTTTATGGAACCTCGCAAATAAATAAATAGTTGGCCTATTTAATGATTATGCAATATTATTTATTTGGTAAATTATATGTAAAATAGAAAAGTTATTTTCTATTAAAATAATGGCAAAAGTGGCGCCTCATTATGTGAGAAAATTAGGAAAATAAATTTTCCTAGATTATGCCACATGTGTAATTAGTTATTTACTTATTTGTTAGATAATTAACGGAAAATAGATAAGAGATTGATTTTTTGGGAATTATCTCTTATCTTATGGAAAATATCTTTTCCTTATGGGAATAGGTAATTGTGGTGTGAAAAGGATAACTCTCTTGACTACTTATTTTCCTATATAAAGAAAGTTCCTCCCAACACAATAACACATCATTATTTGCGCCATACATACCAAAATAGAAAAGAAAATGTAGTTTCTTGTTCTAGTCATTAAGTGAGCATATTCGAGGAGGTTCTACGGCGAGGATCGACGTCCACCAGTCGTCGCTAGGATATACAATCCGGAAGACTGCGGCTTCTCCCGTTTGGTCGGCTATTTCTTCCTCTCCGTTTAGGTAAGTCTTCAACCTTCTCATAATCATATTAATTATTTATGTGGATCATATCATAGTAAATACGCATGCGAATTTATTCGTTGCTTCCGTTGTGCATGATCGAGCGTCTCAATCGGTGCTGTGAATTAGATGTGACGATCCAAATATAGATCGGATCCGGATTCGGGTTTCTGTATAACCAGCAGTTTATAGTCAAAAGCTAAGTGACGTTTCTATCCCCACTTAATCGAAGCATTTTCCCCAATGATGAAAAGAATAAAAACGAAAAGGAACTTAGCTTGTGTTAAGCATAGAGCAATAAGATCGAATCCGTGGCACATGTCATCAAAATTATACGAAGATCTACTACAGGAAATTCTAACATACAAACAAAGCCAGAAAGTAGAGTAACACGATAAAATACATAATATTTAAATGGAAGTAAAAAAATTAAATAAAAGTGCAAACAATTAAGCCATTCAAAATACTTTTTATTAAAACGAAAAACCAAAATTTGCGAAGTCGGGAAATAAAAATATGAAAATGGCAAAAATTGAGAGAATAATGTTAAAAAGTCTAGTACGAGGCAACTAATCATAGTCAATGTCCTCGTAGTCTTCGTCAACAGGAGGTGATGCAGCAGAAGAAGGTCCAGCCCCCGAAGAAGATTGGTCATGCCTAGGGGCTCTCGGTGGTGGGGCATATGGAGGAATGTTTAGATGTCATCATATGATTGAGCCTGGCTCGCATGGTCATCAACTCCCTAGTCACCTCAGCTTGAAACTCTGGCTGAGGCCTAGCACGTCTTTGTGCTGCTATCACTGGCCTACTTCTTCGCATTCCCGTGACGGTCACTGACTCGCTCTCAAGAATAGGTAGCGGCTCGACTCTATCATCGGCAGCTAGAACTGGGAACTCTACTACCATCGCCAATGCATTTATCAGGTTTCCATACAACAAAATATCTCTCCTCATCCCAGCAACCTAGAGAATCTTCTCATGCATCAATAGACCAATGTTCACGTCATTCTAGATATTGAGATAGTACATGAGCTCAGCCTGCCGAGACGTCACTGTCTCTGTGTGAGCATGGGGCAGAAGATGAGTGATCACAAATTTGTGCAACATATGAGCGTCCTATGCCAGCTCGTTTGAACAAAATTTAGCCGGGGAATGTTTGGCGCCAAAGTCCCACTGAACATCATAGTACTTAGTTATACGCATCAGGCGCTCCAGACCGGGCTCTCCAGCGGCAGGGGTGAACTCCTTATCATTAAGTAGCACATTTTCTATGCCAATGTGGGCATTTGTTCCCTCGATTGAAATATCTATATGGACACCTAGAACAATAGCGATATTAGACTCGTGGTTTTCCGCCATGTAGGCATAGAATTCATAGACAATGGCGGCATTGAATGTAGGAGGTATAATATACATGTCCGCTATGCTGTGAAATTGGAGCACTCGTGGTATAATGTCACCACAATCATTGAAGTCTACGCCTCTCTCCCTTGCAACCGACCGCGCATTCCAGTTAGTCCGAAAAGACTCATAGATAGCTACGGAGGTGAACTGATCTACACAGTTATTGGAACGGCAACGCCCTAAACTCTCTACATTGATCCTCCTTGTCTCGGGGTGGGGTTGCCTATACCAGCCATTAAATTTGAGGAACTGAACTCTGTTGCGCAGTAGAAAAGCAGTCTCGCCGCCCGCGACAGGTGTGTCTCGTAATTTGCCGAAGTTTTGATTTTTCTGGTTTCTGAATTCTGGAAGCCCTGCAACCTGTCAGATCAAAAATGGCACTTTCGGGATGCTAACTCGATATTTTTGACAGCAAAATCAATAGGAAAAAGAAAAATTGTGAGGGTTTTGGTATAACAATGATGGTAAGTGGTTGTTTGGAGACGGTGGTGGTGTAGGCCGAAATTTTTTCTAGATGAGAAAGAAGAAGATGAAGGAGGAGAAATGGTGATGGTGATGAAAAATGGTGAAGGTATAAGGTGGTTTATATAGGAAGAGGGCGAATGAATTTGAATTTGAAATGGTTTGAATTTGAAGAGGAGTAATGGGGAAGAGCAAAAGGTGGAGTAGTGGAAAGGGTAATGGGACGGTTCCTTGCCCCATCAGATTCCTGATGCAGCGTGTGGGGTCCATGCGCCATCATGAGTTCCTTGAATTTTTTCAAACCTCGGGAACTGGAATCAGGAACTCTCACAGCTGCGTGAGGTACTCTCATGGCTGCCAAAGATATTCTCTTCCAGATTCCTTAAAACTACAGTACAACTTCACACCGTGTTGAATCCTCAACAATTATCAATCCAAAACTGACTCCTCATAGACTATGTCTTTGCCTTCTTTGTATTTTCTCTCCTACTATTCTAACCTACTTCACCGGATTGCTCAAGAAGTTAAAAAAAAAAACCTTCCCACCATCCTTTAGGTACGATACTTCAGGATGCGGTAGGATGAAAAAAAGCTTGTCATGCATTCCAGCTACTTTTTTCGACTCTATCTAACCTAAGGGTAAGAAGCTCGTTCGGAATTTAGAGTTGCCAGCTTGACTTTTCTTCCGAATTCCACTCAGTCAATTTTTTGGGTCTACACCCACCAAACATGCACCCTGGAGGCGTTTGCAGAGGTGCGTCTTCCTTCTCACTCGATCCATGCTCTCCCTGGGCTTTTTATGCCTAGGTAGAAGCATTCTTCCTTTCCGTCCCGAAGAACTTCTTCTCTAACCTCCTTAGTGAAACCTTGAGCTCCCAACCTTTCACACTTGGCCTTCTTCACTAGTGCCCTCGGATTTCCATGTCTACTTCGAGATTCACTCTTATTGCTCAAAGAGTTCACTTTTTCAATTGTTGAACTTAAACCTTCACTATACGGGGCAGATTCGTCAAAATTGACTTCCTCCCTAAGTGCATCGTTGTGAATCATTTCATATTTTTCTCAAAGTAGAACAATCATAAATTCCTTCTTGCGGGTTTCTACTACCCTTGTTTCTTATTATCTCGAATATCCTTTTTCCCTATGACTTTTACTTCTCCAGGTGTTTGAGCTTACACGGTACTGTCCAGACCGGTTGGGTAATAGTTCTAGGATCATAAAAGTTTTAGCATCATTGTTGACACTAAGTGTGATTTCACCAGTATCGTAGTCCACAATGGCTCGACTGGTTGATAAGAATGGATGCCGTAACAAAACATTACCACTAGGATCTTCGGCGATGTCCATGACTACAATGTCATTAGGGAAGATGAAACGTCCCACTCTGAGCTTACAGTCTCTCATCTTTCCAGTCAACATATCAACTCACAATTGACAAAACGCATGATGCGTGATTGCGTGTAAGTCACTAACGTTGATATTACTAGCAAGAATACTAGGTACATCGTAATATAGTAAATGTGAGTCAAGGTCGATCCCACAAAGACAGTGCAACTATAAGTATAAAAGATTCTAACCTAATTAAGAAGCAACATAGAGGCGGTCATTGACCAACAATAAACATAAATGAAAACAAACTTGGTATTCTTCCCCCTTCCCTCACTGATCTACTAACTTGGATTAGTTAATCGCTACGTTTACTTCCCCACATAATTTCCTTAAATTAATCATGATCTTTCGTTTTAATTATCATTATCGGCTATTAGTGCAATTCTTACTCCTATCTACTCTGACAATGGTAGTAGAGAATCTATACGCAAGCTACCCTCCTTAATTGGTCAATAATAGCCCATACACATAAAGATCTAGAATTGTCGATATCGAGCGCTAACCCACCTAGATAGCTGTCGAAATTAGCACTTCACTATTCGTATATCATGCCAATTAACAATTACAAGAAGCATATTGGCCAGATATAACCTACTGTTAATGAAACCTGTCGATCAACGTAGATGTAGTGAATCCCAGTTTTAGGTTTTCAAAATAATTCCTCGGTAAACCGGTTTAGACCGCCGGTTTACCGGGGTAAGCTTTTCCTATCCCTGGATCTACATTGCTCAATTACGATTAAAATAAGTAAATTATGGGGTCTTTAAACATGCAGATTAACTAAAACACATAAATACGAACAGATCTACCATATTGAAGACAAAAAGGAACGTTCAATGCTTCATACCTTCAACAATGGAGATCTAGCTCGATCTACTCAAGATAGAGATGATGAAAGAAGAGAGGAAACCAGAATTAACTCTCCAAAAGCTTGAATAACTTTATTTCATCAAAATTGAATAATGTAATTTAAGAATGGTAATAATATATGAGATACTCAGTATACGCGGCCTTATATAGATACAATGACCGACTTAAGACTCTCTAAAACCCTAACCGACCTAGTAGAGGCGGCAGAATCGATTTCGTGTCAAACAAGTCGCCGGTTTACCGGGCCTAGCCCTCAGGTTACCGGGCCTACTATTCTTCTTTTTCTTCAGTAGGCTTCTTCTTGGACTTCAATCACTTGGCCCAATGTACTTCTTTCGGTCCATATCCACTCTCCAATGCAAGATTCGGTACATCCTATAAAACACGCAAAATGAAACAAAACAGTACCAAAACCTCAGGAAAATAACGTAGATGAAGAATTACGATCTTAGAAACACTAACATAGAAATTAGCATATATTCCACATAATATCGAGCCTATTTATCCTCTCTTGAGCAGAATTCGGGGTGAATATATGTAAAATTATTGGTACCAATTAGGGCATTATCAACTACCCCCCACTTAGCTTTTAATCGTTCCGAGCAAAAAGGCGAAAAGAAAACAATACACTGATCAGTATACAAATTAATTAAGAACAACTATGCCTTACAACGTCAAGATCAAGATCATGCCACTCATATCCATCAGTAACACATTAAACACTATTCACGTCATGAGCCATTGTGTGTGTGCCATAACCTTCACAAACGCTTAGTAATGCAGACAATCTCACATTACATCAACACATAGTCGAACTAACCAGTCTCAAACATGTTATTTATAAATTAATTGGACTGGCAAGGTGGATCAAGAACCGAGTATGTATTACTCTTAGGCTCACGTTTATCGATCTATGCAAAAGTCGTGCGTCTTACGCTACATCGACTAAAATATTCCCAAAGAGATTATAAATGTATATATTTCAATGCACTTCTCTTTCTTCGCGGGTGAACTCTCATTGATTTATCTATCCTCAAGGCCCCACTCATGATAAACTACGTAATCCGAAAATCCATTACCCTTCATAAGCGTTGGTGAAACATGATTCGTGATGAAGCCAGGGTCAACTCTAGTCAAAGAAATATGCTAGCAACTACACACCATGGGAAGTGAGTTATACATGCTTAAAATGGTGGCTCATAACCGAATATGCGCTAAATATGCCACTACTTCAGAAGTGGACATTCCTCTCACTCGTAGAAAGTAAAACAAGGATGAAGTCAATTAACTCGAAAAGATCAAAGATATCATAATTTTTTCGAAATTTTGTCGAAATGAATCAAAGTCTAAGTGGTGAATCGTGCATCAAAGAGAATCAAGATAATCACGCAATTCACGAAATATAATGCTAAGATGCTAAGTGACGTTCCCTTACCCCCCCCCACTTAATCGAAACAATGTCCCCAATGTGTAAGATGAGAAATGAAAATTGAAAAGGAACTTAGCTTCGGTTAAGTGTGGAACCATAGAAGAATCGGATCGTCATACAATTCATCAGGCTCATGTAAGTAGTCCATGAAGAATATGTGCTAAGTAACTCAAACAAACCAAGAAGAATAGCGGTGACAAGAAACAGTATAATAAAATGTCGGCAGTAAAAGAGAAACTAATGAACTCCAAAACAAATTAAGCCGTCAAAACATTATATAAATATGATTCTGCTACATCAACTAGATAGGAAAAGAAGAATTAAACTAAAAAAAAGAAACCGGAAAACAACAATAACGAAAAGAAAAAGACTAATCCTCATCAGAATAGTCCTCACAGTCATCTCAAGTCTCAAAACCGGGAGGTGGACCAGAACTCGAGGCAGCAGCGGCCAAAGAGGAGGCTCAGTGATGTGGGGCAGTCCTAGGTGGTGGGGTCAAAGGAGGTATGCTAAAGAAATCAATAATCCTGTCCATATTGCGATGCAAACTCGCAATCTCTATCGAATGCTCCTCTAGCATAGCTCTCGAAGTCCGGGGGTGCTCCGAGGACCGGAGTACGCTCCCTCTCAGCTCTTCCAACCCGTCTTGGAACTTTCTGAACTGAATGTGAACTAATCTTCGGCTCAGGATCTTCCCAATCATCACTGACGAGAATCTTGACCTCGTCCTCCAAAGCAAACATGTCAATCATCGGCCCGTATGGCAACAACTCGCGCTCATTTATGGCGGCAAGCTCGAGAATACGGCTATGCATCAGTAGACCGATGTTGACTAGAGATCCCTGCTCCAGATAAAACATCAACTCCGCCCTCTTGGTGGTGACAGAGACCGTGTGCTTGGTCGGTAGAAGGCGGGCACAAACAAATCTGTTAACCATCTTCGGGTCCCTGGATAAATCATTCTTTAGGAAGATGGTGGGGGCTCTAGCAGGATTGCGCTTCAACTGTACCCCAAAATACTCAGCTATCATGTCCATCCTCTCAAGATCTTTAATGTTGCTCGAGGATGTGTACTCATCCGGGCCCACCAGTTGATGTCTAACCACAAAATGAGCATTGATCAACTCAATAGAAAAATCAACTTTAACACCACGGACCATTGTATATGTGGCTCCAGGGTTGTGTGAAACGTAAGCATAGAATTCTCTTACCACCGTGGCGTTGAACTGAGTCAGTGAGTCCACCACGTCATGTGCTTGAAGGGCTTCGGGCAAGATCGTCCCACAATCGGCTAATTCTACCCCACGTTCTCGGGCCACTGGCCTTGCATTCCAATGCCCTCAGAATGACTCATAGATTTCCATAGAATGGAATTGCTCAACCCCGTCGATTAAAGGGTTAGCATCTCCATATACACACTGATAACCGCTGGGACGAACTGTTGAACGTTGATTCTTAGGACCCATCCAGATTGAGTATCAGAGCTGATTCTAAGGCTGATTTTGGAAAAAAAACCACGGTAACTCGGCAGTAATGGTCGAGTTACCGGCCGGACTTTTCTGTTTTTCTTTCTGAGGCTGTGCTTTTGTAATAGAAGAAGAAGAACAGCAGCACTTCACTGTTGCAGCAGCAATACTTTTCAGCAACATGGGTGGTGGATGTGGTTTATAGGGTTTGGAAAAATGGAAGGAAATGGTTTGGTTATGATGGTGATATGGTGGTGATGGTGGCCGAATTTAGATGAAGAAGAAGAAATAGGAGAAGTTTGGTGATTGAGGAGAAAGAAATTGATAAGAATGATGAGATTGGTGTTGAATGGCTTGTTTAAATAGATGAAATGAGTGAAGGTGTAAGGATTTAGTGGGATAGTGGGTAGAGGAGTAATTAGGGTAAGGGATTTGAGGGGGTGATTGATGGGATTGAGGTGGAGTTATGGTAGAGTGTGGGAAAGGATGACAAATTTGAAAAGAGGGGAAAACGGGACGGTTTTTGTGGACTAGTAATGCCTGGTGCAACGTGTGTCCTCCACGTGGTTCTATAAATTCAGCTTTTCAAACTGATGTTCAGATATCCAAAAATCCATGCTCGGTAACCCGGAGGTTACCCTCGAGATACCGGGGGTTCTTTTGTTCCCAGATTTCATTGTCTTCCTTCTTTGCACTCTTTGCTCAACCTCTCTGCTCAATTCTATCCTTAAATTGACTAGCCTTATACTCTTTCAATTGCTATTTCCGACTCCAACCTAACCTACTTCACTAGAATCCGCAACGAGTAAAAAAGAACCTTTCCACAACCATTCGGTTTCAAGCCTAAGGGTGCGGTAGGATGAAAAAAATATCATCCCCTTCATCTGGCTACATTTATTCATTCCTAATCTACCTAATGGTTTAAAGAAAATACTTTTTGTTTATAGTCGCCAGCACGACTTTCTTCAGATTTCCGATCATTCAGGGGTTGGAGTTTTAACTTGCCAAACTTTCGGTCCAGAGGTTTGTACCGTTATAGAACATATTTGAGCTCTCTTCCTAGCACGCCTTTCCCTCTTTGCTTGCGTACTAGGTCTGTCTCTACATCAAGATTTAGACTTTAGACCTAAGGACTCCATATTTTCCTCTTTAAGCTCAACTTGTTCACTACGCAACACGGAAGGAATAGCTTCTGTGAGCATCTTGTCGTGGTCCTTCTCTTCCCTCTCTCTTAGCATTAGTCTCATGAATTCTTGCTCAACAGTATCTACTACAACCTCTCTATGCTTATGCCCCTTGATCTCCATAATTTCCACCTTTCCTGAAACATACGTCATCTTACAACTTTCCGACCTATTCTCTATGGGTTCTAAGAGCTTAAAAGAAACAACATTATTATTCAATCTCAAAGTAATCTCCTCATTATCAAAATCCATGACAACCCTGCTTGTCACTAAGAAAGGTCTCCCTAACAGAACTGGGGCACTTGGGTCCTATGGTACGTCTATCATGTTAGGTGTGATGCCCGGAAGACAATTTTGTAATTGTTTTATTTAATAAATGAATTGATATTATTATTCATATTTATTATTCTCATAATCACCGATGTGACAATAGTATTTACACAACAGAAAACCCTAAAGTATATCGTTTATGTAATCACTTAACTCAGTGTATGGGATATACACAGGAGGATTGAGTTAGTGAAGATGTACTTAAAATACAATTAGCCCGTAGTGAAGTTAATCGAGAGTATCGGGTCTCTCCTTTAACGTGCTATTAATGCGCCCAGAACACAATAGGTGTGATTGTCTTATCCGGACTTTCGGTTAAGAGAACCTAGTGGGGCATTTATATATGATAGATATATCATATTGGGATGGACCGATTTGATTAGAGTTCACGATATAATTCCGTAATCGAGAAGTCTTATCGAATCAATGGATGATCATATTTATGGATATATCTTAATCCTGAGGTGATCACAGTCAACTGCTGGAATAAGTATGAAGTTTGACTTGATGGTTAAGGATTACACTGAGTCTGTTGTCTGAATTACCCTATCTTGGCATTGTACTGGATTGAGTGAGTAGTCTGTGTTATCACAGATATGGAATCCATTCCTTCCATTTATGGAAGTAGATAGACAGTTCCCTTATTTGTTAATCCTAGAAACTGATCGATCCATGAAGTTCATATTACACTGATTAGCTACCAGTGAGTTGTATGAATTAATTGATCACTAGGGGGTTAATGGTAAATAAGGATAAGAGGTTCTAAAAAGGTTTAACGATAACTTCCCGATTTAGAATGAACAGTCTATGGAGGATTAATCCATATGTAATGATTATATCAATGGATGCTTATTATCATTCTCGTGAGGAGATAAATATAATCTCATAATCGGAGGAGTGCAGTCACGGGATTATGGTGGCATATTCCTGTGATTGATTTATCGAATATAATTATTCTGTTCGTAAGATAATTACTTATTTGATTTATCGGAGCCGCTGATTATTAGTCCATGGTCCCCGACGTGCCTCCTAATATAGCATAGCTATTCTCGGACGTCGAATCCTAATAATATTAATTTAGTTCTTGTTGGACTTTATTAAAACGATATGTGAATTAATTGTTTGGTGGACTATTAAATTAGTTGGGCTAAATAATTAAATATGTGGAAAAGACATTTTTCATAATCTTGGCCCAATATATGTGTGTTGGTCGAAATTAATTAGTGACTAGGTCACAAGCAATTTTCGCCCCATGTATTAATTTAGGAAACAAGAATTAGTTTCTTGTTGATTAATAAGACATGTGCATAAAATATTTATTGGATAAATATTTATGGAAAGAAATAAAGATAAATATTATTCTAGATTTGTTCTAGAATATTATGGGATTATCATTTATTTAATAGGATTATTATAATTGATTTTGTATTAATTATTAAATTTTTGGAGGCTAAGTTTTACTCTCCTATATAAAGAGAGTTCTCCCAAGCCTTAGACACACATGTAAAATTCGACTTCTCCTCTTAGAGAGGAAGAAGAAAATTTTTTCGGCCAAGGGGAAATAATTGGGGAAAAATCTTGGAGATTTTTCCGGGTAGCATATCGGAAGGATTCGAGACGAGGATTTCCTTCCACTGGGAGTTGCTTGGATCACACGTACGGAAGATCGTGGTGCTCTTCACATCTTCTTGCAATCTTCCTATTGCGGTTCTTCAACTTGGATTTTGAGATCCAAGAGGTATGATCTACAACCCCCTTGTAGATATAGATCTAGTTATTTTATTACGTGTATTTTATAGATCTAGATCCTTAAATCGCTTCCGCTGTAGATGATATTACTAACATATCACCGTAAAATCAATTGGATAATTGAACCCTCCTGCCTTAATCGTGCACTTCCTAAGCAGACCAGCAGGGATATCACTAGTTCTATCAATGAAAGTCATGGTCCTGGTTTGATTCATTACGACCGGAAGCTTGATCTTTTGACATAGGGAAAAAGGTAGAATGTTGCAACTCAAGCCAGAGTTGCAGAGACCTAATCCTACTGATATTCCATTAACAGAAATCGGGAGTCGGAAAGTGCCAGGGTCTCTTAACTTTACCACGGTGTCTGAGTCTGGGTAATCCTCAGGCTCAGAAAACATCGTGTGAGGATCCTATTCAGGATCATCGGAATCATAATCCGAAGGCGATATATTAATTAACTCGCAAGGAAACTCAACTGGATGATACGTGCTATACTCCTTAAGGTTCTCTTCAGGCTCTTGCTTGGGGGCTTCTTTCTTTTTTCGAAATCAATTTTTTATAGCTTCATAATGCTCTCTTGCTTTAGATCCAAGGCACATGGAAATAGGTGTAACGTTCAATATTGTTCTAGGCATATTGCTTGACTTGTTGGCTTATTTTTCAACTCTGGTTTCATCGAATTTCTGAATTTTTTTGATCTTTCTACGAAAAGACAAAGTAAAACAAGGAAAAGGTTAGCAACATCCGCTACAGCTGGGTGTGATCCCAACTGTTGCAGACCTACTAACTAAAATCAACAGGGAATAACATAGAATAACAAAGGCTGTATATAAATTTATTTTTCAAGCCTCGGTAACCCGGGTGTTAGCCACGGTAAACCAGCCCTGAAATTTCTTTTTCTGGCAGTTTAACAAGTGCAGGGTTGATACATAACTACTCAAGACTCAAAATAAAATAAAATAGAATAAAATGACTTCATAATTAGAATTAAAATGTTTATATTTAAAATTGGTCATTGTCCCCTTCAACGGCGCCAAAAATCTTGATCGTGTGTAAGTCACTAACGTCGATATTACTAGCAAGAAGACTAGGTACATCATTGTATAGTAAATGTGAGTCAGGGTCGATCCCACAGAGACAATGCAACTATAAGCATAAACGATTTAAGAAGCAACAAAGAGGTGGTCATTGACCAAACTTTTTCCTCCCCCTCTCCTCACCGATCTACTAACTTGGATTAGTTAATCGTTACATTTACTTCCCCACATAATTTCCTTAAATTACTCACGAGCTTTCATTTTAATTATCATTATCAGCTACGGGTGCAATTCCTATTCCCATCTACTCCGACAATGGTAGCAAGCTACCCTCCTTAATTGGTCTGTAATAGCCCATACGCATAAAGATCTAGAATTGCCGATATCGAGCGCTAACTCATACCGCTATCCCACCTAGACAGCTGTCGACATTGATCAGCACGTTACCATGGTCCATTCAAGACTATGTCCAAACTTAGCACGTCACTATTCATATTTCATGCCAATTCACGATTACAATAAGCAGATTGGCTAGATTTAACCTACTGTTAATTAAACATGTCGATCAACGTAGCTGTAGTGAATCCCAGTTTTAGGTTTTCAAATTAATGCCTCGGTAAACCGGTATAGACCGCCGGTTTACCGGGGTCATCTTTACCTATCCCTGGATCTACATTGCTCAATTACGATTAAAATAAGTAAATTATGGGGTCTTTAAACATGCAGATTAACCAAAACACTTAAATACGAACAGATCTACCATATTGAAGACAAATAGGAACGTTCAAAGCTTCATACCTTCAACAATGGAGATCTAGCTCGATCTACTCAAGCTAGAGATGATGGAAGATGAGAGAAAACCAGAATTAACTCTCCAAAATCTTGAATAACTTTATTTCATCAAAATTGTATAATGTAATTTAAGAATTGGTAATAATATATGAGATACTCAGTATACGCGTCCTTATATAGATAAAAAGACCGACTTAAGACTCTCTAAAACCCTAACCGACCTAATAGAGGCAGCAGAATCGATTTCGTGTCAAACAAGTCACCGGTTTACCGGGCCTAGCCCTCGGGTTACCGGGTCTACTTTTCTCATTTTTCTTCAGTTGGCTTCTTCTTGGACTTCAATCACTCGGCCCAATGTACTTCTTTCGGTCCAGATCCACTCTCGAATGCTGCAGATTCGGTACATCCTATAAAACATGCAAAACGAGACAAAACAGTACCAAAACCTCAGGAAAATAACATAGATGTAGAATCAAAATCCTAGAAACACTCACATAGTAATTAACATATATTCCACATAATAACGAGCCTATTTATCCTCTCTTGAGCGGAATTCGGGGTGAATATAGGTATAATTATTGGTACCATTTAGGGTGTTATCAATGCGCACCTCATCTATCTCGACCTTGAATTTTGCATGTTTACAGAGTGAGAGATGAAGCATATTACAACTATAGCATGAGTCACACATCCCTATTCCTAAAGATATTCCATTTATTGAGACAATGAGCCTAAAGGTACCAGGGTCTCCAAACTTGACTGTAGTGTCTGAGTCAGGGTAATCCTTTGACTCAGGGAACATAGTATCATGATCCTCTACAGCATCGGAATTGGTAGAGGATATTTCAATGAATTCAATAGGAAACTCACATGGATGGTAGTTCTCGTACTCCTTTAGACTTTCTTTGTCTTCTCTTTTTTTCTCAGCTTTGGCTACTTCCTTTCCAAGTTCCACTCTCTTTTTGTCTGCTTCACATTGCTCCCGTACCTTTGAACCTAGGTACATAGAGATGGGAATGTGTTGTAAATAAAATTTATGTTTGGATGATGATTCATCAGTTATTCAATTATTTCTTTTAACCCCATTGATGAAGTGTCATAACTAGCTGTTATAGTGCAAATCAAAAGATGTTTAGATATTAATGTAAGATTTAATAGAGTCTGTATTTGTATAAGTAAATCTGACAATCACTATAATAGTTCTAGGATTAGAACTAATAAAATGAGTAACTGACTTGATGAGACTATGAAAACTGAGTTCACAATTGAAGATTGAGAAACTGACTTAGAGCACCCCAACAGAAGCTGAAGAAGGTAAGTTTGTGAAGGGACACAGACTTGGTTGACTTATCTAGAAGCTGAAGAACAGAAGGACACAGACTCAGTTATTGAAGATTGAAGAACTGAGGGTCAAACTCATTTTATGAAGACCAAAACATAGACTATAAAGTTAGAATTCAGGCAATATTATGATGACCTAAACTGAATCTATAGATCTTCTATGAAGACCTAACATATATAAGGTCAATGTTATCTTAGATGATTTATCTAAGTTATGTTGTACTCTGATTAAGTCAATTATAATCAGATGAAGAATAGATTACTGAGTTTTTGAAGAAGAGTAAAAACTCAGTTAATGCTCTTAAAGCTGAAAACTGACTAGTCCACAGAAAATCAGATTCAAGCTGAAGATATAAAAACTAAAGAAAGATTTAACAGTTATAAAGGAAACAATTTTATTGGATACACAGAATTGTCAGAAAGGACACTAACATTAAACGTAATAAGTAGGACCACCAACGGGTACAAGAATTCAAATTTAAATAAGATGAACTTTGGAAAAACCCTATAAGTAGGTCACTACTAACACAAGAAGAAGTGTGGGGGTCAAAAAAATCTATTGAGAAATATTCAAGTAAAGGGGAAAGTGAATTAATAAGAACTCCTGATGTATGCTTTGTTGAAAGATCAAGAAATCTTCAAGTCTTCTCTAACGTTCAATGAAGCAACAAGATCAAGCAGTTGAAGAAAAACAGAGCTTGAGGAAATCATATACATCAATAAGAATAAGCTCAAATCACAAGTTGAATCATAGTTATTGATTCAAGTCTCAACTTTGAATTTATCAAAGGTTTTAGGCTGTGAAAGACCAAGAAGGAGTGAAGGACAGTTGAGCTTCATTCAGGAAGACTGTGTTTGGGGTGAGCTGGTGGAGAGGCAATACAACCCTTCAAGGACCAGTGGTGCAAGCAGTTGCAGAGCAGCAATTCTACATGTTCTATAGTTGATTAAATAGTGAAGTTAAGGATTCGCCAAGGACTATCAGTTTAGGACTTTTTGTAACCGAGCTACCTCAAAGAATTCTAGTGGAATTTTCCTCCGCATCACAGGGGAAGAGAGGATTGATAGGATTACACCACCTGAAACCTCTATAAATTATGTCTTATTTACTTACTTACCTTACGCATTTACTTATTGCATAATCGTTTATATTACATCAGATCAAATACTCAGCAAACATAAGAAACTTAATCAGAACATCATTGCATTCAATCTAGACAAACTGATAAACTCATATTTTATAAAAAGGCTTTAATAATCCGCTGTAGGTTCACTCTGTAAGCATAAGTCTATTGTGACTTATACTCAGCTAAGTTAGCTTAACTCCACACAAGTTTAAAGCTGGCCTTAATCTGGTTAAAGATTCAGTTTTTGGGGACAAGTTTATTCACCCCCCTTCCCCTCAAAACTTGTGTCAGCCTTTTCACGGGACCAACAATTGGTATCCGAGCTGTGCTTCTATTCTGAAGAAATTCATAGTTGAGTCTCAATATTAGTTTGTTTGCTCGAAGTGACTAGTCATCAGTTATTCCGATACCAACAATTGGTATCAGAGCAGTTATTCCTTTAAGATGTGATCCAAAGTTGTTAGTGATTTGAGTCTTTAGCTTAAAGTATCTGGCCATCAGCAATTTCCATTAGTTTTCAAAGTTTTCAAAACTACATCATGGATACACAGCATCACTTCAGAAGTTTAATTAACTACTCATTTTTAAGATTTGATGAATACAAAAGCAAATTGCAGGATCTTGTTGCTGACACCCAAGAAAGATTATCGAGACGCTCATTGAAAATTCAATGGACACCATTAACCATGAGAACTCTAAGATTTTACCATTAAGTCTTGCTGCACAAGATTATATCGAAAGTGATGAAGAAATCATTCATTTCAGAGTTGAACCACTAAAGGACAATGCCCTGTCAAGTAAAGGAAAAAAGATAGTGCAAGATGAAGAAGCGGAAATTGAGAACTTATCGATCAAACAACATGAGGTAAATACTTCTACATCCAATTGTCACAATGCTGTGGACAATTGTAGAAATGCAGATTTCAATGAAACTTTGGACATACTCATAAAGGAATTAGAGGAAATTCAAAAGAATTATGAGAATGTCCAAAAGAAAAAAGAATTGTTGAAAGTTGAAGTTCTAAGATTAAATGCTGAGATTAATTTTATCAATGATAACAATGGAACTCAGGAAAATTGCTTAACTGATGAGATAACAGAAGTAATAAATATCACTGAATCATCAGTTGATCCATATCCTAATGTTCAGCTCAAACCAAGAAACCCATTTGAAAATAGAACAGGTTTAGGGTTTGACAATCAACATAATTCTAAGTTCAGACCTAGTTCAGTTGCACCTAAGTTTCTAGCTGCACAAAAGTCAGAAACTGAGAAAACTGATAAAATTGTTAGAACTGACAAAAACTTAGAACAACCTTGATAAAAAAACTGACAAAACTTTGAAACCAGTTGGTGACTACTCGCAAACTGACAGATTCTACAGAAAAACACAGAAGGCTGAAAAAGGAGAACTAATCAGAGATCAGTCAATAGAACATTAAAGTCATATTCAGCTGAGAATGGCACTCATTCAAGGAATAACAGATTCGGGGGGAAAGGAAGACTCTTTCCTACTGATGAAGACTGGAATGGACCCATGATCACTCAGTCCCACAAAATTTTCAAGAAAAAGACGATCGAGTCAAAACAGAAAAATTTTGTGAAACTGACTTTACCAAGTCAAAAGGTCAAGAAAGATATGTGAGAAAAATGAAATGAGAAAATTGAAAGATCTCAAAAAGCAGATTAATTCTAAGAAACATAAGGCATCCTAAGAATTAACCTAAAAGCTAATCAGAAAGGACCCAAACAGATATGGCTACCAAAAAGCTCTTAATTTGTTTTGCTGATGAAAACTGACTGCCAAAGAAAAATGGAATGCTGACATCCTCAAAACTGTGATGTCAATGACGGATCTAGAAAACAAAACTGAGATACAGTCAACTGAAGACTAATAGAGATGATGATAAGATCAAAGCTGAACCTTTATAGCTGGAGATACAGCGCATCAATTGTATATAATGATACAGGCTACACTTGGTAGAAAAGTCGTACCCTACACAGATCTCAACCGTCCATCTTCTCCAGTCACCACCTTTTTTGCATTTCAACGCCTAATGTGATTTATGACTAGACGTTTTAAACCCACTCAAAATTTCTAATCTCCAAATCTACCACCTGTAAATACTCTTATATTATCCTTATCAATTCTTTACACTCAGTTTTTGCTCAATCCTTAGTATGAAAAATTATTTCTATCTTCAAATTTTCAATATTCACTCCAATAATCAGAAATTATGACCTTCACCAGAGTTGAAGCCAGTTTGATCATTTCACCTGATCAATATCTTGAGAAGCATGGTAATTTAGACCTTGCTAAGAAAATCGTAAACAAAATCAAAAAAATCAAAGGTCTTGAAGAAGCATTCAATATTACTCTAGAGAATGTTTGTCTGGAAAGCATTGGAGATTTCTGTGAATTTGGAAGGACAGCCTTAGAAGAAGAAAATGTCTACATAACCAATGTCAATGAAAAGGAAATTAAGGTCACTGAGAACCTTATTGCAGATATCTTCGGTTTTGAGAAGTCTGAATACTCTTCTGCTATCAAATTATCCAAATAGCAAAGAGAGAAGTAGTGGAAGGACATTGCAATTAAAGGAGATTCAAATGTCTCATTGTCAGGATCAATAGGTTTCCTCAAACCTGAGTTTAATTATCTGACTAAGATGCTAGCAAATTGTGTAATTGGGAATGCATGCAATTTTAGCAATCTATCTGCACCATGTTAGATTTGTTGTATGTGATATGGTTTGAAGAGAACTTTAATTGGTACAGATATATTTTGGACCAAATAGCAGCAGAATCATCTGATGTACCTAAGAAGAAAACTGACGTAAAGATAGGGAGATTCTATCATAAGAAGACAATTGCGTTAATGGCACAAAGGATCATTGATTATTTTGGAATTGCAGAGAGAAGATCAACTACAGTTGTTGATGGAAAAATGAGAGTAAAGGATGAGAAGAACAAATCTGGAAAAAGGTAAGCTGAAGGTTCTGAAGATGAACCTAAAAAGAAAAGAAAAAGATCATCCAAGAAAGTCACCACAGAAGAAGCATTGGAAGATCTTAAAAGAGAAAAAGAGAAAACTGGAAGCTTTGGAGAAGCAAAAGTTGTTGAAGTAACTGAGAAGAGCAAGGAACCATCACTTGTAAAATCTGTGACTTCAGAAACTGGAGGTCAAACAAAGAAACCAAAAACTGAAGCTGAAACCCCTACTAAATTTGTTGCTGAAGATGCACCCATTCAAGAATCAGTTGAAGAAGTTCAAGAACTCATTCCACCACTACCAGAAGCTGACACTCAGGGGGAACAAACCCTAAGAACTGAAGTTGATGATGAGGAAACTGATAGTGATGTGGAACTGATTGGACCTGGTGTAATTGCAATGCTCAACTTGATAGCTAAATCAAGATCTACACCACAAAAGTCAGCCTCTAGAATTGTGTATGAATAATCAACTAGAGAATTGGAAGCCTCTCAGTCTAAAGTCAAAGAAGCAGTTGAGATTGAATTTGCCCCACAACAAGTCATCACCCAGAATGAACTTGTTGAAGAAAGTCAAAACAAAATTGATGAACTTGAGGAAGAAAAGGAACCAGTTGCTGAACTGGAAACTGAACCAACAACTGAACCAAGTAAGCTTCAAGTAGCTGAATCAAAAGAGGGTTCTAAACAGAATGCTGAACTTGTAGCTGAAGCTGAGATTGAGAATGTTTTTGAACAAGGTGCTATTGAAACTGAATCATCTATCATCCCAGTTTTTGCTGAGGGGGAATCCAGCAAAACTAAACTAGAGAAAACTGAAGAATAATTTGGGACTCCAGTTAAATCGAACATGGAACCTCCTAGAGAAACTTAAGACATCATAACCCAGCTTGATCCTTCGGTCGATATTGGGAAACTGATTGAAGCTGATTGTAGAAGAGTTCATGCTTATCAACATTGGAAGTTCAGCTCATTCAAAAATCAAAGAAATCATCTAGAAGCCATAGAAAGCACAGAACAATGGTTCTTTGATTTATTCAATATTACACATTTATCTCAACTATTCAGTTCTGAAGAATTTTTGAGTAATGGATATTCTCTAATAAGAAACAGTTACTGGAAAAAGTATACTAAATGAGAAACTTCAAAGTCAAAGAAAGATAATAATAATGATGACGATGATTCACAGGGAGATCCTGATCTACAAAAAGGGATTCTTGCCTCTCTCCAAGAAAAAGAAGCAGACAAAGGTATTGCTGAAGAGAAATCAGAAGAATATAGTTCTGAAGAAAGTGATGATTCAGACTCTGAGACTCAGTCTGAATCAGGAAAAGAAGAAGATGAAGAAGGTTATCAGTCACCGACTGACAGAGAAGTTCTTGAGATACCAAAAGCTGAAGCTGACCAAGCAGGAGAAAGAACTGATGATGAGTTTGATGTACAACTGTCACCAGTAAGAGAGGTCGATCCTTCTACCCTAGATGAAATAAGGAGACAATCTGAAAAGAGAAGGAAGTCTAAAGATTACAATGGAAAACTGAAAGATATCATCTCTCCACTATCCAAAGAAAAGAGGGAAGCCAAGAAAGCGTCTGAGACCGAGGAAGGCAAAACAGAGAAGAAAGCTGAAACAGAAAATGATATACCAACACAAGCTGAGTTCATTAAATACAATTTCAATGAGCTTGTGAGGATACAAAATGAAGATATGAGCATCTTTTGAAATGTGTTGCAATCATTGGAAGAAAACAAGAATGAAAGATCTAATATGGAAAAGAGTCTAGACAGTGTGAAGATGGATTGTCAAGACACATTAATCGAAATCAGAAAGACAACCATTTAAATAGAAGCTAGGAAAACTGAGACTCAAGAGAGATTGGAAGTCATGGTTACTAATGTACATGACATGATGCTTCTACAGGAAAATTCAATGAGAGACTAAGTGGTTCCAGAAACCATATTGGCATCAAATCAACTGCACTTAAATTCTTATGAGAAGCATGATTCATAAAGATGATGTCAATAAAGGGGAAAGTCTGGACATTTTAAAAGTCAATGCAGCTGAAATGCCTGATGTTCTTGAAAGTATAGATGAGAAAATGGTTGAACTCAGGAAAGCCATAGGAGACATGGATGATGAAGAAATGAAGCTAATTGGGAAATTTTCTGAACAAACTGAGAAAATACTTGGCTTGCATTCACAACTTTACAGCATTTTCAAAGAACTACCTACAAAGGAAGGTGAATCAAGAGAACAAGCCTTAGAAAATTTTCTAATCTTGCATAAGTTCTTGTTCATTATTGGAATAAACTGAACAAATTGGAAAGAAACGGTAGGCTAGAAGAAGATGGAAAGAAAGTTGAACAAACTGACTCTGAGTTTGTCAAAGATCTACTGAAGATAGAAACCAGTGAAAAGTTAAGAAAAATCGTGTTTGTATTTAAAATATTGTTCAAGAGTAAGTTTTTCAGAAAGCACAATATGATAAATTCATGGAATGTCTAGGCAAATATTAATGGGATTGAGATCAGTTCAACAAATCTTCCCATGAAAGAAAATGCTAAACAAAATGACAAGAAAATTGAAGGAACTGACCAAGGAAAGGGAAAGGAAGCTGAAACGTAGTTTCTTTTCATGTATTGTTGTATTTTAATACCTTGTTCTCTGTAACTCAGTATCATCAATAACAACTCAGTTTCTCGGTTCTTCGTGTTTATTATTATTTTGTCCTTATCTTTTTGCATTGCTTTTAAGGAGGGTATTGACATCATCAAAAAGGGCGAAATTGTTGGAAATAAAATATATGTTTTTGATGATGATTCATCAGTTAATCAGTTATTGTTGGTCCCTTGGAAAGACTAACACAAGTTTAGAGGGGGGGGTGAATAAACTTGTCACCAAAAATGGATTTTAAACTAATTAAGGTTCAGTTAAAAACTTGCGTGGAGTTATGCTGACTGAGCTGAGTCTATGTCAAACTGACTTAAGCAAAACTGAGTCAACCGGCAGCGGATATAGTTTTAGCCTTTTTCTTGATCTTGTTATTCTATATGAAAGTTGAGTGTGCTAAACTGAATTCTGGTGAATATCAGTTTGTGAGTTGTGAGGTGTATAACAATCAATTATCAGAATGCTGTAGATAAATGATAAATAAATAAATAAATGCGTAAAGTAAAAAACAAGAATTACAAAGGTTCCAGGTGGTGTAATCCTGACAGTCCTCTCTTCCCCTATGGTGTAGGAGGAAAATTCCACTAGAACTTCTTGAGATGAGCTGTTACAAAAAGTCCTAAACAATAGTCATTGGCTAATCCAAGCTTCACTATCTAAACAGTTGTAGAACAGGTAGAATTGCTGCTCTTCAATTGCTTGAACACGGGTCCTTGAAGGGTTACATATGCCTCTTCACCAGCTACCACCACAAACACCGTCTACCCGACTGCTGTGACAACTGTCCTTGGCAAAACCATCCCGGTTTGCTTCACAGTGTAAACCTTTGATGTAGAATCAAAGTTGGGTTGAGGAGCAATAAATTGATTCTTGTTTGTGGGTCTTCAAAGTGTCTGAATCTTGATAAATTCTGTGTAGTTTGAACACTTGAAGATATTCTTGATATGATCTTGTTATAGCACAGAGAGATAGCAATTCGAATAAAACGACTAATGCACAAAATGCTTGTTGATCACTTCATTATTCTCTCTTCTTGGTGCAAATTCCTCTATTTATTGTGTGAGGTCCAATGTTCATCTTGTTTGAATTCGAATTGTATCAACGTCTATCTTGTAACGGATATATTTTGTGACCATTTCGATGTGTCAGTATTTCATCCAATTGAATTGCTTCCTTTAAAAACGTTCGACTGTACTGTTAGTTTGTTGGATGACTGACATACAAAACTGAGTTTCCTTATCAGTTTTATACTGTGTTTATCAGTTGTCAGTTTCTTGACTGACTTGGAGCATTAACTGAGATTTTACTCTTCTTCAAATATCAGTACTCCAATTTTCATCTGATTATAAATTGACTTAATCAAAGTACACCATATGCAATTAACTTCTAAGAATTCATTATCCTTATAATTCTTAGGTCTTCATATAAGATCCATAAAGTCAGTTCAGGTCACCACAAACTTGCCTGAAGTCTAACTGTATAGTCTCGACTTGTAATCTTTATAACTGAGTTTGACCCCCAGTTCTTCAACCTTCAACAACTGAGTCTGTGACCCTCAGCTCTTCATTAACTGAGTTTGAACCCTCAGTTCTTCAATCTTATAAATAAGCCAACCGAGTTTGTGTCCCTCAGCGAACTTATCTTCTTCAGTTCTATATTGGTGTAGTCTGAGTCAGTTTGTTTATCTTAATGATTTCCAGTTTTCTAGATGACTTCCAGTTTTCAGTTTTATGACACACTAACTATTACAGTGCTTGTCTGATGTAACCTATACAAATATCAGACACTAGTAAAACCTATACATTCAATTCTAGACATCTTTTAGCTTTTCACTGTAACAACTAGCTTCCGCACTTCATCAATGAGGTTAAGGTAATATACTGAGTAAATATGATGAATTATCATCAAAACATAAATTTTATTTCCAACAATTTCCCCCTTTTTGATGATGCCAAAACTCTCCCTAAAAGAAAAGCTTAAAGATCAAAACAATGTAAAACTAGAAACCGGATTTCATTAGAATACGCAAAAATTTGAATAGTTACACTTTGTTCAAATAAATTTTAGCTAGAGTCTAAGCTCTTTTCTGTGCTTTTTATGTAACTGTGATATACTTCATCTCTTTGTCATGTAGACGATAATCATGTTCTAGCTTGGAGTCTTCCTTAGAAAAGGTTTTGTTATAGTCTACTTGACTCCCTTCTTTCCATTTCCTCCATAAGATTAACTTTGGTAAAGCTGATTCATCCAAGTAGTATTTTTCAAATTCTACTACATCGGCTTTCATTTGTTCAACTTTGTCTTTTATCTTCAGTTTGTCTTCAATTTTCTTGATCATCTTGTATTGCGCCATCTTCTGATTGTAGAGTTCATCAGATAAGAAGTAGTTCAAGGATTCTTCAATAGTCTTATCCTTGTACTTGGCTTTGATAGGATTATGATCTTTGACAAACTTTAACCACAGATCCTTTGTAAGAGTAGCTTTCCGATCTCCAGGTTGACTATATTTCTCAATGAGATGCTCGTCAGTTAGCTGTTTCTTTAAGAACATTGGATCTGATTTATATTTTTCCAATTCATCTTCAAGTTGCTTCATTTCTTTGAGTAACTTCAGCTTCCCCCTTTTTGGCATCATACAATTGATCTACCAAAGTATGGGTTGCCTTTTGATCGGCTGAGATACAATGCTGAGAAGCAAGTACTTCGTAGATATGCTGATTGATATGCCAGTGAGCCTGAGCATATGTTTCCCTATCTACTGCGGTTGAGTCTTCATGTTTCGGTTTAAGTAACAAAATTTCTGAGGCAGAACTTGAACTTGACTTATGGATCATTTCTAGTCTAGCATGAACTGAGATATCTGTTTTAGTTCTATAATCTAGATATCCAGATATATTGGATAAAAGTCCATTGTATGCATCCTTTTGGCTGAGCACAATCTTCAAGTTCTCATGAACTTTGCTCAATTCGTCCTTTGTCAGGATATCAGAATGATCATATGTTGCTTCTATTTGAACTTTAGACTGAGTGATTGTTAGATGTAATATCGTCGGATCAATCATAGATTGACCCGATTACGCAGCGGAATGCATCAGATCTAGATCTAAACGAAAACAAAGAACATAAATTAAAGATCTAACTACAAGGGGGTTTAGGAGCAAACCTTTTTATGGTGCTTAACTCCAAGAACGATAGATCTCCATGAACACGTGAAGCCACAGCCTTCCAACGTGTATCTCCCAGCAACACCAGGTGGATGGTGTTTCACGCCGCCGGACCTCCTTCATATGCTACCTAGAAAACCCGAAGTTTTCTAAACTCGAACCCAAAGAACTATAGCCGAAAATTGCAAGCTATATTCTTTTGAAATAGGCGTGATATATGTGATGTCAAAAGGCTTGGGAGAACTCTCTTTATATAGGAGAGTAAAACTTAGGCCCCAAGGATTAAATAATTAATACAAAATAAATTATAATAATCATTTTCCCTTAAAAAGAAAAATCTAAAATATTCCTAAAATTAATTAGGATATACAAAAGATTTTCCTTTCCTTAAATTATTTAACACAAAAATTACTTAATAACATGTCTTATTACTTATTGATAAAACCAATTTCCCAATAATAAATAATATAATTTTCGGCCAAGACTTGGGTAAAACCCTAGTCCACACGAAAATTTCAGACTTGAGCCGAGTCCACGAAAAAATTTATTTTGCATGTATTTAATTATTCAGTCCAACTAAACAATTAATCCACATACCAAATTAAATAGCCCAATGCACTATTTAATTATAATTGAGGTGAAACGACGAGAAAACTAATTATGCTATTTTGAGAGTCACGTCGGGGACCATGGACCCATATTCAGTAGCTACAATAAATCGAATAAAATTATTCATCACACAGAATAGTTATATCCAACCTATTAATTCCGGGATTACACCACCATAAACCCGAAACTGAACTCTTTCGAATATAGAAAACTTACACTCAATTTATGAGTCGAAAGCGTCCACTGATATAATCATTACATATGGATTAATCCTCCATAGGCTGTTCACTTTGATTCGGGATATTTTCGTAAACCCTTCTCGAAACATATTATCCTTATTTACCATTAACCCCTTAGTGATCAATTAGTTCATAACTAATATAATATGAACTCGGCCGATCGATCAGTTTCTTGGGTTAACAAATAAGGGAACTGTCTGTCTACTTCCCGAGGGAAGGAATGGATTCCATATGTGTGATAGCACAGATTACTCACTCATCCTAGAATAGAGCCAACGAGAAGTGTTGGACCACATACTACGAAGTGATCCTTACTAACACATCAAACTCCACCCTAGTCTAAGAAGTTGTCTGTGATCACCTCAGGATTGAGATTAATCCATATATGATCTTCTTGTGATTCGATAAGACTCCTTGATCATGGAATTATATCGAGAACTCAAATCAAATCGATCCAGCCCTATATGATTACCATCATATATAAATGCCCTATTAGGTACCCTATTACCGACAGTCCGGATAAGACTGTCACACCTAAAGTGTTCTGGGCGCATTATTAGAAAATTAATCTTGAGACCCGTACTCAGATTAATAAATGCTATGGACTAAGTTAATTTTAAGTACATCTCACTAACTCAATCCTCTTGTGTATAGCCATACACTGAGTTATGTGATTACATTTATGAGGTATTTTGGGTTTTCAGTAGTGTCTTAATTATAACCATATATGCATATAATAAGATGAATTATTAATTCTGTCCTAAAACAATTAGATATTTGTCTTTCGGGCACTACACCTAACAATCTCCCACTTGCACGAAAGGCAAGTGGATTAATTGTTTTAGAGCACACCCTCTATATCTATATCTACAACATTCTCCCACTTGCTCAAATCAAGTGAGACATATCCCCAAAAGTCATACCCTCCAAGCGCATCTTATTAATTCACGTTTCCAAGTACGACCGGAGTTTGCCGCCGTAGGGTAGGTCAGTGACCCGGCGCGTACTTAAAACTGAACACCATGTGTGTAATATCCCGAAATTTTGATTCCCTATTTAATTGATAAAAAAAAAAAAAAAAAAAAAAAAAAGGGGGTTGTAGTAATTAAAAGGATTTTAATCCTTTCTAAACCTCCCAATTAATCAATTAGCCTTTTTCCTCCTTCTCTCAAAAGAGACGTGTAACCTCAAGAGAAAACCCTCCCCCTTGCCGCCATACATTGTGAAGAAGAAGGAGAGAAAACCTCCTTCTTGGTGTGAGAGTTTCCGCCGTCGTCGTCGGTAAGTACCGTTTTCTTAAACCTCCCATATAATTCTTGCGAACGGAACGATGGGAGAAACGTTGATCGGCCGGCCAAAGGCCATGGCCGATCCTCTTGAGCTTTCGTGGGGGGAGTTTTCGATATTTTTTTGGTGGTTTGCCTTGGTGGTCCATTAGAATGGCTTGGTAATTATCGTCTTTCCCTTTTGTTATAGATTCGGGCTTCGTGGAAGAACGATTCTAATTCGTTAGCAAGGGCTGTCAAGAAACGCTGCACAATCGGTAAGGATAATTCTAAGTTGCGTGTTCGTTTAGTGCGAGAGATGGAGCTTTTAATAACATGTAGTGTTGTGTGGGTGGTTTGGGTTGTATAGCATTGTTGATCAAGGTTTTGAGTATAAGTTGGGGGTTGCTAGTTGTGTTTTAAGGTGTATAGACCATTGTGTTTATGCGTGGAAACATAAAACAATTACTGTAAATCTTTTGTTAAAATCGTTACGTTGTTAGTCATACTTTGGGGTGTTAAACGTCCATAAAAATGTGTTTGGCTTTGGGGTTAAAATTTGTGGACATTGTGGTACTTTGATATGAGGTTTGCTGTACATATTATATTCTTTATTCTTCTTTGTTTTGTTGAGGAACAACCCGTAAATCGCGTTGAAAATTATTAGGGTTCGATTGCAGCCAGATCGACGGGCGTCGCTTTAATGGACGGGCGTCGATCTTGGTTTCAACTCGACGGCGTCGCCTTAATGGACGGGCGCGTCGATCTTGTTTCAACTCAGACGGGCGCCTGAAGGGCGCTCAAGGCTGTTTTGATACAGATGTAATTTATTTTAGTGGACGGGCGCCCAAGCATAATGGACGGGCGCCCAGTGTGTAAAAACGGATTCGAGGATGTAACAGTCCTTTTGGACGACGTCCGAAGTTTTGGACGGGCGTTCGGTTATCCAAACGGGCGCCGGCTTAAGTGTCCTTACTTCTTTTGTTAGTTATTGTTAAATCTTATTAACATGCTTTGTAAGTTGGGTTTTGATGAGTTAAGGGTGGTGTTATCATTGTGGAACCTGATTTTTGAGGCATTGAATGTTCAGTAGACCCGTAGTGGTTGGGCCCGGATAGGGTAGCTACCGAAACCGGGTATCCGGGAGTGGAATTGCCTTACGACTTTAATGACCTTCCATATTTGGGGAGTTTGCAGGCGGATGTAATGTTGGGCGGATAGGGTATCTCCGAATCCGATAACCCGGAGAGGAAATCCTTGCACCCCAAAGATGCTGCGTGGACCATTTTAATAATGGTACCATTGGATGACCCCAGGAATGTGCACATTCGGGACCTTTAGGTATAGATGGATTGTGGTGTTTCATATCTTCTATGGAATGGTTGTATCGATTATAGTTTGGTCGTAATTGTTATGTGATGGTTGATGTCTGTAGAGAAGTTTCCTTAAATTGTTGTTAACTTTCATTCTACGTATATTAGATTTATCCTTACTCAACTTTTAGTTGACCGGTTACTTCTGTTGACCCTGCTATGATCCGTTTTGGGGAGCAGATTCTTAGCAGGTATTTCTCCTTGACGTTTGCCGATTGCGGGGGTGTCGCGGGGTATCGAGAGCCACGTAGTCGCAGTCTTACGTTTCCACTTTACTGGATTTCCGGCACTTTAAGATTTTATTGACGTTTCCACATATTTTCATTTTCTTTCAAGAAATTTTAAGTACTTTGACCCTTTTAATAATGAATGGTGAATGTTTATTTTTCTTCTGTTGTGGAATGTTGAGTATTACTGCTGCGACTGTGTGTCGTGAAGTGACGCGTTCGGTGACCAATTCGGCGGCCGACGGGATTGGAAAACCGGGGTGTTACAAAGTGGTATCAGAGACGTTCGACTCCAGGACCACCACCTAAAATGAACCTTAAGAATAAATTCACTAAAATAAGCACAGTGAGGATGTGTGGGGTAGGTATTGAGCTCTATGTAGGGAAGGTACGGTGAATTCTGATGTATGTGGAAATGTGGCTGCATGTTGCAATTTATTTTGGGCAGTAAGTGTTAGTATATGTGAAATATTCTGTGGCATGATATAGGCGATAACTGAATATATGATTGTTTACTTTTGTAGTTTTAGCTATGCCTCCTAGGAATGGAAACGAGAGAGATCAGCTGATTGATCAGTTGGTCAAGATGAATCAAGATCTGATTCAAGCGGTTAACAAGTTGACGGAAGACCGTTCTCAGGGGTCATCCACCGGCATGACCAGGGCTGTGAGCCAACAAAGGCCTAGTCAGTACGACGGTAAGGGAGACCCTAAGGGTCTTGAGCGGTGGATTAGAGAGTTCGAGAAGATCTTCGCCACTCTGGGCTGTCCAGAGGAACTGAAAGTCGACCAAGCTGCTTTCTACTTGGTTGACAGAGCTGATTTGTGGTGGGGTGCCAACAAGGATAGGTTGGCTCAGACTGAAAATGAGCAAGGGGAGTCAGTGGTGGTACCACTGAACTGGACTGAGTTTAAACATGAGTTACGGCGTGAATTCTTCCCTGAATCAAAAAGGAAAGAGTTGCGAGTGGAGTTCGACAATCTCCGACAGGGGGATATGACGGTCCAAGAATATTACGAAAAGTTTGTTGATTTGGCGGTCTATGCCTCTGAGCTAGTGCCGACTGAAGAGGCTAAGATGGTGAAGTTCGAACAGTATTTAGATTTGGCGATCCGAGACCGTATGGGGGCAAGTAGGGGCTTCACGAGCTTAAAGGAGATGTGTGAGGTAGCATGCAATATTGAGAGGATTCGGAAGGAGGTTAAGGCAGCGTATGCTACCAATAATAAGAGGAAGAGTGTCTCTGAGGACAATCAGGGGCAGCAGAAGCGGAGTAATTTTGGAAATCACCCAGTGCGACAATCTTTCTCGGGAAATTCTCAGTTTAATAGGGGCAGTGGGGGTCAGTCAACGAGGGGTAACTCTCAGGGGTCTAGTCGGCCACGAAATTATCACTGCAAGAGGTGTCAGCGAAATCACCCAGGTACAGATTGTTCAGGTGCACAGGTCCAGTGTCACGGCTGCGGAAAGTTCGGACACAGACAGTTTGAGTGTTTTACGGCTCCAACACCTGCCAGGGCAGCATCGGATGCAGGGAGCAACATGGTCGGGACTCCAAGGGGTAACACAGGGAATGGTAATAGGAATAACCAGCAGCAGAGTGGTACTCCTGCTCAGAGCCGACAAGGGGGTACACCTACGACCACTGGTGGGGATAGAAACCGACCATCGTGGTCGGCCAAAGACGGTTCGAGGAGTTGGAGGGAAACAGACCGGGAAACTATTTCTTTGTGGGGCGAGAGAGAGGTCGTGGCGAGCAACCACGTAGTGACGGGTAATTTTCTAGTTAACTCACTTTTATCTTATGTGCTTTTCGATTCGGGTGCATCGTGTTCCTTCGTAGCAAGTTCGCATGTTTCGAAGTTGGGTCTAGCTAATTTTGAGGTGATTGTTTGTGAGTTCATGCAACCCGACGGGAGAGCTAGTACCGTGTTCTAAGTTACATAGAGATGTACCGTTAGTAATTATGGGGTCAACATGTCGGTTGACTTGATCGAGTTCCTCTTGAGAATTTCGGCGTCATTTTGGGTATGGATTGGCTGAACGGCATAAAGCCAAAATTGATTGTGAGCGAGAAGAAGGTGACTTTAAGAGGCCACTAAAAGGGTGCGAGTATCCCACAAGGGATTTGTGGATAAACCTAGGGTGAAAATTATTTCGGTAGTGACCTTGAAATCCTTCATAAAGAAAGGGTACCCGTTATTTATGTGTCATGTACATGATGTAAGTACTGGGGATCCTAAACTAACGGACATTGATGTAGTTCGTGAGTTTGAGGACGTATTTCCGGATGAGATACCGAGTATGCCTCCCCAGAGAGAGGTAGAGTTTGCGATAGAGTTGGTGCCCGGGACCGGACCAATATCGAAAGCACCCTACCGTATGGCGCCTAAGGAACTAGCAGAGTTGAAAATACAAATTGGAAGAACTCTCGGTAAGGGGGTACATCCGACCGAGTGTGTCCCCGTGGGAGCACCGGTACTATTTGAAGAAGAAGAAGGATGGTAGTATGCGGTGTGTATTGATTACCGGGAACTGAACAACGTCACAGTGAAGAACAAGTATCCATTACCAAGGATCGATGACTTGTTCGATCAACTACGGGGGGCCGGTATTTTCGAAGATTGATTTGCGATCAGGGTATCACCAGCTCAGGGTAGCAGATGCGGATATTCCAAAGACCGCATTCCGCACCAGGTACGGACACTACGAATTCACGGTTATGCCTTTCGGACTGACCAACGCACCAGCAGTTTTCATGGATTTGATGAACCGGGTATTCAGGCCCTATTTGGACCAGTTTGTAGTAGTATTTATTGACGACATCCTGGTCTACTCTAAGACTAAGGAAGAACATGCCGAACATCTGAGGCTCGTGCTGCAGATTCTACGAGAAAAACAATTGTACGCGAAACTATCCAAATGTGAATTCTGGTTGGAACGAGTGGCATTCTTGGGGCATGTTGTTTCGAAAGACGGTGTATCCGTTGACCCGAGCAAAATAGAGGCAGTGGCGAAATGGCCAACCCCTAAGAATGTTGCAGAAATTCGAAGCTTCTTGGGTTTGGCGGGATATTACCGAAGGTTTGTAAAAGACTTCTCCAAGATTGCTAGGCCGATGACCGCTTTGATGAAGAAAGAGAACCGGTTCAAGTGGGATGAAAAATGTGAGGAGGCGTTCCAACTCCTTAAGGTACGGTTGACTACAGCTCCTATTTTAGCATTACCCGAGGGTAATGAGGACATTGAGGTTTATACGGACGCGTCAAAGAATGGCCTGGGGTGCGTACTGATGCAACGGAGGCGAGTGATTGCGTATGCATCGAGACAACTCAAGCCGTACGAGAGTAACTATCCGACTCATGACTTGGAGTTGGCGCGGTGGTCTTCGCATTAAAGATTTGGCGGCACTATCTGTATGGGATAACCTTTAAGGTGTTTTCAGATCACAAGAGTCTGAAGTACATATTTACACAGAAGGAGCTCAATATGCGTCAGAGGCGTTGGTTGGAGTTGATTAAAGATTACGACATGGAAATCCAATACCACGAAGGGAAGGCCAATGTAGTGGCGGATGCCTTGAGTCGGAAGTCGATTCATTCCTTGTGTGAGAGAGTCACATGAGATGAGGTTGCGAGAAGAGTTAGACCGTATGGATATATGTGTCATCCGAAAGGTGGAGATAAGAGGACTTCGTCTTGCAACCCGAATTGTATGATGAAATCCGGGTGAGACAAGCGGGTGATAAGGTAATCGAGGCAAAGAGGGCTAAGATTGAGTACAGATGCGGTGATTGATTTTACTTACACGAGGATGGGGCGTTCGGTTCAAGGGTCGGTGGTGTGTACCCGGCCGACGAGGAACTCAAGAGGCGGATTTTGAGTGAAGCTCATAGTACGCCTTATTCTGCATTCATCCGGGAGAGACAAGCGTATAAAGATCTCAAGAAAACCTTTTGGTGGCCCAATATGAAACGCGAAGTAGCGAGTTTGTGTCGAAGTGCTTGACCTGTCGAAGGTAAAGATCGAACATCGACGGACGCAGGTATGCTTCGGCCGTTGGATGTGCCGGTTTGGAAGTGGGATTCCATCTCCATGGATTTTGTATGCGGATTACCGAGGAGCCCTAAAGGGAATAATATGATTTGGGTCGTTATGGATAGACTGACTAAAGCGGCGCATTTCATTCCGATGAAAGACACTTGGAGTAAGACGGAGTTGGCTATGGCATACCGGAGAAATATTGTGAGACTACATGGTATACCCAGCAGCATTATGTCGAGATAGAGATCACGAGATTTATATCTCGGTTTTGGCATGAGCTACTGAGCAGCCTTAGGGGACGGAACTACGAATGAGTACGGCTTTTCACCCCGCTACCGATGGTCGACGGAGAGGACCATACAATCGTTGGAAGACATGCTGAGGGCATGTGTATTAGAATTCAAAGGCTCTTGGGAGGAAAAGCTCGACCTTATCGAATTTTCATACAACAACAGCTACCATGCCAGCATTAAGATGGCACCTTTTGAGGCACTTTATGGTAGGAAGTGCAAGAGTCCGGTTTGTTGGGACGATTCGTCCGAGGCAGTGATTTTGGGACCACAGATGATCGAAGATACGGTCAAGCAGGTACATACAATCCGAGAAAAGATGAGGGCTGCCCAAGATAGACAGAAGAGTTATGCAGACTTACACCGCCGGGATATTGAGTTCGCCGTGGGCGATAAGGTACTACTACGAGTATCACCAACCAAAGGAGTAATGCGTTTTGGCAAGAAAGGAAGTTGTGTCCCAAGTGCGTGGGGCCTTATGAGATCTTGGACGCGTAGGTGAAGTAGCATATCGACTAGCCTTGCCACGGCGTTGGATAAGGTGCATAACGTGTTCCATGTATCTCAATTTGCGCAAATACGTGAGTGATCCTTCTCACGTGATTGAACCGGAGGTGGTTGAGCTAGATCGATCCTTGACTTACGAGGAGGTACCGGTGCGAGATATTAGATACTACAGGGTACGGAAAACAAGGGGACGTGAGGTTAGCATCGTCAAGGTCTTATGGTCTAACCATGCCACCGAGGAGGCGACATGGGAAGCTGAGGGTGCTATGCGACAGAAGTACCCGCATTTGTTCTCTTAAGGTATGCAATTTTCAAGTCTTGTACGTAGAATCCTTTTCTTACCTTCGGGGACGAAGGCCGTTTTAAGGGGGGTGGAACAACGTCCGGTACGAACCCGAACTTCGAGGACGAAGTTTTGTCTTAAGGGGGGGAGGATGTAATATCCCGAAATTTTGATTCCCTATTTAATTGATAAAAAAAAAAAAAAAAAAAAAAAAAAAAAAGGGGGTTGTAGTAATTAAAAGGATTTTAATCCTTTCTAAACCTCCCAATTAATCAATTAGCCTTTTTCCTCCTTCTCTCAAAAGAGACGTGTAACCTCAAGAGAAAACCCTCCCCCTTGCCGCCATACATTGTGAAGAAGAAGGAGAAAACCTCCTTCTTGGTGTGAGAGTTTCGCCGCCGTCGTAGGTCGGTAAGTACCGTTTTCTTGTCCTCCCGAGATAATTCTTGCGAGCGGAACGATGGGAGAAACGTTGATCGGCCGGCCAAAGGCCATGGCCGATCCTCTTGAGCTTTCGTGGGGGGAGTTTTCGATATTTTTTGGTGGTTTGCCTTGGTGGTCCATTAGAATGGCTTGGTAATTATCGTCTTTCCCTTTTGTTATAGATTCGGGCTTCGTGGAAGAACGATTCTAATTCGTTAGCAAGAATTTGTCAAGAAACGCTGCACAATCGGTAAGGATAATTCTAAGTTGCGTGTTCGTTTAGTGCGAGAGATGGAGCTTTTAATAACATGTAGGGTTGTGTGGGTGGTTTGGGTTGTATAGCATTGTTGATCAAGGTTTTGAGTATAAGTTGGGGTTGCTATTTGTGTTTTAAGGTGTATAGACCATTGTGTTTATGCGTGGAAACATAAAACACCATTGTAAATCTTTTGTTAAAATCGTACGCGTTGTTAGTCATACTTTGGGGTGTTAAACGTCCATAAAAATGTGTTTGGCTTTGGGGTTAAAATTTGTGGACATTGTGGTACTTTGATATGAGGTTTCTTTGTACATATTATATTCTTTATTCTTTCTTTGTTTTGTTGAGGAACAACCCGTAAATCGCGTTGAAAATTATTAGGGTTCGATTGCGGCGAGGCCCGGGCGGGCGTCTGCCTTAATGGGACGGGCGTCAGTCTTGGTTTCAACTTTCAGGCGGCGTCTGCCTTAATGGACGGGCGTCGATCTTGGTTTCAACTCAGGACGGGCGTCGAAGGGCGTCTCAAGGGCTGTTTTCGATCTGAGATGTAATTTATTTTAGTGGACGGGCGTCCAAGCATAATGGACGGGCGCCCGGTGTAAAACTGGATTCGAGGATGTAACAGTCCTTTTGGCGCGACGTCCGAAGTTTTGACGGGCGTTCGGTTATCCAAGCGGGCGCCCGGCTTAAGTGTGTCCTTACTGTTTGTTAGTTATTGTTAAATCTTATTAACATGCTTTGTAAGTTGGGTTTTGATGAGTTAAGGGTGGTGTTATCATTGTGGAACCTGATTTTTGAGGCATTGAATGTTCGTAGAGACCCGTAGTGGTTGGGCCCGGATAGGGTAGCTACGAAACCGGGTATCCGGGAGTGGAATTGCCTTACGACTTTAATGACCTTCCGTATTTGGGGAGTTGCATGCGGATGTAATGTTGGGCGGATAGGGTATCTCGAATCCGATAACCCGGGAGAGGAAATCCTTGCACCCAAAGCGCGTGGACCATTTTAATAATGGTACCATTGGATGACCCCCAGGAATGTGCACATTCGGGACCTTTAGGTATAGATGGATTGTGGTGTTTCATATCTTCTATGGAATGGTTGTATCAGTTATAGTTTGGTCGTAATTGTTATGTGATGGTTGATGTCTGTAGAGAAGTTTCCTTAAATTGTTGTTAACTTTCATTCTACGTATATTAGATTTATCCTTACTCAACTTTTAGTTGACCGGTTACTTCTGTTGACCCTGCTATAACCGGGGTGTTACAATGTGACTTGGTGCACTGATCAGGTAGGTTGGCGGCTTGAGTCAATCTTTGAGATCGAAACGTCGCATTTCCATCTAATCCGGTGGTACACTTTCAACATGCCTTTGAGTCAACACTGAGGACAAGATCTACTTAACGATCATTGTAACGCCCCGTTCCCGGATACCGAGCCCTTATCCGGAAATACGACGTTCGGCACATATATAAATAAAATTTAATTCATTTATATATGTAAGCCTACAATCAATACAATCAAAGCGCGCGGAATTTAATGCTCGGGTAATGAATATCCATAAAGATACTAGAATACGAAAAGGTACTAAAAGTCGAAAGTGTATCAAAACAATACAACTGAAATCCCTCGAAAGTTCAAACGAAATACTATGAAATAAGAAATAAAGATGATCACACGTCATCCCAAAGTACTATGAACAAAGTGTATAAAAAAAGTGCAACATCGCCAATGTAAACAAAAGTGCAAGAATAAAATATCAAGCTCAGAGATCCTCCTCAGGGACATACTCCTCGAAATACTCGTACTCCTGTTCGCCTTCTCACCCCCAAGCACATATAACAAAAACATGCACAAGGGGTAAGTATATAATACTCAGTAAGGAAGAGAAGTACGTTTAAGCTTAGAATATATATAAGATTTATTATCAAGTTTCTATTAAAAGGCAAGACAGACTCGATTCTACGCATAAAGGTTACATCTCCCAATATGCCTAAACTGTAACTACTTAGCTTATCTTTGTTACAACATGCTATCAAGGTGGAACGTGACATATTGAGATCTTCAGGATACAATAACCCCGGAACGTATTGAAATCTTCAGGATACAATAACCGGTTCCGATAGTATGAACATACGGCGATGCCTATAGGCCTGCAGGCCGATAGGACACTCACTTTGACTGTCTGTTCACACATCACGCTATAGATCTTCAGGATCTACCCAAGACCACATGGTGTTTAATCTTTTATCTAGCAAGTTGTGTAGTATTAGGTGATTAACTAACCATCCTAGTTCATTTAGATAACACATCCTCACTGACACCACTCATCATGATCAAGAGCCAATTTGAACAAAGCTGGAAAACCAGCTCCAGGTGAACGCTCGTCTGAATGACCAAACGCCCGTTCAAAGGTTCGGACGCTCGTTCGAAAATCCAGACGCTCGTCCAAGGTGAATCCCAGGTGAACGCCCGTCCAGAGGACCAAACGTGCGTTCAAGGTCCCGGACGCTCGTCCAAAGATCCGGACGCTCGTTCGTCCTGGAAATTTTCCAGAAACTAATTTCGATCCTTCATCGTTTTCATCCATTTTTCAAACCAAAAACCCAATCTTTCTTAACCAAAATCCATCTAAATAATCTACCAACCATACCAAACATCAACCATATCATAGACATCAATTTAACGCCAATTAAATCACTAAAACAGCAAGGAAAACAACACAGCCATTGCATATTCAAAACTGAAAACGTAGGAGTTTCTCCTTACCTTATCTGCCTAAATGCTCAGAACTAACTGCTGATCCTGGTACCGATGCGAAGCTCTCGTCACGAGGATTCCAACGGTATGCTACGATCTGAAAACGGAAGAGAAACGAGGGAGATATCAAGGATCGAAAATTTGACGATTCCAATGCCCAAAACAGCGATTTCTCTTACCGGAGGAGAGGGAGTGCGGCTGCTCCAAAATTCAGAGTTTTAAGAAATGATGATTAGGTTTTGGTATATTTCCGTTTATATACTACAACCTAATTATCATTTAAACCCGAATTTACCCTAAATACCCTCAAACAACCATTAAACCGAAACCGTTACAATTCTAAGGATTTAATTCCAACGAAAAGGAAAAAGAATATTAATTACGTTTTCGTAAAATGACACGTCTGCCCTTTTATGAAAATCGGAATATTACATTCTCCCCCCCTTAAGTGGAGTTTCGTCCTCGAAACTCGAGCGCACAGTAAATCCCAAAACTCCGGAAATTCGTTGATCATATCACCTTCAACTTCCCAAGTTGCTTCCTCAGGTGTATGATTGCTCCACTGAACAAGAACCAACTGAACCATCTTCCTCTTAATCATCTTTTCCTTCCTGTTCAGAATCTTAATCGGCTTTTCATCATAAGCGAGGTTGTCTGAAGTATCTCTGGATCCTTTGTAGACTCAACCTCTGTCTTCGTCAAACACTTCTTCAACATCGAAACATGGAAGACGTTGTGAACTCTGGACATAGACTCTGGCAACTGAAGTCTATAGGCTAAAGGTCCAATCCTCTCCAGAATTTCAAAAGGTCCAACATACCTCGGGCTCAACTTTCCTTTCTGACCAAAACGCTTTACTCCTCTCATTGGTGATGCCTTCAAGTAAACACGGTCACCAACCTCAAACTCAAGCGGTCTCCGTCGACATCCGCCCAACTTTTTCACTGCTGTCTTGAGCTATCTGCAGATTTTTCTTCACTAATCGAACCCTCTCTTTGGCTTGCTCAACTAACTCTGGCCCGAGAAGGTGTTTCTCCCCAACATCGTCCCAAAACAAAGGCGCCCCTGCATCTTCTACCATACAAAGCTTCAAGCGGTGGCATGCCTATGCTCGCGTGATAAGCTGTTGTTGTAAGCAAACTCTGCAATCGGTAGATAATCTACCCAAGATCCGCCTACCTCCAAGACACATGCTCTAAGCATATCCTCAAGTGTCTGGATAGTCCTCTCAGGATCGACCATCCGTCGAGGATGGAACGCATTGTACTCAAATCCAACCGGTACCAAAAGCCTCCTGTAAGCTCTCGCCAAAACCGATTGACGAACCTCGAATCCCGATCGAAACAATGGAGACTGGAACTCCATGAAGCTTCACTATATTGTCCATATATAGTTCCGTCATCCTTGCCAAGGGCATATTCATCTTGAAAGGCAAGAAATGAGCCGACTTGGTTAATCTATCAACGATCACCCAAATAGAATCATGTCCACCCTTTGTCTTAGGTAAACACGAGATAAAGTCCATGGTGATCTTTTCCCATTTCCATTCGGGATATCTAATGACTTAAGCATCCCGCCTGGCTTCCTATGTTCAAACTTTCACTCTCGACGAGACGTCACACGAGAAACAAACTTAGCAATCTCTAGCTTCATTGAGGGCCACCAAAATCTTTCTTTCAAATCCCTGTACATCTTGGTAGAACCCGGATGCACTGCAAAAGCAATCTTGTGTGCCTCTTCCATAACTCTCTGTCTCAAATCTCCAACATTAGGCACACAGAGAGCGATCCCGATACCACTGATTTCCACTCGATCCAACACGTAGCCAACAGTAGGCTTCTCTCTTGCAACTCTCTTCAAGTCAACCAAAACTGCGTCTTCGTCCTGCTTTGCTTTGATCTCATCCATCAACTCTGATCTAGCCAACAACGGTGCTGCAAACTGACGGTCCTCAATCGATCAAATCGCTAAACTGCAAATCATCAACCCCTGCCGTGATAGCCTCAACACTGGGCTCCAAAACCACTGGTTTCCTACTCAAGGCATCTGCTACTACATTTGCCTTTCCCGGATGGTACTGAATGTCCAAGTCATAATCCTTCACGAACTCTAGCCATCTCCGCTGCCTCATATTCAAATTCTCCGAGTGAAGAAATGCCTTAAACTTTTGTGGTCGGTGAAGATTCTAGCCTTGACCCCATCTGAGATAGTGCCTCCAAATCTTCAATGCGAAAACCACTCGCGCCAACTCTAAGTCATGTGTGGGATAGTTCTTCTCATGTACTTTCAATTGCCTGGATGCATAGGCAATGACCTTTCCTCCTTGCATCAACACACAACCTAGACCAACACACCCTGAAGCATCGGTGTAGACATCATAATCATCAAACACCTCGGGTACTGCCAATACCGGTGCTGTAGTCAACCTGTCCTTTAACAACTCAAATCTTGACTCACACTCGGGTGTCCAATCAAACTTGGTGTTCTTTCTGTGTAAGTCCGGTGAGTGGAGTGGCTATCCTTGCAAAATTCTTCACAAACTTTCAGTAGTACCCACCAAACCCGTAAAGCTCGACCTCAAATCGTAGTCGGTGTAGGCCAACTCTTAATCGCCTCAATCTTGCATTTGGATCAACTGAATGCCATCACTGAAATGACATGACCCAAGAAGCTCACTTGGTCCAACCAAAAGTCACACTTGGAAAACTTTGCATACAATCGCTCCTTCTTCAACGTTTCCAAAACAATCCGTAGATGTTCCTCATGCTCCGCCTCATCCCTAGAGTATACCAAAATATCATCAATGAAGACAATCACAAACTTATCTAGGTAAGGCATGAAGACCCACCGCATCAAATCCATAAATGCAGATGGAGCATTAGTGAGTCCAAAAGGCATAACAAGGAACTCATAATGTCCATATCTAGTAATGAATTTGTCTTGAATATCTCGCCACTTTAACTTTTAAGCGATGGTAGCCTCGACCGCAAATCAATCTTTGAGAACACTTTCCGACCCTCGCATGGCGATTGAGCAGATCATCTATCCTCGGTAAGGTACTTATTCTTGATAGTCGATTGTTCAAAGCCCCGTAGTCAATACACATCCGCATGCCGCCATCCTTCTTCTTCACAAACAAAAGCGGTGCTCCCCAAGGTGAAGTACTAGGGTGAATGATGTTCCTTTCTAACATCTCCTTGAGTTGAGCCTTCAACTCCTTCAATTCAGCGGTGCCATCTGTATGGTGCCTTGGCAAGCCCAGTGCCGCCCACAGGACTAATTTGTATCTCAAACTCAATGGCCCCTGCCATGCATGTTCCCTGGCAACTCATCCGGAAAAACCTCTGGATAATCTCGACCACTCTAGTATCTTCCAACTTAGGCTTTGCTTGTTCCACATCCATCTGCGCACAACAAGTAGCCCTCACATCCTTTTCGACATGCCCGATGGCCTTGACCGGCTGAAATGATAGGATGTCTCTTCTTGCTTGGCCTGTAAGCGCGTTCCCACGATAACTCTTATCTCGCTTTCCCGGGACTCGAAAGTAACTCTCTTGGCCCTACAATCTAAGTGAACATAATTCTTGGATAGCCAGTCTATCCCAAGAATCGCATCAAAGTCTGAGAAATCCATAACCGTGAAGTCACTCTTACACTGATAAGGTCCAACCTGAACATCCACTTGAGGTATCATCTTAACCACCTTATTTACCTTGCCTAGGGGTGTAACAATCTCCATAGTATCTCTCAAATGCTCCATAGGTAAATCTAGTTTCTTAGCAATCCTAGAGGACACAAAGGTGGTTGAAGCTCCTGTATCAAATAAGGCCCTGACTACTAGATTGCCTACTCTTATCATACCTATCATGCATTTGTCCAGTTAACTAAAATTACAACATGTTCCAAGCATGCTATAAATAACTCAAAAGAACAAAATCAAACATAAAAGGTACCTGAGATCACATCATCCTCTGGCTCAAACTCTCTGGCATCCATAGCAAACATCTGCACTTGCTTACTTGGACCTGCTCTGCTAGGCTGACCTGCCTGAGCACTGGCTACCTTGCGTGGACAATTCCTGGAGTAATGACCCTGCTCGCCACAAAAGAAACAACCTGAGGTAGCCGGTGGAGCGCCAACTGGTGGTCTAGCTGCCGGTGGCCTGACTGCTGATAGGGCACCAACCGGTGGTCTAACTGCTGTCTGTGTGGGAAACCTCCTGAACTGCTGCTGCGGAGCCCTCCGCCATCGCTTCGATCTGGTGGTCCCGAAACTGCGTTTCTGACCCACTGTAACTTTCTTTCTAAAGGTCTCGACTTCTAAAGCTTTATTCAGCAGTTCTGCCATGTTCCTTGCTGTAAAGCCTAGCATGCCTGCCTGAATCTCATGCGCCAAACCGTCCTTGTAACGGGCCATTTTTCGTTCTTCCACTTGCATCAACTCCGGATAAAATCTCCCTAACTCATTGAACCGATTTGTATACTGGGACACTGTCATTTGATCACCTTGCTGAAGTTTCAGAAACTGGCTAGCCTTTTCCGCTTGTACCGTTGCCGGAAAGTACTCGTTGTAGAACATGGCTTTAAAAGCCGCCCAATCTCATTACCTTACATTTGCTACTCTGAACCGCATCTATCAAGCCTCGGCCGAGCCCAAAAGAAAACCGACCGCTTAATCGGGCCATCTCTGTCTCGAGAGCGCTATATTCTGCAAGATTTCTCAAAACTTCGATCCATTCTCGGCCTTGGTATGTTCCACATTCCCATAAAAATCTTGCATATGGTTTCTCCTCACCTAGTGTGCCAATCTCTGGTGGTCTTGACTCAACAACCGGCCTAGCTGGTGGGTAAACCGGAGGGTGACCATAAGGTATCTTTATTCTTCGCCAAAGCGGTGGCTGAAAGGTGATAGACCGAGGGGATAACCAAGGGGTACTGCGCGGTGCTGGCCGATAGTAATCTGAACTGATGCTCGGCTGATAAGGAGGATACACTGGTAGTGCTGCGGAGGATACGGCGGAGGGTACGTGTGGCTGCTTGAAAACCATCTTGAGGATAGCTCTTTGTAGTGCTGTGTCACTTTGGTGGTGGATAAACAAGCGTCCTCTCTTTGAAACCGCCCGACACGGGTTGATCTGAAGAAGGCCAAAGTGATTTGCATGGTTAACCACAGGTGGAGGAGGTGGTGGTGGAGTCGATGTTGATCCCGCCCGGCTCGGTGAAGGTGTAGGCGTGCGAGGTGGCGGTGACAAAGCTGCGGCGACCACAGAGGTTTCACCCTCTCGGATGTCGATGATTACAAGAGCCAAAGTCCTCGATCTTGTGTTTCTACTCATCCCGACAACCAAGAGAACCAGAGTGTTACTAAAGATCTAAAGATAGGATTGAGTTAAACTCAAAGAATAGAAGCCTAAGGAACACGTATCTCTCGATACCAAGCCGTAACGCCCGTTCCCGGATACCGAGCCCTTATCCGAAATACGACGTTCGGCACATATATAAATAAAATTTAATTCATTTATATATGTAAGCCTACAATCAATACAATCAAAGCGCTGAATTTAATGCTCGGGTAATGAATATCCATAAAGATACTAGAATACGAAAAGGTACTAAAAGTCGAAAGTGTATCAAAACAATACAACTGAAATCCCTCGAAAGTTCAAACGAAATACTATGAAATAAGAAATAAAGATGTTCACACGTCATCCCAAAGTACTATGAACAAAGTGTATAAAAAAGTGCAACATCGCCAATGTAAACAAAAGTGCAAGAATAAAATATCAAGCTCAGAGATCCTCCTCAGGGACATACTCCTCGAAATACTCGTACTCCTATTCGCCTTCTCACCCCCAAGCACATATAACAAAAACATGCACAAGGGGTAAGTATATAATACTCAGTAAGGAAGAGAAGTACGTTTAAGCTTAGAATATATATAAGATTTATTATCAAGTTTCTATTAAAAGGCAAGACAGACTCGATTCTACGCATAAAGGTTACATCTCCCAATATGCCTAAACTGTAACTACTTAGCTTATCTTTGTTACAACATGCTATCAAGGTGGAACGTGACATATTGAGATCTTCAGGATACAATAACCCCGGAACGTATTGAAATCTTCAGGATACAATAACCGGTTCCGATAGTATGAACATACTGGCGATGCCTATAGGCTGCGAGGCCGATAGGACACTCACTTTATTTGTCTGCTCACACATCACGCTATAGATCTTGAGGATCTACCCAAGACCACATGGTGTTTAATCTTTTATCTAGCAAGTTGTGTAGTATTAGGTGATTAACTAACCATCCTAGTTCATTTAGATAACACATCCTCACCGACACCACTCATCATGATCAAGAGCCAATTTGAACAAAGTGGAAAACCGGCTCAGGTGAACGCTCGTCGAATGACCAAACGCCCGTTCAAAGGTTCGGACGCTCGTTCGAAAATCGAGACCTTGGTCCAAGGTGAATCCCAGGTGAGCGCCCGTCAGAGGACCAAGCGTGCGTTCAAGGTCCCGGACGCTTCGTCCAAAGATCCGGGCTGCTTCGTTAAGTCCGGAAATTTTCCGAAACTAATTTCGATCCTTCATCGTTTTCATCCATTTTCAAACCAAAAACCCAATCTTTCTTAACCAAAATCCATCTAAATAATCTACCAACCATACCAAACATCAACCATATCATAGACATCAATTTAACGCCAATTAAATCACTAAAAGCAAACAAGGAAAACAACACGACCATTGCATATTCAAAAGTGAAAACGTAGGAGTTTCTCCTTACCTTATCTGCCTAAATGCTCAGAACTAACTGCTGATCCTGGTACCGATGCGAAGCTCTCGTCACGAGGATTCCAACGGTATGCTACGATCTGAAAACGGAAGAGAAACGAGGGAGATATCAAGGATCGAAAATTTGACGATTCCAATGCCCAAAACAGCGATTTCTCTTACCGGAGGAGAGGGAGTGCGGCTGCTCCAAAATTCAGAGTTTTAAGAAATGATGATTAGGTTTTGGTATATTTCCGTTTATATACTACAACCTAATTATCATTTAAACCCGAATTTACCCTAAATACCCTCAAACAACCATTAAACCGAAACCGTTACAATTCTAAGGATTTAATTCCAACGAAAAGGAAAAAGAATATTAATTACGTTTTCGTAAAATGACACGTCTGCCCTTTTATGATAATCGGAATATTACAATCATCCTTAATCCGACCTAAAGCCAGAATCAGTGTTATCACTTATATTCTAGTTTGCACCTGAATATACTAGCATATTAGTCCTCATTCTCCCGAAGATACTTGAGGATTCACTAAACATCCCATTTAGTATTCATTTTCATGTTAAGATAATCATGTTAGGTGTAGTGCCCGAAAGACAATTTGCGCAATTGTTTTTAATAATGAATGACAGAATTTATCTCACCTTATTACTTGCTTTGTGCTTGTAAAGTAATACACTGCTGCAAACCCTAAGTATATCTGTATGTAACCACTTAACTCAATGTATGGATTACACGTGAGGATTGAGTTAGTGGTGATATACTTAAACTGTTAGTCCATGGTGAACTTAATCAGAGTTTAGGGTCTCTTGATTAAAACACCAATAATGCGCCCAGAACACCTTAGGGTGTGATAGTCTTATCCGGACTGTCGGTAGAGGGTACCTATGTGGGGCATTTATATATGATGGCATTCATATAGGATGGACCGATTTAATCGAATTTTTCGATATAATTCCGTAATCGAGGAATCTTATTAAATCATTAGATGATCATATATTGATCAACCTTAATCTGAGGTGATCTGAGTCTTTGCTTGTCCCGGGTAGTGTTTGATGTGTTAGTTACGGTTCACTTAAATATGTGTTCCAAGCCACTTCTCATTGGCACTATCTCAGGATGAGTGAGTAGTTCGATTTTCACATACATGGAATCCATTCCTTCTGCGGGAAGTAGAGACAGATCCCCTTATTTGTTAGCCCTAAGAAAGTGATCGATCCGGGAGTTTCGCATTTGACTAATTAGCTACTAGTCAGATATGCATACTAATTGATCATCAGGGGGTTAATGGTAAATAAGGACAAGATATTCTGAGTCGGGTTCACGGAGACTTCCCACTCAGAATGGACAGTCTATGGAGGGTTAATCCATATGTAGTGATTATATCAATGGACGCTTATTCACTCTATGGGTTGAGTATAAGTATACATCTATAATCGGTAGACTTCAGTTTCGGGTTTATGGTGGCGTAATCCCGGAATTAATAATTAATGTACTTATTTTGTTCGACGAATAATTAATTATTGGAGCTACTGGTTATAGGTCCATGGTCCCCGATGTGGCTTATATAATTCGGACTAATAATCTTGTTATTTGGGCCTCAGTGATAATTAATTGGCTGTGCTAATTAATTGATATGCATGTATATTATTTAGTTGGGCTAAGTAATATAATACACATAAAAGACATTTTATGTGGGCTTTTTGACCCTTAATGTGGCGCCAATATATGTCAATTAAATAGAGAGAAATTAGTTTTCTTGGATAATTATTTGACATGTGATTTATCTTTTATTTCTTAAATGATAATTCATGGAATATTAGATAATAATGTGATTTATCCTAATTTGTTTGGGATAATCATTTTATTTATCTTTTATTTGGAATAAAGGATTAATGGAATAATTATCTCTTAATTATTTAATCCTTGGAGGACAAGGATTACTCTCCTATATAAAGAGAGTTCTCCCAAGCCTTAATTGATTGGCAAAATTTCGACCACTATTAGAAAAAGAGAGAAAATTTTGTTTTTCTTGCCTAGGGTTTTTAGTATATGAAGGAGGCTCGTGTATCAAGAAGGGTGTCCACCAACCGCCATTTGGAGAACACATCGGAAGATCAAGGCGACTCTTCCCGTTATTGGTAACATAATCTTAAACCCCCTTGTAGTACTTAAGTCCTTTAATTATGAATTGTGTCATATAAATCGTGATCCATCCGCTGCGCATAGATCTAACTCGTTTAGATCTAAGAACCTGCATCCTTCATGTGGTATCAGAGAAAGGTTCCATGATTTATATAGTCATAATCGTGATTAAACGACTTAAAGGAGTGGAATTGCATGTAGGTAAATCTTATTTATTGTTTTATGCATTGATAGTGATAAATTGTTATGGTTGAAGAGATGGATTGGGGGTTGGCACTGTTTACCCGCTAGATCTATTGTAAACTCATATAAACGATGAAAATTTCGTTTACATGAGTATAGGAAATTATGTAATTTATTTTTATTGCAAGTTTAATTTCCAGAAAATAGATCTGTACAGTAGCTGTTTAGTCTTTTCGTTGTTTCCGTTGTATGAGCCGTTAAAATGAAGATCCCTCCGGTCAGAATCAAGATTGGAAGTTGATGGACAATCCCACAAAATTTGTCGTCCATCAGAGTCCGTTTGGATGTCCGTTCGTTGATGAGAAGAGGCAGCTGTAACAGAAAAACGCAGGATTCACAGAAACCCTAACTGTGACTTCCTCGATTTTCTGGAAAGTATTGGACCGTTGAAACGAATATCCGACCGGTTAGATCGATAATCATGGAGTTCTTGACGTGAAATAAAATTTTCAGGACGATCGGGATTCATCTTGATCCCCGATCGGCCTCGGGAAGTAAATGATGCGCTGCTGTAAGAGTCTGTTTCAGCAGCAATTTGGGCGGCTCACTGAGGAAGATTGACAAGTCAAAGCTCCAATCCGACCGTTCATCTTGAAGTCTGAAGAATGAAGATCAGATCTGGAAAGTTTCGTCCCGATCCGAGTTCGTTTGATATGCCGATCATCGAAGATTCTAAACAGCTGCAGATTAGGGTTTTTTAATTTATTTTCGAATAGATTAGTTACGGGGGTGCCAACGGTCCATCTCGGTGTTTATTTTCCGCCCTAGTATACATGTGTAGATTGTATGAGTAGAACCGGAAAATTGCCATGACATGCATCATGAATTCCACTCCATATGCATACATGTAGAAATTAATTCGAGGAATTAGTTAGGCATGTATAAAACACACGATTAGTTTTAATTAATTGTTTGATATTAATTAGAAACTAATTAGGGTAAAAACCGAGGAACACGGGTTTTTTCAATCGTCGAGGTTGGGTGATGGATTCTCGGTGAATCCCACTCTGCGAAAGCATAAGGAGTAAAATCCGAAACCTCGTGGTTAAGGTGTTGGATTCTCGGTGAATTCCACCTTACCTAAGGCGAGATTACGTTTTTGTTCCGTAGTGTCTACGTGAATGTTTGATGTTTAAGGATTGGATAATCACAGGCAAACAGGTTGAAAGTGGTTTTAACCACGGTTGGGTGGTCAACGGTAGCTACGGCTCAATCGACTTCACCCTCCACGTGTGGCGTTTGCAAGGGTCCGCAATCGAGCCATCCGAAGAGCCACTACGGCTCAACGGAGCTCTCTAGCCTTGACCCGTCCGACGGCCACATATGTTCTAACGAATAGGTCGGGTGGGCTAGCCCACATAACCGACAACATTCGGGCCTATGATTTATTGTTCCTTAATGTAACATCAAGTCAAAAATGTGATCGATAAACCCACCACTTTTTCAAAATATTGAGTGGGAGCGGAGAGGCGACGGCCGACCCCACGGCCTCTCTTGTTGACACAAGCAACGTGAGAGAATGGTGACGCCTCATGCCGGCCTGGGACCGGCCTCCCAAAGGAAGGCCTTCACCGCTATCAAAATTCAAGGCTTGGTCTCCGAAAGGATAGGATTTTGGGTACTGTCGGGTCACCGACCGACCCTAAAGCGACACACTCGGGGTCTACCTAAAAAATCTGAGACAGTGAGGTCATACTCATAAAGGGTATTTTTGGTAGTACCTTGGCTGAAAAAGGAAAGGTGATTGACGATCACAAATGAGATGTTCGATTCTCAATCTGATCTTCAATATTAATCGAAACCTCTTTGACCTACCCTAATGCGGCACTGAGGCATTAGATTAAATCCTTGGAACGGTAGGATAGACTATAAGTACTTAGTTTATGTTCCTAGTGTATGATTTGGATTTATTCTGTCAATTTTATTTACAACTGTTATATATATATCTCTCTAAGGTGCTAGACTGCTAGTGTAAAATGGACTAGTAATGACTTCGTTAAAAAGTGGTTAGTAACTAGAACGTTGTAGCTATTAATCTCACATGCGATTAATTTTTCGGAAGAGATATTTCTCTTGAGCCTTCAAGACTTAAGTGACGTAAACAAGTATGTCACTGCTGTCACTCGTGTTGAACGAGAGACAACCATAGTTAGTTTGAAAGATCATTGGGACGACAAAATTCTTCTAGTGGATTTTAATTGTGTAGTGTCTACACGAGAAATTTTCTAATAGAAAAATTGGAGAATCATAAATTTAAGTGTCGCTAGTTAGACGGTATTTGGAACCGATAAACTAGTGGGAGCTTTTATATTATGTTTTTCTAATTTATTAGAAAATCAGTCCCACTGGGTAACACTTTCATTAGACATCCCACAGTTCACGAGTAGTGTCTACTCAAACGAACTGCTAGTTCAAGACTATTTCCTTTTAAGGAAAGTTAAGAATGGGAAAGAATGTCTATAAGTGTTAATCATCTTAACTAAAGTTTTGAGGCTAAACCGAAACATTAATTAAAGAAAGTATAGGATAAGGAAAGTGATTTCGGATCACTAACCAATGAATCCTTAGCGACTTTCTTAACTGACTAACTTGACTCAGTGGATTAGTTATTTGGAAGAACAATGAAGCTGTGCATTAATAAAGTAACAACAGGAAGTAATTTCAGCTTGAATAGCAGTAACTAGAACGTTGTAGCTATTAATCTCACATGCGATTAATTTTTCGGAAGAGATATTTCTCTTGAGCCTTCAAGACTTAAGTGACGTAAACAAGTATGTCTCTGTTGTCACTCGTGTTGAACGAGAGATAACCATAGTTAGTTTGAAAGATTATTGGGACGACAAAATTCTTCTAGTGGATTTTAATTGTGCAGTGTCTACACGAGAAATTTTCTAATAGAAAAATTGGAGAATCATAAATTTAAGTGTCGCTAGTTAGACGGTATTTGGAACCGATAAACTAGTGGGAGCTTTTATATTATGTTTTTCTAATTTATTAGAAAATTAGTCCCACTGGGTAACACTTTCATTAGACATCCCACAGTTCACGAGTAGTGTCTACTCAAACGAACTGCTAGTTCAAGGCTATTTCCTTTTAAGGAAAGTTAAGAATGGGAAAGAATGTCTATAAGTGTTAATCATCTTAACTAAAGTTTTGAGGCTAAACCGAAACATTAATTAAAGAAAGTATAGGATAAGGAAAATGATTTCGGATCACTAACCAATGAATCCTTAGCGACTTTCTTAACCGAGTAACTTGACTCAGTGGATTAGTTCTTTGGAAGAACAATGAAGCTGTGCATTAATAAAGTAACAAGGGGCAGTAATTTCAGCTTGAATAGTGGGAGTGATAAAAGGAAATGAATTTCGGATTCTATCCTTGAATATCACAGAAAAATTTATTTTTCTGTTTACAGAATCGTTGAAACAATTGGATTCACTTTCAACTTGATATATTGTTGCCTCATAGAAAGTGAATATGACATTTGTAGTACGAATCTGAGACTCGGACTTTTGTTTGATAAAGTCAGAACCACTTAGAACAGCTGAATAAGTATGTGTAACACATCTAAAACTATTAAAGGTAAAAGGTTTCTGTATTAAGATAAACGACCTTTCAATATCTATTAATTAGTGCATATATCCTAGAGACAAGACCTGCTGACTGGCTAAGGGTGATTCATATCTCCCAGTCTTGGAACACTATCTCAAAGGAACAATGACTATGTTTCTTTTCAATCGGGAAAGGGTAATAGTTTTGAAGGGGTAACATAGCTTGTTCACCATGACCTTCGGGGTCTAGTGAGAGATACAAGCTAGTGGGAGATTTTGAGTGGTGACATTCTGTCTCGATAACTACTCAAAACTTTGGTTGGTTTATCGAAAGAATACAAGGAGGTGTCTCTCGATTTTAGCGAGAGAATAGAGTATTCCATGCTCGAAATAGGCTATCGCATAGTCTTGGGATGATGCTCGCCCGCCTCCTAGTAGAATGTTTCTCACCGAGGAAGAAACCATAGACTTGCCCTATATAGTTATTGATATGCTACAATACACTGTTAAACTCGATTAAGATAATTCGTTGCAAAATAACAGTTAACATTATTATGTAAACCGAGAAGTCTACCTAAGAAGATGCTAGTGAGTTTATGGATAAGGAGTAAATTCGGTTCACACCACATCCGTAAATGTAGGCATTTAGCATTTAATGCTTGAAGGTAGGACTGGGGATTTTGCGCATACGTTCAGATTGTGACTGTTCGTGAAATATCTTAATGAGACGAGTGAAGGTTGATTATAAGATTCTTGAGATCGAAAGTGACGGTTGAATCTGTCACAAGCCTTCGATAGAATCTATAAGAAATGTGACCTTAAACCTTGGAGTACGGTTACCCAAAGGTAGTTACTATCTAATTTATTCAGACCACGTCCAACATCGGTTGTTGGTGATTACACTGATAAATACTACTAGATCAGGATGTCAATCCACCACGCAGTGGGAGTATGGTTTAACCATTGACCCATTGTGGTTTTGTGGACTTTACGGTCTGCTGGGGTGATTGATAACCTATGGTTCTTAGTGGGCTGTATAGGATTCTAATCATAGAGGTTGGTTTGACAGCCTTAACCTTGTAAATGGTGTTTTTGTACTCCAGTTTTGTTCAGTCTATTGTAGAACCACCTGAGTGTCTCAGGCCCAGAGGGAGCAATTGGATCTACATAGAAAAGAGTCGAATGAATAGGAAAGTTTAAATTTTCAGCGCAAAGTTGAGTGGTATAGGGGTGATTCCCTGACAAGTAGAGAGTTAACCAGACCTTGAACTCTCTCACCATTCAGTCTTGCTAGATTTCATTAGAAAGCAGAAAATAGGGGTGATTCCCTGAGACTTTCTTGCCGAACAACGGAATCTGAATTCATTCAGAACAGAAGGGTTTTAGCTAAGAATGAATAACGGATTCGTTACAAAGTAGAAGATAGGGTGATTCCCTAAGACATTTTTTTTGCGAGACTAACGATATCTTAATTCATTCAGAAAGAACCTTTGGTAGGAGGCCTGCCATGGCTTATATCGTTTGTGGATTTAAGAGAACCTCTTGGTAATTTAAAAGTCACATGTTTTAAAATATGTGGACTTGACCAAAATATTGATAAGCTTTTTTGGAGACTGGATATCAATATTGGTAATGTAGTAGTAGTATTAGTGTTCATAAATGATAACACTAAAACGGTTGGAAACAACATGGGTGTGCTATCTGAAGTCGGAAACTGACACGCCAAGATTCTCTGGATGAGAGAATTGGACTATATTCTAAGAATTTGATTCGGTCAAATTCACAAGAATGAGTCATTGGCTATCCCATCCGTCTTATTGGTTAAGATGATCATGCATATACGTATGCCACATTCAACGAGAGTAGTCCTACCTTACATCTCAGGAATGATTCTCTAAATCTCCGGATAAAGAGAAAATGGGATAGAGTCTCTCTTGGATAACTGCAAGTCAGGTTATCACAAGTCAATAGTAGTCGAATCTCGGATTCGAGCATTGAATAGCGGTTTTAGTACGTCCTCAAGTATCTTTAGAGAACGAGGAATCATATGCTTGTATATTCAGGTGCAAACTTGAATATGGTTGAATACACTGATTGTGACTTGCAGTCAGATTAAGGATGATCATTAGGTTGATCTCGGGCTCAGTGTTTACGTACTCATAGTGCTTAGAATTTCCTTTTTGGTCTGGGAGTAATTCCAGGTCTGATAAGCCGATATCACTTCATTGTGAAAACAGTGAAGAGATAGCTTAGAAGGATCTTCTCGGTCACCAGAGGTCAAAAGCATATTGAGAGAGAGTACCGCCTGATTAGATGGACCGGCAACGTTTCGATCCTAAAGATCGTCTCGGGCCGACAACCAAAGCGATCGAGTGTACCAAGTCTAGTGCTTGGAGGGTACGGCATTGAGGAATATATCTCATCTGCTTTTAGAGCAAGTGGGAGAGTGTTGTGAATAAGATGAGAAAGGGTGTGCTCTAAAAACAATCATTACTTGTCATTTCGTGCAAGTGGGAGATTGTTAGGTGTAGTGCCCGAAAGACAATTTGTGTAATTGTTTTTAATAATGAATGACATAATTTATCTCACCTTATTACTTGCTTTGTGCTTGTAAAGTAATACACTGCTGCAAACCCTAAGTATATATGTATGTAACCACTTAACTCAGTGTATGGATTACACGTGAGGATTGAGTTAGTGGTGATATACTTAAACTGTTAGTCCGTGGTGAACTTAATCAGAGTTTAGGGTCTTTTGATTAAAACACCAATAATGCGCCCAGAACACCTTAGGGTGTGATAGTCTTATCCGGACTGTCGGTAGAGGGTACCTACGTGGGGCATATATATATATGATGGCATTCATATAGGACTGGACCGATTTAATCTGAATTTCTCGATATAATTCCGTAATCGAGGAATCTTATTAAATCATTAGATGATCATATATGGATCAACCTTAATCTTGAGGTGATCACGAGTCTTTGCTTGTCCGGGGTAGTGTTTGATGTGTTAGTTACGGTTCACTTAAATATGTGTTCCAAGCCACTTCTCATTGGCACTATCTCCAGATGAGTGAGTAGTTCTGATTTTCACAGACATGGAATCCATTCCTTCCTGCGGGAAGTAGAGAGACAGTCCCCTTATTTGTTAGCCCTAAGAAAGTGATCGATCCCGGGAGTTTCGCATTTGACTAATTAGCTACTAGTCAGATATGCATACTAATTGATCATCGGGGGGTTAATGGTAAATAAGGATAAGATATTCGAGTCGGGTTCACGGAGACTTCCCACTCGAGAATGGGACGATCTATAGAGGGTTAATCCGTATGTAGTGATTATATCAATGGACGCTTATTCACTCTACATGGGTTGAGTATAAGTATACATCTATAATCGGTAGAGTTCGGGCCGGGTTTATGGTGGCGTAATCCCGGAATTAATAATTAATGTACTTATTACATTCGACGAATAATTAATTATTGGAGCTATCGGTTATAGGTCCATGGTCCCCGATGTGGCTTTTGTAATTCGGACTAATAATCTTGTTATTTGGGCCTCAGTGATAATTAATTGGCTGGGCTAATTAATTGATATGCATGTATATTATTTAGTTGGGCTAAATAATATAACACACATAAAAGACATTTTATGTGGGCTTTTTGACCCTTAATGTGGCGCCAATATATGTCAAGTAAATAGAGAGAAATTAGTTTTCTTGGATAATTATTTGACATGTGATTTATCTTTTATTTGTTAAATGATAATTCATGGAATATTAGATAAAAATGTGATTTATCCTAATTTGTTTGGGATAATCATTTTATTTATCTTTTATTTGGAATAAAGGATTAATGGAATAATTATCTCTTAATTATTTAATACTTGGAGGACAAGGATTACTCTCCTATATAAAGAGAGTTCTCCCAAGCCTTATTTGATTGGCAAAATTTCGACCACTATTAGAAAAAGAGAGAAAATTTTGTTTTTCTTGCCTAGGGTTTTTAGTAGAAGAAAAACTTTGAGTTTTTCTTGGTGTTGCATATCAAGGAGGATCGTGTATCAAGAAGGGTGTCCACCAACCGCCGTTTGGAGAACACATCGGAAGATCAAGGCGACTCTTCCCGTTATTGGTAACATAATCTTAAACCCCCTTGTAGTACTTAAGTCCTTTAATTATGAATTGTGTCATATAAATCGTGATCCATCCGCTGCGCATAGATCTAACTTGTTTAGATCTAAGAACCTGCATCCTTCAAATCACTCCTGAGAGGTAGGGTAGACTACATCGTTGAATGATGCATAAATGCAAGAATATCTTAACTAGGTGAATATATGGGATTGCCAATGATCGATTTTCGAAAATTTGAGCGAATATCCTTTAGAATGAATCCCGATGGCATGTAAGACTCTGACTTCAGATAACACACCCATGTTGTTTCCAACTGTTTCAGTGTTACCATTCACAAACACTAATCTACATACTACTTCACTAATATTGATGCCCAGTCTACGAAAGACTTATCAACATTCTGGTCAAGTCCACATATTAAAATATATGACTTTGAAATGACCTAGAGGTTTTCTTTAATCCCCAAAGGATATAAGCTATGGCAGGCATCCTGCCAAAAGTTTTTTCTGAATAAATTAAGATACCGTTAGTCTCGCAAAAAGGTCTTAGGGAATCACCCCTATTTTCTGACGAATCCGTCATTTGTTCTTAGCTAAAACCCTTCTGTTCAGAATGAATTCAGATTCCGTTGTTCGGCAAGGAAGTCTCAGGGAATCACCCCTATTTCCCACTTTCTGACGAAATCAAGCAAGACTGAGTGGTAAGAGAGATCAAGGTCTGGTTAACTCTCTACCTTTTAGGAAATCACCCCTACATGACTCAGCTTTGCGTTGAAAGTTAAACTTTCCTACTCATTCGACTCTTCTCCGTGTAGTTCCAGTTACTCCCACCGGGCCTGAGATACTCAGGTGGTTCTACAAGAGTTTCAACAGAATTGGAGTATCATACTCTATTCATAGGGTTATGGCTATTAAACCAACCTCTATGATCAGGATCCTATACAGTCCACGAAGGACTATAGGTCATCAATCTACCCTATAGACCATAAGGTCCTGCAATAGGTAATGGACAAACCATACTCCCACTGCGTTCGGGGTGGAGTGATATACTAATCTAGTTTAGTAGTTTTTATTAGTGTTATCACCAACTACCGGTGTTGGATGTGGACTGAACAAATCAGTTAGTAACTTCTTGAGTACAAATACCACAAGATCTAAGGTTGTTATTTATAGACTCTATCAGACCGAGTTTGACAGTATCACCGTCATTCTCTGATTTTACGAGTTTTATAACCAACCTTTACTCAATGCCTTAAGATATTTCACGACCTGAACGTGTACGCAAAATTTCCAGTCCTACCTTCAAGCACTAAATGCTAAATATCTATATTTACGGAAGTGGGGTGAACCGAATTCACTCCTTATTCACAAATGCATAGGCATCTTTTAGGTAGACTTCTCGGTTTTTCATTACAACCGTTATTTTGCAACCAATATCTTATATGAGTTCAGCAGCGTATCGTAGCACATCAATAACTATATAAGGCAAATTTATGGTGTATCCCTTAGTGAAAACATTTCACTGGGTGGCAGTCCCGAAGACTATGCAATAACCTATTTCTGAGTATGGAATACTCTATCTCTGGTGAAATCAGAGATTTCCTCCAAATATTTTGGATAAACTTACCGGAGTCTTGAATAGTTGTCAGACAAGATGTCGCTACTTCAAAAACTCCCACTAGCTTGTACCTTTCATATCACCCCGAATGTTGTTATGAACAAGCTATGTTACTTCTTTAAATCTATTACCCTTTCCTGATTGAAAGGAAACTTAGGCATTGTTCCTTTGAGACAGTGTTCCTTTGACTGGGAGATAGGAATCACCCTAAGCCAGTCTTCAGATATTGTCTTTAGGGAATATGCACTAATTAATAGAAAGAAGCGTTTATAGAAATACGGAAACCATTTGCGTTTATATATTTTAAGATGTGTTACTAATACCTTTTCAGCAATGTTAAGTGGTTCTGACTTTATCAAACAAAAGTCCGAGTCTTAGGTTCGTGCTAGAATGTTATATTTATCGTCAATAAGTCAAACAAATTATCCTATTGAAAATGAATACGTTTGTTCCAACGAATCCGAAAAAACAGAAAATGAATTTTCTGTGATACTCAAGAATTGAATCCGAGATTCATTTTCTTATATCACTCCCACTAGTGTATCTGAAATAACTGCCCGTTGTCTATTTTATTTATCATTTAATGCAAAGCTACCTAGTTCTTCCAAAGAACTTTAGCTTTCGAGAAAATTGCTAGGATGCATTGGTCAGTGATCCGAAATCACTTTCCTTATCCTCTAATTTCAAATTTATTAATTTTCCGTTTTAGCTTAAAAACTACTTAGTTTAGACGACTAACACGTATAAACGTACTTTCCCATTCTCGACTTTCCTTAGATGGAAACAGTCTTGAACTAGCAGTTCGTTTGAGCAGACAGTACTCATGAATTGTGGGATGTTCAGTGTTACTTGCTTGGACTATCGATTTTTCTAATCATCAAATCATAAGACCAAAGTTCCTACTAGTTTATTGGTTCCAAATACCATCTAACAAGCAACACTTTGTATCGAATGGTTTGAGAGATCGTAATAAAGCTCCCACTAGTTTATCAGTTCCAAATACCATCTAACTAACAACACTTTGTATTTATGGTTTTTCAAAGATTAGAAAATCACTCAGAACTAAGCTCCCACTAGTTTTTCAGTTCCAAATACTGTCTAACTAGCAACGCTTTATTCTAGTTTTTCCAATAAATGGAGAAACTCCTATGCAGTCTATTACACATTTCTAATGATTCAGAAAAACAACAAATCATAAGACTAAGGCTCCCACTAGTTTATCGGTTCATAATACCGTCTAACTAGCAACGCCTTATGTATATGATTTTCCAATTTCAATTTAGAAATTTGTTGTGTAATTACACTTTTGAAATTCACTAAATGAATTTTATTTGATAGTCCTATGTCATCTTTTGTAAACTAAGTATGGTCATCTCCCGTTCAACACGAGTGACATCCGTGACATACCTATACTATGTCATTTATGTTTTTAAAGGCTTTAGAGAATAAATCTTTTCTGAAAAATTAACTGCATTGTTTGATAATTACAACGTACTTGTTTCTTTCCACATTTTTAATGAAGTCCTATTACTAACAGTTTAGTAACCTAGAGATTTAGTTGTAAATAAAATGACAGAAAGTTAAATTCAAAAATAAATTTTTACTACTAGATTTATTTTAGGAATTATAAACTATATAAAAAAAGTTTATCCTACCATTCCAAGGATTAAACCTCCCACAGTACTGTCTGAGAGGGTCGATATCAGCACTATGACGGTTAAACTGAGACAATCTCTCTCAATGATTATGTTTCTAGAAACAAACATCTCACGGGAATCAGACATCCCGGACCTTAATCATTGATTACCTTCCTTTTCTAGCCTAGATATTTCGAAAATATGCATAAAGAGTGTGACCTACTATATTAGATCTCAGAGTACGCCCTGAGTATGCCTACGAGGGGCAGGTCAGTGACCCGGTGAGTACCCAATATCCTATCCTTTCGGAGACCAAGCCTTGAATTTTGATAGCGGTGAACACCATCCGAAGGGGCCTAAATCAAAGCGGCACGAGGTGACACCATTCTCTCACGTGCTTGCATCTATAGTAGAGGCCGTGGGGTTGGCTGTCGCCTTCCCTGATCCCACTCAATAATTTGAAAAAGTGGTGGGTTTACTAATTACGGCTTCGGCCTTGACAATAAGAAACAATAAATCAAAGTACTCTGAACAGGGTCCGTTATTTAGGCAAGCCTACGCCATCTTATTCATTGGAACATATGTGACAGCTCAGGCCAATCCGGCAAGAGAAGCCCCGTTTTGCCCGAAGGCTTATCGGCTATTGTTGGTCCCTTGGATAGGCTAACACAAGTTTAGAGGGGGGGTGAATAAACTTGTCCCTAAAACTGGATTTAAAGCAAATTAAGGTTCAGTTAAAAACTTGTGTGGAGTTAAGCTGACAAAGCTGAGATTAAGTCAAAAGCGACTTAAGTCAAAATCGAGTCAACCGGCGTGGATATGATTTTAGCCTTTTTCATGATCTTGTTATTCTATTATGAAAACTGAGTGTTGTGAACTGCATTCTGGAGAATGTCAGTTGTGACTGTGAGGAGTATAACAATCAAGTATCACAATGTTGTAAGTAAATGCTGAATAAATAAATAAATGCGTAAAGTAAATAAGGCGGATGTTATAGAGGTTCCAGGTGGTGTAATACTGTACGTCCTCTCTTCCCCTGTGGTGCGGAGGAAAATTCCACTAGAACTTCTTGAGGTGAACTGTTACAAAAAGTCCTAAACAATAGTCCTTGGCTAATCCCTAGATTTACTATCTAAACAGTTGTAGAACAGGTAGAATTGCTGGTCTTCAAATGCTTGAAACACTGGTCCTTAGAGGGTAGGATTGCCTCTTCACCAGCTACCACCACAAACACAGTCTACCCAACTGCTTGTCACAACTGTCCTTGGCGAAACCTTCCCGGTTTGCTTCACAGTCTAAAACCTTTGATGTAGAATCAAGGTTGGGCTGAGAATCATTAAGTTGATTCTTGTTTGTGGTTCTTCAAAGTGTTGAATTCTTGATAAATTCTTTGTAGATTGAACACTTGAAGAAATTTCTTGATCTTGCAATTAAGTGCTTAGCAGTTATTCTTTTGGATTTGGCTTTCCCCCTCAATTTGATCTTTTTGACTAGATAAATTCCTTTTAATTTTCTTGCTTTATTATCATATACCTGCAATCTATTTTGATGTTGTAGAGGTAGTCTATTTATAGGGGTTCATTCAACGTTCATCCTGCTTGTAACGGCTGTATTTTATGACCGTTCTACTGTGTCAGTACTTCATCCAATGAAATTGCTTTCTTTAAAACGTTCGAATGTACGATCAGTTTGTTGGATGGTTGACTTATAAAACTGAGTTATTCATTTTTCAGTTTCCTAACTGACTTGGAGCATTAACTGAGATTTTACTCTTCTTCAAATATCAGTACTCCAGTTTTCATCTGAATATAATTGACTTAATCAGAGTACACCATGACTCATTATCATCTGAGAATTCATTGTCCTTATGATTCTTAGGTCTTCATACAAGATCCATAAAGTCAGTTCAGGTCACCACAATCTTGCTCGAAGTCTAACTTTCTGAGCCTCGACTTGTAATCTTCATAAGCGAGTTTGAACCCTCGGTTCTTCATTCTTCAATAAGCGAGTTTGAACCTCGGTTCTTGATCTTTTAGATAAGTCAACTGAGTCTGTAACTCTCAGCGAACTTACCTTCTTCAATTTCATGTAGGTGTATTCTGAGTCAGTTTGCTTGTCTCGATGATTTCCAGTTTTCTAAATGATTTCCAGTTTTCAGTTTTACGACACAATAATAATTACAGTGCTTGTCTGATGTAACCTATACAAATATCAGACTCTAGTAAAACTTATACATTCAGTTCTAGACATCTTTTAGCTTTCCACTATAACAGATGGCTTCAGCACTTCATCAATGGGGTTAAGTTAATATTTTAACAAATAAGATGAATTATCATCAAAACAAAAATTTTATTTCCAACAATTTCCCCCTTTTTGATGATGCCAAAACTCTGCCTAAAAGAAAAGCTTAAAGATCAAAACAATGTAAAACTGGAAAACTTGTTTTCATTAGAATGAGCAAAAATTGGATAAGTACATTTTGTTCAAATAACCGTGATTAAAGACTAAGCTTTTTGCATGACTAAGTCATATCTTTTTGCTTTGTCATACAAGAGAAAATCTTCTTCAAGCTTGGAGTCTTCCTTTGAAAAGTTCTTGTTGTAGTCAACTTGACTACTTTCTTTCCATCTTCTCCATTGAATTAGCTTGGGTAAGCTTGAGTCTTTCAAGTAGTAATTTTCAAATTCTACTAGATCGGCTTTTATTTGTTCAGTCTTGTCTTTAATCTTCTTATGTTGTTCAATTTTTTGCTTTGAGTAAATATCAGACATAAGGTAGTTCAAGGATTCCTCAAATGTTCTGTCCTTGTACTTGGCTTTAATAGGATTGTAATCTGTGATAAACTGTGTCCACAGATCCTTTGTAAGAGTAACTCTTCTGTCTCCAGGTTGATTGTATTTTTCAATAAGTTGATCATCAGTTAACTCTTTCTTCAAAAATTTAGGATCTGATCTGTATCTTTGTAATTCTTCTTCAAGTCGCTTCATTTCTCCAGGTAATTTCAGCATTTCTTCTTCAGCTTCCCCCTTTTTGGCATCATATAACTGATCTACCAGGGCATGGGTTGCTTTTTGATCTTTGAAATCCTCATTTGAGAAGCAAGTACTTCCTTAAGCTGAGTTTCTAACCCGTAGATATGCTTATTTATATGCCAATGAGCCTGAGCATGAGTTTCTCTATCTACTGCGGTTGAATCTTCGAGGTGTTGTTTGAGTAACACAATCTCTGAAGCAAAACTTGAACTTGATTTGTGAATCATCTCTAGTCTTGCATGAACTGAAACATCAGTTCTAGTTCTGTAATCAAGATATCCAGAGATGTTTGATAAAAGGCCATTCTGTGTATCTCTCTGACTGAGTACAATTTTCAAGTTTTCATGAACTCTGGCCAATTCATCCTTAGATAGAAAATCAGAGGGATAATATGTAGCTTCTATTTGATCCTTATCCTGAGTAATATCAGCAATAACCATCAGTTGTCTGATTTCATCAGCTGCTTGCTGATTGTCAGTTGTCTGATTTCCAACTGGCAATCCTTCTTGTTGTGGTACAGTTTGCGTTGCTAGAGGTTGAGATTGAGTGACTGTTTGCAAAACTGTAGTATCATCAGCTTCTTTTATTGACTTATCATGGTCTTCATCATCCTTTTTCTTTGAACTGTCTTTAGATGATGTGCCTGATTCTCTTCTTTTTGCTAGTTCGGTAAATCTTTTGAAACAGTTGTCAAGAAATTCTGAAATAGGAAAAAGAGAGTAAAGATATCTAACTTCCAATTTCTCTAAGAGTAAGTTTTCTTCAATTAGTAAAGTGACATCTCAAGAATCTTCTGGTTGAAGTTTCATTTTCATCCGCTTAATGATTTTGTCACCAAGATCGGTGCCGATTCTTTGAACCGATTCTTTGTTATATCGAGAAGTATGGTCGTGATGACATTCTCTTGAGTAACTTCGGTTGTCAATTGATGTTGTTGTTCCCCCTCAGTTGGTGCTTTCTCACTTGAGATTTCAGGGTACAAACATCTTACAACTGATCTTCTTTCTGTGGATTCAGCTTTTCGCGTAGTCCCTTTGTGTTCAGCTTCCTGCTGAGACACAGTTGTCTGACTTGCTTCAGGTTGGGAAGTTGTTTCAGCGATTACCTTCGATTTTGCAGTTTGCCTTGCTTGCTTCCCTTCCTTAATTCTTTCTAAATAAAACTGAATGATTCCACTAAGATCCTTCTTCAGTCGGAATCTGCCATCAGTTACTTGTCCTTCAGCTTGAGCTCTTTTCACACTTTCTAATTCAGCTAAGTGTTGCTTCTTGAACTGATTGACTATATAACCTGCCCAATTAAATTCTATATTATCCCAGATTATGTTCATCAGCAAAATATTTTCTTCCGAAAGTATATTAATTCCTTTGGATTTTCCAATGACATGTTTGCCGAGCCATATGCTGAGATTTCCAAATTCCGGCTTGATTTTGTCGACATGAATACCAGGTTCGATTGGTTCTGTAGACGAAGTAATCATTGCGAGAAAAGCTTCTTTCTTCAATGGTAGAGTGGCTAACTCTGTTGAAGTTCTTTGTTGTATTTATGAAGCCAAAGAGTGACCTCATGACTCTTTCATTGAGAACAATGCGATCTCCACGAATCTGTAGTTATCTAGAGTCTCGACTAATCGCATATTTTGCCAAAATTGCAAAATGCCCTCCACATCTCGTTTTTCTTTTGAAACTAACTTCGAGGATGTTGTTCAATCCTGGTTTTTTTCGATTTTATCTCGTACACAGCTGGCTAACAAGGTGTTTTGACACATACCTTCATACATTTCAAGTGTTAGTTCATCCAGCTCTGTGATCAATCGTTTGTCTTTCGTATCATCTGAAATGGCCATATTTGAGTGTGAACACAAAAATTTGATTTTTGAAAGAGAGGGTTGCAAAGAGTCTATTTTGCTTTCTCGAAAATAATTTGAATTTTGATAGAGAATAGTGTGAACGGAGGTTGAATAAAAAGGTAGGATATTACGGCGGTTGAGTGGTACGACTTTTCAAATTCCATGATGGTTTTGATAACCGATCGTGTCTTGTTCTAACAATCGTGGGTTGTACACACACGAAATTTCGACAAAAAGAAGCGTGGTAATTTAATGCAATATAACATTTGTTGATTCTATCTTATCAACCTTTGACTAAATTTTTTTGGAATGGCGATGTTGAGGTCAATTCTAGAGATAATTGAGTTCCATCAAATTATTCGATTTTGTCAAATTCTTGATTTGTCGGTTTGAGATTGTTGATGTCAATGACTAATCATTAAGTGGCGCACCCAACATAACAAAGATTAATCCCCTTGACGAATCTCGGCTTAAGCGACTTAGCGACTTTAATTATTACCAACTCGGTTCTTAATTTGGCAAATCTTTCTTTGTCCAATGGCTTTGTAAAGATATCGCCAAGCGATCTTTGATAGGTACATAAAAGCTGTTATATCCTTCTTCTCTGCATGATCTCTTATGAAGTGGTGATGGACATCAATGTGCTTTGTCCTTGAGTGTAAAGCTGGATTATCGGTAATTGCTATTGCACTTGTGTTATCACACATTATGGGAATTGTTCCTTCTTTACATCCCATAGTCTCTTAATTCTTTATCGATCCATAAAACTTGAGCACAACAACTTCCGGTGCTATATATTCAGCTTCAATTTATTGAAGTTGAGATTGAGTTTTGCTTCTTCCTAAACCATGACACAAGTCTATTTCCCAATAAGCGACATGTGCTCGATGTGCTTTTTCATCACATTGCATCCAAAGATAGTCCGAATATGAATAAGAAATCGGCTTGAATTCTCCTTCTTTTGAATACCAAATTCCAAATCCATCTGTGTCTTTCAGATATTTCAAAGTTCTTTTCACAACTATGAGATGACTTTCCTTTGGTTTTGGTGAAATCTTGCACATACACACCGACAAAGTAAAAAATATGTCGGCCTACTTGATGTAAGATAGAGTAAGCTTCCAATCATCCTTCATACGTCGAAAGTGTTTGATCAACATCTTTACCTTCTTTGTCTTCATCTAATCGATGTTGGTCCCCATTGGTGTAGAAATTCGATGAGATTTCTCCATACCAAACTTTTGATAAGTTCTCTTGTATATTTGGTTTGGTGAATGAAAATTCCATCGACTAATTGTTTAACTTGCAATCCTAGGAAATAATTTAATTCTCCCATCATACTCATCTGAAATTTGCTTTTCATCAAACTTGCAAATTTCTCACATAACTGTTCATTTTCTGATCCAAAAATGATATCATCAACATAAGTTTGAACAAGTAGAGTATCTTCTCCATTCTTCATCCTGAATAAGGTTTTGTCGATTGTTCCTTTGATAAATCCATTATCCACTAGAAACTGTGATAGAGTTTCGTACCAAGCTCTTGGTGCTTGTTTAAGTCCATAAAGAGCTTTTCTTTGTCTGAAAACTTTATCTGCTTGATCTTTGATTTCAAATCCGGGTGGTTGTTGAACATATACTTCTTCTTCAAGAATTCCATTTAGAAACGCACTTTTAACATCCATCTGATAAACTTTGAATTTCTTGTGAGCTGCATAAGCAAGAAATAGTATGATTGCTTCTAGTCTTGCAACTGGTGCATAAGTTTAATCAAAGTCTATGCCTTCTGCTTGAGAGTATCCTTTGGCTACAAGTCCGGCTTTGTTTCGATGATGTTCCCATCTTCATCAAGTTTATTTTAAAACCCATTTGGTTCCAATGATATTGACATGAGCTGGTTTATCTACCAATTCCCATACTTGATTTCTCTCGAATTCATTGAGTTCTTCTTGCATAGCTAATATCCAATCTGGATCTTTCAAGGCTTCTTCAATTTCTTTAGGTTCTCGATTGAGATAGAAAGCATGCGATCATTGCATTTAGTTGATGTCTTGTTCGAACTCGGCTTGAGTATCACCAATAACTTGTTCTTGAGGGTGATCTCTCATCCATTGATGTGTGTGAGTTTGTATCAAGCGATTTGCATTTTGCTTCAAAAGCGGTTCTTGAACTTGTTCAATGAATCGAATGAAGTTGTTCAAGTTGTTGAGCAATTGGAAGGCGAGGTGATCTTGATCTGAACATTCTCGAAATTTGTAGTCTTCAACGTCAATCAAATCGGTTCTGGCGTGACTGGTAACTAAGACCGCGGCCCGGTTCTGGTGGGTCTTCGGTTGTTTCACCAGGGAAGTTTGGTTCATCAAATACTACATGTATTGATTCTTCATGCTTGAGTGTCCTTTTATTTAGTACTCTAAAAGCTTTGCTGACACTGGAATATCCTAGGAGAATTCCTTCATCAGCTTTGGGTTGAAAAACGTGAAGTTGATCTTATCCATTATTGTGTATGAAACATTTGCTTCCAAAAGCATGAAAGTATGAAACATTTGGTTTTCTTCCGTTCCAAATTTCATAAAGAGTCTTCTCATGTCTCTTGTTCATGAGAGCTCTGTTCTGTGTGTAACAAGCTGTGTTAACTGCTTCTGCCCAATATCTTTCAGGTACTTTAGCTTCACAGATCATAGTCCTCCCAGCTTCTTTGAGTGTTCTGTTTCTTCTTTCAGCTACACCATTTTGTTGTGGTGTTCCTGTGGCAGCAAGTTGGAGTAAAACACCATTTTCTTCACAATATTCAATAATCACACTGTTGAGGAATTCAGTTCTTTATGAGATCTTATCTTCACAACTGAAACTCCTTTACGATCTCAAGTCTCTTGAGAAGTTACGTGAGCTTTTGCTTGGTTTCACTTTTCTTGGTTAGAAAGATTACCCAAGTATATCTTGAAAAATCATCTACTACCACCAATGTATATTTCTTTCCACGATACTAATTGGTGTAATTGGTCCAAATAAATCCATGTGTAGCAATTCTAGATGTCACGGTTGTTGAATCTTTGAGACTTGGTCTTGAAACTTGCTTTTGTTTGTTTTCCTTGTTGACATGCATCACATAAGTTGTCCTTCTTATATGATATCTCTGGTAGTCCAATGACTAGTCGCGCTTAACAAGTGTGTTGATGTCATCAAAATTGAGATGAATCGTTTCTTGTGCCATAGCCAATCTGATTACGATTTGGTATGCACGAGCATACAAGTTTCAGCAACGGCAGTTGTCCAATATACCACATACATGTTTTCCTTTCTTCTTCCGGCTAGTACAACTTGATAAGCTGATTCGCTGATGACAACACAGAATTCTTTATCAAAAGTAATTTTGTATCCCATATCACAAAATTGACTTGTGCTGAGTAGATTGTAGTGTAGTCCTTCTACATAAGATACATTCTTCATTGTAAGTCCATTTCTGATTAAGGTGCCAAAACCTCTGGTGTAACCAGGTTTATCTTTACTTCCAAAATAGACTTTTGGTCCATTCTTTGCAATAAAATTACTGAGACAGTCTTTGCTCTTTGTCATGTTTCAAGAGCAACCACTTTCACAAAGTACCATATATCCTGCAATCAAAATTAGAAGTTTTTAGGTACCCAACTCAGTTTGGGTCCATGGGGTCGATTTGTCGGTACATAACTCGGGAATATATCCTTTTGGGATTCTTCGGATATTGTTGCACTTGCTTGCATTTATGTAAGCCACACTCCCATAGTATCTATGTTGATTGTGTCTTATTTATATGATTTCTCGGATCTTCTCTGTGAAATTTGTTTCCATGTTGATTTCATTATTAAAGCTAGAGTGATAACCATCATTCTTACATCATTGAAGTGCGGATTGACCTTTGTATTGTGACTTATCTTGAGAAGCGAGATTAGTCTCTCTTTGAGTTTTGGTGAAACTTGTGATAAGTTTTCGATCCGGAATGATTGTCATTATCGCTTTATTAACAAATTGATAAAATTCCAATCATAATCGGTGTGATATAGTCTTCCTTTCCCCTAAATGTGTGAATCTTTGAATGATTGACATTCTTGGATTTATTTTGATTGTAATTTTTCTGGTTCCTGACTTCATTGGTTTTTGTGGATCTGGCAGTTGATTTTCCGTTTCGGTTTCCTTTGGATACAGCTGATTTAACATTTGATTTACCTATGTTGGTAGATACAGTTGTCTTCTTAGAAAATTGATTTATCCTGTGTGATACTGGCTTTACTGGTTCAGCAATTTTCTCAATTTGTGGAAGTTGCTCAGCTACAAACTTAAAACCAGTTTTGGTACTAGGCCCAGCAGCTTTGCTAGTTCCATTCTTTGAAGATTGCTGTGTATCAAATCCTAAACCAGTTTTGTCTCCAATATGGTTTTCCTGATTTGAATCTAGTAATTGAACTTGATTGAGTAAACGATTCGATTCTTGTCGCCGATGCGAAGAGTCGATCTTGAATCTTTTCTTTATCTGTTTTAGTCAGTTTCAACATTTTTATTTCGGACTTCAATCTTACAACTTCAAGAATTAGACTTTCTTTCTCAGCTTTGATTGATTCATAACCAGCTTGTATGGTCACTAGCTGATTCATCAACTCGTCAAGAGTTTCTTCTAATTCTAGATTTTTTTGATTGGAGTCAGCAGTCGAAGAACATGCATTTATCATGGAAATCTGACCTGAAGAGTATTTAGAGTTTGATTCACATACCTCATTTGGATCTTCCATGTGTTCCATTAAAGCTGTGTCATCTGATAATCTTTCAGTACCAGCTTCATAATCTGATTCATCTCCAGCAAGGAGTGCTCTTCTACCAACTCTTCTTGGTGGAGTTTTCTTGATCAGTTCTGGACATTCAGCTTTATAATGTCTTGGTTTCTTGCAGTTGAAACAGAGGTAGTCATCGTCTTTTCTTTTCTCATGATTCCTTTTGATGAACTTTTGAGTGACTGGGTGTCCACTTTTCATTCTTCGAATTCTGTTCATCATTAGAGCCATTTGTTCTTCCATTTCATCCAATTCATGAAGATTGTTAGATGAGTTTTCTTGAATCTCATTTGATGCTGCTGCAAGTGCTGTGGTCTTTGGTTCTTCCAGAGCTTTGATTATTGCAGCTATGGTTGTGATATCTTCACTGAATTCATAAGCTTTCATATCTGAAAAGATCTTGAATGAATCTTCTACATCAAGTCTCCTGGATTCTTCCATAGCAGTGACCTTCATCTTCCAGCACATTGGTAATGCCTTCAAGATTCTTGTGTTGATGTCTTTCTTTGAGTATTCAATCTTGAGCAGATCTAGTTCGTCCATGATAGAACTGAATCTTGTCTCCATTTGGTCAATGGTTTCTCCAGATTTCATCTTGAAATTCTCAAACTTTTGTTTTGCAACGGAAATTTTATTTTCCTTGATTGAATATGTTCCTTCACAAACTAAATGAAGTTTGTCCCATATTTCTTTGGCAGTTGTACATTCTTTCACCTTCAAGTACATGTTGCTGTCAAGAGTTCCGAGGATAAAGTCCATGGCAACATTGTTGAGATTGTTTCGCTTGCGATCATCACAAGTCCATTCGGATTTGGGTTTTGCAACTCAAACTTGCTCTCCACCAACAGTTTGCATATGAGTGATTTGAATTGGTCCATCAGTGAGTACATCCATCATTTCATCATGAGTAGCTGCTAGAAATGCCTACATACGACGTTTATATTCGTCAAATCTGTCCGTGTTGCACATAAGCATTTGTCTTGCATATTGATTGTTATCCATTGTGAGTGAGTGAAGACCGATGAGATTAAGCGAAAAGCGAGCTTTCAAATAAGAACAACTAGAGGAGATAAAGAGCAAATGATATCTTGTTAAAGAAACACTGCTCCGATACCAATTGTTGGTCCCTTGAAAAGGCTAACACAAGTTTAGAGAGGGGGGGTGAATAAACTTGTCCCTAAAACTGGATTTAAAGAAAATTAAGGTTCAGTAAAAAACTTGCGTGGAGTTAAGCTGACAAAGCTGAGATTAAGTCAAATTGACTTAAGTTTGGCTCGAAGTCAACCGGCGGATATGATTTTAGCTTTTTCCGATCTTGTTATTCTATTGTGTGGCGAGTGTTGTGAACTGAATTCTGGTGAATGTCAGTTGTGACTGTGAGGAGTATAACAATCAAGTATCACAATGCTGTAAGTAAATGCTGAATAAATTAATAAATGCGTAAAGTAAATAAGGCGGATGTTATAGAGGTTCAGGGTGGTGTAATCTCTGCACGTCCTCTCTTCCCATGTGGTGCGGAGGAAAATTCCACTAGAACTTCTTGAGGTGAATGTTACAAAAAGTCCTAAACAATAGTCTTTGGCTAATCCACAGCTTCACTATCTAAGCAGTTGTAGAACAAGTATAATTCTTTGCTCTTCAAATGCTTGAACCACTTTGGTCCTTAAAGGGTAGGATTGCCTCTTCACCGGCTACCACGAAACACTTGTCTACCATTTGCTTGTCACAACTGTCCTTGGCGAAACCTTCCCTGTTTGCTTCACAGTCTAAAACCTTTGATGTAGAATCAAGGTTGGGCTGATAATCAATAAGTTGATTCTTGTTTGTGGTTCTTCAAAGTGTTGAATTCTTGATAAATTCTTTGTAGCTTGAACACTTGAAGAAATTTCTTGATCTTGCAATTAAGTGCTTAGCAGGTAATCTTTTGAATTTGGCTTTCCCCCTCAATTTGATATTTCTTGACTAGATAAATTCCTTTTAATTTTCTTGCTTTATTATCATATACCTGCACTCTATTCTGATGTTGTAGAGGAAGTCTATTTATAGGGGTTCATTCAACGTTCATCCTGCTTGTAACGACTATATTTTCTGACCGTTCTGCTGTGTCCGTACTTCATCCAATGAAATTGCTTTCTTTACAACGTTCGATCAGACGATCGTTTCTTTGGATGGTTGACTTATAAAACGAGTTTTTCATTTGTCCGGCTTTCTAACTGGACTTGGAGCATTAACTGAGATTTTACTCTTATTTAAATATCAGTACTCCAGTTTTCATCTGATTATAATTGACTTAATCAGAGTACACCATGACTCATTATCATCTGAGAATTCATTGTCCTTATGATTGTTGGGTCTTCATACAAGATCCATTAAGTCAGTTCAGGTCACCACAATTTTGCTTGAAGTCTAACTTTACAGTCTCGACTTGTAATCTTCACAACTGATTTTGAACCCTCAGTTCTTCATTCTTCAATAACTGAGTTTGAACCCTCAGTTCTTCGATCTTTTAGATAAGTCAAGCGAGTCAGTAACTCTCGGCGAACTTACCTTCTTCGATTTCATGTAGGTGTATTCGAGTCGATTTGCTTGTCTCGATGATTTCGGTTTTCTAAATGATTTCCGGTTTTCAGTTTCACGACACACTAATAATTACGATTGCTTGTCCGATGTAACCTATACAAATATCGACTCTAGTAAAACTTATACATTCGGTTCTAGCCATCTTTTAGCTTTCCACTATAACGGTGGCTTCAAAGACTTCATCAATGGGGTTAAGATAATATTTTAACAAATAAGATGAATTATCATCAAAACATAAATTTTATTTCCAACAGCTATGCTCTTGTCGAACTACTGTAACATACATCCCACGTGGAGGGGAGTCAATTGAGCCGAAGCTCGGTTGAACTAGCCCAACCATGGTTAGACCATTTCCGAACCCATGTACTAAGATACTCCGATTTCTAAATTGTCACCAAAAGCGTAATCTCCTGTTTAAGGTGGGTTCACTGAGTAGCCATCACCGAAAAGCTCAATGATTTATCCAAGTGGGATTCTCTGAGAATCCATCACTAAAATCGTAATGATTGACAAAACCCGGGTGCTCGGTTTTTATAATTAGCTACTTATTATTTAACTACCACATATTAAATTAATAACCATTCATACTAATTATTCGAGTTATACACGTCTATTTTAATTCAAAATTAAAAAACTACGTGTATGCGTTGGAGTGGAATCATGAAGATGCAAGTCATGGAAATTTTCCGGTTTTAAGCACGTAATCTTGATCAAACACAAAATTATACCGAAAAGTAAACACCGAGACGGACCGTTGGTACCCCTGACCTACTATTTTCTAAGGAAAAGTAAAACTTAATCTATGTCTTCGATTCTTGATATTCGAATCTTGAACTCGAACTGCCGGATCACGAACCATGAACACCCGAGAGGAGAAATGCTTTTTAATTAAATAAAACCGAATTATTATAATTAAATAAAACCTTTTTTTTTCTTTTGTTTTTCTCTTTCGGCTGTTACAAAATATTTCCCAAAATTTTTTGTTATTTTCTGCCAAATAACGGCAGATATGTATAAAAAAAAGTTTGGAGAAAAAGAAATACAGCCACAAACTTTAAACCCTAGTCGCATGCAATTTTATTAAAACCAGACTTATAGCGACGAGTTTCAGCGTCGTAGAATGTCCTGTAGCGCAGAATTTTAATTAAAAAAATAGGTTTTTAGCCGTTTCTCCTCGTTCATACCTTGGGATTCGCCTTGATCTTCTTCTTTTCAGCAAGAACTTCATATTTCGAGCCTGGAATAACAAACTTACAATAAAAGATGTTACTTTTACATGGAATTTCGAAAATTGCATAATTAAAGATACAAATCCTATGCTCAATTGTTACTAAACTAAGAAGCTACAAAATAGATCTACAGGTAAACAATACCAACCCCAATCCATCTCTTCAACCACAACATTCACAAGCATACAACCTGATTAAATTTCGAATTTACCACAAAAAAAAAAAACGAAATAAAAACACCTATAACATGCTTTTCCACTCCAAGATCTAAAATTCATATACTTTGATCGTTAGATCAAAGGCTCCGATACCACTTGTTAGATGTAATATCGTCGGATCAATCATAGATTGATCCGATTACGCAGCGGAATGCATCAGATGTAGATCTAAACGAAAACAAAGAACATAAATTAAAGATCTAACTACAAGGGGGTTTAGGAGCCAAACTTTTTATGGTGCTTAACTCCAAGAACGATAGATCTCCAAGAACACGTGTATTGAGAAGCCACAGCCTTCCAACGTGTATATCCCAGCAACACCAGGTGTATAGTGTTTCACGCCGCCGGACCTCCTTGATATGCTACCTAGAAAACCCGAAGTTTTCTAAACTCGAACCCAAAGAACTATAGCCGAAAATTCCAAGCTATATTTTTATGAAATAGGCATGATATATGTGATGTCAAAAGGCTTGGGAGAACTCTCTTTATATTGGAGAGTAAAACTTATGCCCCAAGGATTAAATAATTAATACAAAATCAATTATAATAATCCTTTTCCCCTAAAAAGATAAATCTATAATATTCCTAAATTTAATTAGGATATACAAAAGATTTTCCTTTCCTTAAATTATTTAACACATAAATAATTTAATCACATGTCTTATTATTTATTGAGAAAACAAATTTCCCAAAAATAAATAATATAATTTTCGGCCAAGACTTGGGTAAAACCCTAGTCCAAACGAAAATTCCACACTTGGGCCGTGTCCACGAAAAAATGTATTTTTCATTTATTTAATTATCTAGTCCAACTAAACAATTAATCCACATACCAAATTAAATAGCCCAATGCACTATTAATTATAATTGAGGTGAAACGACGAGAAAACTAATTATGCTATTTTGGGAGCCACGTCGGGGACCATGGACCCATATTCAGTAGCTACAAAAAATCGAATAAAATTATTCATCAGACAGAATAATTAATCCAACATATTAATTCTGGGATTACACCACCATAAACCCGAAACTGAACTCTATCGAATATAGATAAATTACACTTAATTTTATGAGTCGAAAGCGTCCATTGATATAATCATTACATACGGATAAATCCTCCATAGACTGTTCACTTTGATTCGGGATATTTCCGTAAACCCTTCTCGAAACATATTATCCTTATTTACCTTTAACCCCCTAGTGATCAATTAGTTCATAACTAATATAATATGAACTCGGCCGATCGATCAGTTTCTAGGGTTAACAAATAAGGGAACTGTCTGTCTACTTCTCGAGGGAAGGAATGGATTCCATATTTGTGATAGCACAGAATACTCACTCATCCTAGAATAGAGCCAACGAGAAGTGTTGGACCACATACTATGAAGTGATCCTTACTAACACATCAAAGTCCACCCTCGTCTAAGCAGTTGTCTGTGATCACCTCAGGATTGAGATTAATCCATATATGATCATCTTGTGATTCGATATGACTTCTCGATCACGGAATTATATCAAGAACACAAATCAAATCGGTCCAGCCCTATATGATTATCATCATATATAAATGCCCCTTTAGGTACCTTATTACCGACAGTCCGGATAAGACTGTCACACCTAAAGTGTTCTGGGCGCATTATTAGCAAATTAATCATGAGACCCGTACTCAGATTAATAAACGCTATGGACTAAGTTAATTTTAAGTACATCTCACTAACTTAATCCTCTTGTTTATAGCCATACACTAAGTTATGTGATTACATAAACGAGGTACTTAGGATTTTCAGTAGTGTCTTAATTATAAGCATACATGCATATAATACGATGAATTATTAATTCTGTCCTAAAACAATTAGATAATTGGCTTTCGGGCACTACACCTAACAGTGATATCTTCAATGATCATAAGTTGCTGATTATTAAATCCATCACCTGCTTGTTGATTGTCAATTTATCTCGATTTGAACCGGCAAATCTTTTTGCTTTGATTCTGATTTGCGTAGCTAGAGGTGGAGGTTGATTATCCTTTTGCAGAAATATAGTCATATCAGCTTCTTTCCTTGAATTATCATCTTCACCATCATCCTTTTTCTTTGAAGTATCTTCAGGAATAGATGATGTGGTTGATTCTCTTCGTTGAGCTAGTTCAGTGAATCTATTGAACCAATTTGCAAGAAATTCTGACAAAGGAAACAAAGTATATAGACCTCTAATTTCAAATTCCTTCAAGAGTACCTTTTCTTCAGATTTTAAAATAGCATAACGAGAATCTTCTGGTTTGAGTTTCATTTTCATTAGCCTGATGATTCTATCAGGTTCAAAAACTAGGGCTTGTTGCTGATCTGATTGGTGTTGTAACTGAGAAGTATCACCAGCAGGAATGCTTTTCTTTCTAACTTCAGTTGTCAGTTGTTGTTGTTCCCCCTCAGTTGGTGCTTTCTTACTCGAAGTTTCTAGGTACAAACATTTTACAACTGATCATTCTTTTGCTGATTCGGCTTTCCGCTTGATTCTTTTGTGTTGACTTTCTCTTTGAGACATAGTGTTCTCAATGCGGCTTCAGGTTGGGAAGTTGTTCTTGTGACTGCTGCATGTTCCTATGTATTGGTAGTTGTAGCTGCAGTTTGTCTTGCTTTCTTCCCCACCTCAAGTTTTTGCAGATAAAATTAAATTATTCCACTGAGTGTTTTCTTCGGTCTGAATCTGTCAACAGTTACTTGTCCTTCAGCTTGAGCTCTTTGTATATTTTCCAATTTATCTAAGTGTTGCTTCTTTATCTGATTGACGATATAACCGGCCCAATTGAATTGTAGTTCATCCCAAATTATGTTATCAGATAAACATTGTCATCAGATAGTATGTTGATTCTTTTGGATTTTCCAATAACATGTCTTTTGAGCCATCTGCTAAGATATCCAAACTTTGGCTTGAGTTTTTCAACATGGATACCAACTTCTGCTGGTTCCTTAGATAATGTAATCTGCCTAAGAAAGGCGTCTCTTTTCAATGGTAGAGAAGTCAAATCTATTGATGTCACATATGAAGTTGTGAAACCAAATAGTGACTTCATGACTCGCTCATTGATAATAATACGATCTCCATGAACTGTAGTGAATAGGGAGTCTCATACCAAACGCATATTCTCCCAGAACTGCAAAATTCCCTCCACATCACATTTTTCATTGAAAGTAACCTCCAGAATGTTTCTTAATCCTGGTTGTTTCTAGATCTTCTCGCTGATATAACTTGCTAACAGAGTGTTGTTGCACATAGTTTCATAAATTTCGAAAGTATACACATCTAAATCTGTGATCAATCTTTCTTTTTGTGATTTGAGTGTGAAAACAAAAATTAAATTTGGAGATTATAAAAAATCTGATTTTTTATTTTAAGGAAATGTGAACGGAGGTTGGATATATAGGGGTAATGTACTGAAGGTTGATTAGTACAACTTTTCAAATTCCATGATGGTTTGTGTAACCAAGGCATGTATTGTTCTGATAGTAAAGGGGTGTACACGCAATATATTCTGAGAAACTGCGGTAATTAAATGCGATATAACCGCTGTTGGTTTTATCTTATCAACCCTTGTCTTAAATTGACTCTTAAAAAAACTGATGTTGAGGTCAGTTCTCGAATAAAGTTGGTCAGTTTCAGTTGGTCAGTTTGAAATTGTTGATGTCAATGACTGATATGTTAAGTGAGCGCACCAGCATAACAAAGATTAATCCCCTTGATGATTCTCTAGCTTATCTGACATAACTGACTTTGATTATCCCCAATTCAGTTCTCAGTTTGGCAAATCTTTCTTTGTCCAAAGGTTTTGTAAAGCTGTCGGCCAACTGAACTTCAGTAGGTACATAAAGAATTGTAATATCCTTTTTCTCTGCATGATCTCTTATAGAGTGGTGACGCACATCTATGTGTTTTGTCCTTGAGTGTAAAACTGGATTGTCAGTTATTGAAATTGCACTTGTGTTGTCACACATTATGGGAATCGTTTCTTCTTCTAACACATAATCTCTTAATTGTTGTTTAATCCATAAAACTTGAGCACAACAACTTCCAGCTGCTATGTATTCTGCTTCAGCTGTTGAAGTTGAGATAGAGTTTTGCTTTTTTCTAAACCAAGACACAAGTCTATTTCCTAGCAACTGACATGTGCCTGAGGTGCTCTTTCTGTCCACTTCGCATCCTGCATAATCTGAGTCTGAGTAAGATATTAGCTTGAATTCTCCTTCTCTTGAATACCAAATTCCAACCCCATCTATATCTTTCAGATACTTCAAGGTTCTTTTTACAACTGTGAGATGACTTTCCTTTGGTTTCGACTGAAATCTTGCACATACACCAACAGTAAAAGATATGTCTGGCCTACTTGTTGTAAGATAGAGTAAGCTTCCAATCATTCTTCTGTAAAGTGTTTGATCAACATCTTTGCCTTCTTTGTCTTCATCTAACCTGATGTTGGTCCCCATTGCTGTAGAAATTCCAGCTGATTTTTCCATACCAAACTTTCGATAAGTTCTCTTGTGAACTTGGTTTGGTGAATGAAAATTCCATCATCTAATTGTTTAACTTGTAATCCAAGAAAGTAATTCAATTCTCCCATCATACTCATCTGAAATTTTCTCTTCATTAAACTTGCAAATTTCTCACATAACTGTTCATTTTATGATCCAAAAATAATGTCATCAACATAGATCTGAACAAGTAGAGTGCTCTCTTCATTTTTCATTCTGAATAAAGTTTTGTCAATATTTCCATTGATAAATCCATTTTCCACTAGAAACTGAGATAGAGTCTCATACCAAGCTCTTGGAGCTTGTTTAAGTCCATAAAGAGCTTTCCTTAGTCTGAATACTTTATCAGTTTGATTTTTGATCTCGAATCCAGGTGGTTGTTGAACATAAACTTATTCTTCAAGTATTCCATTTTAAAAATGCGCTCTTAACATCCATCTGGTATACTTTGAACTTTTTGTGAGCTGCAAAGGCAAGAAATAGCCTGATTGCTTCTAATCTTGCAACTGGTGCATAAGTTTCATCAAAATCTATGCCTTCTGCTTGAGAATACCCTTTAGCTACGAATCTAGCTTTGTTTCTGATGATATTCCCATCTTCATCAAGTTTGTTTCTGAATACCCATTTTGTTCCAATAATATTCACATGAACTGGTCTTTCTACCAATTCCCATACTTGATTTCTTTCGAATTCATTCAGTTCTTCTTGCATAGCTAGTATCCAGTCAGGATATTTCGAAGCTTCTTCTATCTCCTTAGGTTCAGATTGAGATAGAAAACATGCAATCATTGCATCTAGTTGATGTCTTGTTCGAACTCCAGCTTGAGTGTCACCAATAACTTGTTCTTCAGGGTGATCTCTCATCCATTGATAAGCAGGTGCTTGCATCAAGGGATTTACATTTTGTTCGACTGGTTGTTCAAGAAATGGTTCTTGAATTTCTTCAACTGAGCCAGAATCATTTTGTTCAGAAGTGGGTTGTTGAGTGGTTGAAAACTGAGACTGATCTTGATCTGAAGAATCTGAAATCCGTAGTCTTCCAATGTCAACAAAAACTGATTCTGGCAAGATTGGTAACTGAGACTGAGAAACTGGTTCTGGTCTGTCTTCATTTGTTTCACCAGGGAAGTTTGGTTCATCAAAAACCATATGTATTGATTCCTCATGCTTGAGTGTCCTCTTATTTAGTATTCTGAATGCTTTGTTGACACTTGAATAACCTAGAAAAATTCCTTCATTAGCTTTGGGCTGAAAAACATGAAGTTGATCTTTCCTATTGTTATGTATGAATCATTTGCTTCCAAAAGCATGAAAGTAAGAAACATTTGGTTCCTTCCATTCCAAATTTCATAAGGAGTCTCAAGCCTTTTATTCTTGAGAGATCTGTTCTGTGTATAGCAAGTTGTTTTAACTGCTTCGGCCCAATATCTTTCAAGTAGTTTTGCTTCACAGATCATAGTTCCCCCTGCTTTTTTGAGCATTCTATTTCTCCTTTCAGCAACACCATTCTGTTGAGGTGTTTCTATGGCAGCAAGTTGGTGTAAAACGCCATTTTCTTCACAATATTCAATAATCACATTGTTGAGAAATTCAGTTCCTTTTTCTGATCTTATCTTTACAACTGATACACCTTTCTGATTCTGAAGTCTCTTGTGTAATTCACTATCTTTTCTTGGTTTCACTTTTCTTGGTTAAGAAGATAACCCAAGTGTATCTTGAAAAATCGTCTACTACCACCAATGTATACTTCTTTCCACTGATACTAATTGGTGTAATAGGTCCAAATAAGTCCATATGTAGTAGTTCCATAACTCTGGATGTTGAATACTGAGACTTAGTCTTGAAACTTTCTTTTGTTTGCTTTCCTTGTTGACAAGCATCACATAAGCTATCCTTCTTATAAGAAATTTCTGGTAGTCCAATGACTAACTGTTTCTTGACGAGGGTGTTGATGTCATCAAAGTTTAGATGACTCGGTTACTTGGCCACAACCAGCTGATTTCTGATTTGGTGTGCACAAGTAAATGAGTTTCGCCGCAACATTGTAGTCAATCTACAACATACATGTTCTCTTTTCTTCTTCCGGGCAAAACAACTTGAAATGTTGTTTCGCTGACGACAATGCAGAAATCTGAAGGATGTAGGATCTTAGCTCTAAACGGGTTAGATCTACGCGCAGCGGATGGATCACGACTTATACATCACTATACATAGTTAAAGGACTTAAACTACTACAAGGGGGTTAAGTTTATCTTACAAATAGTAGGAAGAAAAGCTTTAATCTTAGGATGAGAAGCCTTGATCTTCCAATGTGTTCTCCAAACGGTGGTTGGTGGACACCGATTCTTGGAATTGGAACCTCCTTGATATGTAACCGAGAAAAAGCCTAAGTTTTTCTCCAACCGGGTGGAGCTAAGGATCGAAATCCTTTGCCTTTTTTATCTATGAATTTCGCGGCCTTCTCTTCACCTAGGGCTCGGGGAGAACTCTATTTTTAAAGGCAAAATCCAAGAGAGAAAACCTATACCCAATCGGTTTAACAAAATAAAAGAGATAATTCTAATTATTATTATCCAATGAAAATAAGAGATAATTATAATCTTATAATAATAAAATATAATTATCCTTATAGTTAAGAGATAAATAATAAATAAATTATTTTCTTTTATTTATCTAATTAATTATTTAACAAATAAATAACTAATTACACAATATGTCATTATCCAGGAAAACTAATTTCTAAGAAAATTCAAGACATATTGGCGCCACACTAAGCCCACCAGGCCCACAGAAAATGTCTTTTCTGTGTATTATATTATTTAGCCCAACTAAATAATATTCATGCATATCAATTAATTGGCCCAACCAACTAATTATTCTGAGGCCCAAATAAACAAGAATATTAGCCCGAATTATAGAAGCCACATTGGAGACCATGGACCTATAACCAGTAGCTCAAATAATTAAATATAATATTCATCGAACAAAATAAACATATATAATTATTAATTCTGGGATTACGCCACCATAAACCCGAAACTGAACTCTACCAATTATAGATATATACTTATACTCAACCCATAGAGTGAATAAGTGTCCATTGATATAATCATTACATACGGATTAACCCTCCATAGACTGTCCATTTTGAATGGGAAGTCTCCGTGAACCCGACTCAGAATATGTTATCCTTATTTACCATTAACCCCCTGATGATCAATTAGTATGCATATCTGACTAGTAGCTAATTAGTCAAATGCGAAACTCCCGGGATCGATCACTTTCTTAAGGCTAACAAATAAGGGGACTGTCTCTCTACTTCCCGTAGGAAGAAATGTATTCCATGTCTGTGAAAATCAGAACTACTCACTCATCAGGAGATAGTGCCAATGAGAAGTGGCTTGGAACACATATTTAAGTGAACCGTAACTAACACATCAAACACTACCCCAAGACAAGCAGCACCCTGTGATCACCTCAGGATTAAGGTTGATCCATATATGATCATCTAATGATTTAATAAGATTCCTCGATTACGGAATTATACCGAGAAATACAGATTAAAGCGGTCGAGTCTATATGAATGCCATCATATATAAATGCCCCACGTAGGTACCCTCTACCGACAGTCCGGATAAGACTATCACACCTAAGGTGTTCGGGCGCATTATTGGTGTTTTAATCAAGAGACCCTAAACTCGATTAAGTTCACCACGGACTATCGATTTAAGTATATCACCACTAACTCAATCCTCACGTGTAATCCATACACCGAGTTAAGTCATTACATCTTGATATACTTAGGGTTTGCAGCAGATGTATTACTTACAAGCACAAAGCAAGTAATAAGGTGAGATAAATTCTGTCATCCATTATCAAAAACAATTACACAAATTGTCTTTCGGGCACTACACCTAACAAAATCTTTGTCAAACGTAACTTTATATCCCATATCACAGAATTGACTGGTGCTTAGTAGGTTGTAATGCAATCCTTCTACATAAGATACATTCTTGATTGTAAGACCATTTCTGATCAAGGTGCCATATCCTTTGGTGAGTCCAGGTTTGTCTTTACTTCCAAAATTAACTTTTGGTCTATCTTTGGCAATAAAATCACTTAGACAGTCCTTGCTCTTTGTCATGTGCCTTGAGCACCAACTGTCAAAGTACCATATATCCTGCAAAACAAATTAAAATGTTTTAGGTACCCAACTCTGTTTGGGTCCATAGTGGTCAGGTTTTAGTACAACTTTGGGTATATTTCCATAGGGAATTCTCTGGAAATTGTTGCACTTGTTTAAATATTTATAGGCCACACTTCCATAATATCTTTTTCTGGATTGTGTCTTATGTATATGATTTCTCAGGTCTTCTGGTTCACATTGATTTCCAAAATGTTTTCTACTATTAAAAATTGAATTCTAACCATCATTCCATATGTACTGAGGTCTGGACTGACCTTGGTACTGGGACTTTTGCTGAGAACTGAGATTATCTCTCTGCTGAGTTTTTGACTGAAACTTGTGATAAGTTTTCTTTCTAGAATGATTGTTCTTATCAGTTTTATTAGTAGATGCAGTAAAATTCCAATCATCATCAGTGGGATATAATCTCCCTTTCCCCCTGGATGTGTGAATCTTTGAATGGTTGACATTCTTAGACTTACCCTGATTGTAATTTTTCTGGTTCTTGACTTGATTTGTTTTAGTGGATCTGGCAGTTGATTTACCATTTCGGTTTCCTTGAGATACAGCTGATCTACCATTTGGTTTACCTTTGTTGGTAGATGCAGTTGTCTTCTTGTAAAACTAATTTATCCTATGTGATACTGACTTTACTGGTTCAGCAATTTTCTCAGTTTGTGGAAGTTGCTCAGCTACAAACTTAATACCAGTTTTTATACTAGGTTCAGTAGCTTTGCTAGTTCTTTCCTTAGAAGATTGTTGTGTATCAAATCCTAAGTCTGTTTTGTCTCCATATTTTGGCCATGTCAACTCTCCACTGTTCATCCTTCAAATTCTATTCATCATTAGTGCCATCTATTCTTCCATCTCGTCCAATTGCTGAAGATTGCTAGATGAGGTTTCTTGATTTTCATTTGATGCTGCTGCTGCAAGAGCTGTTGTTTTAGGTTCCTCCATGGCTTTGATTAAGGCCGTTGTCATGGTGAAATCTTCACTAAATTTGTAAGCTTTAAGATCTGAGAAGATTTTGAATGAATCTTCTATGTCAAGTCTTCTTGATTCTTCCATAGCTGTGACTTTCATCTTGCAGCACATTGGTAATGCCTTCAAGATTCTAATGTTGATTTCTTTCTTGGTGTACTCAATTTTGAGTAATGTCAATTCATCCATGATAGTGCTGAATCTTGTTTCCATCTGATCAATACTTTTGCCTGACTTCAACTTGAAATTCTCAAACTTCTGTTTTGCAATAGAGATCTTATTTTCTTTAATCGAATCAGTTCCTTCGCAAACTAACTGAAGTTTTTCCCACATTTCTTTTGTAGTCGTACACTCCTTGACTTTTAGGTACATGTTGCTATCAAGAGTTCTGAGTATGATATCCATGGTGACATTGTTCAGGTTGTTTCTCTTTCGATCATCACGAGTCCATTCAGCTTTAGGCTTGGGAACTCTAACTTGATTTCTTTCAACAGTTTGCCTGTGAGTAATCTGGAAGGTTCCATCAGTGAGTACATCAATCATCTCATCATGAGAAGCCGCTAGAAAAGCCTGCGAACGACGTCTATATTCATCAAATCTGTCCATGTTGCACAACCGCATTTGTCAGGCATACTGATTGTTATCCATAGTGAGAGAGTGAAAACTGATTATGTGAAAACATAGAAACTGAGCTTTCTAAAAAGAACAACTAGAGGTGGTTTAGAACAAATGATATCTTGTTAAAGAAACACTGCTCCGATACCAATTATTGGTCCCTTGGAAAGGCTAACACAAGTTTAGAGGGGGTGAATAAAATTGTCACCAAAAACTGATTTTAAACTAATTAAGGTTCAGTTAAAAACTTGTGTGGAGTTAAGCTAACTGAGCTAAGTCTGAGTCAAACTGACTTACGCAAAACTGAGTCAACCGGCAGCGGATATATTATTAGCCTTTTTCTTGATCTTGTTATTCTATATGAAAGATGAGTGTGCTAAACTGAATTCAGGTGAATATCAGTTTGTGAGCTGTGAGGTGTATAATAGTCAATTATCAGAATGCTGTAGATAAATGCGTAAAGTAAATAAACAAGAATTATAGAGGTTCCAGGTGGTGTAATCATGTTAGTCCTCTCTTCCCCTGTGGTGTAGGGGGGAAATTCAACTAGAACTTCTTGAGATGAGTTGTTACAAAAAGTCCTAAACAATAGTCCTTGGCTAATCCTAGCTTCACTCTCTAAACAGTTGTAGAACAGGTAGAATTGCTGCTCTTCAATTGCTTGAACACGTCCTTGAAGGGTTACATAAGCATCTTCACCCACTACCACCACAAACACAGTCTACCCGGCTGCTGTGACAACTGTCCTTGGCAAAACCTTCCAGGTTTGCTTCACAGTCTAAACCTTTGATGTAGAATCAAAGTTGGGTTAAGAATCAATAAATTGATTCTTGTTTGTGGGTCTTCAAAGTGTCTGAATTTGGATAAATTCTGAGTAGTTTGAACACTTGAAGATATGCTTGATATGATCTTGTTATAGTGCAGAGATGATAGCGATTCGAATAAAACGACTAATGCACAAAATGCTTGTTGATCCCTTGATTATTCTCTCTTCTTGGTGCAAATTCCTCTATTTATTGTATGAGGTCCAACATTCATCTTGTTTGAATTCGAATTGTATCAACGTCTATCTTGTAACGGCTATATTTTTTTAACGTTCTAATGTGTCAGTATTTCATCCAATAGAATTGCTTCCTTTAAAAATGTTCGGCTGTACTGTTAGTTTGTTGGATGACTGACATATAAAACTGAGTTTCTTTATCTATTTTATACTGTGTTTATCAGTTGTCAGTTTCTTGACTGACTTGGAGCATTAACTGAGATTTTACTCTTCTTCAAATATCAGTACTCCAATTTTCATCTGATTATAAATTGACTTAATCAGAGTACACCATATGCAATTAACTTCTAAAAATTCATTGTCCTATAATTCTTAGGTCTTCAAACAAGATCCATAAAGTCAGTTCAGGTCACCACAAACTTTCCTGAAGTCTAACTTTATAGTCTTGACTTGTAATCTTCATAACTGTGTTTGACCCCTCAGTTCTTCAACCTTCAATAACTGAGTCTGTGACCCTCAGCTCTTCATTTACTGAGGTTGAACCCTCAGTTCTTCAATCTTCTAAATAAGCCAACCGAGTTTGTGTCCCTCGGAAAACTTATCTTCTTTAGTTTCATATTGGTGTAGTCTGAGTCAGTTTGTTTATCTTAATGATTTCCAGTTTTCTAGATGACTTCCAGTTTTTAGTTTTACGACACACTAACTATTACAATGCTTGTCTGATGTAACCTATACAAATATCAGACCCTAGTAAAACCTATACATTCAATTCTAGACATCTTTTAGCTTTTCACTATAACAGCTAGCTTCAGCACTTCATCAATGAGGTTAAGATAATATACTGAGTAAATATGATGACTTATCATCAAAACATAAATTTTATTTCCAACAGTTATTGCTTTTAACCCCATTGATGAAGTGTCAGAACTAGCTGTTACAGTGCAAAGCAAAAAGATGTCTAGATATTAATGAATAGGATTTAATAAAGTATGATATTTGTATAAGTAAATCAGACAATCACTGGAATAGTTCTAGGATCAGTTTTGAGAAAATGAGTAACTGACTTGATGAGACTATGAAAACTAAGTTCACAATTGAAAATTGAGAAACATACTCATAGCACACCAACAGAAGCTAAAGAAGGTATGTTCGCTGAGGGACACAGACTCGGTTGACTTATCTAGAAGCTGAAGAACTGAGGGACACAGACTCAGTTATTGAAGAATGAAGAACTGAGGTTCAAACTCAGTTTATAAATACCAAAACCGTGATTATAAAGATAGAATTCGGGCCAGATTGTGATGATCTGAACTGACTCTATAGATTTTGTATGAAGACCTAAGATACATAAGGACAATGTTATCTTAGATGATTTATCTAAGTTATGAAGAATAGAGTACTGAGTTTTTGAAGAAGAGTAAAATCGCAGTTAATGCTCTTAAAGGTGAAAACTGAATAGTCCACAGAAAATAATTTTCAAGCTGAATATATAAAAATTGTAGAAAGATCTAACCGTTATAAAGGAAACAATTTTATTGGATACACAGAATTGTCAGAAAGGACACTGACATTCAACAGAATAAGCAGGACCACCAACGGCTACAACAATTCAAATTCAAATAAGAAGAACGTTGGAAAAAACCCTATAAATAGGTCACATCTACCTCAAGAAGAAGTGTGGAATTCAAAAGAAAAATCTGTTAAGAACGATTCAAGTAAAAGGGAATGTGAATTAATAAGAACTCCTTATGTATGCTTTGTTGCAAGATCAAGAAATCTTCAAAGTGTTCTCTAACATTCAAAGAATCATCAAGATCAAACACTTGAAGAAAAACAAAGCTTGAGCAAATCATATACATCAAGAAAAAGAAGCACAAATCACAAGTTGAATCTTAGTTATTGATTGAAGTCTCAACTTTGATTTTATCAAAGGTTGTGAAACACCAAGAAGGTGGGAAGGACAGTTGAGCGGCAGTCAGGAAGACTGTGTTTATGATGAGCTGGTGAAGAGGCAATACAACTCTTCAAGGACCAGTGGTGCAAGCAGTTGCAGAGCTGCACGTAATTCTACATGTTCTATAGTTGCTTAGATAGTGAAGCTTGGGATTAGCCAAGGACTTTTTGTAACCGAGCTACCTTAAAGAGTTCTAGTGGAATTTTCCTCCGCATCATAGGGGAAGAGAGGATTGACAGGATTACACCTCCTAGAACCTCTATAACTTCTGTCTTATTTACTTACTTACCTTACGCATTTACTTATTGCATAATAGTTTATATTACATCTGATCACACACTCAGCAAAAATAAGAAATTGAATCAGCACAGCATTTCATTCCATCTAGACAAACTGATAAACTCATATTTATAAAAAGGCTTTAATAATCCACTGCAGGTTAACTCAGTTAAGCATAAGTCAGTTTTGACTTATACTCAAGTAAGTTATCTTAACTCCACAAAGGTTTAAAGCTGACCTCAATCTGGTTAAAGATTCAGTTTTTTGGGACAAGTTTATTCACCCCTCTCTAAACTTGTGTCTGCTTTTTATGGGACAAATAGAAAGACATTCAAAAATGCTCATGGCATAGTGCTAGCTGACTTTGAATCCCTACGATCTTTCTAGTCGAAAGAGTTATGTATTCCTACAAGACAGACAAATAAAACAAAAACACGACAAGTAATTTCCTGCTTCAGCTGGGTCAGGACCCGACTGTTGCTGACCTACTAATTAATAACGTACATGAGTAAATGATGACGGTCAAATTATACCCGTAAAAGTCATCAACGTTATCTTTAAATCGAGCTTAATAATATATATTTTATGCTAAATCACTTGTTTATAATGATTATTTAATGTTATGTGATTTATAGAATATAATTTGGTATTTATCTATTTTTATTATTAAAATATGATTTACTGTGCGATAATTATTGATTTTATAGATTATGGTGAATCGGAGGATATCTACCAACGAAGGAAGTAAATCTCAAGATAAATCGGAGCAGTATCGGATAGAATAAAAGATAAATATCGAAGCAGCATGAAAAGTGGAGTGAGGAGCAAGAAAAGCCAGCGAGCCAATAAGAATGAAGAGGACTTGGCGGGCGAGTGCATGATCATTTGAGGCGAGCTCAGCAAAATCTACAGGATCGGCTGAGAGTTATCTCTACGCGTTTTAGGGTTTTTAAATCTATCATTAAGTCAGCCTAAGCCTCTATATAAAGAGCAGCCACGGATTTTATTACATACACTTTTTACATCAACTCATGACACAAATCCTCAGTTTATCAGAGTAGTTTTTATACAAGATTCCAGCAGTTATTATGTGATGTTCTTGTGTATATTTCTTCTTTGTTGTTTGTAATTAGATCCCCCCAATTATTGCTTACCGTTTGAGGTTGTTCGGTCTTTGTCAAACGATGTAGATCTAAGGATACGACGTGAGGCAGTAGGGATTCCTCGTCTACAAGGATCCACACGCCCACGTCGAGATCTGGTGACCTACGTATGACTTTGATCTAAACGACAATCGTGTTTCTAGTAGATGTATATAATTGCTTGATGAATCTCTATTTTATCCGTTGCGTATAGAGAAACGCTAAGATTTATGTTTTCGCCACGTCAATCTAGCCACGTCTTTATGGGGAGGTTGTCCACCTAGAATTTCTTATCTTAGTAGGTATGGCTACGGCTACGCTGCTCGTCTGGTTTAATTAAAACGTGTAGTTAGGAAATACCAATATAGTACTCCTAGGTCGGATCATTAATTGATCTTTCGGGACTTTCAGCGAGATCTAGATCTGTTTTATATTAGGGAATTGCATGCACCTAAGTATACGTAAGTCGTATATTAACATGATACCTAAAAAGTTAATGTTAATGGGATGGAGACTGATGCGATCGCCTAGGAAGTACGCCTAACCACAGGAATGTTGCCTAGGTGAGGAATACGGTTAATATCGGCATCCCTGTAACGGCAAAGGTTGTACCATTTGATGAAGTCACTTAGCCGATTACTCCAGTTGGCCGCTCCTTGATACTTAGTCAATTTCAATCATTCCTAACTCAGTTCTTAACATACTAAATCTTTCATAAGCCGAAAGTGGTTTAGTGAAGATGTCACCAGATTGATCTTGATGAGGTATGTATTTTAGGATGACATCTCCTTTTCAACATGGTCTCGATAAAATGGTGTCTCACATCAATGTGTTTTGTTCTCGAATGCAACATGGATTTTCAAGTAATAGATATTGCACTTGTGTTATCACACATGATTGGAATTGTTTTCTCATCCATTCCATAGTCCCTTAGCTGTTGTCTTATCCAAAGTACTATAGGACATCAGCTACCTGCTGCTATATATTTTGCTTTAGTTGTTGATGTAGCTATGGAGTTTTGCTTTTTGCTGAACCAAGAGACTAGTCTGGTTCCTAGCATTTGACATGTTCTTGAGGTGCTTTTTCCATCTATTTTGCATCCAAAGATAGTCGAGTCCGAATATGATATCAATTTAAATCCTCCATCTTTTGGATAGCAAATTCCAACATTTATAGTGTTTTTCAAGTATTTGATTATCCTTTTGGCTGCTAGAAGATGTGATTCTTTTGGTTGTGCTTGAAATCTTGCACACACTCCTACTGCAAATGCTATATCAGGTCTGCTTGCAGTTAAGTATAATAAGGATCCTATGATTCCTCTATACATTTTCTGATCAACATCTTTTCCTGCTTCATCTTTTCCAAGTATGACTCTGGCACACATTGGTGTGTCTGTTGTGCCACTTGTATCCATCCCATACTTGTGTATCAAATCTCTTGTGTACTTGGCTTGACTAATGAAAATGCCATCCTTCATTTGCTTTACTTGAAGGCCAAGAAAATAGTTTAATTCTCCCATCATGCTCATCTGAAATTTGCTCTTCATCGGGTTTGCAAATTTTTCACAAAGCTTTTCATCCTCTGATCCAAAGATTATATCATCAACATAGATTTGAACCAGCAATGTGCTTGCTCCTTCCTCTAGTTTGAATAGGGTCGTGTCAATAGTTCCCTTGTTGAATCCATTCTTGATCAGAAATTGTGATAGTGTTTCATACCTGGCTCTAGGTGCCTGTTTGAGGCCATAGAGGGCCTTCTTGAGTTTGTATACTTTGTCTTCTTTTCCTTTTATTTGAAATCCAGGAGGTTGTTCTACATAAACTTCTTCTTCCAAAAGTCTATTTAGGAATGCACTCTTGACATCCATTTGATAAACTTTGAAGTCTTTGTATGCGGCAAAAGCTAGAAAGAGTCTGATTGCTTCCAATCTTGCTACTGGTGCAAATGTTTCATCATAATCTATTCCTTCTACTTGAGAATAGCCTTTTCCAACTAGCCTTGCTTTGTTTCTGACAACAGTTCCTTGCTCATCCATCTTGTTCCTGAATACCCATTTTGCACCAATGATGTTGGCCATATCTAGTCTATCAACAAGTTCCCAGACTTCATTTCTTTCAAATTCATTTAGTTCTTCTTGCATTGCTGTGATCCAATCTGCATTTTGGATTGCATCATCTATGGTCTTGGGTTCCACTTGTGATAGAAAGCAAGTTAGCATGTGCTCCAGTTGTCTTCTGGTTCTAACTCCTGTGTGAATATCTCCAATAACTTGTTCTTCAGGATGGTCTCTTAGCCAATTTAGATCTGGTTGAAGTTGTTCTTCCCTTGGTGCTTCCATGCCTTCATGCTGAGCATGAACTTCAACTTCAGGTGCTTCTTCTGTTGTATTGATATGTGGCTCCTCTTGATTATAAAAGTGATGATTCGGGATAGTAATTTGGTATGGTTGCATTTGTATAGATTTCCTTCAGGTCGCTTTTCTTCTTGGTCTTCAAGATCTTCACCATTTGTATTTGGTTCATCAAAAACACATGTATTGATTCATCAATCACCAATGTTCTTTTATTGAGTACTCTGAATGCTTTCTTTGGTGTCCGAGTATCCCATGAAGATTGCTTCATCACCTTCTCATCAAAGGTATGCAATGGTGGTTCTGTTTAAGACAAAACATTTTGATCCAAACATAAGAAAATATGAGATATTGGGTTTTCTTCCATTCCATATTTCATATGGAGTCTTTCCATGATATTTGTTGATGATTGATCAATTTTGTGTATGACATGTTGTGTTTGCTGCTTCAGCCCAAAATCGCTTTGGCAAGCATGCTTCAAACAATCATTGTTCTAATCGCTTCTTTGAGAGTTCTGTTTCTTCTTTCGCTACACCATTTTGTTGTGGAGTGCTCATTCTTGATAGTTGATGTAGTACTCCATTTTCTTCATGAGAGGTTTCGATGATTTCATTTAGAAATTCAGTGCCTCTGTCTGATCTGATCTTTATGATCTTTAGTTCTTTCTCATTTTGGAGTCTTCTCAGCAAATATGGCAGCTTTTTCAGTGTCTCTTTCTTTTTGTTCATGAAAATGGTCCAGGTGTACTTTGAGAAGTCATCCACCACTACAAGGGTGTATTTCTTACCACTCACACTTACTAGTGTGACTGGTCCAAACAGGTCCATGTGTAACAGATGTAGAACTCTTGTTGTATATTGATAAGGCTTTGACTTGAATGAACTTTTGCTCTGTTTTCCTTTCTGACATGCATCACATAGACTTTCTTTCCTGAATGTGATCTTTGGCAAACCTTCAACTAACTTGTTCTTTGATAGTTTGTTGATGGTCTTGAAATTCAGATGATTTAGCCTTCTGTGCCAAATCCAGCTTGTAGAATGTTTGTTTTTGACCAGCAGACATGTTTCTGCCTTGGCTGTTCTCCAGTCCACAACATACATGTTGTCTTGTCTTCTACCTGCAAGAACCACTGTGTCTGTTTGGCTGTGAATCACTTTGCATCCTTCTTTGTTGAAGTGCACATTGTAGCCTTTGTCACAAAATTGACTGATGCTCATCAGATTGAAATTTAGTCCCTAGACATATGCCACATTTTGAATTTTCAAATTGTTCTTGAGTATTATGCCTTCCCCCTTAATCTTTCCAGGGTTTTCTTTGCCTCCAAATGTGACTTTGGGTCCATCAAAAGCCTTGAAGTCGGTGAGCCATTTCTTGTTTCCTGTCATGTGTCTGGAACATCCACTGTCTATGTACCAGACATCCTACAAAATAGATTAATTAAGTTTAGGTACCCAACACTGTTTGGGTCCATACCTGTTAGAAATCATGCCTCACATACCAAGTGTGTATCCAAAAGGTCTTCTTTTTGGATAATTGAAGTCATCAACTTCATATGTATAAGGCATGGCAGAATAGCTTCTAATATTTTTGCTGAAGGTATTCTGATACTTTTCTCCACCTGTTGGTGCATTTATATCCTTCTTCACTTTCCAATATGCAGTAGGAAACCTTTCCTGCTTCAAGTATCTAGGAACATATTGATTTTTCTTAACCACATGATGCATTTTGTGGAATGGTTTCCTCTTGTATTTTGGAGGTGCAACATTCCAATCATCCTCTGAAGGGTAAAGTCTGCCTTTACCTTTCGGATGGTCGTTGTTCTTGATTGACTGGAATGAGGATTTAGTCTCATTGTTTCACTACACTAGGTTTTGACTTCACGGAACAGATGATCTGTTGGAACTATGGTTCTGTCCCTTTCTAAATTTTGATCCATTAATGTTCCGAATTTAGAATTGTGTTGACCATTATTCCTACTTTCATCCTCGATCATTGTAGCCAAGACCAGATCCGATCCAAACCTTTTGAGGGATAGTAAGTCTGGTGCTTTTAGTGGTGCGATGGTTACTTTTCTTGGTGAGAGATTTTCTTAATCGATCTGTCATTGATGGATGTATGATCATCCGCTTTTGTTGATCATTTAAGTAGGTCTCCTTACTTGTTAATTCAAACTTTTGCTTTATCCATTCTTTTCTTTAATTTCTTATTTTCTTTTCTTAGATCCTTGCATTCCTTTTCCAGAATTTCATGATTCTTTTCATTTTCATCAAATTTAGTCATGAGATTATGGACTAGGTCTGATGTATCTAATGGAAGAGTAGAAGATTGTACAGTGTCAGATGTGGATGTATTAGATGAAGAGTAAGAGCTAGATGATACCTCAGATTCATCTGATTCTTTAGCCATTAGACATAGGCTTGTTTCTTCAGTGTCTGAACTATCACTTTCATCTTCATCCAATTCTTTGGTCATGAGGCATATGCATGCTTTCTCCTTTTCTGAGCTGTCTTCTTCATCACTATCATCTGAATCATTATCAGATGATACTTCATTCTTCTCACTGCTGGATTCTGCCTTGAGTGCCTTCTTGCTTTTTCTCTTTTCAAATGCTTTGTATTTCTTCTTTTCATCATCTTTGTCATTTTCTTCAGGGAAATATGCCTTGAAGTGACCTTTCTTGTTGCAGTTGAAGCATCTGTATTCATCATCCTTCTTCTTCATGTCTCTGTTTGGGCTTGACTTCTTGTTTGATGATGAATTTCCTTTGAAGGGCTTCTTTTTGCTAAACCTGTCAAAGCGTTTAACCAATAAAGCTACATGTTCTTTAAGTTCATGTGTTTCTTTGCTGATGTAATCGGCAAAGTTACTTTCTTTGGGTGCAACCAAAGGCGCGGTGAGTTTTGTGTCTCGCCGGAGCACCATCTTCACCGTTCAATTCAATTCATGAGCTTTTAATTGGGACATCGTTGTCGAGTGTCGGTGCTTGCAAGATTTGTTGTTCCTCCGATTACGGATGTTATGATCTTCCATTTTTCGTAGTCCTCTCAAGATCTTCAAGCATACTTCTTTTGGGGATATGTGTGTCCAAGTCATTGCGATTCATCGATGATGCTTGAGAATCATATCCATTTGATCTATGGATTCACTAGTCTTCATTTTGAAGTTTTCAAACTTTTGTTTTGCAACAAATAATTTGTTTTCTTTAACTGCTTCAGATCCTTCATTTATCAATGATAGCTTGTCCCACATCTCCTTTGCTATTTGCAGTCTTTGATTCTCATGAACATGTTGCTATCTAGGGTCTTCAAGATCATGTCTTTTGCAAAAAAAGTCCAGGTTTGCTCTTCTCCTGTCATCCTTTGTCCAATCCTTTTTAGGTTTGTCAATTTCCTTTCCTTGATCTGCTCCTGTGCCTACCACAGTAGTGATTGTGATTGGTCTATCTTTAATTACATCCAGCATCTCTTCATGAGTTGCTGCAAGATGAGATAGCATTCTTATTTTATATTTATCAAAATTATTAACATTAAAAACAGGTACTTTTGACAAGAAGTTTGAGGAATCCATCAGTGCAAATGAAGATATAAATGTAAATGTATAGAAAACTCAGATTTGAAAACTACTTTGAAAATATGTGATCTCCTTGTTACCAGAAATTAGATCTGAACAGGATCTGATACTAGGAACACTGCTCCGATACCAATTGTTGGTCCCAGAGAAGGGTGAAACTATTGTCAGAGGGGGGGGTGAATGACTATAGTGGAGTTTCAAAAACTTTTCTTTTATTTTAAAGCTTTTGGGCAGCGGATAAATCCCTTTTTACTATGTTGTTTTCAAATCAGTTTAGACAATCACAGAATTAAGTTATGGTGTAGGCAAATTAAATAAATGCTGTAAAGTAAATTGCAGAAATTAAATTGACACAAGGCTTATAGTGGTTCAGGGTGGTGTAATCCCTTAATCCACTCTTCTTCTGTGATGATCAGAGGAATTTACTATTGTTTTCACAGATACAATAGTGTGATTGTCCTTGGCTTCCCAAGCTTCACAATGTACAAGACTATCACTCCTTGACTGCAACAGCTTCAGTGATTGTCTTCCTTGCTGCACCTTGAGATCAAAATCCTTCAACAGCTATCACAGATTCAAATCCTTCTCAGATTGCCTCTGATTCAGTTGCTTCAGTTTGATGTGAATGTGATTCACACACTTGGTTGATCAAAATCAGCCCCAAGTATGACTTTGTAGCTCTGATATCTGAGTTGATCACTAGATGTTTCCTTGTAAGTTCTGAGAGAAGGCTTTTCAAATTCATAGAGTTTTCACTTGATTTTTATGTTTTTGTTCAACTTATTCTCTGTCTGTCAATGCCTTCTATTTATAGCCTTGAATAACCTTGATTTTGAAATCTCGTCCGTTGGCTATATTAATGAGGGAATAATCCTTGATTTTATTCTTGATTCCACCTTAATTGCATTCTCCTTGATTTCAGTGATCGGATTCTTTCTTCAAACGTATAGCGTAAAATCCGCCCTTGATTGATCTCTATTGATTGTGCATTTAATGCATGATCTTCGAATCTTCAACGTATACTAAATCTGATCTAGTAAGTGTTACTTCGCCGTTTTTAGAACGGTCGAGTGATCCTTCTGACTTAGCCGTTTTATCTTTTCCTTCACCATTTCATCTTTACTCAGCCAAAAGTGAGTCTACTTTGCCGATTCACTGTTTTCTTCTTTGTTTCTGTTTGAGGAGAATCTTTGTACTTCACCGATCTTTGATTGGGGTGAGATGGTGTACACCATATTTGAATATTAATGTACATCGCTTGTAGTATAACTTAGACTTGTCCAAGGTCATCACAGACTTCCTTGGTTACAAGTCGGACCTTTAATGTCAGATTGCTTCTCTGCTTTGGTGCTTTGGTGGCTTCACTCTGCCGAATATCTGCTTTTGCTTTGCCGTCCTACCACTAGTACAATACTTGTCTGACTCAACTTATACAACATGTCAGACTCTAAGTAAAGACTTATACAGAGAGTTCTAACTTATTTCAGGCTTGCTATAACAGCTGGTATGGCCATCATCAAAACATAATAAAATGTTCCTAACAACCTCAACGTCAATTCTCAAAAAGATCAGCTGTGAACCACAACAAGTTCAACCAATAAGGTAAAACAGCTGAACATCATGAAAATAGAAAAAGTAGATCTATTGCTAAATCTACTAAAGCTGATCAGGCCAAGAACCAGAGAAACTTCAGTCATAGTAAATCCAAGAATATTAATTATTCAAAGATTCACAAAGTCAGGGGAAAGGCAGATTATTTCCAACTGATGATGATTGGAATATCTCTGAATGCAATATTCAAACTGATGAAAACAATCATTTCAAGCAGAAAAATTATTACAAGTTTCAGCCCAAAGGTCAGCAAAGGACTCATTACAGTTCTCAATATAGACCTCAGTACAAAGAAAATGATGGTTATTATTCAAGTTTCAATAATAGAAATCATCATGAAAATAGTTGTCATTCAAAAGACCTGAGAAATCATATAATTAAGACACAGTCCAAGCATAGACACTATGGGAGTGTGGCTTACATATATGAAAACAAGTGCAACAATATCCGAAGAATACCTAAAAGATATATTCCGAGAGTTTTACTGACAACTGACCCCTATGGACCCAAACAGAGTTGGGTACCTAAAAATGTTTAATTTTCGTTGCAGGATATATGGTACTTTGACAGTGGTTGCTCTAGGCACATGACGAAGAGCAAGGACGGTCTCAGTAATTTTATTGCAAAAGATGGACCAAAAGTTAATTTTGGAAGTAAAGACAAACCTGGATACACCAAAGGGTATGGTACCTTAATCAGAAATGGACTCACAATCAAGAATGTGTCTTATGTAGAAGGATTACATTACAATCTGCTCAGCACCAGTCAATTCTGTGATATGGGATACAAAGTTACTTTTGATAAAGATTTCTGCATTGTCGTCAGTGAAACAACTCAAGTTGTTTTAGCCGGAAGAAGAAAAGAAAATATGTATGTTGTAGATTGGACAACAGATGTTGCAGAAACCTGTTTGCTTGTGCATACCAAATCATAAATCAGTTGTTTATGGAACAAAAAACCGAGTCATCTGAACTTTGATGACATCAACACCCTTGTCAAGAAACAGCTAGTCATTGGACTACCATAAATCTCTTATAAGAAGGATAGCTTATGTGATGCTTGTCAACAAGGAAAGCAAACAAAAGCAAGTTTCAAGACTAAATCTCAGCATTCAACAACTAGAGTTCTTGAATTACTACATATGGACTTATTTGGACCTATTACACCAATTAGTATCTGTGGAAAGAAATATACATTGGTGGCAGTAGACGATTTTTCAAGATACACTTGGGTTATCTTTTTAACCAAGAAAAGTGAAACCAAGCAAAGACTTACTGAACTACTCAAGAGACTTCAGAATCAAAAAGGAGTATCAGTTGTGAAGATAAGATCAGACAAAGGAACTGAATTCCTCAATAATGTGATTATTGAATATTGTGAAGAAAATGGTGTTTTACATCAACTAGCTGCTACAGCAACACCTCAAAAAAATGGCGTAGCTGAAATAAGAAACAGAACACTCAAAGAAGCAGGAAGGACGATGATTTGTGAAGCAAAACTACCTGAAATATATTGGGCAGAAGCAGTTAACACAGCTTGCTATACACAGAATAGAGCTCTCATGAATAAAAGGAAAGAGAAAACTCCTTATGAAATTTGGAATGGAAGGAAACCAAATGTTTCATACTTTCATGCTTTTGGAAGCAAATGTTTCATACACAATAATGGGAAAGATCAACTTCATGTTTTTCAAAGACAAAGTCGATGAAGGAATCTTTCTAGGATATTCAAGCGTCAGCAAAGCTTTTAGAGTACTAAATAAAAGGACACTCAAGCATGAGGAATCAATTCATGTGGTGTTTGATGAACCAAACTTCCCTGGTGAAACTACTAAAGACAGACCAGAACCAGTTTCTCAGTCGCAGTTACCAGTCGTACTAGAATAAGTTTATGTTGATATTGGAAGACTATGGATTTCAGATTTGTCAGATCAAGATCAGCCTCAGTTTCCAACTACTCAACATCCCACTCCTGAACAACATGATTCTGACTCAGTTGAAGAAATTCAAGAACCAAATCTAGAAGAACCAGCCGAACAAAATATAGATCCTTTGATGCAAACACCTGCTTATCAATGGATGAGAGATCACCTTGAAGAACAAGTTATTGGTGATACTCAAGCCGGCGTTCAAACAAGACATCAACTAGATGCAATGATTGCATGTTTTCTATCTCAATCTGAACCGAAGGAAATACTTAAAAGATCCATACTAGATACTAGCTATGAAAGAATAATTGAATGAATTCGAAAGAAATCAAGTATGGGAATTGGTAGAATGACCAGTTCATGTGAATGTCATTGGAACCAAATGGGTTTTCAGAAACAAACTTGATAAAGATGGGAATATCATCAGAAACAAAGCTAGGCTTGTAGCTAAAGGATATTCTCAAGCAGAAGGCATAGACTTTGATGAAACTTATGCACCAGTTGAAAGATTGGAGGCAATGAGGCTATTTCTTGCCTTTGCAGCTCACAAAAAAATCAAAGTATATCAAATTGATGTTAAAAGCGCATTTTTGAATGGAATTCTTGAAGAAGAAGTATATGTTCAACAACCACTTGGATTCGAGAGCAAAGATCAAGCTGATAAAGTTTTCAGACTAAGGAAAGCTCTTTATGGATTTAAACAAGCACCAAGAGCTTGGTATGAAACTCTATCTCAGTTTCTAGTGGATAACGGATTCATCAAAGGAACAATCGATAAAACCTTATTCAGAATGAAAAATAAAGAGAATACTCTACTTGTTCAAATCTATGTTGATGACATTATTTTTGGATCAGAAAATGAACAGTTATGGGAGAAATTTGCAAGTTTAATGAAGAGCGAATTTCAAATGATTATGATGGGAGAATTGAATTATTTTCTTGGACTGCAAGTTAAACAATTAGATGATGGTATTTTCATTCACCAAACCAAGTGTACAAGAGAATTTATCAAAAAGTTTGGTATGGAGAAATCAACTGGAATTTCTACACCAATGGGGACCAACATCAGGCTGGATGAAGACAAAGAAGGCAAAGATGTTGATCAAACACTCTACAGAAGAATGATTGGAAGCTTACTCTATCTTACAGCAAATAGACTAGATAAATCATTTATTGTTGGTGTATGTGCAAGATTTCAGTCAAAACCAAAGGAAAGCCATCTTACAGTTGTAAAAAGGACCTTGAAGTATCTGAAAGATACAGATGGAGTTGGTATTTGGTATTCAAAAGAAGGAGAATTCAAGCTGATATCTTACTCAGACTCAGATTATACAGGATGCAAAGTGGACAGAAACAGCACCTCAGGCACTTGTCAGTTACTAGGAAATAGACTTGTGTCTTGGTTTAGAAAAAAGCAAAACTATATCTCAACTTCAACAACTGAAGTAGAGTATATAGCAGCTGGAAGTTGTTGTGCTCAAGTTTTATGTATTAGACAACAATTAAGAGATTATGTTATAGAAGAAGGAATGATTCCAATAATGTGTGATGACACAAGTGCAATTGCAATAACTGACAATCCAGTTTTACACTCAAGGACGAAACACATTGATGTGCGTCACCACTTTATAAGAGATCATGTAGAGAAAAAGGATATCACAGCTTCTTTTATGTACTCATCAAGATCGGGCTATTGATATCTTTACAAATCCATTGGACAAAGAAAGATTTGCCAAACTGAGAACTGAATTGGGGATAATCAAAGTCAATTAAGCCAAAGATTCGTCAAAGGGGATTAATCTTTGTTATGTTGGGTGCGCTCACTTAACAGATTAGTCATTGACATCGACAATCTCAAATTGACCAATTAAAACTGACAGACTTAATGGATTTGAAAAACTGAATCCAGAATCAGTTTTACTCCAGTCAACTTAAGTCAAAGGTTCATAAGATAAAACCGACAGCGGTTATATCGCATTTAATTGCGGCAATTCTTTTGTCAGAATATATTACGTAATCACCCATTTACTGTCAGAATAGTACATGTCTTGGTTACCCAAACCATCATGGAATTTGAAAATTTGTACTAATCAACCGCCAGTATATCATCCCTATATATCCCACCCACGTTCACACCCTCCCAAATCAGACGTTTCAAAATCTTTTTAATCAATCTCTTTCTTAAAAACAAAATTCAATATTTTTAATCCCCTCAAAGTTCAATCTTTGTTTTCACACTCGTAAAATGACCACTTCAAAGAAATCACAAGAAGAACTATTGATCACAGAGCTAGATGTGTATACTTTTGAAATTTATGAAACTATGTGCAACAACACTCTATTGGCTAGTTATATCTGCGAGAAGATCCAGAAACAACCAGGATTAAGAAACATTCTGGAAGTTAACTTCAATGAAGAACACGATATAGAAGGAATTTTACAGTTTTGGGAAAAAATGTGTTTGGTAAGAGACTATTTATTCACTACAGTTTGTGGAGATCGTATTGTTATCAATGAACGACTCATGAAGTCACTATTTGGTTTCACAAATTCATCTGTGACGTCAATAGATTTGACTTCACTACCATTGAAAAGGGACGCCTTTTCTAGGCAAATTACATTATCTAAGGAACCAGTAGAAATTGGTATTCATGTTGATAAACTCAAGCCAGAGTTTGGATTTCTCAGCCGATGGCTTAGCAAACATGTTATTGGAAAATCCAAAGGAATCAGTACACTATCCGAAGACAATGTTTATCTGATGATCATAATTTGGGACGAAATAGAATTAAATTGGGCCTGTTATGTCGTCAATCAGATAAAGAAGAAACACTTAGCCGAATTTGAAAGCATACAAAGGTCTCAAGCTGAAGGTCAAGCAACTATTGGCAGATTCCGACTGAAGAAAACACTCAGTGGAATCATTCAATTTTATTTGGAAAAACTCAAGGAAGGGAAGAAAGCAAGACAAACTGCAGCTATAGAGGAAATCGCAGCAGCAGCTACTAGAACAACTTCCCAACCTGGTTGATAAAATCGTGTCTCAAAGAGGAGTCGAACACAGAGGATTCAAGCGGAAAGCTGAATCAGTGAAAGAAAGATCAGTTGTAAAATGTTTGTACCCAGAAACATCAAGTAAGAAAACACAAAATGAGGCGGAACAACAACAATTGACAACTGAAGTTACAAAGGAAAATATCACTTCTGATTGTATTTCTCAGTTACAACAACAATCAGATCAGCAACAAGCCCCAGTTTTTGGAGCTAATAGAATTATCGAGCTAATGAAGATGAAACTCAAACCAGAAGATTCTCGTGATGCTACTTTACAATCTGAAGATAATTTACTCTTAAAGGAATTGGAAATTAGAGATCTATATACTGTGTTTCCTATGTCAGAATTTCTTGCAAATTCCTTCAGTAGAATCACTGAACTATTCCCGATGATATTTCAAAGAAGAAGGATGATGATGAAGATGATAATTCAAGGAAAAAAGTTGATATGACTACAGTTTTACAGACAGAAACTCAACTTCAACCTCTAGCAATGCTAACTGTAACTCAGCAAGAAGGTTTGCCAGTTGGAAATCAGACAACTGACACTCAGCAAACATCTGATGGAACTGATAATCAACAACTTATGATCATTGAAGATATCACTCAGTATAAAAATCAAACAGAAGCAACATATGATCCTTCTAATATCCTAACTAAGGATGAATTGGCCAAAGTTCATGAGAACTTGAAAATTGTGCTCAGTCAAAGAGATGCACACAATGGCCTTCTATCAAACATCTCTGGATATCTAGATTATAGAACTAGAATAGATCTCTCGGTTCATGCAAGACTAGAGATGATCCATAAGTCAAGTTCCATTTCGGCTTCAGAAATTTCGGTACTTAAACAGAAACTTGAAGACTCAACCGCAGTAGATAGGGAAACACATGCACAGGCTCACTGGCATATGAATCAGCACATCTTCGGGTTAGAGAATCAACTTAAAGAAGTACTTGCTTCTCAGCAACGTATCTCAGCCGATCAACAGGCAACCCTTGCCTTGGTAGATCAATTGTATGATGCCAAAAAGGGTGAAGATGAAGAAGAAAAGCTGAAATTACTAAAAGAAAAGAAGCAACTCAAAGATGAATTGGAAAGATATAAATCAGATACAAAATTCTTAAAGAAAGAGTTAACTAACGAGCAGCTCATTAAGAAATACAGTCAACCTGAAGATCGGAGAGCTACTCTTACAAAGGATCTGTGGTTAAAGTTTGTCAAAGATCATAACCCTATCAAAGCCATGTACAATGATAAAACTATTGAAGAATCCTTGAACTACTTCTTATCTGATTAACTCTACAATCAGAAAATGGCGCAATACAAGAAGATCAAGAACATTGAAGACAAACTGAAGATTAAAGACAAAACTGAACAGATGAAAGTTGATGTAGCTGAATTTGAAAAATCGTACTTGGATGAATCAGCTTTACCTAAATCAATTTTATGGAGAAAATGGAAAGAAGGAAGTCAAGTAGACTATAACAAGACCTTTTCTAAGGAAGACTCCAAACTAGAACATGATTTTCGTCTACATGACAAAGAGATGAAGTATATCTCAGTTACACAAAAGCACAGAAAAGAGCTTAGACTCTAGCAAAATTTATTTGAACAATGTGTAACTATTCCAGTTTTTCCGTATTCTAATGAAATCCAGTTTTCCAGTTTTACATTGTTTTACATTGTTTTTTATCTTTAAGCTTTTCTTTTAGGGAGAGTTTTGACATCATCAAAAAGGGGGAAATTGTTGGGAATAAAATTTATGTTTTGATGATAATTCATCATATTTACTCAGAATATTATCATAACCTCATTGATGAAGTGCTGAAGCTAGCTGTTATAGTTAAAAGCTAAAAGATGTCTAGAATTGAATGTATAGGTTTTACTAGAGTCTGATATTTGTATAGGCTACATCAGACAAGCATTGTAATAGTTTGTGTGTCGTGAAACTGAAAACTGGAAGTCATTTAGAAAACTGGAAATCGTTAAGATAAACAAACTGACTCAGAGTACACCAATATATAACTGAAGAAGATATGTTCACTGAGGGACACTGACTCGGTTGGCTTATCTAGAAGATTGAAGAATGAGGGTCACAGACTCAGTTATAGAAGATTGAAAAACTGAGAGTTCAAACTCAGTTATGAAGATTACAAGTCGAGACTATAAAGTTAAACTTCAGGCAAGTTTGTGGTGACCTGAACTGACTTTATGGATCTTGTGTGAAGACCTAAGAATTATAAGGACATTGAATTCTTAGAAGATAAACGCTTATGGTGTACTCTGATTAAGTCAATTATAATCCGATATGAACTGGAGTACTGATATTTGAAGAAGAGTAAAATCTCAGTTAATGCTCCATGTCAGTCAAGAAACTGACAATTGATGTACACAAGATAAAAAGCGATCAAGAAACTCGTTTTATATGTTAGTAACCAACAAAGCTGATTATGCGATCGAGCGTTGTAAAGAAAACAATCTTATTGGATGAAACACTAACACATCAGAATGGTCAGAAAATATAGCCGTTACAAGGTAGAATTACATACGAAGATTTAACAGAACTATCAAGATTTAACACTTGAAGAGATTCTTGATATGATCTTGAACACTTGTTGATCTTGATAGTTCTGTTAAATCTTCGTATGTAATATACCTTGTAACGGCTATATTTTCTGACCATTCTGATGTGTTAGTGTTTTATCCAATAAGATTGTTTTCTTTACAACGTTCGACTGCATATTTATCGATTTGTTGGTTATCGATATATAAAACTCGAGTTTATCGATCGCTTTTATATCTTGTGTACATCAATTGTCAGTTTTAGCTGCTATCATCTCTGCGCTATAACAAGATCATATAAAGAATCTCTTCAAGTGTTCAAGCTACACAGAATTTATCCAGATTCAAACACTTTGAAGAACCACAAACAAGAATCAATTTATTGATTCTCAGCCCAACTTTGATTCTACATCAAAGGTTTAGACTGTTAAGCAAACCGGGAAGGTTTCGTCAAGGACGGTTGTTACAAGCAGTCGGGTAGACTGTGTTTGTGGTGGTAGCTGGTGAAGAGGCATACGTAACCATTCAAGGACCAGTGTTCAAGCAATTGAAGAGCAGCAATTCTACCTGTTTTACAACTGTTTAGATAGTGAAGCTAGGGATTAGCCAAGGACTATTGTTTAGGACTTTTTGTAACAGTTCACCTCAAGAAGTTCTAGTGGAATTTTCCTCTACACCACACGGGAAGAGACGACTGACAGGATTACACCACCTGGAACCTCTATAATATTTGTCTTATTTACTTTACGCATTTACTTATTTACATAGCATTTACTTATAGCATTCTGATAATTGATTGTTATACAACTTATTGTTCACAGACTGACATTCACCAGAATTCAGTTCTACACACTTAGCTCTCACATAGAATAACAAGAACAAGAAAAAGACTAAAATCATATCCGTTGCCAGTTGACTCAGTTTTTGCTTAAGTCAGTTTGACCTAAACTCAGCTTAGTCAGCTTAACTCCACACAAGTTTTAACTGAACCTTAATTTGTTTCAAATCCAGTTTTTGGTGACAACTTTACTCACCCCCCCCCTCTCTCTAAACTTCTGTTAGCCTTTCCAAGGGACCAACACATCTATTGAAGGGCAGTCAGAAAGGATGATCTCAAAACGTACTAAAGGAACAGTAACTACATTTTGCTTAATTCTGCTTTGTACCTCTTGAATTTTGTAGTTTGAACCTCCTCAATGTCTTTTGAATCGATTTCTGAAAACTTCCACTTCCAGTATGCCAAATCAGTGTATTCAGATACTCTTTGGAATATTCTTTTGGCAAAGAGTCTGTTAAAGTCAGGCATGGTTTCATTTGCCCTGGGCTCCCCAAAGTACTTCTCAAGTCTGTCCCTGGCTTATGCAATGTGTGAGTCAGCAAACTTGAGATTTTTGTACGGACCCCATTGGTATTGTTTATTCATTCTCGCCATAGGGATGAAGAAATTTGCCATATATTTGAAGTCGTCTTGTTGGTCAGTTGGCAAGTCTTCTGGTCCTTTTGTAGAAAGTGGTATGGCTGAACTTGGTCTGCTGGTTCCACCACTTTGCTGGAGAGGGGCATGTTGTCTTTTGATGTCATTGTATATTTTGGCCATGTCAACTCTCCTCTTTTTATCCTGGTAGCTTATCCAATCTGCCCATGCTTAATCTTGCGTCTGATTTGGATACAACCCATCTTGAACTCTGAAGAATTCTCTCACACGATATAGGATCTCAGCCTCATATTCTTGCATGTTTCTGTGAGTTGGGAAACTTCTTTTCTCTCTACTTGTGATGGTTCTGGGTTCTTTTGCTGACCTCCTTTGATGACTTGATCCAGATCTTTGATGTCCAGGTCTTTGCTGTCCACCTGATCTATCTCTATCATCATCCCTTCTTTGAATAGGATGGGGAAATCCTATACAAGGTTCATTTGAGGCATTCTCTCTTTCTTCTCTAGTCTTTCTTTGTTGTTCCTCTGCTTCATTTCTGATTCTTATTTCTCTGTCCCTTGCTCTCAGATGTTCCTCTGTAAAATTTGGGGGTCTTATCGCTGATCCTTCATGCTTGTTTGTTTCCCCCTTTTTGGCAGCATCATCCCTTTGCTGGAGTAAGATGCTGTTTGTAGCCTCTGTTGTTCCAATCAGAGAGTCCAATTTCGACTCAATGGATGTAAATTTGTTGTCGTGATCAGTCAGTTTCTCAGTGACACTGCGAAATCTGGTGCCGAATGCCAATGCCATTGAATCATTTTCTTAGGAAATGTGTTGTCTGAGACCTACAAGGTTGTTGGTAATATTGATGTTGAGTTGTCTCATCAGATTTCCTTTTTGTTGGACAACAACATTCTGTGCATCAATGTACTCTGCAATGGCCTAGAACTTTTGCTCAATAGAGTAACTTTTATCATTGAATGCTGAAGTCATGGATCTGAGTTGCATGGCTTGTTATTACAATTCTTCAGCCAGTAGATATGTAGCTTTTTCAAAAGTCTCATTAGAGATGCCAGTGGCTACCTGAGAGAGTTTTTGTCGGATGTCAGCTGGTTCTGGTTATGTTTCCTATCCTCTGTCTTGATGTTGAGTAACATCTGCATCGATTTCCAAATCATCAAGTATTTGGGTGGATGTGTGTGCTGGTGTGGTTTGAGCTGCTATTCCCCCTTGCTCTGTCTTTGGGTATTTCCTTGGTGGCAAAGGCGGTGAGCGATGTCTAATACTACTATCGGCTGAATAGTAGTATCCACAGGAGTTTGTGGAATTTTCTCAGGGTTGTTAGCTGGCTTAGTTTGTGATGTTGGTGAGGTTGTCTCAGCTGCTGTTGACTTTGCTGGACCTTGTGGTTGTAGAAATGAACTTAGGAGAATGTTATCATCAATTACATCTGGTGTAGGGGTATCCACTTCTCCTTGTTTATCACCATCATCAGCGTGGGGATTATCATCATCATTGTCATCATGATCATCACCATCATCCTGATCAGCGTTGTCCTGAACATCTTCACCGTCTTCCAAGTCATCACTGTTTTGGTCAGGGATCTGTGGCAGTTTTGCCTTTGCTGCATCAACCATGTCCCAGAGTGGAGACTCATTAAGTACACTAACTAGGGTAGTGATTCCCAGAAAGTTTAAAAACCAGGCCTCCGCAGAGAGCATGCGTTCGGAGTCTTGAAGTTGTGTTCTGGAATCCCCTTCCTTCCATTCAAGATATTCTACAATTCTATCATCAATGTCATTTGCAGACATTTGTCCAGGTTCTTCTCGAGTTTCTTCATCGTTATCTCCAGCATCGCTTTCAGTCTCCTTATATGGGGGTTGTTCATTTTCACTACCACTTTCTTCCTGTGGTTGTTCTGCTTCACTTTCAGAGTCTTCCTTTTCTTCTTCATCAATTAACTGTCCAAATTTTTCTTTGTCCACATTTCTTTGAACTTTTTGCTTCTTTCCTTGGCCAGAGGGGTGTGTTGTGGTTTTCTTTCTCTTCCCTCCTTCTGCTTGCTTTTGTTGTTTGACATAAGTGAACATGATTTTGGATACATGCATCTTATGGAGATGTATCACAGGAACCTTCAAACATTGCAAAGTAGTTGTATTCCATAAGATTTCTTCACCCAGAAAATCCCCATGTTCTTCTTCCTTTTCTCTGCTAATCGCTTGTTGGCAGCAGTTTCTTCTTCCTGGATTTGTTCTTTTATTCTCTGGAAGAAGTAGGATGCCCAATTGAACTCTAACTTATTGTAGATGATTCCCATTAGTCGCATTCTGGCCTCTGTCATGACATTATTTTCTCCTAGCTTTCCTTCAATGCTCTTTCCAATTAGGGCACTGAACTCACTGAATGGTAACTTTAGGGCAGATCTAAGGAAATTGACCTTCTTAGATCCTGGGTTTGCAGTTTTGACGATTTTTGTCCAGAAATCATCCAAGTTTTGTGGCCCTAAGGTTACTTTTGCTTGGCCCTTATTTGAAATTTTAAGATGAGTACAAATTACCTTTGCTGCAATGACCACTTCTATGCCGTTGACAGATGCAATGATCTTGTCTTATTCCCATTCATCACCTTCTTCTGCAATGAGCCCAGAAACATATTTTGCAGTTTTCCAGAAGGAGATTAGACTTTCATAGCAAATTTTGGTTATTGGAGGATTTAGAAAGGTCGATAACTTTAGGTTTTTGCATCCTACTGCCAGTCGCTTTGCTTCCTCGTCATTTCCACATAGTTTTAAGTAGTGTTCTTCTTGAAAGAACGATCCAGTTGCAATCAAATTTTCATACCCAGCTTGGGTGTTTGAGGAGGATGAAGCCATTGTTGAAAGTTAAGAGAAATTTTGAAGGAGAGCTTTGAATTTGCAATAGAATTTTTGATTTGCAAAAGAGCGTAAAGATTTCTGAAATACCTCTAAGTGTTGTTTATATAGGGTAATTTGGGTAGTGTGAACGTGGTTTGAATGTGGAAGGATTTTAGGACATAATGGCGTGATTTTGTGTATATGAATCCCGATATTCGAGTGAAGTAGGGGAGTGGATTGAGGTAACTAATGATAAATCCTGGGAATCAAGGCGTTTATAATCAGAGAAATAATATGGTTACCTCCATAATTGTAAATTGATCTCCACGTGTATAATCTTCCACAGTATAATTCTCCATTAACCTTATTCTCCACGTGTATAAAACTTGATTTGGTTCACACTTTAATTTGCCCATTTCTCCATTCTTCATTTCGGTGGAGTGCCTTGGCTGGTCACTTAGCCGATGTAGTAAATTTTTCACTGAGCTACTTTAGTCTACCGTTCCTAACAATCACTGAAGTTAACTTCGCCGAGTACCAGTGCCTTACCTGCTACATCTCCTGTAATGGCAATGGTTTAACCAGCTGATGAAGTCACTTGGCTGATTACTCCAGTTAGCTGTTCTTTGGTACTTAGTCATTTTCAATCATTCCCAACTCAAATCTTAACAAGCTAAATTTTTCATGACTGAGTGGTTTAGTGAAGATGTCAGCCAATTGATCTTCAGTGGGTATGTATTTTAGCATGACATCTCATTTATGAACATGATCTCTGATAAAATGATGTTTCACATCAATGTGCTTTGTTCTTGAATGCAACACTGGATTTTCAGTGATAGATATGGCACTTGTGTTGTCACACATGATTGGAATTGTCTTTTCCTCTATTCCATAATCCCTTAGCTGTTGTCTAATCCATAGCATTTGTGCACAAAGAATCACTCTTCGCTATATATTCTCCTTGGTTGTTGATGTAGATATAGAGTTTTGCTTTTCTTGAACCAAGAGACTAGTCTGGTGCCTAGCATCTGGCATGTTCCAGAAGTGCTTTTTCTATCTATCTTACATCCAGCATAGTCAGAGTTTGAATATGATATCAACTTGAATCCTCCATCTTTTGGATACCAAATTCCAACATTGATGGTGTTCTTCAGGTATTTGATTATTCTTTTGGCTGCTTGAAGATGTGATTCTTTTAGTTGAGCTTGAAATCTTGCACATACACCTACTGTAAAAGCTATATCAGGTCTTCTTTCAGTTAGATAAATTAGTTATCCAATGATTCCTCTATACATTTTCTGATCAACATCTTTTCTAGCTTCATCTTTTCCAAGAATGACTCTTGCACACATTGGTGTATCCGCTTTGTCACTTGTGTCCATACCATATTTGTGTATTAAGTCATTTGTATACTTGTCTTGACTGATAAAAATACCATCCTTCATTTGTTTCACTTGAAGACCAAGAAAGTAATTTAACTCTCCCATCATGCTCATCTGAAATTTGCTCTTCATCAGATTTGCAAATTTCTCACACAGTTTTCATCCTCTGATCCAAAGATGATGTCATCAACATAGATTTGTACTAGCAAGGTACTTGATCCTTCTTCTAATTTGAACAGGGTTTTATCTATAGGTCCCTTGTTGAATCCATTCTTGATCAGAAATTGTGATTGTAATATCCCGGATTTTTTCGACTTCTTAATTTATTGGTAAAGGATTCAAATAAGGATTTATTTATAATTAAGAAGGGATTTTATAATTATTTTATAATTCCTTAATTTTAATCCCTACCTTGGCAATTAAAAGGATCTTACTTCCTTTTCCTTTTCCTTTTTTTCCTCAAAAACACGTGAAACTCCCTTCCCACCCCCCTAGCCGCCGTCGCCCTCTTGTGAAGAGAAGGAGGGAAATCTCTCCTTCGTGTTAAGGATTGTTGCTGCCGTCGTCGTTGTCGTCGATATAGATTCGAGCTTCGTTGAGGAACGATTCTAACTTGTAAGGGCTGTCAGAAACGCAGCAATTCCGGTAAGAATATTTCTACGTTTTGCTGTCAAGTTTTATTCAAGGGTGTCTACGCTTGGTTGTCCTATTTCAGGGATGTTATACGTTCATAATAGTGTGTTGTTGCATTGGTTAAAATCTATAGTTGGTAAGATACTGTTGTATGGAGATTTATGGGCTTAAAATGTTGTATTTGCTGCTGTTTTGTTGTGAAACGGCTCATAAATCACGTGTAGAATTGTTAGGGTTCGAGATGAAACCCAGGTGGACGGGCGCCCAGGGCCTTACGACGGGCGTCGCTTTGATTTCGATTCAGGCGGCGTCTGAGTTACTGGACGGACGTCTGAGGGGTTGTTTTACATTCAGTATCTAACTTCGTTAGAGTGGACGGGGTGCAGGTTTTACGGGACGGGCGTCGCCTGGGTATTTCCTTGGACGAAGCGTTTGGGTTACGGGACGGACGTCTGAGGGTCATTTACATTCAAGATCTAATTACGTTAAAGTGGACGGGCGTCGAGACATTACAGATGGGCGTCCGATATTTTGGGACGGGCGCCCAACAATCTTGGGACGGGCGTCCGGTCTTCCAAACGGGCGTCTGGTCTATGTTGTTTTCCTTCTTTGGTAACTGTGGTTCAATATCGTGAATTTGTTTTGGGAGTCATGTCTTGATGGGTCAGGGGATTGACGTCACTGTGGGGATTTGGATTTTAGGCATTGAGGTTTGTAGACCTTAGTGGTTGGGCCGGATAGGGTAGCACCCAAAGCCGGGAACCCGGGAAGGTTTCCTTACAACTTCAATGACCTTAGCGTATTTGGGGAGTTGCAGACATTGGTATGGTCGGGCCGGATAGGGTAGCACCCGAAGCCGGGAACCCGGGAAGGTTTCCTTGCACCCCAGTATGCGATGGTCCATTTAATTAATGGTACCATTGGATGACCTTTAGGATCCTCCTCTATAGGGTTTACCCTTTTGAGGGATGTGCACATACAGGACCTTTAGGTGGATAGTTGTGATGTATGGTATCCGTTATGGATTGCTCGTAACTTCTATAGATTGGTTGAGTCCTTCATAAATTGTGGTACTTTTCATGGGTTGGCTTTACCTTACGCATACTAGATTTATTCTTACTCAACTTTATAGTTGACGGTTTTGCTTTTGCTTGACCCTGCTATGATCCATTTTTGGGGAGCAGATTCTTAGCAGGTACTTATATGGATATCTGCTTGTTGCTGGGTTGTCGCGGGGTTTGAGAGCCACGTAGTCACAGTCAAAGGCTTGCATTTTATTTGGATTTCTTTCTTTTAAAAACCTTGAAATTTTGGATCATTCGCACATTTTCATATTTCTGTTGAGAGACTGTAATTACTTTAAACCTTTTAATAATGAATGGTAAATGTTTATTTTCTGTCTGTTGTGGAATGTTGCATGTTACCGCCACGACTGGGTGTCGTGATGAGTGGCACCACAGTAACCAATACCGGCGGCCGACGGGATTGGAAACCGGGGTGTTACAAAGTGGTATCAGAGACGTTCGACTCCAGGACCACCACCTAAAATGAACCTTAAGAATAAATTTACTAAAATAAGCACAGTGAGGATGTGTGGGGTAGGTATTGAGTTCTATGTAGGGAAGGTACGGTAAGTTCTATTGTATGTGAAATATTCTGTGGCATGATATAGGTAATAATTGAATGTATGATTGTTTACTTTTGTAGTTTTGTTTAGCTATGCCTCCTAGCAAGTTCGCATGTTTTGAGGTTAGGTCTAGTTACATCTGAGGTAATTGACAGCAAATTTGTGCAACCATCAGGAGAGTTAGTACCATGTACTAAGTTGTATAGAGATGTACCATTAGTGATTTTGGGAGTCAACTTGTCGGTTGACTTGATCGAGTTCCCTCTCGAGAACTTCGACATTATTTTGGGTATGGATTGGTGGAACTGGCATAAAGCCAAAATTGACTGTGAGCAGAAGAAGGTGACTTTGAGAGGTCCTGAAGGGGTGCGGATATCTTACAAGGGATTTGTGGATAAACCTAATGTGAAGATTATTCCGGTGATGACTTTGAGGTCTCTCGTCGAGAAAGGGTACCCGTTGTTTATGTGTCACGTACATGATGTAAGCACGGGGGATCCTAAACTAGCGGACATTGATGTAGTCCGTGATTTTGGGGATGTATTCCCGGATGAGATACCAGGTATGCCACCCCAGAGGGAGGCAGAGTTTGCAGTGGAGTTGATGCCCGGGACCAGACCGATATCGAAAGCACCATATCGTATGGCACCTAAAGAATTAGCGGAACTGAAGCTACAATTGGAAGAACTGCTCGATAAGGGGTACATCCGACCGAGTGTGTCACCGTGGGGAGCACCGGTGTTGTTTGTGAAGAAGAAGGATGGTAGTATGCGGTGGTGTGTATTGATTACCGGGGAGCCGAACAACGTCACGCGATGAAGAACAAATATCCGTTACCAAGGATCGATGACTTGTTCGATCGCCACGAAGCGGTATTTTTCGAAGATTGATTTGCGATCGAGGTATCACCATTTCAGGAGTAGCAGATGCGGATATCCCAAAGACCGCATTTGCATTCGTGCACGGACATTACGAATTCACGGTCATGCCTTTCGGATTGACCAACGCACGCAGCGATTTTCATGGATTTGATGAACCGGGTATTGAGACCCTACTTGGACCGCTTTGTAGTAGTCTTTATTGGCGACATCCTGGTCTACTCTAAGACTAAGGAAGAACATGCCGAGCACCTGAGGCTCGTATTGCAGATTTTACGGGAGAAACAACTGTATGCGAAACTGTCTAAATGTGAATTCTGGTTGGAACGAGTGGCATTCTTGGGGCATGACGTCTTGAAAGACGGTGTATCCGTTGACCCGAGCAAGATAGAGGCAGTGGCGAGATGACCAACACCTAAGAATGTTGCAGAAATTCGAAGCTTCTTGGGTTTGGCTGGATATTACCGAAGATTTGTAAAAGACTTTTCCAATATTGCGAGATCGATGGATCGCATTGATGCGAAAGAGAACCGGTTTAAGTGGGATGACAATTGCGAGATGGCGTTCCAACTACTCAAAGAACGGTTGACTACAGCTCCGGTGTTAGCTTTGCCGGATGGGAATGAGGACATCGAGGTTTATACCGATGCATTGAAGAATGGCCTGGGTTGTGTGTTGATGCAACGGAGGCGAGTGATCGCGTATGCATCAAGGCTGCTTAAGCCGTATGAGAGTAACTACCCAACCCACGACTTAGAGTTGGCAGCTGTGGTCTTCGCATTGAGGATATGGCGACACTACTTGTATGGAATAACTTTCAAGTGTGTTTGAGATCACAAGAGCCACAAGTACATATTCACACGAAGGAGCTCAATATGCGTCGAGGCGTTGGTTGGAGTTAATTAAAGATTATGACATGGAAATCCAATACGACGAAGGGAAGGCCAATGTAGTGGCGGACGCTTTGAGTCGGAAATCGATTCATTCCTTGTGCGATGAAGTAGCTCGGATCAGACTGCGGGAAGAGTTGGTCCGCATGGATATTTGTGTCATCCAGAAAGGCGGAGATAAAAGCGACTTCGTCTTGCAACCCGAATTATACGCTGAGATCCGGGTGAGACAAGTGGGTGACAAGGTGATCGAGGCAAGGAAGGCCAAGATTGGTACAGATGGGGCAGCTGATTTTACGTTACACGAGGATGGTAGTATCCGGTTTAAGGGTCGGTGGTGTCACTACTAGAATTTCCCGGATTTGTGACGAATTTTTGTGACGAAAAATGTTCGTCACAAATTTCCGACAATATTGCTACGAATTAGCGACAAACCACATAATGCTTTTTCTTTGCAATACATTTAGACAACATTGTGACAAAATATGCACGTGGCAAAATGTATGTGACTATTTTGTCACAAATATTTGCGCCAAATTCGGGCGCCATAATTTATGAGAATTTTGTGACAAAATGGATTGGTCATAAAAGTCTTCGTTGCTAATATGATGCTAACCAGCATATCTGTCCACATCGCAAAATTGTCACATATATCCGACAATATTGCTATGAATTAGCGACAAACCGCATAATTCTTTTCTTTTTCAATAAACTGAGACAATTTTGTGACAAAATATGTACGTGGCAAAATGTAAATGACTATTCTATCACAACTCTTTGCGCCAAATTCGGGCGCCATAATTTGTGATAATTCTGTGACAAAATTGTTTGGTCATAAAAGTCTTCATTGCTAATCTGACGCTAACCGACATATATGTCCACATCGCAAAATCTTCACATATTTTCGACAATATTGCTACAAATTTCCCGGATTTGTGATGAAAATTTGTGACGAAAATAGTTCATCACTATTTTTGCGGCATCATTTCTACAAATTAGTGACAAAACATAAAAAGATTATTGATTAGTGATTTCAACCCGGAGCTCATCAATTATTCGGTTGATGATTTCAAACCCAAGGCTTGTTAGTGGTTTCAAGATTTTGAACCCGAGGTTCATTATTGAGTAGTGATTTCAAAACCGGGGTTCCTTAGTTAGTTGATGATTTCAAACCCAAGGTTTGTTAGTTATTTCAAGATTTTAACCCGAGATTCGTTATTGAGTAGTGATTTCAATCCGAGGCTCGTTAATTATTCGGTTGATGATTTCAAACCCGAGGTTTGTTAGTTATTTCAAGATTTTAAACCCGTGGTTTGTTATCGAGTAGTGATTTCAAACCCGGGGTTCCTTAGTTAGTCGGTTGATGATTTCAAACCCAAGGTTCATTATTGAGTAGTTATTTCAAACTTGGTGTTCGTTAGTTAGTCGGTTGATTATTTCAAACCCAAGCTTCGTTAGCTAGTTCAAGATTTCAAACCCGAGGGTCGTTATTTAGTAGTAGATTTCAAAGCCGAGGTTCATTATTGAGTTGTTATTCAAACTCGGGGTTCGTTATTGAGTAGTAATTTCAAACCCGGGGTTCGTTCGTTAGTCGGTTGAAACCCGAGCTTTGTTATTGAGTTCATGATGTGAAACTCGAGGTTTGTTAGTGAGTTAATGATTCGAAGCCTCAGGTTCGTTAGTTAGTCATGAGTTAATGATTTGAAACTCGATATTCGTTATTGAGTTCATGATATGAAACCCGAGGTTCGTTAGTTAGCTAGGCATGAGTCAATGATTTGAAACCCGAGGTTCGTTAGTGAGTTAACGGTTTGAAACCCGAGGTTCGTTAGTGAGTTCATGGTATGAAACCCGAGGTTCGTTAATGAGTTCATGGTATAAAACCCGATAGCGTGTTAATGATTCGATACTCAAGGTTCGTTAGTTAGTCATGAGTTAATGATTTGAAACATGAGTTTTGCTAGTGAGTTAATCATTTGAAACCCAAGGTTCGTTAGTTAAACGGTTGATAAATATTATTTAAAAATATGACAACAAAGTCTCTGAGATATAACACCCATCGTTCAAAAATTTATACGACTTAATCCCTAATTAAAGTCGGTATCTCTTATTCCTCTTCCTCTCTTCTTCCTCGGTTTTGAATTTTTCCTCCGGTGCCATTTGCCGCCGCTCATCTCCTCTCCGCCGGTGCTACTCCTCCTTTCTATGCCATTTCTCTGCCCCTCAAACGCCAGCCTGCAGAAGCAATTTCGCTCCTTTAAAGCCGACCAGCAGCAGCAACAAGCTCCTCTACTGTGGTCCTACTCCACCTCCTCGCCAGTTAAGCATCAACTGTTGCATTATTTATTTTATATTTTTAATTTTTTAATTTATTGTTCTAAGTAGCTGCACTTTTCTGCCATATTAATTGGCTTATTATTGCTCCAATTAAGAGGATTTCGAAGAAAGAAAATAGAATTGAAGTTTGTTTTAGTATGTGATATTTTATTTTTCTGCAATGGTGTTTTCTGTTGCTGTCTATTTTCGGGTAGTCAAGCAATTTGCCGTGGTTACTTGTCGGACCTTTGCTTTTCTCATCTCTTTATAATAAGTAGCTAACAATTTCTTCCCTAAAGAATAAGTTTCTTGTTGTTTTTGTTATTAAAAATGTCATTATATGTTGTTCTCATGTTGCTTCTTTCTTTGAACTTGTTCTTTTAATCGGTTTTATTGTTTTCCATAAGGTTGGCATTCTGCTATGCAATTATGTTCTAATTTTTCCTTTTGTGATTAAATTTGCAATTTATTATATGAAGTGATAATGATTTTGTCTCAAGCTGGAAGAAGCGAATCGTAGTTTAAATCCTGAAATTCTCATATATGGTTTGTTACCTTTAGATACTAAAGAATGTGGAGGTTAGTTGCTGCAGGTTGACTTGAGAGAATATGTCGAGAAGAATGAATTTGTTTATGATGTTGTGTTGGATGAAGAAGTATCTAATGATGAAGTTATTCAAGAATTTTGAAAACCTTAATATTTTACCAGATACTTATTGTATTTGTGCTCATGATTCTTTTTAATCGTTCTTCATCGAACCATTTTTAGGTCTATCATGAAGCAGTGGAACCCATTGTTCCTATCATCTTCCAGCGTACAAAAGCAACTTGCTTTGCTTAACAGACAGGTACATAACTTGTGCATTCTTTCAGATACACTTTGATTTTAAGTTCTCTTTAGCTTCCCAGAAACGTAACATTTGTAGATGTGGTGGTAAATTCTTGTCATGATAATGCTTGGTTTTATGTACTCTGTTTATCTCTAGGAAGCGGAAAGACCTATACCATGAAGCCCCCTTCCTCTCAGAGCATCTAGGATATTTTACAGCTCATGCTTCGTACACATACCAAACCAAGGATTTCAATTGTTCGTGAGCTTTTTCAAGATATATGGAGGAAAACTGTATGATCTCTTAAATGACAGGAAGTAAGGAGTCTCAAATACTATACTTTGGGTGAATTCATTTGCAGCCTTTAACATTTTATACATTTCCGTATACCTTTCCGTAGAAAACATTGCATGAGGGAGGAATGGCAAGCAAGCAAGTATGCATTGTGGGATTGCAAGAATCTGAGTAGTTGATGTGAAGACAATAAAAGAGCTTATCGAGAGATGTAGTGCGAAAGACGGAAGCCACAGGTACTCTTTGGTGCAAATAAGGAATCTTCCCGGTCACATGATATTCTTCAGCTTGCTGTTAAGAGGTCTGCTGATGGAAGTGAATCCAAACATGATAAGTGAAGGTCCAAATGTTCTGTATCACATTGGTGGGGGCGTCTTAGGGCCAAAGCACTTGTACAATGTGGATAATGATTTTGTGTCTACTCTACTTGAAGAATTCAAGAGCAATAAGATAGTTTTGAGCACTCGAAAATTGGTGGTCATATTGTTGGATTCAGGTAGGTGAACTCTTTTTTCTTCTTTTTGCATTTATTTGGATTATTTTGAGTGTTGGAACTGATGAAACATCTTTTACCTAGTGCGGATCAATATGGAAGTCAATTCATCCAACAAAAACTTGAAACTGTCTCAACAGAGGAGAAAAATATGGGTTTTTTTGATGAAATTTGTTCCCAAGCACTTACATTGATGATTGAAGTCTTCGGTAACTATGTGGTCCAGAAGGTATAAGATCTCTATCTTTGTTACGTTTCTCTATAATTTGCCGGCTTTTTTTAGTTAAATTCATTATCTAATAGATTATATCTATTAGTATTAATGTTTGGTACTATCATTGCCTTTCTTTCCAGTTTAGGGTTCTGATAGATCTGTTAGTCTGCTCAAATCTTTGCTTTCTTGATTTAAGTTAACCTTTGGGGAGACTACCGGACGTGGAGTAAATCTGATCAACGTGTGTTGGAATCTTACAACTCTGTCCGCTTCTTCACCTGTGAGTAATCGTTATATCTGTGTCTGTTGAGAATAATTCTTATGTGTTGTAGTCTGAGATTTTGAAGTTAACAGGCTGTGTCGTTTCATTTTTTTTAAATGGAAGGACTTGCTTGTTATTTTTTGTGAAGCTTATTTATCATTGCACTTGTTAAAGCATTTTACACTCCTTTTTTGTTTATGTTGTTGATGCTACTGACAGACATTCTCTAGGGATAAATGAAGTTGTGTTCACATTTATTCTCATTTGTTCTATTTTCAGTGACTTGTGGAGTTAAAAGTAGTTTAACTCTGCCTAGTAGATTAAGCTGAGAAATTGTTTTACTGACACATTTAATAGATATATTTTGAGTTTAGACTTTAGTTGATACATGATTTGCTGTTTTGTGTAGAACAAATGTGCCTGGCTTATGCAAACCATTTTGATCAAGTTTAAGATTTGTCTTGCATTCGATTTTGGTCAAGATGATGATCTGTTTGGCTGCTATCCGTGTTCTACCTGCAACATGTACTCACTGAGTTCAGTTAGGGTGAGAGATGTTTTCTTCTTACTAAGAGTATATGCACAGTATAAATAATCAACAATGTTTTAGGATAACTGTTGTGATTAGTGATTATGTTTTTTCGATGAAACTATGAGTTAAACCCATACTATACTTGATGAACTAACCTTAGAAAGAAGAATATGATGATAAGGAACCTCTTGTCCTCGTGGTACTTGTCCTTCTGGTACTTGTCATTGCAACTATTAATTTTGACACAACAATTCGTTACAAATTTGTCAATATACTTTGTCACAATTTTGTCGTAAAACACTTTCAAAATTGTAGCAAAATTGGTAGCAAAATTGTCACATGAATTCATCACATAATAGTCACTAAAATCTTGTCACAATTTTATTGTAAACATTCGTCACAAATTCATATCAAATTTGTGAGATATGGTTATCACTATTTCATCAAAAAATTAGGTTACAAAATTGTCGTATTTTTTCATCACACATTTGTCGCTATTTTATGAAGCAACTTTGACACAACAATCCATTACAAACTTATTGGAAAATTTTTGTCACACATCCGTTGCAAAATATAATTTTTGTCGTAGATTCATCACCAAAAGTTTTGTCACAGCTATGTCTCAAAGTATGACTTTCGTCACAATTTTGGCACGAAACTTAGTGACAAAGTTAATTTCGACTCAAAAATTTGCAACGGGGTGTTCCGTGACGGAAATATGTTTCGTCACAGATTCGTCACAAACGAGCGTTAGTGATGAATTTGTGACGAAAACCACCGTCACAAATCCGAGAAATTCTAGTAGTGTGTGTACCAGCCGACGAAGAACTCAAGAGGCGGATCTTGAGTGAAGCCCATAGTACGCCTTATTCGGTTCATCCGGGAGGAGACAAACTTTATAAGGACCTTAAGAAAACCTTTTGGTGGCCCAATATGAAACGCGAAGTAGCAGAATTTGTGTCAAAGTGCTTGACTTGTCAGAAGGTCAAGATTGAACATCGACGGCCACAGGGCATGCTGCAGCCGTTGGATGTGCCAGTTTGGAAGTGGGATTCCATCTCTATGGATTTCGTATGCGGATTACCGAGGAGCCCTAAAGGGAATAACATGATTTGGGTCATTGTGGATAGACTGACCAAAGCGGCGCATTTCATTCCGATGAAAGACACTTGGAGTAAGACGGAGTTGGCTATGGCGTACCGGAGAAATATTGTGAGACTACATGGTATACACAAAGCAAACATTGTGTCGAGATAGAGATGCGAGATTCATATCTCGGTTTTGGCGAGAGCTACAGCGGCCTTAGGGGACGGAGCTACGAATGAGTCTGACTTTTCACCTGCTACCGATGGTCGACGGAGAGGACCATACAAACTTTGGAAGACATGCTAAGGGCATGTGTATTAGGATTCAAAGGCTCTTGGGAGGAAAAGCTCGACCTTATTGAGTTTTCATACAGCAACAGCTACCATGCGAGTATTAAGATGGCACCTTTTGAGGCACTTTATGGTAGGAAGTGCAAGAGTCCGGTTTGTTGGGACGATTCGTCCGTGGCAGCGATTTTGGGACCGCAGATGCTCGAAGATACGATTAAACAGGTGCAGATAATCTGAGAAAAGATGAAGGCTGCCCAAGATAGGCAGAAGAGTTATGCAGACTTACATCGCCGGGATATTGAGTTCGCCGTGGGCGATAAAGTATTGCTATGAGTATCACCAACCAGAGGAGTGATGCGTTTTGGCAAGAAAGGGAAGTTGAGTCCCAAGTACGTGGGGCCATATGAGGTCTTGGACCGCATAGGTGAAGTAGCATATCGACTAGCTTTGCCACCGGCGTTGGATAAGGTGCATAACGTGTTTCATGTATCTCAATTGCGCAAGTACGTGAGTGATCCTTCTCACGTGATTGAACCGGAGGTGGTTGAGCTAGATCAGTCCTTGACTTACGAAGAGGTACCGGTGCAGATATTAGATAGCAAGGCACGGAAAACAAGGGACGTGAGGTTAGCATCGTCAAGGTTTTATGGTCTAACCATGCCACCGAGGCGACATGGGAAGTCGAGGATACTATGCGTGAAGTACCCGCATTTGTTCTCTTAAGGTATGCAATTTTCAAGCCTTGTTCGTTAAATCCTTTTTGCTTATCTTCGGGGACGAAGGGTGTTTTAAGGGGGGGTGGAGCAACGCCCGGTACGAACCCGAACTTCGAGGACGAAGTTTTGTCTTAAGGGGGGGAGGATGTAATATCCCGGATTTTTTCGACTTCTTAATTTTTTGGTAAAGGATTCAAATAAGGATTTATTAATAATTAAGAAGGGATTTTATAATTATATTATAATTCCATAATTTTAATCCCTACCTTGGCAATTAAAAGGATCTTACTTCCTTTTCCTTTTTTCCCCAAAAACACGTGAAACTCCCTTCCCCCCCCCCCCCCCTAGCCGCCGTCGCCCTCTTGTGAAGAGAAGGAGGGAAATCTCTCCTTCGTGTTAAGGATTGTTGCTTCCGTCGTCGTTGTCATCGATATAGATTCGAGTTTCGTTGAGGAGCGGTTCTAACTTGTAAGGGCTGTCAGAAACGCAGCAATTCCGGTAAGAATATTTCTACGTTTTGCTATCAAGTTTTATTCAAGGGTGTCTACGCTTGGTTGTCCTGTTTCGGGGATGTTATACGTTCATAATAGTGTGTTGTTGCGTTGGTTAAAATCTATAGTTGGTAAGATACTGTTGTATGGAGATTTATGGGCTTAAAATGTTGTATTTGCTGCTGTTTTGTTGTGAAACGGCTCAGAAATCGCGTGTAGAATTGTTAGGGTTCGAGATGAAACCCAGGTGGACGGGCGTCCAGGCCTTACGGGCGGCGCGCCCGCTTTGATTTCAGATTGAGACAGCGTCTGAGGTTACCTCGACGGACGTCTGGAGGGTTATTTACATTCGGATCTAACCGTTAGAGTGGGCGAAGTGCAGGTTTTACGGACGGGCGTACGCCTCAGGTAATTTCTTGGACGAGCGTTTGGGTTACCTGGACGGACGTCTGAGGGGTCATTTTACATTCAGGATCGAATTCTGTTAAAGTGGACGGGCGTCCGGGGATTCTGGACGGACGTCCCATATTTTGGGACGGGCGTCCAACAGAGTACTGGGACGGGCGTCCGGTCTTCCAAACGGGCGTATGGTCTATGTTGTTTTCCTTCTTTGGTAACTGTGGTTAGATCTCATGAATTTGTTTTGGGAGTCATGTCTTGATGGGTCAGGGGATTGACGTCACTGTGGGGATTTGGATTTTAGGCATTGAAGTTTGTAGACCCTAGTGGTTGGGCCGGATAGGGTAGCACCCAAAGCCGGGAACCCGGGAAGGTTTCCTTACGACTTCAATGACCTTAGCATATTTGGGGAGTTGCAGACATTGGTATGGTCGGGCCGGATAGGGTAGCACCCGAAGCCGGGAACCCGGGAAGGTTTCCTTGCACCCAAGTATGCGATGGTCCATTTAATTAATGGTACCATTGGATGACCTTTAGGATCCTCCTCTATAGGGTTTACCCTTTTGAGGGATGTGCACATTCGGGACCTTTAGGTGGATAGTTGTGATGTATCGTATCCGTTATGGATTGGTCGTAACTTCTATAGATTGGTTGAGTCCTTCATAAATTGTGGTACTTTTCATGGGTTGGCTTTACCTTACGCATACTAGATTTATTCTTACTCAACTTTATAGTTGACGGTTTTGCTTTTGCTTGACCCTGCTATGATCCATTTTGGGGGAACAGATTCTTAGCAGGTACTTCTATGGATATCTGCTTGTTGCTGGGATGTCGCGGGGTTTGAGAGCCACGTAGTCACAGTCACACGCTTGCATTTTAATTGGATTTCTTCCTTTTAAAAACCTTGAAAGTTTGGATCATTCGCACATTTTCATATTTCTGTTGAGAGACTGTAATTACTTTAAACCTTTTAATAATGAATGGTAAATGTTTATTTTCTGTCTGTTGTGGAATGTTGCATGTTATCGCCACGACTGGGTGTCGTGATGAGTGGCACCACAGTAACCAATACCGGCGGCCGACGGGATTGGAAACCGGGGTGTTACAAAGTGGTATCAGAGACGTTCGACTCCAGGACCACCACCTAAAATGAACCTTAAGAATAAATTTACTAAAATAAGCACAGTGAGGATGTGTGGGGTAGGTATTGAGTTCTATGTAGGGAAGGTACGGTAAGTTCTATTGTATGTGAAATATTTTGTGGCATGATATAGGTAATAATTGAATGTATGATTGTTTACTTTTGTAGTTTTGTTTAGCTATGCCTCCTAGCAAGTTCGCATGTTTTGAGGTTAGGTCTAGTTACATCTGAGGTAATTGACAGCAAATTTGTGCAACCATCAGGAGAGTTAGTACCATGTACTAAGTTGTATAGAGATGTACCATTAGTGATTTTGGGAGTCAACTTGTCGGTTGACTTGATCGAGTTCCTCTCGAGAACTTCGACATTATTTTGGGTATGGATTGGTGGGCGGCATAAAGCCAAAATTGGTGTGAGCGAAGAAGGTGACTTTGAGAGGTCTGAAGAAGTGCGGATATCTTACAAGGGATTTGTGGATAAACCTAATGTGAAGATTATTCCGGTGATGACTTTGAGGTCTCTCGTCAAGAAAGGGTACCCGTTGTTTATGTGTCACGTACATGATGTAAGCACGGGGGATCCTAAACTAGCGGACATTGATGTAGTCCGTGATTTTGGGGATGTATTCCCGGATGAGATACCAGGTATGCCACCCCAGAGGGAGGTAGAGTTTGCAGTGGAGTTGATGCCCGGGACCAGACCGATATCGAAAGCACCATATCGTATGGCACCTAAAGAATTAGCGGAACTGAAGGTACAATTGGAAGAACTGCTCGATAAGGGGTACATCCGACCGAGTGTGTCACCGTGGGGAGCACCGGTGTTGTTTGTGAAGAAGAAGGATGGTAGTATGCGGCTGTGTATTGATTACGGGAGGTGAACAACGCCACGATGAAGAACAAATATCCGTTACCAAGGATCGATGACTTGTTCGATCGCCACGGGGGCGGTATTTTCGAAGATTGATTTGCGATCGTGGTATCACCCATTTCGGGGTAGCGGATGCGGATATCCCAAAGACCGCATTTCGTGCAGCACGGACATTACGAATTCACGGTCATGCCTTTCGGATTGACCAATGCACGGCAGATTTTCATGAATTTGATGAACCGGGTATTGAGACCTACTTGGACCGATTTGTAGTAGTCTTTATTGGCGACATCTGGTCTACTCTAAGACTAAGGAAGAACATGCCGAGCACCGAGGCTCGTATTGTAGATTTTACGGGAGAAACAAGCAGTATATCTGGCTGTCTAAATGTGAATTCTGGTTTGAGCGAGTGGCATTCTTGGGGCATGAGCGTCTCGAAAGACGGTGTATCCGTTGACCCGAGCAAGATAGAGCGATGGCGAGATGGCCAACACCTAAGAATGCTTTGCAGAAATTCGAAGCTTCTTGGGTTTGGTGGATACTACCGAAGATTTGTAAAAGACTTTTCCAATATTGCGAGACCGATGTTGCATTGATGCGAGAAGAGAGCTGGTTTAAGTGGGATGACAATTGCGAGAGGCGTTCCAACTACTCAAAGAACGGTTGACTCTGGCTCGGTGTTAAGCGTTGCGGATGGGAATGAGGACATCGAGGTTTATACCGATGCATCGAAGAATGGCCTGGGTTGTGTGCTGATGCAACGGAGGCGAGTGATCGCGTATGCATCAAGGCAGCTTAAGCCGTATGAGAGTAACTACCCAACCCATGACTTAGAGTTGCCAGCTATGGTCTTCGCATTGAAGATATGGCGACACTACTTGTATGGAATAACTTTCAAGGTGTTTTCAGATCACAAGAGCCTGAAGTACATATTCACACAGAAGGATCTCAATATGCGTCAGAGGCGTTGGTTGGAGTTAATTAAAGATTATGACATGGAAATCCAATACCACGAAGGGAAGGCCAATGTAGTGGCGGACGCTTTGAGTCGGAAATCGATTCATTCCTTGTGCGATGAAGTAGCTCGCATCGATGCTGGGAAGAGTTGGACCGCATGGATATTTGTGTCATCGGCGCGGAGATAAAAGCGACCGTCTTGCAACCCGAATTATCTGGCCGAGATCCGGGTGAGACAAGTGGGTGACAAGGTGATCGAGGCAAGGAAGGCCAAGATTGGTGCAGATGGGCGGTGATTTTACGTTACACGAGGATGGTAGAATCCGGTTTAAGGGTCGGTGATGTGTACCAGCCGACGAAGAACTCAAGAGGCGGATCTTGAGTGAAGCCCATAGTACGCCTTATTCGGTTCATCTAGGAGGAGAAAAACTTTATAAGGACCTTAAGAAAACCTTTTGGTGGCCCAATATGAAACGCGAAGTAGCAGAATTTGTGTCAAAGTGCTTGACTTGTCAGAAGGTCAAGATTGAACATCGACGGCCACAGGGCATGCTACAGCCGTTGGATGTGCCAGTTTGGAAGTGGGATTCCATCTCTATGGATTTCGTATGCGGATTACCGAGGAGCCCTAAAGGGAATAACATGATTTGGGTCGTTGTGGATAGGATCGACCAAAGCGGCGCATTTCATTCGATGAAAGACACTTGGAGTAAGACGGAGTTGGCTATGGCGTGCATCGGAGAAATATTGTGAGACTACATGGTATACCCAAGCAGCATTGTATCGAGATAGAGATCGAGATTCATATCTCGGTTTTGGCGAGAGCTACAGCAGCCTTGGGGCGGAGCTACGAATGAGTCTGACTTTTCACCCTGCTACCGATGGTCAGACGGAGAGGACCATACAAACTATGGAAGACATGCTAAAGGCATGTGTATTAGGATTCAAAGGCTCTTGGGAGGAAAAGCTCGACCTTATTGAGTTTTCATACAACCACATCTACCATGCCAGTATTATGTTGGCACCTTTTGAGGCACTTTATGGTAGGAAGTGCAAGAGTCCGGTTTGTTGGGACGATTCGTCCGAGGCAGCGATTTTGGGACCGCAGATGATCGAAGATACGATTAAACAGGTGCAGATAATCCGAGAAAAGATGAAGGCTGCCCAAGATAGGCAGAAGAGTTATGCAGACTTACACCGCCGGGATATTGAGTTCGCCGTGGGCGATAAAGTATTGCTACGAGTATCACCAACAAGAGAGTGATGCGTTTGCTGCAAGAAAGGAAGTTGAGTCCCAAGCACGTGGGGCCATATGAGGTCTTGGACCGCATAGGTGAAGTAGCATATCGACTAGCTTTGCCACGGCGTTGGATAAGGTGCATAACGTGTTTCATGTATCTCAATGCGCAAGCACGTGAGTGATCCTTCTCACGTGATTGAACCGGAGGTGGTTGAGCTAGATCGATCCTTGACTTATGAAGAGGTACCGGTGCGGATATTAGATAGCAAGGTACGGAAAACAAGGGACGTGAGGTTAGCATCGTCAAGGTTTTATGGTTCTAACCATGCCACCGAGGAGGCGACATGGGAAGTCGAGGATACTATGCGACGAAGTACCCGCATTTGTTGTTCTTAAGGTATGCAATTTTCAAGCCTTGTTCGTTAAATCCTTTTTGCTTATCTTCGGGGACGAAGGGTGTTTTAAGGGGGGGTGGAGCAACGCCCGGTATGAACCCGAACTTCGAGGACGAAGTTTTGTCTTAAGGGGGGGAGGATGTAATATCCCGGATTTTTTCGACTTCTTTTATTGGTAAAGGATTTATTAATAATTAAGAAGGGATTTTATAATTATTTTATAATTCCTTAATTTTAATCCCTACCTTCGCAATTAAAAGGATCTTACTTCCTTTTCCTTTTTTTCCCCAAAAACACGTGAAACTCCTTCCCCCCCTAGCCGCCGTCGCCCTCTTGTGAAGAGAAGGAGGGCAATCTCTCCTTCGTGTTAAGGATTGTTGCTGCCGTCGTCGTTGTCGTTGATATAGATTCGAGTTTCGTTGAGGAGCGGTACTAACTTGTAAGGGCTGTCAGAAACGCAGCAATTCCGGTAAGAATATTTCTACATTTTGCTGTCAAGTTTTATTCAAGGGTGTCTAAGCTTGGTTGTCCTGTTTTGGGGTTGTTATACGTTCATAATAGTGTGTTGTTGCGTTGGTTAAAATCTATAGTTGGTAAGATCTTGTTGTATGGAGATTTCGGGCTTAAAATGTTGTATTTTTCTTTGTTTTGTTGTGAAACGGCTCGTAAATCGCGTGTAAATTGTTAGGGTTCGAGATGAAACCCAGGTGGACGGGCGCCCAGGCCTTACGACGGGCGCTCGCTTTGATTATTCCGCTTCGAGCAGCGTCTGGTTACCCGGACGGACGCCTGGAGGGTTGTTTTACATTCGTGATTTAAACCGTTAGAGTGGACGGGGTGCAGGTTTTACGGACGGGCGCCGCGCTTCGGTAATTTCCTTGGACGAACGTTTGGGTTACCTAGACGGACGTCTGAGGGGTCATTTTACATTCAGGATCAAATTCTGTTAAAGTGGACGGACGTCCGGGCATTCTGGACGGACGTCCGATATTTTGGGACGGGCGTCCAACAGAGTACTGGACAGGCGTCCGGTCTTCCAAACGGGCGTCTGGTCTATGTTGTTTTCCTTCTTTGGTAACTGTGGTTCAATCTCATGAATTTGTTTTGGGAGTCATGTCTTGATGGGTCAGGGGATTGACGTCACTGTGGGGATTTGGATTTTAGGCATTGAGGTTTGTAGACCCTAGTGGTTGGGCCGGATAGGGTAGCACCCAAAGCCGGGAACCCGGGAAGGTTTCCTTACGACTTCAATGACCTTAGCGTATTTGGGGAGTTGCAGACATTGGTATGGTCGGGCCGGATAGGGTAGCACCCGAAGCCGGGAACCCGGGAAGGTTTCCTTGCACCCCAGTATGCGATGGTCCATTTAATTAATGGTACCATTGGATGACCTTTAGGATCCTCCTCTATAGGGTTTACCCTTTTAAGGGATGTGCACATTCGGGACCTTTAGGTGGATAGTTGTGATGTATGGTATTCGTTATGGATTGGTCGTAACTTCTATAGATTGGTTGAGTCCTTCATAAATTGTGGTACTTTTCATGGGTTGGCTTTACCTTACGCATACTAGATTTATTCTTACTCAACTTTATAGTTGACGGTTTTGCTTTTGCTTGACCCTGCTATGATCCATTTTTGGGGAGCAGATTCTTAGCAGGTTCTTCTATGGATATCTGCTTGTTGCTGGGATGTCGCGGGGTTTGAGAGCCACGTATTCACAGTCACACGCTTGCATTTTAATTGGATTTCTTTCTTTTAAAAACCTTTAAATTTTGGATCATTCGCACATTTTCATATTTCTGTTGAGAGACTGTAATTACTTTAAACCTTTTTAATAATGAATGGTAAATGTTTATTTTCTATCTGTTGTGGAATGTTGCATGTTACCCCCACGACTGGGTGTCGTGATGAGTGGCACCACAGTAACCAATACCGGCGGCCGACGGGATTGGAAACCGGGGTGTTACAGTGATAGTGTTTCATACCAAGCTCTAGGTGCCTGTTTGAGTCCATAAAGAGCTTTCTTGAGCTTGAATACTTTGTCTTCTTTTCCTTTGAGTTGAAAACCAGGAGGTTGTTCCACATATACTTCTTCTTCCAAAAGTCCATTCAGAAATGCACTCTTGACATCCATTTGATAGACTTTGAAGTCTTTGTGTGCAGCAAAAGCTAGAAATAGTCTAATTCCCTCCAGCCTTGCCACTGGTGCAAATGTTTCATCATAATCTATTCCTTCTGCTTGAGAATAACCTTTTGCAACTAGCCTTGATTTGTTTCTGACAACTGTTCCTCGCTCATCCATCTTGTTTCTGAATACCCATTTTGTTCCAATGATGTTGGCTGTCACTGGTTTGTCAACAAGTTCCCAGACTTCATTTCTTTCAAATTCATTTAGTTCTTCTTGCATGGCTATAATCCAATCTGCATCTTGAATTGCATCATCTATTGTCTTGGGTTCCACTTGTGATAGAAAACATGTTAGCATATGCTCCAGTTGTCTTCTGGTTCTAACTCCAGTGTGAATATTTCCAATGACTTGTTCTTCAGGATGATCTCTTAGCCAAATTAGGTCAGGTTGAAGTTGTTCTTCATTTGGTACTTCTACAACTTCAGCATCTGCATGAGCTTCAAAATGGTAGCTGGTATGGTTGTATTTGTATATACTTCCCTTTGTGTTTCTTTTTCTTCTTGATCTTGTAGACTTTCACCATTTGTGTTTGGTTCATCAAATAATACATGTATTGATTCTTCAATCACCAATGTTCTTTTTTGAGAACTCTGAATGGCTTGCTGGTGTCTGAGTATCCCATAAAGATTGCTTCATCAGCCTTTTAATCAAAAGTGTGTAACTGATTCCTGTTCAAGACAAAAGATTTTGATCCAAACATGCGTAAGTGTGAGATGTTAGGTTTTCTTCCATTCCATATCTCATTCGAAGTCATTCCATGATGTTTGTTAATGATTGATATGTTATGTTTATAGCATGCTGTGTTTGCTGCATGAGCCCAAAACCTCTTTGGTAGGCATGCTTCTGCAATGATTGTTCTGACTGCTTCTTTGAGAGTTCAGTTTCTTCTTTCTGCTAAACCATTTTGTTGTGGAGTTCCTGCTGCAGATAATTGATGTAATACTCCATTTTCTTCACAATAAGTTCTGATTACTTCATTTAGAAACTATGTGCCTCTATCTGATATGATCTTGATTATCTTTAGTTCTCTCTCATTTTGAATTCTTCTTAGTAAATCTGGCATCTTCTTGAGTGTCTCTTTCTTCTTGTTCATGAATATGGTCCAGGTGAATTTGGAGAAATCATCAACCACTACTAGAGTGTATTTCTTTCCACTTACACTTACTGGTGTGACTGGTCCAAACAGGTCCATATGTAACAGATGCAGAATTCTTGCCAGAATTTGATGGAGCTTTTGATTTTCTTCCCTTTTTGGCATGCATCACAAAGACTTTCTTTCTTGAATGTGATCTCTGGTAGACCTTCAACTAACTTGTTCTTTGATAACGTGTTGATGTTCTTGAAATTCAGATGATTTAATCTTCTATCCCAAATCCAGTTGGTTGATTGTTTATTTTTGACAAACAAACATGTTTCTGCTTTAGCTGTTTTCCAATCCACCACATACATGTTGTCTTCCATTTTTCCTGCAAGAACTACTGTGTTGGTTTGGCTGTGAATCACTTTGCATCCTTCCTTGTTGAAGTGTACATTGTAGCCTTTGTCACAGAATTGACTGATGCTTAACAGATTGAAACTGAGTCCCTTAACATATGCTACATTTTGAATCTTCAAGTTGTTCTTAAGCATTGTGCCTTCCCTCTTAATCTTGCCAGGGTTTTCTTTGCCTCCAAATGTGACTTTGGGTCCATCAAAAGCTTTGAAATCAGTGAGCCATCCTTTGTTCCATGTCATGTGTCTGGAACATCCACTGTTTATATACCAGACATCCTACAAAACAAGTTAAATGTGTTTAGGTACCCAACACTGTTTGGGTCCAAATCTGTTAGCAGTCATGCCTTCTACTCCAAGTGTATATCCAAATGATCTTCTTTTTGGATAGTTTAAATCATCAACTTCATATGTATAAGGCATGGCAGAATAGCTTCTGATATTTCTACTGAAGGTATCCTGATACTATTCTCTACTTTTTGGTGCATTTGCATCCTTTTTCACCTTTCAATATGAAGTGGGAAACCTATGTTTCTTCATGTGTCCTGGAACATACCTAGATTGACTTTTCTTAATCACATGATGCATATCATAGTATGGTTTTTTCTTGTATTTTGGAGGTGCAACATTCCAATCATCTTCTGAAGGGTAAAGTCTTCCTTTACCTTTCAGCAGGTCTTTGTTTTTGGTTGACTGGAATGATGGTTTAGTCTACTGTTTCACTATATTAGGTTTTGACTTCACTGGTACAGGATGAGTGATTGAAATTATGGTCTGTCATTTTCTGAACTTTGGTCCATTATTGGTCCTAGATTCAGAATTGTGTTGTCCGTTGTTTCTATTCTCATCCTGACTATTGTTGCCAACTGGATCCAAACCTTCTTGGAGGTTTGTAAGCTGGTGCATTTAGTGGTGCAGTGGTGTTTTTAGCTGCTAGGTGCATTTTATCAGTTGATCTGTTAGCAGTGGATGAGTTGTCATCTACTGCTTTTTGATAAGGTGAGTATATCTCCTTAGTGGCTAGTTCAGCTTTCAATTTGTCCAGTTGTTCCTTCAATCTTTTATTTTCTTTTCTTAGATCCTTACATTCCTTTTCCAAAATTTCATGATTTATCTCAATTTCATCAAATCTAGTCATGAGATTTTGGACTAGGGCTGCTGGATGTAATGGGAGAATAGAAGATTGTGCAGTGTTAGATGTGGATGCATTTGATGAAGAGTAAGAACTAGATGTTACCTCAGTTTCATCAGATTCTTTGGCCATAAGACGTAGACTTGCTTTATTATCTGATCTGTCACCTTCATCTTCATTTAATTCTTTGGTCTTGAGACATAGACATGCTTTTTCATTATCTGAGCTGTCTTCTTCATCACTATTATTTGAATCATTGTCAGATGATTCTTCATTCTTTTCACTGCTGGATTCAGCCTTGAGTGCTTTCTTACTTTTTTCTTTTCAAATGCTTTGTACTTATTCTTTTCCTCATCTTTATTGTTTTCTTCAGGGCAGTCAGCCTTGAAGTGACATTTCTTGTTGCAGTTGAAGCATTTGTATTCATCATCTCTTTTCTTCATATCTTTGTTTGAGCTTGACCTCTTGTTTGATGATGAGTTTCCTTTGAATGGCTTCTTTTTTCTAAACCTGTCAAAATGTTTAACTAATAAAGCTACATGTTCTTTGAGTTCTAGTGTCTCTTTGCTGATGCAATCAGCAAAGTTAATTTGCTGAGGTGCTATCAGTGCACTAGTTCTTTATGTCTCTGCCTGAGCACCATCTTCACCGTTCAATTCAAATTCATGAGCTTTTAGTTGGGACATCAGAGTCAGGGTGTCAGTGTTTTCAAGATTTGTTGTTCCTCTGATTACTGATGTTATGATCTTCCATCTTTCAGGCAGGCCTTTCAAGATCTTTAAACACACTTCTTTCTGGGGGTATGTGTGTCCAAGCTGTAGCACTTCACTGATGATGCTTGAGAATATGTTGTCCATTTGATCAATGGATTCACCAGCCTTCATCTTGAAGTTCTAAAATTTCTATTTTGCAACAGATAGTTTGTTTTCTTCAACTGCCTCAGATCCTTCATTTATCAGTGCCAGCTTGTCCCGCATCTCCTTTGCTATTTTGCAATCTTTGATTCTCATGAACATGTTGCTATATAGGGTCTTCAAGATCATATCTTTTGCAACAAAGTCTAGATTTGCTCTTCTCCTGTCATCCTTGGTCCAATCTTTCTTGGGTTTATCCACTTCTTTTCCTTGATCTGCTCCTGTGGTTATCACAGTCATGATCATGATTGGGCCATCATTAATTACATCCAGCATCTCCTCTTGAGTTGCTGCAAGATGAGATAACATTCTTATTTTAAATTCATCAAAAATATTAACATTAAAAACTGGTACTTTAGACATAAAGTTTGAGGAATCCATAAGTACAGATTTGATATATTTATGTATATAAATAGAAAGCACAGAATTGAAAACTACTTTGAAAATATGTGATCTCCTTGTTACCAGAACTTAGATCTGAACAGGTTCTGATACTAGGAACACTACTCTGATACCAATTGTTGGTCCCAGAGAAGGGTAAAATTATAGTCAGAGGGGGGGTGAATGACTATAGTGGAGTTTCAAAAACTTTTCTTATATTTAAAAGCTTTTGGACAGCGGATAAGTCCCTTCTTACTAAGTTATTTCAAGGTAGTTTAAGCAATCACAAATATATGATATAATATAAGCAATTAAATGAAAGCAGTAAGGTAAATTGCAGAAAGTAAATTGACACAAGGCTTATAGTGGTTCAGGGTGGTGTAATCCCTTAATCCACTCTTCTCATGTGATGATCCGAGGAATTCACTATTGTTTTCACTGATACAATAGTACGATTGTCCTTGACTTCACAAGCTTCACAATCTACTAGACAATCACTCCTTGACTGCAACAGCTTAGTGACTCAGTCTCTTTCACTGCTCCTTGGGATCAAATCCTTCAGCAGCTATCACAAACACAACTCCTTCTTAGATGCCTCTGATTTAGTTGCTTGATTGATGTGAATTGGATTCACAAACTTGTTGATCAATCTCTTTGCTTGATGTTTGATTTGTAGCTCTTAGATTTGAGTTGATCACTGGATATTTCCTTTTTAGCACGGATAGAAGACTTTTCACTTTGACAGAGTTTTTTCTCAGATTCTTGATCGTACGTGTTCTCACCTTTTTCTTCTGTCAATGCCTTCTATTTATAGCCTTGATTATTCTTGATTTGAATTTCCGTCCGTTGGCTATATTAATGAGGGTAATAATCCTTGATTTTATTCTTGATTCCCCCTTAATTGATTTCTCCTTGATTTTAGCGATCGGATTTTTCTTCAAACGTTTACCATAAAATCTGGCCCTTGATTGATCCTCTCTTGATTGTGCATTTAATGCTTGATCTTCAGTATCTTCTTCATATTTCAATAAATCGACTAAGTAAGGTTTACTCAGCCGTTCTTTGATCGGTCAAGTGATCCATCTGACTTTGCCGCTTAGATCTTCCTTCACTGCTTTGTCTTCACTCAGCCGAAAGTCAGTTTACTTTTCCGATTCACTGTCCTTTATTCTTTCAGTTTAAGGAGAATCATTGTACTTCAATGATCCTTGATTTGGGTGAGATCAATATACACCATATTTAAACATTAAGTTTCATCCCACAAAACATAATTTAGACTTATCCAAAAGCTTTTTATCATGAAAAGTTTTTTAGACTTAATTCCACAAAACATAATTTTATCATGAAAATTAAGTCTAAAAAACTTTTCATTGAAGTACTAAATCAAAATGCAGAAAGTAAAATGCAGAAAGTATTTTTAAAACAATTAAGCAATCACAGACAAAGATAATAAAGTACTAAATCAAAATGCAGAAAGTAAAATGATGTAAGTAAAAAACACAACACTTATAGTGGTTCCGGGTAGTGTAATCCCTTAATCCACTCTTCTCCTGTGATGATTGGATGAATTCACTATTGTATTTCACCAATACAATAGTTATGATTGTTAGAAATAAAATTTCTGTTTTGATGATGATTCATTTTATTATCTATTTGTTTGTTTACACCCAATTTATGAAGTGCTGAAGCTAGCTGTAATAGTGAAAAGCTAAAAGATGTCTAGAACTAAATGTATAGGATTTATTAGAGTCTGGTAATTGTATAGGTTATATCAGACAAACATTGTAATAGTTAGAGATTCAAAAAACTGAGAACTGAATATTATCTAGAAAACTGAATATTGACTTAAACTGAAAGTGTCACTCAGAACCTAGAACTGAAATTCACTCAGAACTGAAGAAGGTGAGTTCGCTGAGGTACATAGACTCAGTTGACTTATTTAGAAGCTGATGACTGAGGGAACAAACTCAGTAAATGAAGAACCGAGGGACACAGACTCGGTTATTCAAGAATGAAGAACTGAGGGTTCAAACTTAATTATGAAGATTAAAGTTGAGACTGTAAAGTTAGAATTCAGATAAGTTTGTGATGGCCTGAACTGATTTTATAGATCTTTTATGAAGACCTAAGAACATAAGGACAATGATATCTTAGATGAATTATTTAAGGGTTTGGTGTACTCTGATTAAGTCAAAAGAAATTAGATGAATAGAGTACTAAATTTTGAAGAAGAGTAAAAACTCAGTTAATGCTCTAAGTTAGTTGACAAACTGATAACTGACATGCTCAGACTAAAACTGATCAAGATACTCAGTTTTAAGGACAGTCATCCAAAGAACTGAATTTACATATGAACGTTACAAATCAATGAATGTTATTGGATGAAGCACAGACATGTCAGAACGGTCACTGACATCTAAAAATATAGACGTTGATAGAATTCAAATTCAAGCAAGATGAACATTGGACCTCACACAATAAATAGAGTACTTGGCATCAAGGATCAGAACACAACAACACGAGAATACAAGTATTATTGTGCCCAAGTCTTTTTTCATCTGAATTTCTATCAATCTTTGCGCTCAACAAGATCATATCAAGAATTCTTCAAGTGTTCAAGCTACAAAGACTCAATCAAGAATCCAACGCTTAGAAGAACCACAAGCAAGAATCAATTTATTGATTCTCAACCCAACTTTTATTTTTATCAAAGGTTTGGACTTTGAAGCAATCCAGTTTAGGATTCGCCAAGGACAGTTGTTGTCACAACAGTCGGGTAGATTGTGTTTGTGGTGGAGCTAGAGAAGAGGCAACACAACCCTCTAAGGACAATGTTTCAGGTAGTTACAGAGTAGCAATCACACATGTTCTACAGTTGTTTAGATAGTGAAGCTAGGGATTAGTCAAGGACTGTCAATTAGGACTTTTTGTAGCCGGCTACCTCAAAGAGTTCAAGTGGAATTTTCCTCCTACACCACAGGGGAAGAGTGGACTGACAGGATTACACCACCTGAACCACTATAATTCTTGCCTTACTTACTTTACGCATTTTACTTACTTTATAGTTTGTGTGATTGTTTTCTTATAAGTTTTTCATACAGCATAACTGAACAAACTGATTGCTATTCACTCACAGTTCACAAACTGTCATTCACCTGAAGATCCATATAAAGGCTAAAATATATCCATACTCATAAGCTTTTTCTTAGAAACAACAAGATCCATATAAAGGCTAAAATATATCCATGGCCACTGTCGGTTGACTCAGTTTCAGCATTTGTCAGTTTGACTTATACTCAGCTAGGTCAGCTCAACTCCACACAAGTTTTATATTGAACTTAATCAGACTTAAAATCTAGTTTTTGGTGACAAGTTTATTCACCCCCCTCTAAATTTTTGTCAGCCTTTCCAAGGTACCAACAATGATTTTCCTTGGCTACACAAGATTCACAATTTACAGACTATCATTCATTGCCTACAAAAGCTTCAGTGACTCAGTCTTCACACACTGCTCATTGGGAACTAATCTTTCAGCAGCTATCACAGAAACATAACTCCTTCTTAGATCTCTTTGATTCAGTTTCTTGGAAGGGGTGTGAATTTGAAAAATTCACAAAACTGATCAAGTTCATACTTGGATATTTTTTGATGAAGATCTTGATATTCTTAACTTGATTGACCAGATGTTTTTTTTCAGATCAAGTATGAAGACTTGTAATTTTGACAGAGTTTTAACACTTTGAATTTCTTGGATAATCTTGTTGTTCCTGTCAATATATATGTATATTTCTATATATTTTCCTTTCTGTCAAAGCCTCCTGTTTATAGCCGTATGTCCCTTGATTTTGAATTTCAGTCCGTTGGCTATTTAATACTGAGAATCATCCTTGATTTTGTCTTGATTTAATCCACCTTGATTTCAGTGATCCAGATTTAATAAAATGTTCATCATAAAACTCGTCCTTGATTGATTCTACATTAAATGCTTGATCTTTCATATTTTCCACATTTTATTAAGCATAGACAGCTTACTTGACTCTGCTGCCGTTCCATTACTGAGTTGTTTCTCTACTTTACTGCTTGAGTGGATCGCTTTACTTGATTGTTGATTTTCACTTGGTCGTTAAACACTACATGGTTACTTAGTCGCTACCGCTTGTTTGTTGTTTCTTGGTCGGTACTTGTCTCTTTGGTTCTAAGCAAACTAACATAGCTTACATCATAGATCCTTATTTTTGAGTGAGATCAATGTACACCATATTTAATAAAATTAAGTTTCATCACTTGTAATATATGTCTTAGACTTACCCAAGGTCATCATACACTTCCTTGGTTATAAGTCAGTCCATAAAGGTCTTCACTTCAATGTGCCGGTGCCTGTCTTCCCTTTGTTGGTCTTCTGCCTTTACTGAGCTAGCATACCAGTCTAGTATAGTGCTAGTCTGACTGAACTTATACAACATGTCAGACTTCAAAGTGAAGGAGGTTTCCCAAAGATCTTAAGAGGTCTACCTGAAATATGGAAGATCGAGACAGCTGTGTTGCAAGGCACACTAAAGCAGAGTGAGACATACACACTGATATTGATGTCATAACTGAAAGCTCACAAGATCGAGTTGAATAATCAAGATGGTGGAAAAGTTTTGGTATGAAGTCTAGTGCAATCGATTGCACCCCAACAGAGTAACCAAACAAAAAGCCTTTGAAAGCACCAACAAAGAAAGTAAGATCTCCTGGAACAAATGGAACTCGATGAGATGATTCGGAAAATTTGCAAGGATAAAATATAAAGGTAGCTCATCATAACGTAAATCCTCTATTAGTCATGAAAAAGACATAAAAGAGAAGATGAAGTTCATTGTTTCAACTGCAAGAAGACTGCACACTACAGAGCCGATTGTCCACACCAGTTGTCAAGAGGATCAAAGAAGATGACAAGAGAAGACACAAATCATAGGAAAATAAAAATGTTCATCCTATAAGGGAAGATTATAAGAGCACTAAAAGCTGTGACCAGCAGCAGTAGCGGTGGGAGCAGTGACCGTGATAGTGACTCAGCTGACGGTGCTCCTCTATCTCGGATGATGAACAAGCATACTTGTGTCTGATGGCAAACGATATAGAAGAAACATAGGTATTGTCGAGTGCCTCAACCTTTAGGGCATCTATTTCCAACACTGCACAATCCTCTATTCCTATTCATAATTATGATAACCTAATTCTGAATCTCATGACTTGTTTTGAAGAAATTCAAATGAATCATGATAATCTAGAAAAGAAATGTGAAGATTTGAGAAAGAAAAATAATAGATTAAAAACTGAACTGGCTAGTTTAAAGACTCAAAAAGCTGATAAAGAAAAGGACTCCGCTGATCAATAAAAACTATATGACAACTCGTCTTGTGGCAATAGACTAGCTAAGTCCACCTCAGTATCAGCTTACAAACCTCCCAAAAGGTTTTGATCCGGACCAAGACTTGGGCATGATACTGAAGCTGATAACAAGTCTACTAAACTAAAGAAATCTGATCTAAGACCAAGGCTGGTCCCAAGTTCAGAACTGAGCAAAATATAAGACCTAAAAGTCATCCTAAACTGGTCAAACCTAAGACCTGTGCAGTGACTAAGAAGAAGTCATCCTACAGACATCCTAGTAAAGGGAAAACTGTAGTGAAGGGTAAATGTAGACTCCATCCCTCAGATGATGACTAGAATATTCCCCCTGCAGCAAACAAAAGGAGGTCAGTTCACAAACAAAATTCTGGATTTAGAAAAAACTAGCACAATCATGGTCCTGGATACAGAAGGCAGTTTGAGAACATACCATATACAGTCTATTAGAGAGTGAAACAAGATGCCAGTGCCCAAAAGGGAGAAAGTTATTTTCAAAAGTAACGGTTCCCTTGTTTAAAGCTTTTATATAAATGGTTGTATACGTATTATATTTAATATAATGTTTTTATATACTTGTTGTTTTTATACTCGTTGTGTTGTATGATTTGATTTGAATTTTATGTCAAATTAACAAGCCATGAAACTTTCTAGTTTACATCAAATGGAAATCCTTTGTGTTGAATTTTTTTTATGCAAGTTTATTAATTGATTAAATAAATAATAATCAAATTAATTCGATTAATTGATTATTTAATTAATTATATTGTGTTATTGTCTGCTGGACCTAAATAAATACAAGCCTGATGTTTTATTACAAGTCCAGCCCGAGTTTTTTTTTATCTTGCAATTTCCGGCCTAGCTCCCTACCTACCTAAAACACCTAAACCCTACCTCCCTCTCTTTTGCAAGAATCAGACTCTGCCTCTGTTTCTCTTCTCCGCCTTCTTTGTGCACCAAACGTCTTTCTCAAAATATGGCCTTGCAATAACTCTTCTTCAATTCTCGAGATTCTTGGTGTATTGTTTCCTAATCCTCTGCTCTTTGGTTTTCATTTATTCTTGATGTCCAATATCTCTGTCCAATATCTCATATGGAAATTTTCTCTTTTCATTTATCATACACTTCCTTGGTTATAATCCTTCCGTAATCAGCCTGATTCGAATTCGATTCGAAATCACTGCTGCAACCATTTCGTATTGATTTTAGAAAGCATGAATTGCTAATCATTTGCAACCGAATCCTGTTTTCTGGAAGGAAAGTTTGAGGCTTTTAATACGAAGGATTCACAGTTGATTTGAGCAGTTAAAGCTGCTATTTTGCAAGCTCTTGACGGCATGGCAATTTCCCGTGATCAGAATCATTTCTGTGCTATTTCAGGGAAGTTTCTATTTGACTTTATTCCCTGTTAATAGCTATTATTTATTAAGGACAATTATTCAAAATGATACATATTGGACTTAATTAGGCAAAAAGGACATCCAAAACAAACACTTTGTTATAAGGACAAAAATTAGGCAGATAGACCCAAATACCCTTAATGAAGAAAAACAAAACAAAACCAAACAAAAAAACAAAAACAGGAGCATGGATTTGGAAACAGTGAACCTACTTTCTTGTTTTTTAATTTTTTTTTATGAAAAGCAAGAGCGGATTTTTTTTCTTTTCAAAAGCAGGCGTTGATTTTTTTTTTATCGATGCATTGACCACCGTGATGGTGTGACCATCCCGATGCATTGACCAATGCGATACAGTGACCACCGCAATGCCGTGACCATCGTGGTGTAGTGACCACCCTGGATGTTGTGACCACCCATGATGTATTGACCACCCCGATTCATTGACACCCGCGATGTTGTGATATCGGAAATCAGATATGCAGTGACATCAACATTTTATGCAGTGACATCAACAATCATATATGAATGACATCAACAATTTATGTAGTGACATCGGCAATCATACATGCAAAGACATCGCGATGAAGTGACACCGCGATGCAGTGGCCACCCCCGATGCATAGACACTGTGATGCAGAGACCATCGGGATGCAGTGATCACTGGGATGTAGTGACATTTGATGAAGCAACACCGTGATGACATTTGATATTTTTTCGACTTAATTTCATAAAATCGATTTCCTTTCTTCATAAAATCGACTTCAAATGGCTATATCTTTTGATATAAAACTACGATCAACATAAATCTTTCACCTTAATTCATATTTTTATGCAGTGAAATCGGCAATCATATATGCAGTGATATCAACAATTTATGCAGTGACATCGGCAATCATATATGCATGACATCAACAATTTATGCAGTGACATCAGCAATCAGATATGCAGTGACATCAACATTTTATGAGTGACATCATCAATCATATATGAATGACATCAACAATTTATGTAGTGACATTGTCAATCAAATATGCAGTGACATCAACATTTGTGTTGAACTTTTTGTCCCGAAATTAGGAAGATTTTACAGGGGAAATCGAGCTTATAAGCCACATCGAGCTATATCGTGTACTTAGCTAGTCGAGTTCGATGTTGCCTTTTTATGGCTCAATCGAGCCCGAACTTTTTTAGTCGATTCGAGCTCGAGCCCTAGGGAGTATCGACTCAACTCGGATCGATTACACCCTAATGTGAATGATACTACACTTATTTTACAAAGTTACCAATTTTGTATGAATTTGTATATGCAGTGACATCAACACCCAAATTGCAAAAACAAAACTTTGTAAATTGTATATCGCGATGACATATGCGCAGTGACTTCGATGTCATCGCAAAGACTTTCTAATCGTAAATGCAGTGACATCAATATCACTGCAACAATATTATTCCAAATCATACACAAACCCACCATTAACATATAGCTTTTCTTTCTTTGTTTCAAGGTGATGCATGTTAAACTAATTGATCATTATTACATCATGATCGTTATTACATCAACGGATTGCTCCAAATCAAAAAACACCTCAATTTTCAGTTGCACTGCATATAACTTCCTCCTTATGCATGTGACCTTTGTTGCTTCCCTTTTTGTCGAGCTAATCCTATCTTGAACCTTATGAAACTAACGAGCATGAAACCAAGCCGAAACAAGCTCGCACCACTCATGAACACGAACTCCTTGGCTCATTTGCACCCTTATTCCCACCCCATTTTTAGCACAAGCAAACGTTTTCCATAATCAAAATCCTAATACCTGAACCCTATAAAGCTAAATTTTTAGTGATAATTCATTCACATGATGATCAAGCAGCAGCAATTAAATTACTTCACAATGGGTTTGAACTTTGAACAAACTTTACTTTTACAATATTTAGCAAAGAGAAAGAAAATAAAACACGAGAATGCAAACTAGCATATCCATGAAACAATACAGGTCAGGGTTCTATACTATGCATCTAAAGCCCAAACAAAATCTAGCACAAGGGTGAAATCAAGCTCACGAGCCGAGTCGAGATATATCGAGTACTTAGAGAGTCGAGTTTGATCTTGCCATTTTATGGCTCGATCAATCCCAAACTTTTTAGTCGAGCTCAAGCTCTAGGGAGTATCGACTCGACTCGGCTCGATTTCACCCATAATGTGAATGACACTACATTTATTTTACAAATTTAACAAATTTGTGTATCAAATTGTAAATGCAGTGACATCAATGTCGCTGTATCAATTTTATTTCAAATCATACACAAACCCACCATCAAATTAATGTCTCTGCATCAATACATATGTATATACATATATGCATATACATATGATCATATTACAAATCGTAAAATGACAGCCGCGGATGGAGAATCAATTCATTGTTCCACAAACTCAATGGTATGCCAAGAAGCATTATGTTGGTACCAATATTTTGTTCGAAATCAGATGGAAAAAAAACACTAACAAAGAAGCAAATATACTCACAGTTACATCAATCAATAATATTTCTGATACAACAATAATACAATCAAACTTTTTAATAAAAGAGAAATCAAAGACTAACAGTAGTATTCCCAACAGGTTCAATCCCTTCAAGCAATCTTCTTTTAGCAGATTTAGTTATATAACACCATACCTCAAAAGCTTCACTTAAATCTGGATACTTTACTTGCTGTGTGTTCTTCATCCATTCCATAAATATCTCAGTTGATCGTTTGACGGTAATGCTAATATCAACGACACCAACGCCCCATGATGTTCTGGCAAAGATCTTCATCTAACTTCTTGTTCTTGAATCCAAAAGTGGCTTCGTTTATTGAATGTATGGCAGCCAACATTTTACTAAAACCATAAATGGGAAAAACATATTCAAATGATTGAGGCACGTAGAACGTTGTCCTTAAGACTTTATTGCCCCGATTACATGCCCATGGATAATGGAAATTACAAGAAAATGGGTCTTTAATGAGGAGAATTCTCCTCATAAATTGTCAGTTTCTCCTCATTAATTTATGTCAGTTTCTCCTCATTAAAGACTTTTAATGAGGAGAACTCAATCCTCATTACTGCCTCCGCCGCTAAAGACATATAATGAGGAGAAGCGGATCTCCTCATTAATTAAATCATACATTTAATGAGAATATTTGCTCCTCATTAAAATTATTTTTAATAACGATTAATCTCCTCATTATGTAGTTATTTACTCCTCATTAAATAAAAAATCAATACAACGCAACTCCTCATTAAAAGGTCATTTGCTCCTCATTAAATCATGAAATATTCATTATACATCTCCTCATCATAAGGCAATTGACCCGTCACTAAATTGTAACAATAATGTTGTACTTTTTTGGTAATCTCAAACATAAAAGATTTACATCTTCATAAGATGTATACTAATCAATATACACAATGATGGATTATTTCCAAAAGATAAGTTAGATAATATGTATATTTAAAGGATTTTCTAATATCACATCCCAAAAGAAACACATTGCTTTTGGTCGCTACTACAAAAGACCAACTTCCAAAATATTCTTACGTACTACAACATCCTAGGATATGATACGATAGAACACAATGTCTCAACCATATAGATTAACATCAGTAAATTGTCTTATCTATATGAGGGGATATTACTTGATTTCTGTCCACAGTTCTTGCTCAATCTTGTACCTGCAAGATTAAGATGAAAAAAGGAAAGAATGAGCAATAAGTACTAAGTAATCAGTCATCTCCAAAAAAATATTAAGTATAGACAAATACAAAATCCTATGTTGCAAAAAAGAAAGCTTCCTTTAATGGAAATGTTTCAAAATTTCGGAACTTTTTGACCGGGGAAAAACTATTGGCTGGGTATTTATCTCACAAAACATTAACCAAATTGGCATGTAACTGAAAAAGGCCACGGTTTTAACAAATGATTAGAACTAGTGCGTAATATCATTACTTTTCACAGCTGTGTAATTTCTCAAGTTTGGCATACATGGAACATGAGACACTTGAACTTTAGGGAACTTTGAGTATAATTAGGATTGCTTACCCCTAGCAGTTCTCTGGTTTAAAGCATTTCCTAGTGAGGATAGTTTTCATTATTCTCTTCAATTCAACCGAGTTCCTAATCTGAAGAACATTATATAGAATAAAAAAATGAATCACCGATTGTGACTTTAGAGCATAATAATAAGATATAGCAATACTTGCCTGAACAGCCACTGAATTCACAACATTCAAATTATTCCCCAACTCGAAAACCTGAATAAGCATCACTTAACAGTCACAGATTGGGATATAACTAATCCCAAAACAAAACAAACAACGATCAACATGATATATGGTAACCTGGGTTCTGTGCTGAATTTTAAATGAGAAAACCCCAAGTTTATGTTCGATTCGTGGGGACTTGCATCAACTCCAAGAAGAAATATGAAAAAATCAATATCATAAAAGAGAATCTACGTCAGGTATGCAATCCATTACCGTAATGATTACGTATAAGCAAAATAACAGATAGGTGCAATTGCAAAAATTGATCTTCCCAATTTATCTTTTTCTCCTTTATATCCTTGAAAACTTATAGTCAGGTCAAATATGATGCAGGTTAGGAAAAAGAAAAAGAAAGGATATTTCATAGTGCCAAACTATTTAAGGACATCACAAAAGCATGCTTACTTTGTACTTTTAGCTTTGATACAATTGTATCGTTTTTTATACCTGACATTCAAAGGCCACCAAGAGATGGAAAATTTCACAAAAGCTAGTCATATTCATACCTTTAGCAGTTCCATTTCCTCCTTTGTAGGTCAAAACTTTATGAGGTTTTCGACCTGATCAACATCAATGGCCGAGTCTTCCAAATAAAGTACTGAACTCTGTCGTGGCAGCAAGTTGATTAACACATCGATCCTCAGAAACAGGGCATGTGATGATTTGAAACCAGAAAAATTATCATCCTGATAAAGTAGAAAGGTATTAAGATGTCCAGCAGGAAAAAAATCAAAATGAAAGGGAAAGAGAAACAAAAAGCTTTAAAAAAAGTAAAATTTCGGGATCTTTCACCCATTCCAATGGGTATACTAATCATCTTTGTGTGGGGATTCCACCAATAATTATTAAGTGAAGATAAGCAAGCGCTACATCCTAGATATAAACACACACACACACAAGCAAGACATATATGTATAATTGTTTGTCGGGAAACATCACTTACCAATATGTCAGGCAAATGTACCTTCACCTTTGGAAGCATGATCTCATAGTTATATGTGTGCCTATGATCAACCTACAAAATTAGAATTGCAGAAATTCTAAGACACACAGAAAGTATAAAGAAAGCGCTAGACACAAAATAAAGCATACAATCATAACTGCATGACAAGGCAAGAAGATAATAACTTATTATAGGGCAACAAACAAATGAAAGGTCACTTCTACATTGAAACAGCTCATCAATAATAATTCTGGGAATTTTTTCTGATCTAAAATGCCATCAGGTAGAAAGTTTTTCCAGTAGATACATGCATTACTGGAAAACACAAGATCAACGAAAGTTGTAGTTGTTGATAACGCAATTGAGAACTCTATGATTGAAGAGATTAAGAAGCTTGTTGTGCCGCAAAGCCTGAAAGCAAAGGATATTTTCATGAAGAAGATAACAGAGTTGAAATTTCATGATGGATTTATGCACATAAAATCAAAAGAAAATAAGGAACTTGGACCTAATCTCAATAACGATATGACATTGTTTGATGTAAAAATAGAAGCACTGGCATTCAGGAAGGGCAGTTCAATGAAAGATACTCCACAATATTAAATCTCAGAATCTTCTTCCAACGGATTTCACAAGAGAGCTAATAAATCAACAGAGAGAGTGGACGATAATGTTCTTGAGATTAGAGAGACAACTCAACACAATGGTCATAGTGAAACCGCAAGTTTCAAGATATAGTTCCTGAACAAACTCCCGATGGAGTTAACCGTACTAAAAAGCATTAACCAAAAGCTCAAGTTATGAATAACATCCATTATCTTTGCTCCCACCTAATCTTAGCAAAGCAAATACATGCCCTCTGTTTGTACTTATAATAGCTAAGACTTATAATGTATTTGAAGGAGAAAAAGTGAATATACCGAGACTGACACTCATACGTTTCCGCCAAGTTTTGAATTCGAACAAGGACTAGCAACACTTGACTTTAAGAGAATAGATTACCTTCTTGGTGGTTTAGCAGATTTTTCCTTGCCAGAAAGATCAACAACACTCACACACTCTTTCTTATACACTAGATGTCACTTGGGATCTGGATCTAGGTGCAGAGGAATTAGATGCATCAGTGAGTAGTCAGTAGTACCTTCTCATCCTTAGGTTTTGATGCAGATCTAAGCGGATAACGTAGCAGCTTCGAGGTGGATCTCCCTACCTTCTCTATAGTAGAAGATGAATCATCTTTCAGTGTTTCTTCCATGAATGAAGAAATTTAAAGAAAAAAGAGTTTAATAAGCATAAAAAAGGGTGGAATGAAAGATTAAATTTACCGAAAAGATTTAGAGTATTAGCTCATAATGAATATAACACATTCGGTCCCAGACGTAGCTGAGATTGTAAGAACACCACCAAGATCAAGATTGGTTGCTGTATGGGTCACGATGCTGCAAGAAAAATGAAAGTGCCTTTAAATTTGAAAAACAATCAGAAGCATGGTGAAACGAGGGTAACTAAATACTTCACTACCCTGCAACAACCATGTTTCTCTAAGATCAATATCAAGATTGTGTATGTATCTACTTCAAGAGTTTTTGGCACTTGAGTTATAAAGATATCACCTTAAATTACTCTAACTTTGTACTTTATATTCCTAATCTTGATTGCAACCTGTTATCTGATGTTGCCTATTAGCAGGCTCAACAAAGATAACAACTATTGTACTAATTGTTCATCTCATTATTGTGAATTCCATGAACTAGACTCAATGAGGAGGATTGACATCGATGAAATAAGTGTTGGGATTTTATACATCTTTCAACCTCCAGTTAAACAAGTGTTGGCCATTCTTGACGTGTCCCTGAACCAAGATTTGAGGCAGTGGCTCAAGTTTTTGAAGTAAAGAGTTGCCTCAAGGACTTCCTATGTTTTCACCCCTAGCATTATAAGTAAATGTATTTGAATGAGAAATTCACAATGCCAGCAAGCACAAAAGAAACCACAAGAGGAAGTGAAGCAAGATAATTTGCTCTTGTCATGGTTGAACGCATCCCTCGAAATTCCAGGCCACCGAAAGGACTGCAACAAACACAATAAAACCCATGAGAAAAGAATCTAAAATCAAGAAAAAGACATTTACTTATCTATAAACACATACTCAACGGAAATACAATTGTTGCATCCTACAAACATATATTGGCAGCATGGTGAACATCATGAAAACTAAAGTATCCCCAGGGACTATATGCAACCTTTAGTTGTTCAACAGCTATAGTATCATTATCTAGCACATGTTTAGCTTAGTTCCTAAAATCAAGTAACATAACAAATATGATGATCACATCATAAAAGTTCCAGGACACTACACATACTGAACTAAATATTTCTAAAGCAGAGTCCTTTTTCACATGAATTGTAAACATATTCAGTATACTTATCTAAAGCAAAATCAAAGGGCTCAAACCTAGGTACACAAGTGAAGATTATAAACACAATTAAAAGACACTTAAGAACATTCTCAGTTAAATGAACAGCACAAAAACACTAGGAAAATCATAGTAAACAGCCTATATCATCGAACAAACAAGTAAAATTTCAAATAGTTCAAAGCTGTCTATTGAAAGTCACTATTATTTCAACGGAAAACCTAAATCTGAGAGGCACAATCATTTCAACGAAAAACCTTAATCTGCGATAGAACTCCCCAATTTGGAAAAAAATTGAGATCTTTCCTAGAATGGAATAAATTACCGATTTGTCTTTCATCATAGCTTTTCCAATTGTTTTGATTGTAGTCAGAACTTAATGATTGAAGAGTTGGGTGCTCGAGATTCAAAGATGGTGGTAGCGGAGAAAGAATAACAACATGAGTAGCAGAGAGAAGAACAATAACGGTTGTAGAGAAAAGAGCAGTAACGGTATTGGATGGTGGAACGGAGGTGGCGGTGGGCTGTTGAACGGAGGCGGCGGTGGATGGTGGAACGAAGGAGGAGGCAGCGGTGTATAGTGGAACATCGTCGGGTAGAGAGAAGGATGAAGGGTTTGGGTAAGTGAATTTTCTATTGCCAATGTTAAATTTTTTGTGTGGAAAGGGATGGTTAAGATAGTTTTTTGGAATAATAACGGGGTGATTTTTTTTTTTAACTTATAGTATAGATTGATATTATTTAAATATGTGTAGTTAATGAGGAGATGTTTTTAATTCTATCATTAATGAGGAGAAATATGATAAATAATGAGGAGAATTAACATTTGGTCATCCACCAACAAAATAATTTAAGTCTCCTCATTATTAGTATCATTTACTGACGGAATTTCGACTCCTCATTAAAATCTCCTCATTGAAGACCCATTTTCTTGTAGTGAATTAGTCTCCAAAGATACAACAATCAATACATTTCCAGATTCTGGCACTTGAATGAGGAAAGCAAGCGAACTGATATGTCTTCATTATCTCTGATTTTTTATGAACGCAAAAAATGTTTTTGCAGAATTTCTGGATGTATGCAAATATATTTTTTACTATCTGTTTTTCATTCAGAACTGTTCCTTTTATAGGTATATAATGGTAGAGTAGCAACCATTCAAAAGATGGAAGTTAGGGGATTTACTATTGGTTGAAACCAACATAATTTCGAGCTTGTCTGTTCATGCGCACATCTGCATGAACACATCCATACAGATGCTTCTATTCAGGTTCATTCGAGTTGACCTGAACATTCATGTTTGATTTGATTCATAAATCCTTTGTTGAGATGGCCCAAAAATAATAATACAAGGCCAAACCAAGCCCGAGCCCGAGACCAAGGCCGAACCGAACCGGCCGGACGGACGGTGGCGGCGTGCGTGCATTAGAGATTTTGAATCAACAAGCATCTACGTCTTCCCTCCCTCACAAAATTCTCTTGTCCCTTGGGGCTTGCCTATATGTGTCACACTACTTCTTAAGTTGTGATTTCACTTGAGTCTCTTTTCCAATGTGGGACAAATGAATACATATTATTCAAAAACACTCTACACATTTTACTCTACCTTTAGGCATTAATTTCTCATTCACCCAATAATGGAATCAAGTGATTAAAAATCCTAACATCAACTACTATCTTAGTAGTGTCCAAAACCGTGTTTAGCTGCCGAAAATTCATTCCGTAACATCATCAAAATCGAGTCTAAAGTGGACTGTTCGCCACTTGTTCCAAACCTCAATTTCAGCTAAAAACTCCAAAATCCCCCACATGAATGAAAATTAATGCATATGCTATGCAGACTTTCTAAAGATAAAAGTGGGTTGATGCCTTGAACCTTCCTTAGTAGAACATCATCAACCATACTCGGCTAAGTAGTGAACTAGGTCTTGAACTACTCAGGCTTTGGTGCATGCCTAAACAATGATATCAACACAATAGACCCACTGGCCTTCTCGAATTTCTAAAGGTTGTGTCCATTTTGGCCCTGGAACACCTTGGTTTCAGAAAGTGTGTTAGAGAATTCATCCAACAAATTCTCACAAAAGTGGTCCCACATAAACTTACATATGTGACCTCCTATAAAGAGTACTATGCAATACCCCACTTGGCATAACCATGACATAGGAATCATTAAAAACTTTATGCTTAACCTGAACCTTCCAGCAAACAAAATTTTTGTTCTAACAGAATGGATATGTGTGTAGTGTCCCTCATAACTTAGTTGTCCCTTTTGAACCATGATCTTGGGATCTTCAATCACTATGTTGGGTTGCCATTATAATGGAACATGCATAATAGGCTTCTGTCCCATTCCGTTTGTCAAGATTGACACCTGATCTCAAGGTAAACCTTTTGTCAGCCGATCTGCAAGATTCTCCTTTGATTTTATATAATTGATTGAAATCATGCCATTAGAGATCAATTGTTTAATGATATTATGTCTACGACGTATATATCGAGACTCACCATTATACATACAACTTTTTGCACGTCCTATAACTGACATACCATTACAATGTATGCCAATAGAAGGAATAGGCTTTGGCCAACAAGGAATATCCTCTATGAAATTCCTAAGCCACTATGCCTCTTCTCCAGCTTTATCCAATGCAACAAACTTAGATTTCATAGTGAATCGAGCTATGCATGTTTTCTTTGAAGATTTCCAAGACACTGCACTACCACCAATAGTGAAAACATATCCACTAGTGGATTTTGAATTATTACATTCAGATATCCAGTTCACATCACAGTATCCTTCCAATAGTGTTGGATATCGTGTATACTATATCCTGAGGTTCATTGTTAACTTCAAATACCTTAACATCCTGTCAAGGGCTACCCAGTGATCCTCACATGGATTACTCGTGAACCTACTTAATTTATTTACCGCACAAGCCAAGTCTTTTTTAGTACAATTCGTAATGTACATCAGACTTCCAATCACTTGTGAGTATACCAATTGACCCACAGGTTCAACTAAATTCTTGACTAAGTGTTTACTTAAGTCAATTGGAGTCTTTCACAGGACTCTATTCAAAAGCATTAAATATTTTGATAATAGACTCTACATAATGATCCCGTGACAACATCAGTCCATCAGAAATTTTTTTTGAGATTTTAATCTCAAGTATAACATCAGCAACTCCCATATCCTTCATCTCTAAGCTTTTACTTAACAGTCTCTTAGTGTTTACGATTATATCATGATCACTACCTATGATTAGAATGTCGTCCATATATAAACATACTATCAAGTAGGCTTTAGGTGTTGTCTTTTGGTAGACACACTTATCACATTCATTGATTCTAAAGTCATTTGCAATCATTGTTTGGTCAAATTTCAAGTGCCACTGTTTAGGTGCTTGCTTAAGCCCATGCAGTGATTTCACAAGTTTGCACACTTTATTTTCTTGACCTGGAACCATAAACCCTTCATGTTGTTCCTTATAAATTTCTTCCTCCACCTCACCATTTAAGAAAGCTGTTCTAAAATCAATTTGATGGATTTCTAGGTTAAACAACGCAACAATGGCAATTAGAATACGTATAGACGTAATTCTCGTAACTGGTAAGTATGTGTCAAAGTAATCTTGGCCTTCCTTTTGTCTTTATTCTTTGGCTGTCAACATGGCCTTATATTTATCAATAGATCCACAAGCTTTCATTTTCTTCTTGAAATCCACTTACATCCAAGTGTTTATCTCCGGGTGGAAGATCAACGAACTCCCAAGTGTGATTTTGCATAATGGATTATATTTCACTGTTATTAGCCTCCTTTCAGAATGGCGCTTCTGGAGTTGACAAAGCCTCAGCATATGTCCTTGGATCATCCTCTACCATATATGTAAGGAAATCAGGACCAAAAGACGTTTTTTTTCGTTTGTGTTGAACTTTTAGCATGTTGTGTCATCATTCCTTTAGATCATAACAAAAGATTTATATTAAAGGTTTGTTTTGATCCTGTAATGTCCCGTTCCCAGACACCAAGTCCATATCCGGAAAAGAACCGTTCGGCACATATAATATTAAATACATCAATATTATATGTAAGCCTCTACTATGTCGTATCGAGTTTAGCCTTAGCGGAAGTTAAAAGACTCGGGTAAATTTTACTTTCGAAACAAAAATAGAAACACAACATTGTAAAGATAGAGAGATTACAAAAGTCAACGATATGTAAAGCATACAATAGTATGATGTTTAAAAGAACAACAAAGCTATCTTACTAGAAAACCAAATGAAAGTACAACATGTTTTAAAACAAAATGAACACAACAAGTCATAGTTTATCATAGATAGTAAAGTCTAGCATAGCATAGAAAACAACTTCATATGTCATCCTCGAAGTCTGGTTCCACCTGTTCATCTTCTCATCCCCAAACACACAAACAATATGCATTCGAGGTAAGTACAAAGGTACTTTGCAAAAGATAAAAGCTATTGTATTAACAAGTATATAAATTATCAATTAGGTTTAAGAGATTATCTTTATGAAACAGACTCAATCTAGGGTTCATTTCATGCTCATCAACTGTCATGACTAAACGTTTTTAACTTAACTTATATTTGTTGTACCCACATCCAAGAGCACTACGCATGGTGTATATCCACCATGAGATATCGTTTGCAACCTAACAATGGATCACACTGATAGCCATGAGATTAACCTGATAGTGCACGCGTTCGGCGAAGTCCCTCTACCATTCAGCCGTTTATTGGCCAGTAGAGATATTCGCTTTTACTGACCACTCACACGTCGCGATATAGCCTTGTGCCTAACCAAGAATGGCATGGTATTTATTATTTTACTACATAATTATGTATTTATTAATCGTTAACTAGCCACCTATGTGTTTTCAGGGCAAAGCTCACCTTACCCAACTCTACTCCCTCTCTTAGACATCTAGACACAATGTCCTATCACGTACACAGACATTGGAGGATACTAATCCACCAAAGCACAAGCCTATCATGTCCTTCCAATGCTCCCGAACATCAACTCCTTTTAAGAGTTCATTCGCTGTCAGAACTATACGCATCAGAAACTCATTCAAGGCTTGTTCATTTTTATTTACTGTTATTAGATCAATAATCAACAATTAAAACTCAACACATGGCTCACAACATCATATTTCCCCAAAACAGGGTCAATGCATGCACATTCATTTGATGTGTGCGCATTCACTAGTTCAGAGGTTTCCTATTGCATCCTGATCAACTAATGTGTGTGCATTGTCTGCAATGTGTACGCATTGCATGTGCTGAAACATCCTGAACCAAGCTGCAGCAGGAATGCATGCGCATTCAGCCTGCTGAAACCATCATGTCCAACTCTTAACCAACAATGTGTGCGCATTGATATACAATGTGTACGCATTCTGCCTGAAAAATGCCTAACCATGAATTTCAACACTTCTCTCGATTCTACAACCCATCTAACATGTTCTTCAACAGTTTTAACATCAAAACAACAGCCAAAACCAACTCTTTGATATACCATAACATAGCACATTGTTCCAAGTACAAAAACACATAAAACTTACACCAGAACAACTTCAAACTCATATCTAAACCATAAGATACTTTAATTAACAAAATAGGAAGATCTCTTACTTGTTTCAAGCACAAAACTCAGCAATCTTGAAGGAAAACTACAATAAAACCATCAACTTCAACAGAAAACCTATTTGATCCACAACCAATTCAAGAACTGGTTAGGATCAAGGTTTCTAAACATCTACCACAACGAATTAAACCAAGAAAACTCCAAACATGATCGAAACCGCCCTTAGGCCGAAATTCATACCTTGATGAAACTTGATGAACTTAGTATCAACACGATCCTTGTCTTCTCATGATTCCGGTGTTCTACATTGATATAAAAGTGGATAACAACCTTGTAAGAATGGGCAGAAAGTTTCCTTTGTATTCTTTTCCTCTCAACTTCTATGTTTGAACGTATTTTCAGTTCTCTAACCATTTACATCAATACTGGGAGGTTTATTTTCCAAATAAAACCTCTCCCCACATTTTCTCCATTAAACCTTTAACTAATCCTTAAATACAAGACAGTCCCCATTAAATATATATATTTATAAAACTTTAAATCCATAAAAGAAATAAATTCGTTCTCGCAAATTGACACGTCCGTCCTTTCCCGAGAATCGGAATATTAGAGATCCATTCGGCCATCACATGATATTTTTGCAACAATTCACGTCTGAAAAAAATTTATGTGTCAATACATCTTGTTAGAACAAAATTGAATCTACAAGCATCCCGTGTTGCATTCTTGCATTCTGTTAGTGTTTACATAAAAGACTTCACCGACACTACTGTCTGTCTAATTTAATGTAGGATTCAAATTTAGAGAAGTAAATGCATGGCTATCCTGAATAAGTAATTAATAAATGTCGTAATCGACCTAATTTCCCAAATGGTATGTGATGATGGCCAGAGTAGACCTCGCCATATGTCACTCAGAGAGTAGTGTCGTAATAAATAATAAGGCCAGAGCCCCATGTTAATCAGGCCTAACCCCAGGTGGGAGGTCTGACCTGGCCCTTCCCGACTAGACCACCGCAAGGCGGCTCGGTCGAAACGGAGGGCAGGTCGTGCAACCCAGAGAGGACCTGAGGAGCCTAGCGCATGACGTCTAGGACTTTCCGTATACTGGTAATTCAAACGTGTTCCTATAAAATAGGATAACGACGGGAAGAATCCCTTGATTATAGGACACAGATCTTATAAATAGTCTTAATTATCTTTTATCAAAGATTTGCACGTAATAATCCTTAGTGTTTAATAATCATATACTTGTCAAACAAGAAAAGAGGGCGAGACGCCTCCATACATAAACAACCCTAAGGAACTACGAAAGACTTGATTCCAATTACACACATTGGATACATAGGCAACTTGAGAGAAACTAACTCTCAGGCTCAGTCTAAATCATATCGCAATCCCCATCCCCTTTGTTAGAGTTCTTGATAAATCTTTCTAGGAGTAATTTAGGCCCAGCTTATACACTCGACGATATCCATCATCGTCAATTGGCACTATAAGGAGGGTCTCTTTCAGCGATTTCATCAATAATTAGCAATGGCACCAAAGAAAATATAGGGACAAGGACCCAGCTTCAAGATCCGTTAGTCCAGGAAACGGATCCCACGGAAACAGCTACTGGATAGACAGAAGTGGAGAAAATGACTTCAATGCTACCACCAGCCAACACCAGCACCAGCAAGAAGAGGCCTTGGCAGTTCCTACCCAACAAGCCTTGTTGGAGGCGTTACGAAACCTTGACATGTTAGCATTCAAAAGTGTGCTGGTTTAGCCCTAAATGGGCGAGATGAGGATGCTTCAGAATAAAACGCTCCTCAGAACAATCAACTGCACAAAGATGATAGAGGGGATACACTATCCTCCACTTCCAACGGCTGGAAGAGGCAGGTCAACACCCAAGCCTAGGAGGCTGCTCGAGCAGAGCTCGATGGGATTTTAGGTCGAAGGTCAGACGATCTGTCGTTTGAGTCACCGTTTTCAAAGCAGATCTTAAGTTACCCGCATCCCGAGAGGTTTTAGATCCCCAAGTTGGAACCTTACGATGGCACAAAAGGACCCCCAGTATCATCTGTTTCAATACTTGACGCATATGAATCTGGATTTCATTGCAAAGGAGATGAAGTGCAAAGCCTTCCCCGCCTTACTCACAGGCAGGGCCCATGAGTGGTTTAGGAAATTGCCACCTCACTCAATTCCCAACTTTGAGACGCTGGTTAAGAAGTTTCTACAAGCGTTTGTCACCGTTAAGCCCTTTCAAAGAAATGCTACCTACCTCCTCACTATCCGGTAGAGGAAGGAGGAGACGGCATAATATTGCAGAACCTGAAGAGGTTCAATAAAGAATCAAGGTAGGTTAGGAACGTAGAGGAGCATCTCTTGATCACCTCATTCGTAGCAGGTCTACGAGAGAGCCGGTTATACGCTAAGTTAAACAACAATGTTTCCCGGTCTATGGAAGAATGCATCGAACTGGCTTACAGATATTGCTAGGGTTAAGAGGCTAACCGCCTAAAAAGGGAAGGAGAGGGCTCCAAGAAAGACAAGGATGACAAACCTGACAGAAAGCGCAAGAGAGTATGGGATCGAGTTGCAGCAACGGTATTAGACCGACTGGGAAAGAAAGGTGCACTTCAGGAAAGGGATTTCATCCGTTTAAATAGATCACACAAGTAGGTCCTTGCTATAATGAAAAGAAAAGGCATAGCCCGAGTCCCGCCACCCATGAGAGGTCTTCGAAAGAAAAGAGATCAGACCAAATACTGCAAGTACCAAGAAGATATTGGACACGATGCAGAGCATTGCAGAGACTTGCAAAGAGATATTGATGCTGCTATCATAGAGGGGAAGTTGGATGAGGTCATATACCGTTCGCAAAACGTGGAGCCCAGAGGGAGGAGAGAGTTTAAGAGAGGGAACTTCGGTTAGAACCGTGGCCGACGTGATGACTACCGCCATAGGAGAGATCAGTCCCCGGATCCCTATGGGCAAGTCGATAACCGCCCCATCAACATGATCAACACGATCTCAGGTGGCCCGAGCACCACTTCCCAACTAGAGGAAAAGAACAATAGCAGGTCAACTACTCCCCCGGGACTCCAACAAAATACAAAGGCTTTCCGGAAAGGTAATTTACGGTCCTCGGGACCCATTGCCCTTAGTCACTAATAACGAAGGGTTAGTTATTGAAGTGGTAATTAACAAGCATACAGTGAAGCGTATAGGTGTCGATATGGGTAGTACGGTCAACGTACTATACTACAGCGCTTTTCAGTCCATGAAGCTGAGAGATGCTGAGTTGACACTTGTCTCGGCTCCGCTATTTGGGTTCGCAGGACCCCCAGTTCACCCTATGGGCATGATCAGATTGCCAACCACTTTTGGACGAGAACCAAGGGACATGACCCTCATGGTGGATTACATAGTAGTCAAAGCACCACCGGCCTACAATGTAATCATGGGATGACCTGCATTGATAGATCTCCGAGCAATGATCTCCTCGGCTCACATAAGCATGAAGTTTTCAACACCACAGGGATCAGTGGAGATTAAAGGTGATGTTGAAATAGCCATGAGTTGTTTCATGGCCTCTGTTAATAGAAAAATGATAGTACAACTGGTATCGGTAGAAGAGCTACTTCCGGAGAACGAAGAGGGCTAGTCTCCGGAAGACATGGTCGAGGCGGTAAGTCTATAGAAAGATCAAGAAGATTTATCTATGAATGTCGGGTCATGGATCCCAGAGCAGCAAAAAGAAGAACTTGTCAAAGTACTGAGAGTGTTCAGAGATGTGTTCGCATGGAGAACAGAAGACATGCCAGGTCTATCACCCGAGCTGGCCATCCATAGAATCAACATCGACCCGAGTAGGAGACCTGTTCAGCAAAAGAAGAGGCAATTCGCAAAGGAAAGAATGGAGGCCATTTAGAGAGAGGTAGAAAAGTTGCTCGAGGCTAACATCATATGGGAGGTATTCTACCCGAGCTGGCTAGCCAACCCGCTACTTGAAAAAAAGCCAGATGGAAGTTGGCAGATTGTATGGACTTCACCAACTTGAATAATGCCTATCCTAAAGACTGCTATCCGCTTCCCAAGATTGACGGGTTAGTTGACTTAACTGTGGGTTTTGAAATATTTTCATTTCTGGACACATACAAGGGGTACCATCAGATAGACATGGACCCTGAGGATGCATAAAAAACTGCATTCCTTACCGATCTGGGCACATTCTGCTATGTCACTATACCATTCAGGCTCAAGAATGCCGGAGCCACCTACCAAAGAGCGGTAAACAAGATTTTTGACAAACAAATTGGAAGATGTATGGATGTTTACGTAGATGATCTCCTGATCAAGAGCAGGTCTCTTGACCAGTACATGTTAGATGTCCAACAAGTGTTCAATGTGCTCAAACAGACTCAAATGAAGCCCAACCCCAAAAAATGTACATTTGGGGTCAGGTCGGGAAAATTCCTAGGATACATGTTGGTCACAGAGAAGGGAAAAACTATAGTCAGAGGGGGGGGGGGGGTGAATGACTATAGTGGAGTTTCAAAAACTTTTCTTGCACTTAAAAGCTTTTGGGCTGCGGATAAGTCCCTCCTTACTATGTTATTTCAAAGTAGTTTAAGCAATCACAAATATATGATATAATATACGCAATTAAATAAATACAGTAAGGTAAATTTCAGAAAGTAAATTGACACAAGGCTAAAGTGGTTCAGGATGGTGTAATCCCTTAATCCAATCTTCTCTTGTGATGATCGGAGGAATTCACTATTGTTTTCACAGATACAATAGTACGATTGTCCTTGACTTCACAAGCTTCACAATCTACAAGACTATCACTCCTTGACTGCAACAAATTCAGTGATTCAGTCTCTATCTCTGCTCCTTGGGATCAAATTCTTCAGCAGCTATCACAGACACAACTCCTTCTCAAAAGAATCAGATTCAGTTGCTTGATTGATGTGAATTGGATTCAAAAACTTGTTGATCAATCTCAATGCTTGATGTTTGAGTTGTCGCTCTCAGTTTTGAGTTGATCACTAGATGTTTCCTTTTTGCATAGATAGAAGGCTTTTTTACTTTGACAGAGGTTTTGCTCAGATTTATCGTTCTCGCCTTTTTCTTTATCTTCTTCTATATTTCTTTTTCTGTCATTGCCCTCTATTTATAGCCTTGATTATTTGATTTGAATTTCCGTCCATTGTCTATATTAATGAGGGGAATAATCCTTGATTTTATTCTTGATTCCCCCTTAATTATATTCTCCTTTATTTCAGTGATCGGATTTTTCTTCAAACGTTTATATGAAAATCCGTCCTTATTTGATCCTCTATTGATTGTGCATTTAATGCTTGATCTTCTGTATCTTCTTCATATTTGAATAATCTGACTAAGTAAGGTTTGCTCAGCCGTTCTCCGAACGGTTAACTGGTTCATCTGACTTTTCCGCTTCGATCTTCCTTCACTGCTTTGTCTTCACTCAACCGAAAGTCAGTTTACATTGCCGATTCACTGTTTCCTTCATTCTTTCAATTCAAAGGAGAATCCTTGTACTTCACTGATCCTTGATTTGTGTGAGATCAGTGTGCACCATCGTTAAACATTAAGTTTCATCACTTGAAACATAACTTAGACTTATCCAAGGTCATCACAGACTTCCTTGGTTATAAGTCAGACCATAATACCTTCATTGCTTCTCTGCTGGTACTTGGCTGGTTTCACTATGCCGAAAATCTGTTCTTGCTTTGCCGCCCTACCAACTAGTACAATACTTGTCTGACTCAACTTATACAACATGTCAGACTCTAAGTAAAGACTATATAGAGTGTTCTAACTTATTTCAGGCTTGTTATAACATCTAGTATGACCACCATCAAAACATAATAAAATGTTCCTATCAATTTCCCCCTTTTTGATGATGCCAAAACCTAATAAGCCTGAACATAAGTATGCCAAAAAAATTTCATAGTAATTAACAGAATAAAACATAAAAAATTTATTCATCCATTTAAGGGCAATAAGATATTGCATCTTTTTATTCAAAAACAAAGGCATATGGAAATAATTCAATTAAACAGAAGGGCTACTTCTTCTTCTCTTCAAACCTGATGCCTTTGCCTCTTTGGTGCCCTTGCCCTTATCTGTTGGGCTTTCCTTCTTTCCACTGGAGCTTTCAGGCTTTGAGCTTCCTTCCCCCTTTTTGGCATCACCAAACCGTTCTTCAAGAATCCTGATTGCATCTTCAGATTCAGGGAGGGGACCATATCTTTTCTCCAGTATCTTGTTGGATGCCTCACCAACTTTGAGAAGGATGTTGAGTTGCTTGCCAAAGTACTCCATGACCTCATCTAGATGCTGAATTTGATGAGTGTGAGCATTTAGAGTGTCCACCAAGGGTTTGAGATTGTTGTCAATCTTTTCAGTAGGAAATTCAAGATTGGTTTGGATATGGTAGGGAATAAGATGATGTAAGTTGCAAAGCAAGTTTCCCTATTTTTCCATGGCCTCATCTTGTACCTTGATGTGACTGATGATGGCTTCAATCTTGAGGTTGAGGGAGGTTGCTTCACTCCTTAAAGTAGCTTTCAGGTTCCGTCTGCTGTGATATTGCTTTTCCATGTCTACAATCAGTGGTTGAATATCCAGATTGAAGGTCCTCTCTGGATCAATTTCCTCTGGTGCCACTTCAAAATGCTCATCATCTTCGGCTACCTCATCTTCTTCAACTTTATCTTCTTCCTCCTTTTCCTCTTTCTTTTCACTTTCTGCCTTATCTTCTCTTTCTTCCTCATTAGACTCAGGGTCATTTAGAGGTTGCTATGGAGTGTTGGCTTTTTCATCAGCTGGAGATGCAGATGTTCCCTCTTGGTCAATAATGGGGGAGTTGACAGGTTCAGCGGAGTGAGTTTGATCAGCTGGCTCACTTGGTTGTTCGTCAACTTGGCTGTTCGTCATCTTGTACCTTGATGTGACTGATGAGGGCTTCAATCTTATGGTTTAAGGAGGTTGCGTCACTCCTTAAAGAATTTTCAGTTTTGTCTCATTGTGATACAACTTCTCCATGTCTACAATCAGTGGTTGAATGTCCAGATTGAAGGTTCTCTCTGGATCAACTTCCTCTGGTGCCACTTCAACATGCTCATCATCTTCATCTTCCTCCTCTTCTTCAACTTCTTCTTCACTTTCTTTTTCTGCCTCTTCCTCTCTTCCTTTCTCTTCAACTTTAGAATCATTGAGAGGTTGTTTGGGAGTGCTTGCTTCTCCATGGGTAGAAGATGGCAGGTTTTATTCTCCATGAGCTAGAGACTTGATCTCTTCTACTGGTGGTCCCCCTTGATCAATAGTGGGGGAGTTGACAAGTTCAGCGGAGTGATTTTGATCAGCTGGCTCACTTGGCTGTTCGTCAACTTTGCTGATGCTCCTGAAGAGCACCTCTTGAAGTATCTGCTCATCATCAGAAGTCTCCATGTTTATCGGATCATCTTCAAGATTGTCATCCTCTGAGTGATCATCCTCTGTCTCAGCTTCTCCTTCATCCATCTCATATTCTTCAGATGGAGTTGATGACGGTTAAAATATACCTATTTATGTCATCAATTATAACCTTAAATCGGAGTTAATTATATATATTTCATATTTAATCACGTGTTTATATTTATTATTTAATGATAAGTGATTATTAATATGATAATTGGTATTTAAATTTGTTTTTATTATAAAAGAGCAATTAATTGTGTGATAAATGCTGATTTTGCAGATCATGATAAATCGGGAAGATAATTATCACGAAATCGGGAGATCTCAAGATAAAAGAGAAGAAAATCGGAGCATTGAAGAAAAGATTAATCAGATCAATTCAAAAGCATGGAGTGGGGAACAAGTCAGACGAACCGAGTTTGAAAACGCGTAAAGAGGGAGGCTCGGTCAACCGAGCCATGCCATTCGGTCGACCGAGCGTGTAGGTTCGGTCACCCGAGCCTAAATGTGATAAATGCGTGTCAATATTTTGGATCCTCCCTATGTCGGCTACAACTCCTATATAAACAGCAGCCACGATGCTGAGAAAGACACACCACTACAACACAAAACAATTCATACAATTTTAGCTTTTAAGTTTTTAGTTTTATTTTCTTTATTTTCGTTCATTGTGGATTTATCGGATTGTCCGATTAGGGAGCGCATTAAAGAGTGGGAGTCACTCTCGTCTTCGAGGGTATGACTATTCAATTATGCAATCTTTATTCATAGATCTGATGTATTTTATTATGGAGTAGTTTTATTTGTATTGGTTGCGTGATGTAGATTTATTTACGAACCCATGTGTTTAGGTTTGAAACGTTAAGAAGTAATCATGATTTGTACCAACACAGAACTGTGTTCGGTCGACCTAGACGTGTCACTCGGTCGCCCGAGTCTTTGTCGTTCGGTCGACCGAGCGTGGTGATGTGTAGGCAATATTATGATCGGCCGACTACGTCGATTCTCCGAATTGGAATGAAAACGAGTAATTAAACTCCGATCAACTTAATTATTTGTCATCATAATTTAACATGAAACCCGAAAAGTGATTGTTACTTAGGATATAGATTGAATCGGCATCTAAGAAGTACGCCTTACCCTAGGAATGTTGCTTAGATGAGGTTACGGTTTATACCGGCATCCCTAGTTTCATAATTGTGTCAGAAGTTATATGAGATGGAGGCATTAAAAAGCAAAGTCACGTAATGGAGGCACGATGATTTAGATGGCCTAACTGGAGCTAAATCTACCTTAGGGGATGACTCCCGTAGTCATAATAATCAATCTTCAACGTTTGTTATTCGGTCGACCGAGCATGTAGGTTCGGTCACCCGAGCCTAAATGTGTTAAATGCGTGTCAATCTTTTGGATCCTCCCTATGTCGGCTACAACTCCTATATAAGCAAAGACCACGACGATTTGAGAAAGACACACCACTACAACACAAAACAATTCATACAATTTTAGCTTTTAAGTTTTTAGTTTTATTTTCTTTATGTTCGTTCATTGTGGATTTATCGGATTCTCCGATTAGGGAGCGCATTAAAGAGTGGGAGTCACTCTCGTCTTCAAGGGTATGACTATTCAATTATGAAATCTTTATTCATAGATCCGATGTATTTTATTATGGAGTAGTTTTATTTGTATTGATTGCGTGATGTAGATTTATTTACGAACCCTTGTGTTTAGGTTAGAAACGTTAAGAAGTAATCATGATTTGTACCAACACGTAAGGCGTGTTCGGTCGACTAGACGTGTCACTCGATCGCCCGAGTCTTTGTCGTTTGGTCGACCGAGCGTGGTGATGTGTGGTAGGCAATATTATGATCGGCTTCGACTACGTCGATTCTCTCGAATTGGAATTAAAACGAGTAATTAAACTCGATCAACTTAATTATTTGTCATCATAATTTAACATGAAACCCAAAAAGTGATTGTTACTTAGGATATAGATTGAATCGGCATCTAAGAAGTACGCCTACCCTAGGAATGTTGCTTAGATGAGGTTACGGTTTATACCGGCATCCCTAGTTTCATAATTGTGTCAAAAGTTATATGAGATGGAGGCATTAAAAAGCGAAGTCACGTAATGGAGGCACGATGATTTACATGGCCTAACTGGAGCTAAATCTACCTTAGGGGATGACTCCCGTAGTCATAATAATCAATCTTCAACGTTTGTTATTCGGTCGACCGAGCGTGTAGGTTCGGTCACCCGAGCCTAAATGTGATAAATGCGTGTCAATCTTTTGGATCCTCCCTATGTCGGCTACAACTCCTATATAAACAACAGCCACGATGCTGAGAAAGACACACCACTACAACACAAAACAATTCATACAATTTTAGCTTTTAAGTTTTTAGTTTTATTTTCTTTATGTTCGTTCATTGTGGATTTATCGGATTCTCCGATTAGGGAGCGCATTAAAGAGTGGGAGTCACTCTCGTCTTCGAGGGTATGACTATTCAATTATGCAATCTTTATTCATAGATCGATGTATTTTATTATGGAGTAGTTTTATTTGTATTGATTGCGTGATGTAGATTTATTTTACGAACCCATGTGTTTAGGTTAGAAGCGTTAAGAAGTAATCATGATTTGTACCAACACGAAGCGTGTTCGGTCGACCTAGATGTGTCACTCGGTCGCCTAGTCTTTGTCGTTCGATCGACCGGCGTGGTGATGTGTAGGGCAATATTATGATCGGCCGACCACGTCGATTCTCTGAATTGGAATTAAAACGAGTAATTAAAACTGATCAACTTAATTATTTGTCATCATAATTTAACATGAAACCCAAAAAGTGATTGTTACTTAGGATATAGATTGAATCGGCATCTAAGAAGTACGCCTTTACCTAGGAATGTTGCTTAGATGAGGTTACGGTTTATACCGGCATCCCTAGTTTCATAATTGTGTCGAAGTTATATGAGATGGAGGCATTAAAAAGCGAAGTCACGTAATGGAGGCATGATGATTTAGATGGCCTAACTCTGAGCTAAATCTACCTTGGGGATGACTCCCGTAGTCATAATAATCAATCTTTAACGTTTGTTTTATCTCGTAATCATCCTAATTCACATGGGGAGTTATAATCTACTAGCGTAATCAATACTATTTGTTTAGATAATATCAACCGCTTTATCCGTGTTTTAGTAGTCTTTAGTCTGCTCTTTGTGGTTTTTGTGTCTTGTGGTTGTCACTACTTTATTTATTGCATTTAGTTGGTCGTAGACCGCCCCTTTCAATTTAGTTCTAATAGGATAAAGTTGTGTTTTATTTGTGCCGAGTCTCTGTGGGATCGACCTCGACTCTATCGACTATACTCTGATTGAACCTAGTTCTCTTGCTAGTGTGTTAGTAGGCATCGAGTTAATAATTTAACTTGACCTCCATCAAGTTTTTGGCGCCATTGCCGGGACTCGAGTCATTAAATTAAGATATAGCTTATTTTGTTAGAAATCGATTCGTGAATATTCGTGAATAAGAGTCCATACATTAAAAAGATTGTCGTAAAAATAATTAAAAAAAAAAAAGCGTTCGGTCGACCGAACCACGGCTCTCGATCGACCGAGAATTTATTTTTTTTCTGCTTTGCTCGTATTAGTTTTAAAACATTCTGCTTCTGTTTACGTTTTCTTTTCTCAAATTTATTTCGAGTCTGTTTTAGTTAGTTAGTTAAAGGCCTAGCCTTTACTAGTGATTAATTGTTTTATTGTTGTTTATTATTTTATAGTACGCTACTCGGAAATCGAAGGAACCGCTTGAGCCATATAATCCTGAGATAGAGAAATTTGCAAGAAGGAATAGGAAGTTAGCTAGGGAGCTGGCTAAGCAAGGAGAAGAGGATCCAAATCTTGAGGAAAGCGAGCAAGGAGTGGAAGAAGGACATACAACCGATCATTCTGAGCATTCTGAATCTGAAACGGAAATGGAAGGAAATCCAGTCAATCCAAACCAGGTACCTAATCCTGTTATTAATAATGCCAATAATGTGAATGCAAATGCTAATAATGAGAACCAAGCCCTAGTTCAAGGAGCGAGGCGTACTTTGCAAAGTTATGCAACGCCAACTATTGAACAATTCATTCCCGCTATCGTAGCACCACAAGATGCTGCGGAAGTCTATCACCCTAGGCCTAATGTAATTCAAATGGTGACCAACTATTCCACTTTTCATGGAATTCAGAACGAGGATCCTGGTGTTCACGTAACAAATTTCTTGGAAATCGTCAAGACAAATGAAACTGAATTAATCCCGGAGGGAACATTAAATCTTAAGCTTTTTCCTTTCACTTTGAAAGATAAAGCTAAGCAATGGCTTCTCTCTTAGAAATTTGGATCTATCACAACTTGGGAACAATTGTTGCAAAAATTCATGAATAAGTATTTTCCCTTAGGAAAAACTTTTAAGTTACGCCAAGACATCCTAGGATTTAAGCAACAACCTGGGGAGAGTTTTGATCAAGCTTGGGAGCGTTTCAAGGAAGCTATGAGGAAGTGTCCTCATCATGACATCTCTCTTTGGCTTTTAATACAAACTTTTTACCATGGGTTGAGAGAGACTGAGAAAATTAGAGTAGACGCCTCCAGCAATGGAGCGTTTGTTCTTTTATCTCCTGAGGAGGCACAAGGGAAGATGGAGCAAATAGCGATGAATAGCCAATGGGGAGGCAATGACATAGCCACTGTGAAGATGGCCACTGACATATTTGATGATAGTGCATCTACCAAAATCTTAGAACAACTTTCTGTTATCAACAATAAGGTAGATGGGATGCAAGAGAGGATGACAAGAGTAGAGAAAGGGGCTAGAATCGAGGTAGCACCTCAAAGTGAGAATGCTGGTACTGAAGAAGCCAATTATATCGGGGGAGGGTGCAGGCCTAATCATAACCATCCGGATTCCGATATAGTGACATTAATGCGGGAGAAAGGCCTAAACCACGCCGCTTATGTACCATGTGCCAGACTAAAACTTATGGTTGGGGAAGCTGCGATAGAAAAAGCGAGTAATGTAAATCACCGACAATATGGGACAACTTTCAAAATCTATGCATTTGAACTAGCCACTAACTTTAGCCAATATTGTCGAAGACCGATGCTAAGGTGACCAATCAGGAAGCTCTAGTCCAAAATCTCACGCACCAGGTAGGACAACTAGCTGAGCAAGTCTCAACTAGACCTCCTGGAGGGTTGCCAAGCAACACTGAAAAGAACCCTAAGGATTTGAATGCGATCATGACAAGAAGTGGAAAAGAAGTAACTCCACCATCCCTGTAAGAGAAGGCCGCAAAGGATAAGGATGGTGATCCAAGCAATGAGACCAATACTTCCGAGACTTTGCCTGAGCAAAGAACATATAAAGAACCTGCTGGCCCTAGAGTTGAATTTTACGCTAACAAGTATCCAATTTTCACTGATGTCGATCCTTCAACTCTACCTTATCCTCCACCAAAGCCGAAGCCTAAGTTTGATAATAAGAGGTATAAGAAGTTTGTGGATATGTTTAGTAAGTTACAAATCAATATACCCCTAGTTGAAGCACTAGCTGAAATGCCTGAGTACACCAAGTTTTTAAAAGACGCTGTCTCAACTAAAAGGAAACTTCTAGATTTAGAGACCATATGCCTGAATGAGGAATGCTCAGCCATTCTTCAACATAAGTTACCCCCAAAATGCAAAGATCCGGGAAGCTTTCTCATTCCCTGCACCATAGGTAACGTATGTCTAAACAAAGCTTTGTGTGATCTAGGAGCAAGTGTGAACCTGATGCCACTATCTATTTTTCGGAAGCTAGGCATGAAAGATCTTAAGAAGACCTCAATGACACTGCAATTAGCTGACCGTTCTGTCAAAGAACCGTGTGGAGTGGTTGAGGATGTGCTAGTAAGGGTTGAGAAGTTTGTATTTCCTGTCGACTTTGTGGTATTAGATATGGAAGCTAACTACGAAGTTCCCTTGATATTAGGGAGACCTTTCATGGCCACTAGTAGGACGCTAATTGATGTTTACAAAGGCGAGTTGGTATTAAGAGTGAACGAAGAGAGAGTTGCATTCAATGTCTTCGACACTATGAAACAACCTGATGATGGAGAGGATGCATGTTTCATGTTGGATTCGACTGATAGGATCGTTCAAGAATTTCAACAACATGAAAATATCAAGGATTTTTTGGATGCTGTCTTAGAAGAAGAAGATGAAGTCAAGTACGTGAGTAGAGGAGGAGAAGATGATATGGCCAGGATGTAGTAGAGGGACCCCAAGACCTGTAGAGGAAGTAAGTGCCGCGGAGATTGAAAGATTCTATCATAGACCAACGTGGCATAAGTACTTCGAACTCAAACTCACAGGTCAAAAGTTGAAGACATCTTTGAAAGAACCTCCCACAAATTTGACTTTAAAACCTCTTCCTGCAAATTTGAAGTACGTATTTCTTCAAGATGAGACCTTGCCACTGATCATATCTTCTTCCTTGACGGACTTACAAGAGGAAAAACTCATGAGAGTTTTGAGAGAGTACCGCGGAGCATTTGGATGGACCATAACTGACGTTAAGGGTATTAGTCATAGCGTATGTATGCACAAAATCTCTGTGGACCCTGAAAAGAAAGCGGTTGCACAACCTCAAAGGCGTTTAACCCCATAATTAAAGGACGTGGTTAGAGATGAGGTTATAAAAATGCTAGAAATGGGAATTATATTTCCAATTTCTGATAGCGAATGGGTTAGCCCTATCCACGTAGTTCCCAAAAAGGGAGGATTGACGGTGCAAGCCAATGAGTTGAATGAGTTAATTCCTGTGAGGCTAATCACCGGTCATCGAGTATGCATAGACTTTAGGAAACTAAATGATGCAACTCGTAAGGACCATTTTCCTCTTCCCTTCATCGATCAAATGCTCGAGAGACTGAGTGGGCATGCTTTCTATTGTTTTCTCGACGGATATTCGGGATACTATCAAATCGACATCTCGCCTGAAGATCGTGAGAAAACAACGTTTACATGCCCATATGGGACATTTGCGTATAATCGAATGCCATTTGGATTGTGTAACGCCCCCACGACATTTCAACGATGTATGATGTCATTATTCGCGGATATGGTGGAAGACTTCTTGGAAATCTTTATGGATGATTTCTCCGTGTTTGGAGACGATTTCGATTCATGTCTCACACATCTAGCACGAGTTTTGAAGAGATGTGAAGAGACTAATCTTGTGCTAAATTGGGAGAAGTGTCATTTGATGGTTACAGAAGGTATAGTACTAGGCCACCGCATATCAAAGAACGGTATAGAGGTGGATAGGGCCAAAGTTGAGGTGATCGAGAAATTACCTCCACCTACTAATCTTAAAACTTTGCGAGGTTTTTTAGGCCACGCCGGATTTTATCGTAGGTTTATCAAGGACTTTTCCTTAATCTCTAGACCTCTTACCGAATTATTGGCCAAGGATGTGTCATTCATGTTTTCCAATGAGTGCATAAAAGCTTTCAACGAAATAAAAAGTAGGCTGATCATTGCACCCGTTCTGGTCGCACCGGATTGGGATCTTCCGTTTGAGCTGATGTGTGATGCAAGTGATACTGCTGTTGGCGCCGCTTTGGGTCAAAGAAAAGATAAGATTTTTAGGCCCATTTATTATGCAAGCCGGACTTTGAATGCTGCCCAAAGAAATTACGCCACAACGGAGAAGGAACTTTTAGCCGTTATCTTTGCTTTTGACAAGTTTAGATCTTACTTAGTGGGATCTAAAGTCATGTGGTGGGTGACCATGCGGCTCTTAAGTATCTCCTAGCAAAGCAAGATTCAAAGCCGAGATCTGTTGAGATGGATTCTACCGTGCAAGAATTTGGCGTAGAAATCCGAGATAAGAAAGGAAGTGAGAACGTGGTGGCCGATCATCTATCGCTTACAATTAGAGGATGGTGAGGAATTACCTGAGATAGGAGAATCGTTTCCTGATGAACAACTTTTCTCCATCACCACCATCGGGGGACATGATGATTGTGTTGCAGTTTCTTCGCGAATTGAGGTTGTGCAGGAGAAGAAGCAACCATGGTTTGGTTTGTTTGTCAATTATCTATCCGCAAAGTACCTACCACCAAATCTCACTGTCCAAGAAAGGAAAAAATTCTTTAAAGATCTTAGACACTACTATTGGGATGAGCCTTATTTGTTTAAGCTAGGATCGATAATATTTTTGAAGGTGTGTGCCGAAGAAGAGTATAATGATATCCTGAAGCATTGTCATTCCTATGAAGTTGGAGGACACTACGGGGAGAAAAAACCGCGGCTAAGGTCCTCCAATGCGGTTTTTATTGGCCGACATTGTTTAAGGATGCACACCAATATGCAAAGGCATGTCATGCTTGTCAAATGACATGTAATATTTCAAGGAGGAATGAGATGCCACTCAAGAGCATCTTTGAAGTAGAACTTTTTGATGTTTGGGGAATAGATTTCGTTGGACCCTTCACTTCATCACTATCTAACCGATATATCTTAGTTGCTGTTGATTATGTTTCCAAATGGGTTGAGGCCATTGCTTCCCCTACTAACGATGCTAGGGTTGTGGTTAGATTCTTGAAGAAGAACATTTTTACAAGGTTTGGGACGCCTAGGGCGATTATAAGTGACAATGGTAGTCATTTTTGCAATAAACCCTTTGAAAGGCTGATGATTAAGTATGGGGTTCGACACAAGCTAGCAACCGCCTATCACCCCCAGACTAGTGGTCAGGTAGAAGTCACCAATCGAGAGATAAAGCGTATCCTGGAGAAAACGTCAATGCGACTAGGAAGGATTGGTCGTTACGTTTTAGACGACGCTTTATGGGCTTATAGGATCGCATATAAAACCTCGATTGGAATGTCGCCGCATGTGAGATTGTTTTTGGAAAGGCATGTCATCTACCCGTGGAGGCCGAGCACCGGGCCATGTGGGCAACAAGGATGCTAAATTTTGATGAGACGTTGGCCGGTGAGAAAAGGATGTTAGAATTAACTCGCCTGGAGGAGTTTCGTTTAGAGGCATATGAGAATGCCAAAATTTTCAAGGAGCGCACGAAGAAGTTTCATGACAAAAAGATTCTGGAGAGGACCTTTCAAGAAGGTGATATGGTTCTATTATACAATTCGCGCTTAAGACTCTTCCCGGCTAAGTTGAAATCAAGATGGTATGGCCCATTTCAAGTACAAAAAGTCTTTCCTTCTGGAGCGGTGGAGCTATTCAATTTCAAAGACGAGTCAGATTTGTGGTCAATGGACATCGTATTAAGCATTATCACGGGCTTCCGCTTTCTTGCTTTGAGGAGGAGGTTTTGTACCTCGATGACCCCCTGTCTATGAATAAACCATCTTGAACTGAGTCGAGCTAGCGACTATAAACTTAGAACTACTACCTATACCTATCTTTTTCGTTTTTTCTTTTTAATAAAGTAGCATGCGCCTATCACGGTTTTTTTTATCTCGCCATGTTCCGAGTCTAAGTTCGGCATAAACGAGGTTTTTTCCTTGATAGCCGTCATGTGAGTTTTTATTTAGGTTTAAATCCCTTTTGGTCTTGTCCGTGGCAGTATAAAGTAAAGTGGCTTAAACTGTTTTTAGATATCTATATCTAATTACTGCCACATTATTTTATAACTTCCATAGACATGGTATTTGATGATTTCGTGGAGCTTGTTTGTTTATACAGGATGTGTCTGTCTCTCCACGCTGTGCCGATGATTACTCCGATGTTGTTCCTTTACTTGGGAGCCGTTTCCAGAGCTAAGTCTTTCATCTTGAACTCTCATTTATTTTTGTCATTGAGGGAAATGCCATGTTTAAGTGGGGGGCAAGGGACTTAGCTATAGGTTGAAAATATATAGTCAAAGGAGCGAGTACTGAGACAATATTGAGCCAAATTTAAAAATTTTATGGATAAATGCCAAGTTGTTTAACTCGTACCCTTAAACTTGTGAAGTTCTTATACTTAGAATTGATAAGAAATGAACCAAGTTGCGTGAGTACGTGGTCATATTATACTTTTGCGATAAATTGTTAGTAAACTTAAGGATATTCATGCCAACAATTGCAAGTAGTTAGGTATTGTTCAAATTACTCAAATTGTGAATCGTTTGGTCACGCATGAGTTATAATAATTGAAAGAAGTATGTGTACATTGCGTAGATAATTGGTTATGAGGACCTAGTGTCGATATTTGTCGACTGATGTATTCTAATCTTCTAGCCAACAAAAGCGGAGTAATAAGCTTGGGACGTACCTGTGTTTTGACAATGCATTAAAACACTGGGCTTGTAGTAACATTACCAAAGTAGCCCCGCGCTTGTGGTAATATTCGATGCTATGCTTAATCTAAGATAGGGGGATACTCTATAAGGTTTTCTTCCTTGAGATTAGTAGTATTCGACAAATATGCAAAAAGATTGAAAAACATTTCGAAGTTTTAGAGGCTTTGAGTAGTACTCGGTCTCCAAGTCCAAAACCCTATAGATACGCTCTTGCTTATTGTTCTAGTGCTTTAACCATCATGAGGCATAAGAAGTATGAATCTTGATGTTGGTGAATTTAGATATGAAGTCTGCATAAACTCTAATCATGCTACATTTATATAAAACCAATGCACATGCACACAATCACTTCGATTCATAGCGAGTAGTGACAATGCTTATCTTGTGAGCATGACTGGTATGAGTAGACTCGGGTTTCTTGTGTAAGTATGAGTTGACCATAGAAAATGTTGTCTTGGGGAATAACTTGTTGATGCTTTGTTCGGGACGAAGCAAAGTTTAAGTGGGGGGCATTTTGATGACGGTTAAAATATACCTATTTATGTCATCAATTATAACCTTAAATCGGAGTTAATTATATATATTTCATATTTAATCACGTGTTTATATTTATTATTTAATGATAAGTGATTATTAATATGATAATTGGTATTTAGCTGTTTTTATTATAAAAGAGCAATTAATTGTGTGATAAATGCTGATTTTGTAGATCATGATAAATCGGGAAGATAATTATCACGAAATCGGGAGATCTCAAGATAAAAGAGAATAAAATCGGAGCATTGAAGAAAATATTAATCAGATCAATTCAAAAGCATGGAGTGGGGAAAAATTCAGACGAACCGAGTTTGAAAACGCGTAAAGAGGGAGGCTCGGTCGACCGAGCCATGCCATTCGGTCGACCGAAGCGTGTAGGTTCGGTCACCCGAGCCTAAATGTGATAAATGCGTGTCAATCTTTTGGATCCTCCCATGTCGGCTACAACTCCTATATAAGCAAAGCAGACCACGATCTTTGAGAAAGACACACCACTACAACACAAAACAATTCATACAATTTTAGCTTTTAAGTTTTTAGTTTTATTTTCTTTATGTTCGTTCATTGTGGATTTATCGGATTCTCCGATTAGGGAGCGCATTAAAGAGTGGGAGTCACTCTCGTCTTCGAGGGTATGACTATTCAATTATGCAATCTTTATTCATAGATCTGATGTATTTTATTATGGAGTAGTTTTATTTGTATTGATTGCGTGATGTAGATATATTTACGAACCCATGTGTTTAGGTTAGAAACGTTAAGAAGTAATCATGATTTGTACCAACACAGAACTGTGTTCGGTCGACCTAGACGTGTCACTCGGTCGCCCGAGTGCTGTCGTTCGGTCGACCGAGCGTGGTGATGTGTAGGGCAATATTATGATCGGCCGACTCACGTCGATTCTCTCGAATTGGAATTAAAACGAGTAATTAAACCTGATCAACTTAATTATTTGTCATCATAATTTAACATGAAACCCAAAAAGTGATTGTTACTTAGGATATAGATTGAATCGGCATCTAAGAAGTACGCCTTACCCTAGGAATGTTGCTTAGATGAGGTTACGGTTTATACCGGCATCCCTAGTTTCATAATTGTGTCAGAAGTTATATGAGATGGAGGCATTAAAAAGCGAAGTCACGTAATGGAGGCACGATGATTTAGATGGCCTAACTGGAGCTAAATCTACCTTAGGGGATGACTCCCGTAGTCATAATAATCAATCTTTAACGTTTGTTTTATCTCGTAATCATCCTAATTCACATGGGGGAGTTATAATCTACTAGCGTAATCAATACTATTTGTTTAGATAATATCAACCGTTTTATCCGTGTTTTAGTAGTCTTTAGTCTGTCTTTGTGGTTTTTGTGTCTTGTGGTTGTCACTACTTTATTTACTGCATTTAGTTGGTCGTAGACCGCCCTTTCAATTTAGTTCTAATAGGATAAAGTTGTGTTTTATTTGTGCCGAGTCTCTGTGGGATCGACCTCGACTATATCTGACTATACTACAGTTGAACCTAGTTCTCTTGCTAGTGTGTTAGTAGGCATCGAGTTAATAATTTAACTTGACCTCCATCAGGAGTGAGAACATATCCTTCCACACATTCTTCCAGATAGGTGATGTCCTCTTGTTGTTTTTCTTCCTCCGTTGCTGTATCATCGCTGATTACCACAGGTGCGTTCAAGTTGCTGGTCCCAACCTCAGAGGATCTTTCTTGTGCCTTTTGTGATCCGGTTCTACGGCCTACTCCTGATCTGCTTCTTTCAGGTTGTTTTCTCTTTCTCCCAGCAGTGGGTTTCGGTTTCATAGATGCCTTGATGTAGGTAAACATTACTTTGGACTTGCGGGGAGGTTGAAGATTGGTGGGCTTCAATTTCAACATATCAAACAGGTGTTGAAGAGGGAACCCAAATGATTTCCTCTCCCAAAAATCACCTTTCTTCTGCAAACCCTTGTTTGGTGCCATAATTGATAGATCAATTTCCTTCTGAATTTGGTCTTTCAGTCTATTGAAAACAAATGTTGCCCAGTCAAAGAGAATACCTTGATATATTATTGCCATGAACTTGACTCGTACCTCGGTCAGGTTTCCATTGACCCTTTCCTGCCTTCGATGTTCTTGGTAATAACAGGAGCGAACTCGGCAAATGGAAGTTTGAGGACAGATCTGGGTAGATTGTAGGTTTTGTTGTTCTTTTTAGGATTCTTGGCTATCTCAGCCCAGAAATTGTCGATATCAATCTTCACAAACTTTACGTTAGCCGGACCAATTCTGGGTAGATGTAGGAATCTGTTGAGAAGCCCAGGTGTGATGATTACTTCTTTCCCAAAGATTGAACTTTTGATGCAATCGGGTTCAATTTTCTTTGTGCTAGGCACAAACTTTGCATTTTTCCAGAATGCAATCAGGTTTTCATAACATATCCCATTGATTGGAGGGTTTAGGAAGGTCATTAACCCCAGATTTGTACACCCGTCTACTAACCGCCGGGCTTGAACATCATTATCACAAAAGGAAAGATAATGTTCAGGCCTAAAGAATGATCCAGTGATGATAGATTTTTCAAAGAATCGCTCTGTGGGGGATAATGAGGATGATGAGGCCATCGATATGTGATTGATGTTTTGAAAATAACGCTTCGATTTTTCAGAGAGAATCAAAAGTAGGGTTTGTAACTTGCAAATGAGCGTAAAGATTTATGAAAAACTTCAAAGTGTTGTTTATTTAGGATGATTTGGGTAGTGTGAATGTGGTTTGAATGTGGAAGGATTTTATGACATAATGGCATGATTTTGTGTATATGATTCCTGATATTCGAGTGTAGTGGGGGAGTGGATTGAGGTAAGTAATGATAAATCCTGGTAATCAAGGCGTTTTTAATTAGAAAAATAATATGGTTACCTCCATAATTGTAAATTGATCTCCAAGTGTATAATCTTCCACAGTATAATTCTCCATAACTTCCTTATTCTCCACGTGTATAAAAGTTGATTTGATTCACACTTTAATTTGCCCATTACTCCATTCTTTATTTCGGTGGAGTGCCTTGGCTGGTCACTTAGCCGATGAAGTGAATTTTTTTCACTGAGCTGCTTTATCCAATGTTCCGAACAATCAGTGAAGTTAACTTCGCTGAGTACCAGTGCCTTTCCTGGTACATCTCATGTAATGGAAATGGTTTAAACAGCTGATGAAGTCACTTAGCTGATTTACTCCAGTTAGCCGCTCTTTGGTACATAGTCAATTTCAATCATTCCCAACTCAGTTCTCAACATGCTAAATCTTTCATGACTGAGTGGCTTTGTGAAGATGTCAGCCAATTGATCTTCAGTGGGTATGTATCTTAGAATAACATCTCCTTTCTCAACATGATCCCTGATGAAATGATGTCTCACATTAATATGCTTTGTTCTTGTGTGTAACACTGGATTTTCAGTAATAGATATGGCACTTGTGTTGTCACACATAATTGGAATTGTCTTTTCCTCCATTCCATAATCCCTTAGCTCTTGTCTAATCCATAGTACTTGTGCACAACAACTGCCTGCTGCTATATATTTTGCTTCAGTTGTTTATGTAGATATGGAGTTTTGCTTTTTACTGAACCAAGAGACTAGTCTGGTGTCTAGCATCTGGCATGTTCCAGAAGTGCTTTTTATGTCTATCTTGCATCCATCATAGTAAGAGTCTGAATATGATGTCAACTTGAATCCTCCATCTTTTGGATACCAAATTCCAACATTGATGGTGTTCTTCAGGTATTTGATTATTCTTTTGGCTGCTAGAAGATGAGATTCTTTTGGTTGAGCTTGATATCTTGCACATACTCCTACTGGAAATGCTACGTCTGGTCTGCTTGCAGTTAGATATAGTAGGGATCCAATGATTCCTTTATACATTTTCTGATCAACATCATTTCCAGCTTCATCTTTTCCAAGAATGACTCTTGCACACATTGGTGTATCTGCTGTGACACTTGTGTCCATACCATACTTGTGTATTAAGTCTTTTGTATACTTGGCTTGACTAATGAAAATACCATCCTTCATTTGTTTCACTTGAAGACCAAGAAAGTAATTTAATTCTCCCATCATACTCATCTGAAATTTGCTTTTCATTAGGTTTGCAAATTTCTCACACAGCTTTTCATCCTCTGATCCAAAGATAATGTCATCAACATATATCTGTACTAGTAGTGTACTTGTTCCTTCTTCTAATTTGAATAGAGTCTTATCTATAGTTCCCTTGTTGAATCCATTATTGATCAGAAATTGTGATAGTGTTTCATACAAAGCTCTAGGTGCCTGTTTGAGTCCATAAAGAGCCTTTTTGAGCTTTTATACTTTATCTTCTTTTCCTTTGAGTTGAAAACCAGGAGGTTGTTCCATATATTTCTTTTTCCAAAAGTCCATTCATAAATGCACTCTTGACATCCATTTGATAGACTTTGAAGTCTTTGTGTGCAGCATAAGCTAGAAAGAGTCTAATTGCCTCCAGTCTTGCTACCGGTGCAAATTTTTCATCATAATCTATTCCTTCTGCTTGAGAATAGCCTTTTGCAACTAGCCTTGCTTTATTTTTGACAACTATTCCTTGCTCATCCATCTTGTTTCTGAATACCCATGTTGTTCCAATGATGTTGGTTGTGTCTGGTCGGTCAACAAGTTCCCAGACTTCATTTCTTTCAAATTCATTTAGTTATTCTTGCATTGTTGTAATCCAATCTGCATCTTGAATTGCATCATCTATTGTCTTGGGTTCCACTTGTGATAGAAAACATGTTAGCATATGCTCCAGTTGTCTTCTGGTTCTAACTCCTGTGTGAATGTCTCCAATGATTTGTTCTTCAGGATGATCTCTTAGCCAATTTAGGTCAGGTTGAAGTTGTTCTTCACTTTGTGCTTCTGCAACTTCAGGTTCTGTATGAGCTTCAAGTTCTGGTGCTTCTTCTGTTGTAATGACTTGTGGCTCATCTTGATTTCCAAAATTGTGATTCAGAATAGTGGCTGGTACGGTTGTATTCATATACACTTGCCTTTGTGTTGCTTCTTCTTCTTGTTCTTGAAGATTTTCACCATTTGTGCTTGGTTCATCAAAGACTACATGTATTGATTCTTCAATCACCAATGTTCTTTTGTTGAGTACTCTGAATGCTTTGCTGGTGTCTGAGTATCCCATAAAGATTGCTTCATCAGTGAATTTTCAAATTGTTCTTGAGCATTGTGCCTTCCCCCTTAATCTTGCTAGGGTTTTCTATGCCTCCAAATGTGACTTTGGGTCCATCAAAAGCTTTGAAGTCAGTGAGCCATCTCTTGTTTCCTGTCATGTGTCTGGAACATCCACTGTCTATGTACCAGACATCCTACAAAACAAATTAATTATGTTTAGGTACCCAACAATGTTTGGGTCCATACCTATTAGCAGTCATGCCTCTCACTCCAAGTGTATATCCAAATGATATTCTTTTTGGATAATTAAAGTCATCAACTTCATATGTATAAGGCATGGCAGAATAGCTTCTAATATTTTACTGAAGGCATTATGATACTTTTCTATACTTTTTGGTGCTTTTGCATCCATCCTCACTTTCCAATATGAGGTGGGAAACATATGTTGCTTCATGTGTAAAAGAACATACCTAGATTGATTTTTCTTAAACACATGATGCATATCATGGTATGGTTTCTTCTTGTATTTTGGAGATGCAACATTCCAATCATCCTCTGAAGGATAAAGTCTTCCTTTACCTTTCAGAAGGTCTTTGTTTTTGGTTGACTGGAATGATGGTTTAGTCTACTATTTCACTGCACTAGGTTTTGACTTCACCGGTGCAGGATGAGTGGTTGAAACTATGGTCTTTCCCTTTCTTAATTTGGTCCATTGTTGGTCCTGGATTCAGAATTGTGTTGACCGTTGTTTCTAATCTCATCCTGACTGTTGTAGCCAAGACCCGATTTGGATACAAACCTTTTTGAGGGTTTGTAAGATGATGCATTTAGTGGTGCAGTGGTGTTTTTAGCTGCTAGGTGGATTTCCTCAGCTGATCTGTTAGCAGTGGATGAGTTATCATCTGCTACTTTTTGATTGGGTGAGTTTTTCCACTTAGTAGCTAGTTCAGCTTTCAATTTGTCCAGTTGTTCCTTCAATATTTTCTTTTCTTTTCTTAGATCCTTACATTCCTTTTCCAGAATTTCATGATTCATCTCAATTTCATCAAATTTAGTCATGAGATTTTGGACTAGGGCTGCAGGATCTAATGGGAGAATAGAAGATTGTGCAGTGTTAGATGTGGATGCATTTGATGGAGAGTAAGAACTAGATGTTACCTCAGTTTCATCAGATTATTTGGCCATAAGACATAGACTTGCTTTCTCATTATCTGAGCTGTCACCATCATCTTCATCTAATTCTTTGGTCATGAGACATAGACATGCTTTTTCATTATCTGAGCTGTCTACTTCATCACTATTATCTGAGTCGTTTTCAGATGATTGTGCATTCTTTTCACTGCTGGATTCAGCTTTGAGTGCTTTCTTACCTTTCCTCTTTTTAGATGCTTTGTACTTCTTCTTTTCTTCATCTTTATTATTTTCTTTGGGGCAATCAGCCTTGAAGCCACCTTTTCTGTTGCAGTTAAAGAATCTGTACTCATCATCTCTTTTATTCATGTCTTTGTTTGAGCTTGACCTCTTGTTTGATGATGAGTTCCTTTTGAATGGCTTCTTTTTGCTAAACCTGTCAAAATGTTTAACTAATTAAGCTACCTGTTCTTTAAGTTCTAGTGTCTCTTTGTTGATACAATCAGCAAAGTTACTTTGCTGAGGTGCTATCAGTGCACTGGTCTTTGTGTCTCTTCCGGAGCACCTTCTTCACCATTTAATTCAAATTCATGAGCTTTTAGTTGGGACATCAGAGTCAGAGTGTTAGTGTTTGCAAGGTTTGTAGTTCCTCTGATTACGGATGTTATGATCTTCCACATTTCATATAAGCCTCTCAAGATCTTTAAACATACTTCTTTATGAGGATATGTGTGCCCAAGCTGTTGCAGTTCACTGATGATGCTTGAGAATCTGTTGTCAATTTGATCAATGGATTCACCAGCCTTCATTTTGAAGTTCTCAAATTTCTGTTTTGCAACAGATAGTTTGTTTTCTTTAACTGCTTCAGATCCTTCATTTATCAGTGCCAGCTTTTCCCACATATCCTTTGCTATTTTGCAGTCTTTGATTCTCATGGACATGTTGCTATCCAGGGTCTTCAAGATCATATATTTTGCAACAAAGTCTATATTTGCTCTCCTCCTGCATCCTTGGTCCAATCTTTCTTGTGTTTATCCACTTCTTTTCCTTGATCTGCTCTTGTGGTTATCACAGTCATGATCATGATTGGGCCATCATTGATTACATCCAGCATCTCCTCATGAGCTGCTGCAAGATGAGATAACATTTTTATTTTATATTCATCAAAATTATTAACATTAAAAATTGGTACTTTTGACATAAAGTTTGAGGAATCCATAAGTACAGATTTGAGAGATTTATGTATATAAGTAGAAAGCACGGATTTGAAAACTACTTTAAAAATAAGTGATCTCCTTGTTACCAGAAATTAGATCTAAACAGGTTCTGATACTAGGAACACTGCTCTGATACCAATTGTTGGTACCAGAGAAGGGTAAAACTATGGTCATCGGGGGGGTGAATGACTATAGTTGAGTTTCAAAAACTATTCTTGCACCTAAAAGCTTTTGGGCAGCGGATAAGTCCCTCCTTACAATGTTATTTCAAAGTAGTTTAAGCAATCACAAATATATGATATAATATACGCAATTAAATAAATGCAGTAAGGTAAATTTCAGAAAGTAAATTGACACAAGGCTTATAGTGGTTCAGGGTGGTGTAATCCCTTAATCCACTCTTTTCCTGTGATGATCGGAGGAATTCACTATTGTTTTCACAGATACAATAGTACGATTGTCCTTGACATCACAAGCTTCACAATCTACAAGACTATCACTCCTTGACTGCAACAGCTTCAGTGATTCAGTCTCTATCTCTGCTCCTTGGGATCAAATCCTTCAGCAGCTATCATAGACACAACTCATTCTCTGATGACTCTGATTCAGTTGCTTGATTGATGTGAATTAGATTCACAAACTTGTTGATCAATCTCAATGCTTGATGTTTGAGTTGTAGCTCTCAATTTTGAGTTGATCACTAGATGTTTCCGTTTTGCACAGATAGAAGGCTTTTTTTACTTTGACAGAGTTTTGCTCAGATTTATCGTTCTCGCCTTTTTCTTTATCTTCTTCTATATTTCTTTTTCTGTCATTGCCCTCTATTTATAGCCTTGATTATTTGATTTGAATTTCCGTCCATTGTCTATATTAATGAGGGGAATAATCCTTGATTTTATTCTTGATTCCCCCTTAATTATATTCTCCTTGATTTCAGTGATCGGATTTTTCTTCAAACGTTTATATGAAAATCCATCCTTGTTTGATCCTCTATTGATTGTGCATTTAATGCTTGATCTTCTGTATCTTCTTCATATTTGAATAATTTGACTAAGTAAGGTTTGCTCAGCCGTTTCCGAACGGTTAACTGGTTCATCTGACTTTTCCGCTTCGATCTTCCTTCACTGCTTTGTCTTCACTCAACCGAAAGTCAGTTTACTTTGCCGATTCACTGTTTCCTTCAATCTTTCAATTCAAAGGAGAATCCTTGTACTTCACTGATCCTTGATTTGTGTGTGATCAGTGTGCACCATAGTTAAACATTAAGTTTCATCACTTGAAACATAACTTAGACTTATCCAAGGTCATCACAGACTTCCTTGGTTATAAGTCAGACCATAATACCTTCATTGCTTCTCTGCTGGTACTTGGTTGGCTTCACTATGCCGAAAATCTGTTCTTGCTTTGCCGCCCTACCAACTAGTACAATACTTGTCTGACTCAACTTATACAACATGTCAGACTCTATGTAAAGACTATATAGAGTGTTCTAACTTATTTCAGGCTTGTTATAACATCTAGTATGACCACCATCAAAACATATTAAAATGTTCCTAACAATACATGATCTCCAAGGAAGGCATCACGTAAAATCCAGACAAAATCAAAGCATTAAGATTAATGCAGCCCCAAGGAGCATCAAAGAAGTGCAAAGACTGACAGGACGCATGGCTGCCCTGAACAGGTTCTTGTCTAGATCGGCACAGCGTGCCTTTCCGTTCTTCAAGGTCCTCAGGAAGACAAGTCATTTCCAGTGGAATAAGGACAGCCAGAAACCATTCGAGGATCTTTAGGCTTATTTAGCTGAGTTGCCAACCCTGAAATCTCCTCAGGAAGGAGAAACTCTGCTAATATACTTTGCAATTGTTGAAGAAACAATCAGTGCAGTTCTAATCATGAATGAGGACAGTATACAGAGACCAATATTCTACGTGAGCAGAGTTGTACGTGGACCAGAAGTCAGGTACAATAACGCCATACTTTCAAGAACACCCAGTAACCGTGGTAACTGATCAACCTTTACGACAAATACTAGCTCGGTCAGACACATCCGGACGGTAAGCAAAATGGGTTGTAGAACTTGCAGAGTATGATTTGGACTTCCAACCCCGAACTGCTGTAAAGGCTCAAGCTTTGGCAGACTTCTTGGCTGAGGGAATTTCAGTGGACATCGAAAAAGATCAGCCAGTCGGGCAAGCTGAGCTTTGGACCCTGTATGTGGATGGGGTAGCTGGAAAAGAAAGGGCAGGGGTAGGCCTTCTGCTTATAAGTCCGAAAGGAGAAGAGTTTCCCTACGCCTTATGTTTTCAATTTAAGGCCACAAACAATAAAGCTAAATATGAGGCCCTGATCACCGGCCTCCGACTAGCCAGCAAGCTTGGAGCTGCCAATGTATAAGTATTCAGTGATTTCCAACTCGTAGTTAATCATGTCAAGGGGGAGAATGAAGCGAAGGAGGAACCAATGATGAAATATTCAACTGTAGCCAAAACTCTACTCATGAATTTCAAGTCTATCCAGACCGAGCAGGTTTTTCGGTCTCAGAACAAGCGAGCTGACGCTCTTTCAAAGATGGCTTCCAATTTCTTCTCAGACAGAAAAGTCTTGGTAGAACAACTTGCTGAGCAAAGTTATGTCCAGGACGAAGTTCAACCAGTCACTCAACAAGCTACATGGATGCACCCCATTTTTAACTCTCTTAAACATGACATCTTGCCGGTAGACAAGTCTCAAGCCCGTAAGACGAAGCTACTGGCAAGCAGGTATTCCCTTTTTAATGAGGTTTTATACAGACAATCTTTTACTTCCCCTTGGCTCAGATGTGCTTCAAAAGAATAAGGAAATTATCTTCATAGAGAAATTCATCTTGGTATCTACGGAAATCATATGGGTGCACGAACCCTTGTAAGAAAATGTCGTATGTTCGGGTACTACTGGCCCACCATGCAGGCTGATGCAAGTAGTCATAAGGTACAAGTCATGCAGGTGCATGATGACTTGACTCATCAACCATCACATGAAATGATTCCCATAGTCTCTCATTGGCCTTTCTATCAATGGGGGGTAGACCTGGTCGGACCCCTTCCTCGAGCCCCAGGAAATCTGAGGTTCCTCGTTGTGGCAGTTGATTATTTCATTAAATGGGTAGAGGTTGAGGCCCTAACTACCATCACTGGCAAGGCCATACAGAAATTTCTATGGAAAAGCATTGTTTTTAGATATGGAATACCCAAGACCCTGATCTTAGACAATGGTACCCAATTCGAAGATAGGACAGTCAGGGCATGGTGTGCTGAGCTGGGAATAACCCAGCATTATACGTCTGTTGGCCATCAACAAAGCTAATGGCCAAGTGGAGCGGACAAACAGACAAGTCAAGGTCGGTTTAAAGAAGAGACTAGAAGAAGAGGGAGAGAATTAGGTTGAGCACCTACCCAACATACTTTGGGCATAAAGGACTACGCCAAACACAGCAACGGGTGAAACACCTTTTCCTTGGCTTACGGATGTGAGGCAGTTATCCCTGTAGAAATCAGACTCCTTTCCCTGAGGACCATGCTTCATGTCCAGTCAGATCAAGATAGTGAACTCAGGCAGGCCAAGGATAACCTGGAAGTAGCTAGAGAAGTGGCATATATCTGAATAGCTAAGTACAAACAGAGGATATCTCAGTACTATAACTCTACAATCAAACACTCCTACTTCAAAGAAGGAGATCTGGTGTAACTAAAGAATGAGTTTAGCAAACAAGGTCCTCGGGGAAAGCACAACCCGAACTAGGAAGGCCCCTACAAGGTGGTCAAAGTTCATGGAAAAGGCTCATACCAGCTGGCTGTTGCAAGAGGTAGGACCATACCTCGCAGTTGGAAAGCCAACAATCTCAGGAAATTTTATGTCTAGGACAGGTGCCGGACATGTTTTACTTTCTTTTCAGTTCAGTATTGTTATTTTCAATAAATATGTAATCACACATCCCCACATTTTAACAAAATTTTCTTTTTCATGAGTATGACATTGTTAAATATAGCCCTTCAAGGGAAAAATCAAACTGAGTATTGCAGGTCAGACTCAGAAAGTTTGCATACCAAAAACTTCCCGAGTCTGCAGGTTAGGCCAAAATTTTAACTGAGTACTGCAGGTCAGACTCAGAAAGTTTGCATACCACAAACTTCCCAAGTCTGTAGGTCAGGCCAAAATTTTAAGTGAGTACTGCAGGTCAGACTCAGAATGTTACCACAAACTTTCTGAGTCTGCAGGTAAGGCCAACATTTTAACTATGTACAGCAGGTTAGACTCAGAAAGTTTGCAAATCAAAAACTTCCCGAGTCTGCAGGTCAGTCCAAAATTTCAACCGAGTACTGCATATCAGACTCAGAAAATTTGCATACCACAAACTTCCCGAGTCTGCAGGTCAGGCCAAAAATTTAACCGAGTACTGCAGGTTAGACTCAGCAAGTTTGCATACCATAAACTTCCCGAGTCTGTGGGTCAGGCCAACATCAAGCATACAAAGCACGTAGAGCTCAAAATCAAAAACCAAGTATGCCATCCACTACACTAAGTAATGTATGCCATACTGGGGGGATGCACGGGGTACCAGGTAAGTACTTAAGCCCAAAATAAATTTCAAAATAGAACTGAAAACAAAAGTACAGTGGGAAGAGCACCACAAACATCCAGAAAGCATACAAGTATTTCAGAAATTCCATAAAATAAAATGTGTCTTAGCAACACAAAAAAAGGCAATCAATTCTGGGCTCCAGAATTTTGCTCTGTTGAGGAAGGAGCCGGCTCAGTACTCTGAAGGATAGGTCAGCGTTTAGCATACTTAGCCCCGATGTCTTCCCCTACCTTAAACTCTCTCAGGCGGTCATCATAGATCTGACCTGCAGCCGCCTTATATATGGTTCGATAATGAGGAGTCAGAAAGAACCAGCTCGGCACGTTGCTCTTTGGCCTCATCAACCCGAACAGTATAACCATGCTGCATGACTGGGTTCAGTAGGACCTTCAGAGCTCGAGCAAGGTGGTCAGAAGACTTATACTCAAGGACGCACTGGGTATTCTGAGCCGGGATAGTGGTTTCCAGAGCATCCCTCTCACCTTGAACTTTAACTAAGGCTTGCCCCAGCTCATAGTTTTCTGCGGTGTACTTGTGGAATACAGCTTAAAGTTTAGCCATACACCGAGTCATGATCTCCTCGAGCTGATCCTTCAGGACCATACTTCATCCTTGGATTTGGAAGCCTCTCGGTACATCTAACGGCTCTCTCTCAGCTCTTCCACGGTCTTCTTCAGAGCTTCTTTACTTGCCGAAGACTCGGCTGTTGGAAAGGTGTCCTAAACCCAATCGGGTTGGACCGGATCTGACCGGGTCGGGTCATTTACAGTATATTTAGTTCATGTAATAACTTTATTAAGATTAATAAAAGCACTTATATTATTATATATTGTTTATCTTCATGTTATTTGTTGTATATATATATAGTAACGTCCCTAGTGTCAATCTGTGATAGAGAAACCATGATAGTGATTATGGTTGATGAGATCTCTAATAATTATAACAAGATTGGTACTTAAATGTCTCTAGTCTTACATATTATCAAATGGGACATTGATAGTATAATCAGACTAGCACATATTGGATGTCTTCTATCTTTTAGAAGATAGGGATAGATCTCATCTATCGAAGTGTAGAGACACTAGGACCGTACGTTGACGTATATTAAAGAATGCGTATGTTAGACTGACCCACTTACATTAAGTGTCACACTATGTGGTGGTTGTGTAATTATCCTTTTGACCGGAGTCTTCATGGCATCACGGTGTGGATTGTCATGCTTTGACACTATTGAGATTTCCCCTAGCCATGGGGCGATCATGCGGTAGTGATTGGGTATGATATTGAAGCATGCGGAGTATACATGATTGGTCGTCCGGTAATCGTGTATCCTATGATTGCGATCGAATATCCGAAATGGCCTTCTTATAAGGAAAGTCTAGCTCTCGAGAATCTTTGCAAAGTGGGAGTAAATGTGTTATCCCGAGAGAGCATGATATCAAGATTATAAGATACGATCGTTAATGTATCGACACTCGAGATAGGATCGTATGGATATTATTACAGCGATAGGATTGTAAGTTATACGGTAACTGCTTCACATGAAAGGTAGTAGGTAGTAGTCATTGCTTTTGACTCTTCCGATGATTGGGGGTCACGGTGTGTTGCTAGACGCTATCCCGTGATCGTTAGGCATGAAGGGCATTTTAGTAAATTGCACTTTGTGTCTACGGACAACATATTCAGAAGCCTATCGGGTCACATACATATGAACATCGAGTCGGATTAAAATGCGGTTATAGTTGATTACCAAATAAGGAAAGTTTATCTCTAGACTATAAATTTTATAGTGGTAAATTAATATGGTGGTATTTATTTATTATGAATAAATAAAATACAAGATATTAATTATTTACAAATTATATTAATTAAAGAATATTCTGGAAGTCAATTAATCGACTAATGGGGCGCCATCTTTGAGTGTATAAGATACACTTGGATTGTGCACTTTAATTAATAAGATTGCCATAATATTAATATAAGATATTAATTGATTTTGGAAAAATATATTTATGGTAAAAAGATAGTTATATTCAATATAAGATATTGGCAAAATTAATTATCATTAAAGAGATAAAAATATTAATATAAGATATTAATTGATTTTGGAAAAATAGATTTATGGTAAAAAGATAATTATATTCAATATAAGATATTGGCAAAGTTAATTATCATAAAAGTGATAAATCAATCTAGAAGATTTTCTTTATTTTATTGGGAAAATGTTTTCTTCTCCTACACACATATGGGGCTCCACTTTTGACTATAAATAAGATGTTGGTGTCAAGCTCTTTTGTACATCACAATTGCAAGAGCTCATAGTTCTTGTGTAAAATAGAGAGAAATCCATAGTGAGTTTGTGAGGGAAGAAAAAGGCGGGTCTAGCAACCGGAGTTTTTCCGATAGCAATCCAAGGAGGATTCCGTCAAGGGGTTCGTGTGGATTAGCGATAGAGGCCGGACACGTGGACGGCTTGCGCACTGAACTACTCTCCGTTGACGGTCAAAGCGACGATCTTATAGATCATCTGAGGTATAACCATCAAACTACATAACGTGTTTATTGCATTAAACAAAGAACGATCTAGTAAAAGGAAATCAAATTTTAAATTCCGCTGTGTTAAACTAGTGATTTCCTAACATCGGCAAGTCGGTTCAAAAACTCCAGACTAACATGGGGCCCTTACAACCAGGATACGCACATCAGGAGGAAAACATAATGATACAAGGAGTCAGAGATAATCAAAGAAAATCTCACCACTGCTGCCAGGTTCTGGTCAGACAGTTCGAAAAGGCACCCCTGACCTGATGAATGCCTATCCCCAGTCAAGTCCTCGATATCATCAGCCGGACGAGACTCAGACCTTCTCTTTTTTGATCTACCTGTTTACGGGGTAGAAATAGATACAATCTTTCTTTTCCTTTGAAGGCCGACCTCCTCCTCATTCTCATCTTCTTTCTCGGTATCTGCATCCACTTCCATAAGATGAACCACTGCACGCACGGAGGATGACCCTGGTGCGTCGTCATGAAGCTCAATTAAACGTTGAGTTGAGAAGGAGGTCAGGATTGTCCTGACGGATAGGGTCGCCCATAGGTCAGCACTCTCCATCCTATCCTACCCCTGATCAAGCTCAGTCGGCTCGACTCCAGGTGTTTCATCTTCCTTATCAACATCAGCAACCAGCTCAGCAAATAGATGACATTGTCAACAGTGAGGCATAAGGATCAGTACAACTACTCCGTAAACAAAAAAACAAATAAGAGAATACAGCATGTAAAAACACTACAAGTTTCATATTCTTTTTTAGTTAGTTCCTTGTAAGGGTCAGGCCCAACAGTAGGTAATTGGGAAGACTCAATCAAAGTAGATGAGTACTTCCTCATGCGGGTGTAGATGCCACTCTTGCTAATGTCATCTATCAACTTCTTATCAACATCTGTATGCCTGGGGTCAATTCCTAGGTCAACAGTATTCCAACTACCCAAGTTAAGTTCTACCTCAGGGAAGATAAAGAAAAACCGGGACTTCCACCCTTTTTAGGAAATCTCTCATTTTTTGATGAATTGGACCTCTTTTAAGAACTCTCCTCGACGAGAAAAGCAGTAATAACCAGCCTGGTCCGGCACCTATTTTCACTGGTAGAAAAGTCAAAAGTATTGGACGGTGAAAGGGATGCAAGCACATCGACACCAGATAGCGAAACCCACTATCGCCCTTATACCGTTCGGAACAATCCGGGCAAGCCCCAAACCGTAATGTTCTAGAATAGACAGTAAAGCAGGACACATTAGAAACCTCAGGCCACAAAGGAATTGCTCTTTATAGACGGCACAGTAACTGGCCGGAGCCTGGTAGGCATAAACCCCGGGGGCTGGAACTATGGGTTTGAACAAGGGATTCTCCAGTTTTTACTGTTTATGAAGGGAGGCTAGGTCCTTCCTGGTTAAATTAGAGTCGATACCATGACAAGCGGCTTGAGACTTCAAAGCCATGTGTGCTTTTTAGGTCATAACAAATTTTGAAGTACCAGAGGAACGTGGAGGACCGGTGTAGGATGGATCGTACCGGGGGCTAGAACCAAGTGTTCATCCCCTACGATTGATTAAGGGTTTGGAAATAGAGTTTTCGACCGGAGGAAGAACAGGTTTCTCAAAGTTAACCCTAAAATGGGAGGTTTCACTTTCTAATTCTGATTCAGACTCAAACAAGGCTTCTATTGAACTATCAGTGAGAATCACTGGCTCACTCATTAATAATAAGGAAATTAAAATGGAGAAGTCAAAGAGAGCTTACTTGCTTTTGAAGAGGATGAAGCAGAATGGCAACCGTCCGACTTCGATTCTACGTTTAAATGGAAGATTGTAACGTCTGAAGGGACATGATGAGACTAGGGGTGTTATAAGCCCCATAGAGCGGTATGGGAAAAAATGCCTCATTATTAAGCCTGCTATATAAAATCTTTGTTTCTCATGCATGTCATAGTCAGCTGATGACAGCAACACAGCCACGTGGCAAGGCCAACCACTCTGTGAAGTAGCCGAGATGCGCTCCGCCTAGGTCAGGTTTGCCTTACCCTAGCATAGTCTAGTCAGGCCTGGGGGGCTTATGATGATGGCCAGACTAGACATCGCCACGTGTCAATCAGAGAGTAGTGTCACAATAAATAATAAGGCAAGAGGCCCCATGTTAATCAGGTCTAACCCTAGATTGGAGGTCTGACCTGGTTCGTCCCGAATAGACCACCGCAGGGCTACTCGGTCGAGATAGTGGGCAGGTTGTGCAACCCAGGTCGAGACGACCTAGGGAGCCTAGCGCAAGACGTCTAGGCCTTTCCGTATACTGGTAATTCAAACGTGTGCCTATATAATAGGATAACGATGGGAAGAATCCCTTGATTATAGGACACATATCTTATAATTTAAATGCAGTCCTAACTATCTTTTATCAAAGATTTACAAGTAATAATCCTTAGGGTTTAAGAATCCTATACTTGTCAAACAAGAAAAGAGGGCGAGACGCCTCCATACTTAAACAACCCTAAGGAACTACGAAAGACTTGATTCCAATTACACACATTGGATACGTTGGCAACTTGACAGAAACTAACACTCATGCTCAGTCTAAATCATATCGCAATCCCCATCCCTATTGTTAGAGATCTTGATAAATCGTTCTATGAGTAATTTAGGCCCAGATTATACACTCGACAATATCCAGCATCATCAGTATGTTTTGATTTGATCAACTTTTAATTTTTGTGTTCATGCATATGCTTTTGTTTCTGATTAAACTGATGCTTTTCAAATTCGTATAAAAATATATTGTAGGGTGTTTACCGGTTAAGCAATTTCTACTACGGGATCAAACTAGTATCAAATAGTGTTTTGTCCCCTATACTAGTTGAATTCCTCTACCCGCCTTCTTGTCCTTTATTTGTGGGTTAATAATGTCTTAAGATTGTAGGAAAAATAGTTGTCGATTTCGTTTATAGTAACATATTTTTATCGTTTATAGAAACTTTCAAAAATGAAATAGGCAATGTTCAAAATCAGAAATAAAGAAACGATTTTCTGAACATGTTTTTCACATTTAAACACATACAAATGCATAGAGAATGAAATGACAAAAAGAAACAGTAAATGTGAAAACTTATTCGAATGATGGAGGCGCGTAGTACGTTGTCCTTAAGACTTAATTGCCCCGATTACATGCCCACTGATAATGTAAATTAGTCTCTCAAGATAAAACAGTCAATACCTTTCCGGATTCTAGCACTTGAAGGAGGAAAGCAGGTGAACTGATATGGGTTATTTATCTCTGACTTTTTATGAATGCAAAAATTGTTTTTGCAGATTTACTGGATGTATGAAAATGTATTTCTTTATGTCTGTTCTTCATTCAGGACTGTTCCTTTAACAGGCATATAATAGTACAGTAGCAACCTTTTAGGAGATGGAAGTTAAGGAAGCTATCTATTGGTTGAAACCAACAGAATTATGAGCATGTATGTTCATGCAAACAATTATATGAACACATCCGGACTGATGCTTCTATTCTTGTTCATTCGAGCTGAACCAAACATTCCTATCTGATTTCATTCAGAAATCCAATGTTGAGCTAGCCCAAAAATATTAATACTGGGCTAAGCCAAGCCAGGCCCAAGACCCGAGCCGAGCCGAGCCGAGCCAGCCGGACGGCGGTGGCAGCGCAAGCGTGTGTGTGTGGTTTTGAATCAACAAGCCTCTACGTCTCCCCTCCTTCACAAAATTCTCTTTCCCCTTGGGGCATGCCTCAAATGTCACACTAATTCTTAAGTAGTGATTTCACTTGAGTCTCTTTTCCAATATGTGACAAATGAATACACATTATTCATCGACACTCCACACATTTTACTCTACCTTTAGGCATTAATTTCTCATTAACTCGACATTGGAATCGAGTGATTCAAATGCCTAACATCAACTAATATTTTAGTAGTTTCCAAACCGTTTTAGCTCTTAGAAAATCATTCTGTAACATTATCAAAATTGAATCTAAAGTGGACTATTCGCTACTTGTTCCAAAACTAAATTTTAGCTAAAAACTCCAACACATAATTCATGATCCTTAACCAGAGGACTATTGTAGTGGAAGAATCCATCCATATGGCGTTTGATGAACCTAATACCAGCAGTGTAGGTATAATTGTTCTAGATGAAGAAGCAGCAATGACTTCTGAACTTGTATTCATCCCTGATGAAGCACCAAATGAAATTCTAGAAGACTCAACCGAAGAACAAGAGGAAACACCAACTGAGACACCAACTCAAGCTTAACTCCAAACGGATGTGAACTAGTTATGAGATCACCCAATTGAGCAGGTCGTTAGAGATGTCCCAAAATGATTCTGAACCAGAAGACAACTAGATATTAGGCTGACATGTTTCTTATCTTAAGTAGAACCAAAGAAATTCGATGAAGCAATCAAAGACTCAGACTGGATAACAACACTCCAGTGGATGAATTTGAGAGAAATCATGTATATGAACTTGTAGACAAACCTGATCTGGCCAACATCATTGGAACAAAGTGGGTGTTTAAAAACAAGATGGATGGACATGGAGAAATTTTTAGAAACAAGACTAGATTAGTCGCCAAAGGCTATTCCCAAGCTGAAGGAATAAACGATGATGAGACATATGCACCAGTAGCAAGACTTGAAGCAATAATGTTGTTCTTAGCCTATGCAGCTCGCAAGAAAATCAAAGTCTATCAGATGGATTTGAACAGTGCATTTATGAATGGACTACATGAAGAAAAAGTGTATGTGGAACAACCCTGGCTTTTGAGTAAAAGGAAAATAAGAGCTGCATACTAAAAGAAGGCACTATATGGACTCAAACAAGCACCTAGAGCCTGGTACAAGACTCATTTAAGTAGGAAATGGATTCAACAAAAGAACCATTGAACAAAATATTGTTTAAGATAAAAGATGGATCCGGCACACTTCTAGTACAAGTGTATATGGATGGCATCATCTTTTAATCAGAAGATGAGAACTATGTGAAAAGTTTTCCATACTGATGAAGAGTGAATTCCAAATGAGAATAATGGGAGAACTCAATCACTTTCTTGGACTCCAATTGAAGAAAATAGAAAATGGAATTTTTAATAATCAAGTAAAATACACCAAAGACTTGATTAAAACTATGGAATGGAAACAAGTGGCACACTTGAAACACAAATATGTGCTAGAACCATCATTGAAAAAGATGAAAAATGAAAGGATGTAGATCAAAAGCAATACAGAGGCATAATAAGATCAGTGTTGCATCTCACTGCAAGCAGACCAGATATTGAATTTGCAGTTAGAGTATGTGCAAGTTTCCAGTGACAACCAGATGACTCTCTTTTTCTAGTAGTACAAAGAATAATCAAATATCTCAAGCACACTATGAATGTTGGATTATGGTATCCAAGGGATGGAGGATTTAAGCTAATATCTTTCTCAGACTCAAACTATGCAGTCTGCGAAGTGGACATAAAAAGCACATCAGGCACCTGTCACTTGTTGGGCCGTAGACTAGTCAATTGGTTCACCAAGAAACATAATCCCATCTCAACATCAACAACTGAAGTTTAATACATAGCAGCTGGAAGTTACTGTGCACAAGTACTATGGATCAGACATCAGTTAAGAGATTATGGAATAAAAGAGAAGACAATTCCTATCATGTGTGACAACACAAGTTTTTTTTCAATAACAGAGAATCCTATGTTGCACTCAAAGACCAAACACATAGATGTCAGACATCTCTTTATCAGATATCATGTGAAAAAAGGAGATGTGATCTTAGAGTATATTTCCACTGAAAATCAATTGGCTGATATCTTTACAAAGCCTCTCAGCCAAGAAATGTTTCCCAAGCCGAGAACAGAATTGGGCATGATATAACTTGACTAAATTAGCAAGTTTAGCAAGGTGAAAAAGACCAGCTGAGTAACTTCACCAGTAGGGTTGACCATTTCCATGTTGGGTGCAATCGCTTGGCAGGCTGGTGACACGCTGGTACCTTAAACTATACATTTATTTACCCTGAATTATGCTCAAGAAAGGAAGGATTATTTTAATATTATGCGAAATCCATGTTAATTGCATAGTGAGTGTTCTCTAAATGTTGATTCTGCATATGTACGATTACCCCATGGATTTGGTACTACTTAACTTTGTTATACGTGCTTTTTAGGACTACCTTGTTTCGGAGCAGTAGAAACATGGATCTAGACCAGAGAAAGTCATTGGGTCGAAATAAAAGAGTCCATGAAGGGATCTGTCAAAGAAACAAAGTGACGTTGGGCTCGATAGCTCGAGACCCACCACCGACTTTTCGAGTTCTTGGAAGACACGAAACTGACTCTACAATGTTTACTATGTCGGCTAGGGTTTTATTCGAGTCATATGTCGGCTATATTGCCTGTATAAAGTCACAGTATTCGATTGTAACATATACATTTTCATACTTAGCATATACTATACAATTATTGATGAAATAAGGATTTAGCTTTTGCAATTTGAATTTTCTTCTGGTTTTCCATATTCCACATCGTATCTAACTTGAGTAGATCAAGTTAGATCTCCATAACCAACGGTATGTAGCTTGAACATTCCTTTATGTCTTAGTAATGGCAGATTTACTTCTTTTAACGTGTTGTAATTGATCTGAATGTTTAACAACCCAATAATTTACTAAAATTAATCATAACGAAGCAATCTAGTTCCAAAATTAAGAACCCTCACAATCAATTTATCGACGGTCTATATCGTTAATTCGAGGCAAATTTAGGTCACCTTAATCTAGAGAAGTGTCAGCTACATTGATCAATAGGTTTAATTCACGATAGGTTAGATCTGGCCAATATTCTTGTCGTACATTGTAAATTAACATGAAGGACGATGAAGTGAAGTGTTAATTAGGACATAGTCTGGATCGATCTCTAGGAATGTGCTAGTCAATCCACGATAGCTGCTTAGAGAGGTTCTCGGTGTTGAGCCGGCACTTTCTAGTACTTATTGTGTGTGAATTAGTAAAACCAATTAAGGAGGTTAACTGCACAAAGGCGTTTATTGTCCTTTCAATGGATGTAGAAAAAGTTAAGAGACTACACCCGTTGCTAAAACAAAATTAATAATGTGTGATTAATTTGGGGAATTACTGGGGGAAGTAGACATGATGATTAGTTACATCTAGTTGTGGGATAGGTTGGGAAGGGAGGAATACCATGTTTATTTCCTTTCTTATGTTGGGCAATGACCATTTGTGTGTTCTTAGTTAGATTGAGTGCGTTTATTTCTAAGTTGCATTGTCTATGTGGGATCGACCTTGATTTGCCGTTACTATACTATAATTTGACCCAGTACTCTTACTAGTTAAGCGACCTTACGTTCAACATCATGTTTTTTGTGCCGTTGCAGGGGACAATGGCCAATTTTTTTTAAATGCGTTTATATCTAATTAAGAACTATTTGTTTTTCTATTATATTTTTAGTAGTTAGGGTTTCGAGTCATTCTATACGTGCCTGCAAATTGTAAGATCCGAGAGAGAAAATCAGAGATTGATTCAGTGGGGTGCCACTTCGATGAATCGAGTTCCAAAAATTTGAACTCTGATCGTCTCTATGATTTTGTGTTTATCCCTATTAGTTTGCAGTTATTAGTACAACAGCGGTTGGGTCAGAACCCAACTGAAGCAAAAGCTGCTAACCATGTTTTGTTTATTAATTTTGTCACTCTTGCAGAAAGTAAAGAACATTTCCGATTCTTTCTTTGACAAGATTTTTGGGAGTCAATGTCGAACCAGCATGATGCCTCGCACCGTTTTGAACATCGGGCTGATCCCAATGTAACCCGGCTCGAAGGTAAGGGAACAATACGAGGAGGATAAGAAAAGAGTGAAAATGAAAGAAGAAGCAGCGAAAACCAAGAGGAACATTGAATGGAGCCTGAGGGAATAGGAGTACTATAGGAGAGGTATGTCCCATATTCAGGTTATTGATGTACCATCTTCTGAGTCTGATCCCGAAGAGGATTTTGACTATCTTCCATCTTAGCCCAAGGATTACCCGGACTCAGATGTTATAGAAAAATCAGGTGACCCTGGCACATGTAGTCTTCCTATTTCCTCAAATGGAGTATCTCTAGGACTAGGATTGTGTGACTGTGGTACGAGCTGCAACATAATTCTGCTTTCACTATGCCAAGCAGTAAACTTCAAGGTCACCATGGACCAGACGGATGCCATAAGATTTGTTGATCGTAAAGTTGACATGGCCACTAGCATGCTAGAAGACTACACCATCAGAGTGGGAGATTTTTGCTTTCTCATTGATTTGTTGGTTTTAGACGTCCCTAATGACCCGAGTGCGAGTGTATTGTTAAGGCATCCATTCTTGTCTACTAGCGGAGCCATACTAGATTACGATAGTGGTGAAATCACACATTGGATCAACAATGATTCTAGAACTTTTAGGATCCTAGAGCCTCTAAAAATTAGACCTGGGGAGTGCCGTATGAGATCGAGTTTGGGAGAAGTCAAGATTGTAGAGATAGAGGAAGTGTGGGGAAAGCAAAGAGAGGTTTTGGTTGGGACCGGTGAGCAAGAATTTATGATGGTTCTGCTTTGAGAAAATTATGAGAGGGACCACGACCAAGCGCAACGGGAGTGTTGGTCCTTTGGAAAGGCTGACACATGTTTAGTGGGGGGTGAATAAACTTGTCACCAAAAACTAGATTATAAGTCAAATTCATTTCAATTTTAAACTTATGTGGAGCTAAGCTAACAGAGCTGAAGTATAAATCAAGACTGATTTATATTAAAACTGAGTTAACATACAGCGGATATATTTTAGCCTTTATACAGATATTGTTGTTTCTAAGAAAAAGCTTATGAGTATGCAAAACTGAATTCTGGTGAATGTCAGTTTTTGAGTTGTGATTGAATAGAAATCAGTTTGTTCAGTTATGTTGTATGAAAACTTATATGAAAACAATCACACAAACTATAATAAAATTGACAATAAGTAAAATGAGTAATGTAAGTAAGGCAAGAATTATAGTGGTTCCAGGTAGTGTAATCATGTCAGTTCACTCTTCCCCTGTGATGTAGGAGGAAATTTCCACTGGAACTCTTTGAGGTAGCCGATTACAAATAGTCCTAATTGATAGTCCTTGAATAATCCCTAGCTTCACTATCTAAGCAACTGTAGAACATGTGTAATTGCTGCTCTGCAACAGCTTGAACCACTGGTCCTTAGAGGGTTGTATTGCCTCTTCACCAGCTCCACCACAAACACATTCTACCCTACTACAAATGCAACAACTGTCCTTGACAAATCCTAAACAGGATTGCTTCACAGTTTCAACCTTTGATAAAAATCAAAGTTGGGCAGAGAATCAATAAATTGATTCTTGCTTGTTGTTTTTCTAAGTGTTGGATTCTTGATTGAGTCTTTGAAGTTTGAACACTTGAAGATTTCTAGATATGATCTTGTTGAGCACAAAGATTGATAGCAATTCAGATGAACAAGACTTGGCCACAATAAACCTTATATTCTCGTGTTGTTGTGTGTTTGATCCTTGATGCCAAATCCCCTATTTATAGTAGTTGGTCCCAAAGAATGGTAAAATTATAGTCAGAGGGGGGTGAATGACTATACTGGAGTTTCAAAAACTTTTCTCAATATAAAAGCTTTTGGGCAGTGGATAAGTCCCTTCTTTTAATGCTATTTCAAAGTAGGATATTCACACACAAATTATGAATTTTGCAGTAAGTAAGTGCAGTAAAGTAAAGTGCTGAAAGTAAATTGACAAAAAGGCTTATAGTGGTTCAGTTGTTTGGAGGAATTCACTATTGTTTTTTTACTGGTACAATAGCTAGATTGTCCTTGTCTACACAAGCTTATCTCCAAGACTATCACTCCCTGGCTTCAAAAGCTTCAGTGACGCAGTCTTCAACACTACTCCTTGAGAACAAATCCTTCAGCAGCTATCACAAACACAACTCCTTCTCAGATGGCTCCGATTTAGTTGCTTGACGGGTGTGAATTGGATTCACAGATTCTGTTGATCAATCTCAGTGCTTGATGTTGAATTTTAGCTCTGATTGCTGATTTGATCTCTAGATATGTCCTTTAAGTTCAGATAAAAGGCTTTTCAAATTGACAGAGTTTCTGCTTGTTCTTATGTAAATCAATCGTTGTTTTTCCTTTCTGTCAATGCCTTCTATTTATAGCCTTGATAATCCTTGATTTGAATTTCCGTCCGTTGGCTATTTAATATGGAGAATAATCCTTGATTTAATTCTTGATTCCCTATTAATTATATTCTCCTTGATTTCAGTGCTCCGGAGATTTCTTCAAACGTTCATCACAAAATCCGTACTTGATTGTTTCTTGATTGATTGTGTATTTAATGCTCGATCCTCTGAATCTTCCTTACTTTTCACATTCCAAATAAGTATATGATATACCTTACTCAGTTGTTCCTTTACTTGGATGTTGTGTGATCAGTTGAGTAGATCTGCTCACTTAACTGATGTGCTCTTCCTTCACTGAATTTCTCCAATCAGCCGATAGAATGTTTACCTCGCCGGTTCATTGCTTGTTTTCTTTCTTTGATTTTACAAGAATCCTTGTACTTCACTGAATTTCTCCAATTAGCCAATAAAATGTTTACTTCGCCGGTTCACTGATTTCTTTCTTTCTTTGAGATAACAAGAGTCCTTTTACTTCACTGATCCTTGATTTGAGTGAGATCAGTGTACACCATATTTAAACAATGAATTTCATCACTTGAAATATAACTTAGACTTATCCAAGGTCATCCCAGACTTCTCTAGTTATAAGTCAGACCATATGTCTTCATGCATCTCTGCTGGTACTTGCCTGCTTTTACTCTGCCGGATTTATGTTTTACTTAGCCATCCTACCAACTAGTACAATAATTGTCTGACTCAACTTATATAACAAGTCAGACTCTAGGTAAAGACTTATACAGAGATTACTAACTTATTTTAGGCTTGCTATAACAGCTAGTATGGCCATCATTAAAACATAATAATATGCTCCTAACAATAGTGTGAGGTCCAACGTTCATCTTGCTTGAATTTTGAATTCTATCAACATCCATATTTTTAGATGTCAGATGTCAGTGACCTTTCTGATATGTCAATGCTTTATCCAATAACATTAATTTGATATGTAACGTTCATATGTAAATTCAATTCTTTGGATGACTGACCCTATAGCTGAGTAGCCTGATCAGTTTTAGTCTGAGTATGTCAGTTATCAGTTTGTCAACTGACTTAGAGCATTAACTGGGTTTTTACTCTTCTTCAAAACTTAGTACTCTAATCATCTGATTTCATCTGACTTAATCAGAGTGCACCATATCATTAAATCATCTAAGATATCATTGTCCTTATGCTTCTTAGGTCTTCCTACAAGATGCATAAAGTAAGTTCATGCCACACAGACTTACCTGAATTCTAACTTTACAGTCTCTACTTCAATCTTCATAACTGAGTTTAAGCCCTAAGTTCTTCATTCTTCAATAACTGAGTCGGTGTCCCTCAGTTCTTCCTCTACTGAGTTTGTTCCCTCAGTTCTCCATCTTTTAGATAAGTCAACTGAGTTTGTGTCCCTCAGCGAACTTACCTTCTTCAGTTCTGAATGATCTTCAGTTCTAGGTTCTGCATGATATTTTCAGTTTAGGTCAGTATCCAGTTTTTTAGATGATTTCCAGTTCGTAGTTTTACGACTCCCTAACTATTACAGTGCTTTTCTGGTATAACCTATACAATTATCAGACTCTAATAAATCCTATACATTTAGTTCTAGACATCTTTTAGCTTTTCACTATAACAGCTAGCTTCAGCACTTCATCAGTAGGGTGTAAACAAACAAATAGACAAATAAGATGAATCATCGTCAAAACATAAATTTTATTTCCAACAATTTCCCCATTTTTTATGATGCCAAAACCCTCCTCAAAATAAAATCTTAAAGACAAAAATAATGCAAAAATAAGGTAAAACTGGAAACTGGATATATCATTAAAATTCACAAAAATTGGAACAAGTTACACAATTGAAGATAAAAACTGAAGTATAAGCTAAGAAGATTTTTGTGTAACCAAAATGAATTATCTTTTTATTTATCATGAAAGTGATATTCATTTTCCAATTTTGTATCTTCCTTGGAAAAGTTTCTGAGATAGTCAACTTGGCTTGACAGCTTCTATTTTCTCCATAGAGCTAACATGGGAAGATAATTTTCACGTTTGTAGTATTCTTCAAATTCAGCAATGTTTGCTTTCGTTTGTTCTTTCTTGTCTTTGATTTGAAGGTTCTCTTCAATATTCTGTATCTTCTTGTAGTTTGCCATTTTCTGATTGTGAAATTCATCAGATAGAAAATAAACGAGAGATTCTTCATAAGTCCTATACTTGTAATTTTTCTTCACATGACTGTAATCCTTGTAGAACTTGACCCATAGATCTAGTGTTAGAGCAGCGCTTTTCTCTGCTAGTTGGCTGTATTTCAGTATGAGCTATTCATCACTGAGTTCTGTCTCGTTGCGAATAAATGAGTCTGTTGCCAACTTTCCTTTCTTCAGTTCAGCTTCCAACTTCAGCTTCTCTTCTTGTAACTTCAATTTTTCTTGTTTTGCTTCCCCATTTTTGGCATCATACAACTGACTGATTAATAAATGATTTGCTTTTTGATCATCTGCTATGCCTTTTTGAGAAGTTAGAACCTCTTTAAGTTGAGTTTCCAAGCCAAAATTTCTCTTTTTTAGGTGCCATTCAGCTTGAGCATGAATTTCATGATCCTCCGTGGTTGTAAAATTTCAAACTTTTCCTTCATTTTGAGAATTTCAGAGACTGAGTTAGAAGTGGTCTACTTGATAGTGTCTAGCATTGAATGAACTAAGACGTCAGTCTTTTTCCTATAATCCATGTATCCAGATATTCTTGACAGTAGAGCATTGTACTCCTCTTTCTGATTGAGCATACTGTCCAAGGTTGTTTGTGCTGGATATACAGAAACCTGAATCCCGATCCGATCCATAATTGGATCGTTAGATCTGATTCACAGCACCGATCGAGACGCTCGATCATGCACAGCGGAAGCTATGAATAAATTCGCATGCGATTTTACCATGATATGATCCACATAAATTATTAATATAACTATGAGAAGGTTGATGATTTACCTAAACGGAGAGGGATAGTAAATCGACAGAGAGGGGAGAAGCCGCAGTCTTCCGGATTGTATCTCCTAACGACGACTGGTGGACGTCGATCCTCGCCGTAGAACCTCCTCGAATATGCCTAAGAAAAACCCTAGGTTTTTCTTTTCTTAATGACTAGACAAGAAACTAAATTTTCTCTTCTATTTGGTGATAAGTGGCGCAATTATTGTTGTGATATTATGCAGGGAGGAACTCTCTTTATATAGGTAAATAACTAGTCAAGAGAGAGTTATCTTTTTCACACCACAATTACCAATTCCCATAAGGAAAAGATATTTGGCATAAGATAAGAGATAATTCCCAAAAAACCAATCTCTTATTTTTCAATTAATTATCCAACAAATAGATAATTTATTAATTACACATGTGACATAATCTAGGAAAATTTCTTTTCCTAACTTATCCACATTTGGGGCGCCACTTACGTCATTAATTTTAATAGAAAAGGTCTTTCCTATTTTACATATTATTTACAAAATAAATAATATTGCATATTCATTAAATAGACCAACTATTTAATTTATTCTCGAGGTTCCATAAAACGAGAAAACACTCGCGTGTTACGAGCCAACCCGGGGACCATGGACCAATAACCAGTAGCTACAATAAATTGAAAAAAATATTCATCGTACATAATATTCCTACTCAACTTCTTAATTTCGAAATTACGCCAACATAAATCCGAAACTGAACTCTATCGATTATAGATATAACTATTCTCAAAACGTCGAGTCGATAAGTGTCCATTGATATAATCATTTCATTCAAACTAACCCTCCATAGACTATCCGTAATGAAGCGGGATTATTTCCGTAAACCTTCTTCACTACATCTTATCTTTATTTACCATTAACCCACTAGTGATCAATTAGTTCATAACCAATATGAACTCTGCGGATCGATCAGTTTCTAGGATTAACAAATAAGGGGATAGTCTTTCTTCTTCCAGCAAGAAGGAATGGATCCCATATCTGTGAGACACACACTTCTCACTCATTCCAGAATAGTGCCAACGTGAAAGTTATTCCGACCGCGCCTCTTAGCGATCTTAACGAACACATCAAACCCTATCCTGAAACCAGTAGGAGTATGCAATCACTTCAGGATTAAGGTTAATCCATATATGATCATCTTGTGATTCAATAAGATTTCTCAATCACGGAATTATATGAGAAATGCATATTAAATCGGTCCAGTCCTATATGACTACCTCATATATAAATGCCCCACTTAGATAACCAATATCGACGGTCCGGATAAGGCAGTCACACCATAAAGTGTTCTGGGCGCATTAATTGTGGTTTAATCAATAGACCTCATACTTTGATTAAGTTCACCACAGACTAATAGTTCAAGTGTATCACCATAAACTTAATCCTCATGTGTGACACACACTAAGTTATATGGCTACATATGATACGACTTGGGGTTTTCAGCAGTATATTAAATATAAGCACAAAGCAAATAATAAGATGAGAATAAATATGTCATTTATTAATTATAAAAACAATTACATAAATTGTCTTTCGGGTGCTACTTCCAACAATCTCCCACTTGCCCGTAAGGTCAAGCAACAATTGCCTTATGGGCAGTACATCTAACAATCTTCCACTTGCCCGAAAAGACAAGCAACAATTGATTTTAGAGCACCATACCCTTATTATATCTATCCAGAATATTCTCCCACTTGCTCTAAAGCAGATGAGACATATCTCCCAATTTTATACCCGCCAAGAGCTTAGTAGGGACAATAAATGTCATGCGACTTGGTAAATTGATCAGCTAGCACTACAAGAAAACTAGGTTTTAGTGATAGAAATTTAACTAGAGGAGTCAAATTCTCTCACTACAAGCAAATAATTTAGACTTTTGATGAGAGTAAAAAATACATATAGCTAAAAGGTGTAGTTTTTAGTTATAAACATCCGATTCCTGTCACAATTTGTATCTTATCCCGTCGTTTTGCAAACGTTAGGTATATCCTCTCACTAAATAACATTTTTCATACTCTATTGTGTTGTGTGTGTGTGTATATATATATATATATCTACAAAAGAAATTTTGTACAATTTTTTTTCTCTGGTCATTAACTCGGAAGTTTTGGGTTTGAGTGCCAGCGAGAGCAAAGTGTGTGATATGTGTATCTTTCGTATCCCTAAAACATTTTTTTACATTTGTATACCTTCCTAAAACCCCTCGATTAAAAGACAAGAAAAATATATTCAGATCTCAAATTCACTTCCTGACAGCAACATCGCCAGAAGGCCTCGTCATCTACCATGGAACCACCGACAAAATCTTCCATCAGTAGCATGTATCATTATTCGCTGATTTCCTTATTTCTCTTCAATGTTTCACATTTCTTTGTTTCCATTCTCTCTACTTTCCTCGCTAACCAATTTTTGTTATTTCAATTTGGGTGCGATTTTTAGGGTTCAGTAGCAAGATTTCGCATTTTAGTCACAGCCACAAATCCAGGTGCAATATAATCAAATCAAACCTTATGTTAAGAGCTTTCTACCGATTCAAAGAACCATTTCGTTGAGGTAAGTGTACTTGTCAGAACCAAAATCTGTCTGTAAGATTTGTATCTTTCGCTAAAGATAGCTTCTTAGTAAATTATTTAAGGTTGTTATTGATTGTGGTAGTTGTGTGAATGGTGTTTAACAATATCTGAAGTATTGCCTTTAATTGGTTTCTTTAGTTTATTTCGTATGCACTATTTGATAATTAATTGGGGTCTTCATTTAAAAGGACTTGGTCAACCCTCTCTTCATTTAAAAGGGTCTCTTCATCTAAAAACCCTTCATTTTACACACAAAATCAAACCCTTTAAAGAGAATCATTCCAATAAAGCGGCTAAGCGAGAATAATCATCACCTGCGCACCCTTTTAAATGAATTTCCCTAATTATTTTGCACAAAATTATGTGAGAATGAACACATAAGGTAACATTCTTCCTTTGGTCTAGATGAATGTAGCCGGTGAATAGCCAAATACAAGTTAATGTAATTGTGTTGTTTTCCTTGTTAAAATATAGGACTGTATTCTGTTTTTGGCTTTACTTACTGGGAATTCTATTGAACAGCTATTGTCGATTATTTGCGCATCTACTGTGTTGTTATGTATAGAAATCGTATAATCGTATTTTTTTTATGTAATAGTGCAAGATCATTGATACTACATCAAATAGAACTTGAGAAATGAAGAACCTGCTAATTTGTTGAGTTTGCATCAGTCCTTGCAATAATTTTAGGTGTCGGCCTTAGTAGCTCTGAACCTGCAACTTGTTCTTATGTGATCATGACATGAGCATTGTGTGAGCTTTTATCAGCTTTGCTTAGTTAATGAACTTATTTTTGTGCATTTGTCTTACTACCTGTGTGAAGATGTCTGTTAACTAATCTGATTAAGAAAAAGGAGATTTGTTAAGTGTTGCGCACGTTTCAGTAAGTCTGTTTAAAAGTCTTTCTTGACTATGTTTGTTGTAGTTTGATAAAGCTTAGACATATCTACCTTGTCTAAACTGAAAATCCTATCTTGTGCAATCTGCTCAGATGAGTGTCATGTTTATTGACTGAGTGTATCAAGTCATGTCTTAGTTGCTATTTGCTCAGTTCAGACAGCTTGATCTGGTGTTTGTGTCAGTCTATTAACCATAGTTAAAGTATGTTCTTGTGCATTTGATATACCTGCTGCTAGCTTATTAAATGTCATGCATTGCAGCCCCTCCTCAAGATGATTTGAGTACTCTTATATGTGCCTTGTTGCATACCTTAATGTGTGCTTTCATATTCTGTGGTTTGCTGAGTTTAAGTACATGTTTTAATGTGATCAAGGAACATGCATGATAGAAGTTGATGGCATGTTTTTTGTAGTGACATGCTGCTATGTGAGCACGCAAGTCTGGTCTCAATCTGTATTCATATCTCTGTTGGAGTCTTGTTTGGATCAAGACCTAAATATGTTTTGAGTTTTGTTCTCAGTCCCGTTCTAAGATACATGTGTTGTGTTTACCTAAGGTGAAATCAAGCTAAGGAGTCTAATAATATGTGTACAGAGTGAGCACAGCCTGTTAGTGTGCTTATGAATTAGTTTTCTACTTGACTGAAGTTATGCAGTCTATTCTTGTTGGTTCAATCTACTGGATTATTGAGTATTTATATCCACCTGAATAACATATTTTTTATTTTTTAAAGTTCAATCTGAGCTAGCTTGACATTCTCTAAACTTCTATTTATGTGTCTAACTGAATATGCATATGTTTGTCTGAGTTGCACACATTTCAGTCACTCTGTTTAAAAGTTTCTTGGCTATGTTTGTTGTAGTTTGATAAAACTTAGGCATGTCTTCCTTGTCTAAACTGAACTTGCTATCTTGTGCAATCTGCTCAGCTGAGTGTCATGTTTATTGAGTGAGTGTATTAAGTCATGTCTTAGTTTTTATCTAAAGTATGTTCTTGTGCATCTGATATGCCTGCTGCTAGCTATTTTATGTCATGTTTTGCGGCCCCTCAAGATGATTTAAGTACTCTTCTTTGTGCCTTGTTGGATACGTTAATTTGTGCTTTCATGTTCTCTGGTTTGCTAAGTTTAAGTACATGTTTTTGTTGTGATCAAGTAACATGCATGATAGAAGTTGATGGTATGTTTTCTTAAGTAACATGCTGTTATGTGAGCATGCAGTCTGGTCTCAGTATGTATTCATGTCTCTATTGCAGTCTTGTTTGGATCAATACCTTTTTTTTGAGTCTTGGTCTTAGTCATATTCTAAGGTACATGTTGTGTTGTGTTTTCCTTAGGTGCAATCAAGCTGAGGAGTCTGTTAATATGTGTACAGACTACAGAGTGTGATACTTAAGTGATTAGATGTGTCTTTTTGTCTGAGATTTTGTTTTTTTTGCATTATATCTTACTTGTGTTCACGTATGTCGACCTGTTTTAGTTGCTAGAGTCTAGGACCTGAAGTTCAGGTTGCACGATATGTCTAAGTTGTTGTATAAGATGTGTTTATCATGTGAGTGTGCAATCTGTTTGACATCTTGTTTGATGAACATGAAATGTGAAAGCCAAAGCTATTTTTATGTCAGGTTAAGATTTTCCATGATCGGTTGTGATTTTCCAAGATTTTGTGTTGTATTATCGCATGGTTTTCTACTTGAAGTTGTCCCCATCCTCCTTGGTCTTCGGTTTGCGTACATTTGAATTGTCTGTGTTGTATTAGTGTATTATCGTGGGCTATTTCCTTGAAGTTGTGTCCCCCCTCCCTTCTCTTCTAGCTTATCCACATATTGTAGCATTGCACTTGCTGCTGGTTTCGTATTCTTTCTCATCCATGTGATGTACTATCATTTATCAAAGATCATGACATTTATATTCTTGTCCCCATCCACTCCTCTTTTTTGCTCTGTTTTGCCTTAACATATTGATATTCTTATGCTAAGAATATGCTCTGAAACTAAGTTGCTAATGGTACATGGGTAGTAAAAAAGGCATACATTTGAAGCGTTATTCTGATCAAGCATAGTCTCTCTATTAGAAATTAGAATTTTCAGCTTTTATACGAAATTGAAGGTGGATGATGCTTTATTGATCTTCATACATATGTGTCACACCCACTGCATGTGCTGCATTATATCTAAAGGGTCCTTGTATTTTGGGTGTACTGCTTAGTGCAATATTGTAATAATAGTATGAAATAAGTTTTTAATTTAATTTTTGCCGATCCCATTGTTAATATCTTATCAACTATTTTGCTTTATGCATCTAGGATGAATTGCAAGATACTATTTTGCTCTTGGTTTATAATAAGCAAAATCTTCCTAATTCTATGAATGCCGTAGAAATTACCGAAAAACTTGGTGTCTTTTATCTCCGTCAACGTAATTGATATGCTTGTGTGATTGATCTTGATTTCACTCTAACATGAGAGTAAAAGAGCAGACGCTTATTGACCTATCCTTGTTTTTTGAATTCATTGTGTATGTAATGTGTGTGCATAAGGAAGGCAAGGTTGATCAACATATTAAAGACCTCTAAGTTATGTTGTTTTTGGTTATATACAGGAAGGACTCAGGGACACCGAGTTGCTCGTGTTAGAAAAGAAGCAGGATCTTCCTGATTATATGTATGTACCTAGGTAGAAAAAAGGCATACATTTGATGTATATTAATTATTTGTTCATTTGTACCAAGATTGGAACTTTCTTAGTAATGAGAAATTCATATGATTGTGTTTTAACATTATTATCTCGTCACTAACTTTATTTTAGCAATAGTGTCGGCCTTATGTAGAGAGGGGTTCATGATTTATAATGGTGGTAATTGTCATCAATAAAAAAAATTATTGAGGGTCGAATGACATGTAATGAGAGGATATGTAGTCATTGTATCATTATTTAGTGAGGGGCGAATTAAGCTATACCAAGGGGATGTTTGGTCATTAGATCATGATTTAGTGAGGGGTAAATGGAGTTTTAGTGATAGTATATCCCATAATAAAAACAATATTTAATGAGGGCAAATGAACTATTGTGACAAAATATGTCGTCATTAGAACAATTTTTAATGAGAGTAAAACACCTGTCACTAAATGAGAAACATCAATAACGATGGGACCTTTTACTCTCACAATTTACCTTTATATAGAGAAGCGGTAAGGACGGGCGATGAGAGTAAATTTCCTCTCATTAAAAGTCTTTGGTGTCGGGAAAGTGACTTTTAATGACTGGATTTCCCCTCGTTAAAAATCGATTTTCTTGTAGTGTAGGTTGTCGGCTCGAGGCTATCTTTAGGACCGAAACGTCGCCTCTCTGCACGGTCTGTCTGATTAGGCGGTACTCTATCTTAATATGCTTTTGACCTCTTGTGACTGCGAAGGTCATTTGCATAAAATGGTATTAGCTCATCGAGACCTGGAATCACTTCCCGATCCAACAAATAACTTCTCAAGCCACACTACCGCTTTAGCTGCTCCGAAAGCTGCTATGTATTCGACTAACAGAGTCAAATTGGAAGTGCTAGATTGCTCCAATCTATAGTTCCATCACTATGAGTAAACACTGAGCCTAAGATCAATTCACGATCATCTTTAATCCAACAAAAATCCGAATCAGTGTAACAAATACTCAGGTTTGCACCCCGAATATACAAGCATATAATTCCTCGTTCTCCGAAGGTACTTGAGGATGCACTATACTGCTACTCAACGTCCGAATCCAAGATTCGACTGTTATTGACTTTTAATAACCTGACTTTCTCTATCCAAAAGAGAACTTATCCCATTTTCTCTATATCCAAAGATTTGAGAGAATTATTCTGTGAGGGGTTGGGTAGGAAACCCCTTGTTGAATCTAGCATTCAAAAATGCATCATCATCTTAACAATAAGATGAATAGAACACTGCCACTACTTGCTCCCATGAATTCGACCGAATCAAATTCTAAGAATATAGTCCACTTCTCTGATTCAGAGAAGCTTTGGCTCGTCAGTTCTTGACTTCAGATAACACACCCATGTTGTTCACAACTATTGCAGTGTTACCTGTATAAACACTAACGTCTACTACTTTACCAATATTGATTCTCTGGTCTACAAAAGACTCATCAATATTGGTAAAGTAGTAGACGTTAGTGTTTATACAGGTAACACTGCAATAGTTGTGAACAACATGGGTGTGTTATCTGAAGTCAAGAACTGACGAGCCAAAGCTTCTCTGAATCAGAGAAGTGGACTATATTCTTAGAATTTGATTCGGTCGACAAAAGACTCATCAATACTCGGGTCAAACCCACACATTTCAAAACATGTGAATTTGTATGACCTGAAGGTTTCTTTAATCCACCAATGGATTTTAGCATAGGCAGTCAATCTACCGTCGGCTTTAAGCTAAAACCCTTCTGTTCCAAATGAATTCAAGCTCTTTTGTACTGCAAGAAAATTTCAAGGCATCACCCATGTTAGTATTTATGCTTTCCATGGAGTCAAGCAAGGCGGAATGGTGAGAGAGTTTTAGGGCATCACCCCTAGTTAACTCTCTACTTCTCAGGGAATCACCCCTAGACCACTTGGCTTTGCCTTAAAAGGTAAACTTTCTCGTTTATTCGACTCTTTTCATGTAGATCCAATTTCTCCTATCCTGAGACACTCAGGTGGTTCTACAAAAGTGTGAACAGAATTGGAGTACAAAAACTCCATTTACGGGTTTATGGCTGTAACACCCCGATTTCCAATCCCGTCGGCCGCCGGTATTGGTCACCGCGGTGCCACCCTCACGACACACAGTCGTGGCAGTAATATCCAACATTCCACGACAGAGAAATAAACATCCACCATTCATTATACAAAAAAAGAAATGTTAAATTAAGTGCAATCTCCTGAAGAAAATGAAAATATGCGGAAACGTCAGTAAAATCTTAAAGTTTTGAAAATCCAGTAAGTGGAAATATAAGACTGCGACTACATGGCTCTCGAAACCCCGCGACGTCCCAGCAATAAGCAATCATCCAAAGAAAACACCTGCTAAGAATCTGCTCCCCATAAACGGATCATAGCAGGGTCAACCAAAAGTAAAAACGTCAACTATAAAGTTGAGTAAGAATATATTTAGTATATATAAAGCAGAAGACGACAAAAAGTTGAGTAAAACTTTCCAACCATATGCCAAATCCAACACATGAAAAAAAAAAAAAACAAAACAAAACAAAACATCACAACTAACTATACCTAATGGTCCCGAATGTGCACATCCCTCAAAAGGTTAAACCCCTAAAGAGGAGGATCCTAAAGGTCATCCAATGGTACAATTAACTAAATGGACCCTCACGTACTGGGGTGCAAGGAAACCTTCCCGGGTTCCCGGCTTCGGGTGCTACCCTATCCGGCCCGACCATACCAATGTCTGCAACTCCCCAAATACGTTAAGGTCATTGAAGTCATAAGGAAACCTTCCCGGGTTCCCGGCTCTGGGTGCTACCCTATCCGGCCCAACCACTATGGGTCTACAAACTTCAATGCCTAAAATCCAAATCCCACAGTGATGTCAATATCCCTGACTCATCAAACATGATTTCCAACACTTGTTCATAAGGTTGAACAACAACTAACAAGGAAAGGAAGACAAAACAAACTGGACGCCCGTTTGGAAGGCTGGAAGTCCGTCCAAAAACTTTACTGGACGCCCGTCCAAAAACTCAGACGCTCGTCCACCAAAAACTGTTGCATCCTGAATCAAATTTAACAACTCGGACGCCCGTCCAGATAATCCAGACGCCCGTCCACTAAAAACTGTTACATCCTGAATCAGTTTTAACACCTCATACGCCCGTCCAGATGATCCAGACGCCCGTCTGAAATGTACCCAAGGCAGACGGCCGTCCACATGAATTAGACGCTCGTCCAGCCTGGGTTTCGACTAGAACCCTAGACCCCTCAATACGATTTTCACCTCGATTCACAAACCAAACCCAGCAATAGACAACCGATGCAGCATAGAGAACTTCATGAAACAAAATACCATATCATCTATAGACTTTAACCAAAGCGAAAACACACTACTATGGGTGCTTAACATCTCAAAACCCTTTTCCCAACATAACCACAATTACTTTATCATACAATGATACCATTAACACAGATTTGCAGCTTTGTACATACATGTTTGGGACGTCTTTCCATGACCAAAACTATTATGAAAATCATAGTAACTTCTCACATATATCTGCCACTATGTATACTAACATAACCATAAACCAACGTTGCATTTTCAGCCCCAAAATGTTATTTAAAACTCATGAAGAACAAGCGTAAACGTAGACCATGGAAATATTCTTACCGGTAACGTTGCACTTCTTGAAAACCTTTTTGCTAACAAGCTAGAATCGATCCTCTACGAAGCCCGAATCTATAAAAAGAAGGAAGGGCATTAAACACCACACAATTCTAGTGAATCACAAAGGTAGAACCCAAGATTCAAACCACCCCCCTTCAAACGCATAAGTGGATTGGCCATGGCCTTTGGCCGGCCAATCATCATGCTCGATTTTGTAGGAAAAAAAATGATGCTTACCGACGACAACGACGGCGAATTCCTCAACACCAAGGAGAAATTTTTTTTTCTCTCCTTCTTCCTCACAAGAAAGTCAGCTGCAAGGGGGAGGGTTTTGGGTTTCACGCTGCTCTTTGGGGAAAAAGGAAGGAAAAGGATTTAAAATCCTTTTAATTGCCAAAATAAGGGATTTGGAGAAATCTTTTCTTTTCTTTTAATTAAGGAGAATTAAAAAATTATAAAAATCCTTTATTTAATTATTAATTAACTCTTCCATTTAATTAATAATCAAATAATCTCCCAAAATTGAATCCTTCACCGATTAGCTAGAAAGCCAAAATTTCGGGATGTTACATCCTCTCCCCCTTAAGGCAAAACTTTGTCCTCGAAGTTCGGGTTCGTACCTGGCGTTATTCCGCCCCTTAAAAAAACACCTTCGTCCCGAAGATAAGCAAAAAGGATTTTCTGAACAATGTTTGAAGATTGCATACCTTAAGAGAACAAATGCGGGTACTTCTGTCGCATAGCATCCTCAGCTTCCCATGTCGCCTCCTCGGTGGCATGGTTAGACCATAAAACCTTGACGATGCTAACCTCACGTCCCCTTGTTTTTCGTACCTTGGTATCTAAAATCTTTACCGGTACTTCCTCGTAAGTCAAAGACTGATCTAGCTCAATGACCTCTGGTTCGATCACGTGAGAAGGATCACTCACGTACTTGCGCAGCTGAGATACGTGAAACACATTATGCACTTTATCCAACGCCGGTGGTAAAGCTAGCCAATATGCCACTTCACCTATGCGGTCCAAGATCTCATATGGCCCCGCGTGCACTTGGGACTCAACTTCCTTTCTTGCCAAAAGCATCACTCTCCTGCGGTTGGTGATACACGTAGTAATACCTTATCGCCCACGGCGAATTCAATATCCGGCGATGTAAACCGCATAACTCTTCTCGCCTATCTTGGCGGCCTTCATCTTTTCTCGGATTATCTCATGCACCGCTTAATCGTATCCTCGATCATCTCGCGCCCCAAGACCATCGCCTCGGACGAATCGTCCCAACAAACGGACTCTTGCACTTCCTACCATAAAGTGCCTCAAAAGGTGCTATCTTAATACTGGCGTGATAGCTGTTGTTGTATGAAAACTCAATAAGATCGAGCTTTTCTTCCCAAGAGCCCTTGAACTCTAATACACATGCTCTCAGCTTGTCCTCCAAAGTTTGTATGGTCCTCTATGTCTGACCATCGGTAGCAGGGTGAAAAGCCGTACTCATCCGCAGCTCCGTCCCCAAGGCTGTCTGTAGCTCCTGCCAAAACCGATATATGAATCTCGCATCTCTATCTGACACAATACTGTTGGGTATACCGTGCAGTCTCACAATATTCCTCCGGTGTGCCATAACCAACTTTGTCTTACTCCATGTGTCTTTCATCGGAATGAAATGCGCCGTTTTTGTCAGTCTATCCGCAACGACCCAAATCATATTATTCCCTTTAGGACTCCTCGGTAGTCCGCATACAAAATCCATGGAGATAGAATCCCACTTCCAAACTGACACATCCATCGGCTGAAGTGTACCCTACGGACGTCGATGTTCAATCTTGACCATCTGACAGGTCAAACACTTTGACACAAACTCTGCTACTTCACGTTTCATATTGGGCCACCAATAGGTTTTCTTGAGGTCTTTATACAGTTTGTCTCCTCCCAGATGTACAGAATAAGGCGTATTATGAGCCCCACTCAAGATCCGCCCTTTGAGTTCTTCGTCGGCTGGTACACACCACCGACCCTTTAACCGAATACTACCATCCTCGTGTAACGTAAAATCAGCTGCCCCATCTGTACCAATCTTGGCCTTCTTTGCCTCAATTACCTTGTCGCCCACTTGTCTCACCCGGATCTCAGCATACAACTCGGGTTGCAAGACGAAGTCGCTTTTATCTCCGCCTTTCTAGATGACACAGATATTCATATGGTCCAACTCTCCTCGCAATCTGATCCGAGCTACTTCCTCGCACAAGGAATGAATCGACTTCCGACTCAAATCGTCCGCCACTACATTGGCCTTCCCTTCGTGGTATTGGATTTCCATGTCATAATCTTTAATTAACTCCAACCAACGCCTCTGACGCATATTGAGCTCCTTCTGAGTAAATATGTACTTCAGACTCTTGTGATCTGAGAATACCTTGAATGTTATCCCATACAGGTTGTGTGGCCATATCTTCAATGCGAAGACCACAGCTGCCAACTCTAAGTCGTGAGTCGGGTAGTGACTCTCATACGGCTTAAGCTGCCTTGATGCATACGCGATCACTCGCCTCCGTTGCATCAGCACACAACCCAGGCCATTCTTCGATGCATCAGTATAAACCTCAATGTCCTCATTCCCATCTGGTAATGCTAACACCGGAGCTGTAGTCAACCGTTCCTTAAGTAGTTGGAACGCCCTCTCACAATTTTCATCCCACTTAAACCGGTTCTCTTTCTGCATCAATGCAGTCATCGGCCTCGCAATCTTGGAAAAGTCTTTTACAAACCGCGGTAATATCCGGCTAAACCCAAGAAACTTGAATTTACGTAACGTTCTTAGGTCTTTGGCCATTTCGCCACTGCCTCTACCTTGCTTGGATCAACGGATACGCCGTCTTTCGAGACAATGTGCCCCAAGAATGCTACTCGTTCCAACCAGAATTCACATTTGGACAGTTTCGTGTACAACTGTTTTTCTCGTAAAATCTGTAATACGAGCCTCAGGTGTTCGGCATGTTCTTCCTTAGTCTTAGAGTAGACTAAGATGTCATCAACAAAAACAACTACAAACTGGTCTAAGTAGGGTCTGAACACACGGTTCATCAGATCCATGAAAACTGCTGGTGCGTAGGTCAATCTGAAAGGCATGACCGTGAACTCATAATGCCCGTACCTGGTACGAAATGCGGTTTTTGGAATATCCGCATCTACTACCCTCAATTGATGATACCCTGATCGCAAATCAATCTTTGAGAAAATGCCTGCCCCCCGTAGTTGATCGAACAAATCATCGATCCTCGGCAATGGATTCTTGTTCTTCACTGTCACATTGTTCAGCTCTCGGTAATCAATACCACGATCGCAAACTTCCGTCTTTTTCTTCACAAATAATACGGTGCTCCCAAGGTGACACACTCGGTTGGATGTACCCTTTATCGAGCAGTTCTTCCAATTGTACCTTCAATTCTGCTAATTCTTTAGGTGCCATACGATAAGGTGCTTTCGATATTGGTCTGGTCCCGGGCATCAACTCCACTGCAAACTCTACCTCCCTCTGGGGTTGCATACCTGGTATCTCATCCGGGAATACATCCTCAAAATCACGGACCACATCAATGTCCGTCAGTTTAGGATCCTCTGTACTTACATCATGCACATGACACATAAACAACGGATACCCTTTCTTGATGTAAGATCTCAAGGTCATCACTGAAAAACAATCTTTACGTTAGATTTGTCCACAAACCCCTTGTAAGATACTCGTACCCCTTTAGGGCCTCTTAAAGTCACATTCTTCTGCTCACAATCGATTTTGTCTTTATGTTGGTTCAGCCAATCCATACCTAAAATAACGTCGAAGTTCTCTAGATGGAACTCGATCAAGTCAACCGACAAGTTGACTCCCATAATCACTAACGGTACATCTCTATACAACTTAGAACATGGTACCAACTCTCCGACGGTTGCATAAACTTCTTGTCAATCACCTCAAATGTAGTTAGCCTAACCTCAAAACATGCGAACTTGCTACAAAGGAACATGATGCACCCGAATCAAAAAGTACATAGGATAAAAAAGAATTAACCAGAAATTACCCGTCACCACGTGGTTGCTCGCCGGCCTCCTCCTTTGCCCGGTCGAATAATCTCCAAGTCGATCTTTCACCCCGTTTGTCTTTGGCCGACCACGATGGTTGGTTTCAGTATCCACCGAGTGGCGTAGGTGCACCCCACTGTCGGCTCTGTGCAGGAGTACCACTCTGCTGCTGGTTACCCCTACTCATGTTCCCCGTGTTGCTCCCAGGAGCCCCATCCATATTGCTCCCCGTAACCGACGCCGACCCGGCAGGTGTTGGAGCCGCAAAACACTCAAACCGTCTATGTCCAAACTTCCCGCAATTGTGACACTGGATTTGTGCACCTGAACAATCGGTACCCGGATGATTTCTCTGGCACCGCTTGCAATGATAACTTCGTGGCCGACTAAACCCCTGAGAGTTACCTCTCGCTGACTGACCACCACTGCCCCTGGTAAGGTGGGAATTTCCGGAAAAAGGATGGTCGTCTTGGTGGGTTCCCAGAATTGCTCCGCTTTTGCTGCCCCTGATTGTCTTCAGAGACACTCTTCCTCTTGTTAGTAGCATGTGCCGCTTTAACCTCTCTCTGAATCCTCTCAATGTTTCAAGCTACTTCACACATCTCTTTTAGGCTCGTCAAGCCCCTACTAGCCCCCATACGATCCCGGATCACCAAATCTAAGTATTGCTCAAACTTCACCATCTTGGCCTCTTCGGTCGGCACTAGCTCAGGTGCATAGACCGCCAAGTCAACAAACTTCTCGTAGTACTCTTGAACAGTCATATCCCCCTGTCGGAGATTATCGAACTCAACTCGCAGCTCTTTCCTCTTAGATTCAGGAAAGAATTCACGCCTCAGCTCTTGCTTAAACTCGGCCCAGCTCAGTGGTACCACCACTGGTTCCCCATGCTCACCTTCAGTCTGAGCCAACCGATCTTTGTTCGCACCCCACCACAGATCAGCCCTGTCAACCAGGTAGAAAGCCGCTTGATCGACCTTCAGTTCCTCTGGACAGCCCAGAGTGGTAAAAATCTTTTCGAACTCCCTAATCCACCGTTCGAGCCCCGCCAGGGTCTCCTCACCATCATCTTGGCTGCAGTCTCTGCCGACTCACGGCCCTAGTCATACCGGTAGCCGACCACTGAGGACGGCCCTCTGTCAGCCTATTAACTGCCTGAATCAGATCTTGATTCATCTTAACCAACTGCTCAATCAGCTGGTCCCTCTCAGTTCCATGTCTAGGAGGCATAGCTAAAGCTACAAAAATAAGCACTCATTTGTTCAGTTATCATAACAGTTACCATTCACATGTACTTGCACTTGTTGCCCAAAATTAATTTCAACACACAGCCACATTTCCACCTACATCATAACTTATCATACAATCCATACATAGGACTCAATACCTACCCCACACATCCTCACTGTGCTTATTTTAGTGAGTTTGTTCCTAAGGTTCATTTTAGGTGGTCCTGGTGTCGATTTCTCTGATACCACTTTGTAACAACCCGATTTCCAATCCCGTCGGCCGCCGGTATTGGTCACCGTGGTGCCACCCTCACGACACACAGTCGTGGCAGTAATATCCAACATTCCACGACAGAGAAATAAACATCCACCATTCATTATATAAAAAAGAAATGTTAAATTAAGTGCAATCTCCTGAAGAAAATGAAAATATGCGGAAACGTCAGTAAAATCTTAAAGTATCGAAAATCCAGTAAAGTGGAAATATAACACTGCGACTACGTGGCTCTCGAAACCCCACGACGTCCCAGCAATAAGCAATCATCCAAAGAAAACACCTGCTAAGAATCTGCTCCCCATAAACGGATTATAGCAGGGTCAACCAAAAGTAAAAATGTCAACTATAAAGTTGAGTAAAAATATATTTAGTATACATAAAACAGAAGACTACTAAAAGTTGAGTAAAACTTTCCAACCATATGCCAAATCCAACCCATGAAAAAAATAAAAAAAAATAACAAAACATCACAACTAACTATACCTAAAGGTCCCGAATGTGCACATCCCTCAAAAGGGTAAACCCCTAAAGAGGAGGATCCTAAAGGTCATCCAATGGTACCATTAACTAAATGGACCATCACATACTGGGGTGCAAGGAAACCTTCCCGGGTTCCCGGCTTCGGGTGCTACCCTATCCGGCCTGACCATACCAATGTCTGCAACTCCCCAAATACGTTAAGGTCATTGAAGTCGTATGGAAACCTTCCCGGGTTCCCGGCTTTGGGTGCTACCCTATCCGGCCCAACCACTATGGGTCTACAAACTTCAATGCCTAAAATCCAAATCCCACAGTGATGTCAATATCCCTGACTCATCAAACATGACTTCCAACACTTGTTCATAAGGTTGAACAACAACTATCAAGGAAAGGAAGACAAAACAAACTGGACACCCGTTTGGAAGGCTGGACGTCCGTCCAAAAACTCTTACGGACGCCCGTCCAAAACTCGACGCTTCGTCCACCAAAAGCGTTGCATCTCGAATCAAATTTAACAACTCGGATGCCCGCCCGAGATAATCCAGGACGCCCGTCCACCAAAAACTGTTACATCCTGAATCAGTTTTAACACCTCATATGCCCGTCCAGATGATCCAGACGCCCGTCTGAAATGTACCCAAGGGAGACGCCCGTCCACATGAATTAGACGGTCGTCCAGCCTGGGTTTCGACTAGAACCCTAGACCCTTCAATACGATTTTCACCTCAATTCACAACCAACCCCAGCAATAGACAACCGATGCAGCACAGAGAACTTCATGAAACAAAATACCATATCATCTATAGACTTTAACCAAAGCGAAAACACACTACTATGGGTGCTTAACATCTCAAAACCCTTTTCCCAACATAACCACAATTACTTTATCATACAATGATACCATTAACACAGATTTGCAGCTTTGTACATACATGTTTGGGATGTTTTTCCATGACCAAAACTATTATGAAAATCATAGTAACTTCTCACATATATCTGCCACTATGTATACTAACATAACCATAAACCAACGTTGCATTTTCAGCCCCAAAATGTTATTTAAAACTCATGACGAACAAGCGTAAACGCAGACCATGGAAATATTCTTACCGGTAAAGTTGCACTTCTTGAAAACTTTTTTGCTAACAAGCTAGAATCGATCCTCTACGAAGTGCGAATCTATAAAAAGAAGGAAGGGCAGTAAACACCACACAATTCTAGTGAATCACAAAGGTAGAACCCAAGATTCAAACCACCACCCTCCAAACGCATAAGTGGATCGGCCATGGCCTTTGGCCGGCCGATCATCATGCTCGATTTTGTAGGAAAAAAAACGATGCTTACCGACGACGACGACGGCGAATTCCTCAACACCAAGGAGAAAATTTTTTTTCTCTCCTTCTTCCTCACAAGAAAGTCGGCTGCAAGGGGGAGGGTTTTGGGTTTCACGCTACTCTTTGGGCAAAAAGGAAGGAAAAGGATTAAAAATCCTTTTAATTGCCAAAATAAGGGATTTGGAGAAATCTTTTCTTTTCTTTTAATTAAGGAGAATTAAAGAATTATAAAAATCCTTTATTTAATTATTAATTAACTCTTCCATTTAATTAATAATCAAATAATCTCCCAAAATTGAATCCTTCACCGATTAGCTAGAAAGCCAAAATTTCGGGATGTTACATCCTCCCCCCCTTAAGGCAAAACTTTGTCCTCGAAGTTCAGGTTCGTACCGGGCGTTATTCCGCCCCCCCCCTTAAAACACCCTTCGTCCCCGAAGATAAGCAAAAAGGATTTTACGAACATTGCTTGAAGATTGCATACCTTAAGAGAACAAATGCGGGTACTTCTGTCGCATAGCATCCTCAGCTTCCCATGTCGCCTCCTCGGTGGCATGGTTAGACCATAAAACCTTGACGATGCTAACCTCACGTCCCCTTGTTTTTCGTACCTTGGTATCTGAAATCTTTACCGGTACTTCCTCGTAAGTCAAAGACTGATCTAGCTCAATGACCTCTGGTTCGATCACGTGAGAAGGATCACTCACGTACTTGCGCAGCTGAGATACGTGAAACACATTATGCACTTTATCCAACGCCGGTGGTAAAGCTAGCCAATATGCCACTTCACCTATGCGGTCCAAGATCTCATATGGCCCCATGTACTTGGGACTCAACTTCCCTTTCTTGCCAAAACGCATCACTCCTCTGGTTGGTGATACACGTAGTAATACCTTATCGCCCACGGCGAATTCAATATCCCGGCGATGTAAATCCGCATAACTCTTCTGCCTATCTTGGGTAGCCTTCATCTTTTCTCGGATTATCTGTACCTGCTTAATCGTATCCTCGATCATCTGCGGCCCCAAGACCACTGCCTCGGACGAATCGTCCCAACAAACCGGACTCTTGCACTTCCTACCATAAAGTGCCTCAAAAGGTGCCATCTTAATACTGGCGTGATAGCTGTTGTTGTATGAAAACTCAATAAGATCGAGCTTTTCTTCCCAAGAGCCCTTGAACTCTAATACACATGCTCTCAGCTTGTCCTCCAAAATTTGTATGGTCCTCTATGTCTGACCATCGGTAGCAGGGTGAAAAGCCGTACTCATCCGTAGCTCCGTCCCCAAGGCTGTCTATAGCTCCTGCCAAAACCGAGATATGAATCTCGCATCTCTATCTGACACAATACTGTTGGGTATACCGTGCAGTCTCACAATATTCCTCCGGTGTGCCATAACCAACTTTGTTTTACTCCATGTGTCTTTCATCGGAATGAAATGCGCCGTTTTTGTCAGTCTATCCACAACGACCCAAATCATATTATTCCCTTTAGGACTCCTCGGTAGTCCGCATACAAAATCCATGGAGATAGAATCCCACTTCCAAACCGACACATCCATCGGTCAAGGCGTACCTACGGACGTCGATGTTCAATCTTGACCATCTGACAGGTCAAACACTTTGACACAAACTCTGCTACTTCACGTTTCATATTGGGCCACCAATAGGTTTTCTTGATGTCTTTATACAATTTGTCTCCTCCCAGATGTACAGAATAAGTCGTATTATGATTCTCACTCAAGATCCGCCCCTTGAGTTCTTCGTCGGCTGGTACACACCACCGACCCTTTAACCGAATACTACCATCCTCGTGTAACGTAAAATCAGCTGCCCCATCTGTACCAATCTTGGCCTTCTTTGCCTCAATTACCTTGTCGCCCACTTGTCTCACCCGGATCTCAGCATACAACTTGGGTTGCAAGACGAAGTCGCTTTTATCTCCGCCTTTCTAGATGACACAAATATTCATACGGTCCAACTCTCCTCGCAATCTGATCCGAGCTACTTCCTCGCACAAGGAATGAATCGACTTCCGACTCAAATCGTCCGCCACTACATTGGCCTTCCCTTCGTGGTATTGGATTTCCATGTCATAATCTTTAATTAACTCCAACCAACGCCTCTGACGCATATTGAGCTCCTTCTGAGTAAATATGTACTTCAGACTCTTGTGATCTGAGAATACCTTGAATGTTATCCCATACAAAGTTGTGTGGCCATATCTTCAATGCGAAGACCACTGTTTGCCAACTCTAAGTCGTGAGTCGGGTAGTTACTCATACGGCTTAAATTTCGCCTTGATGCATACGCGATCACTCGCCTCCGTTGCATCAAAGACACAACCTGAGCCATTCTTCGATGCATCGGTATAAACCTCGATGTCCTCATTCCCATCCGGTAATGCTAACACCGAGTGTAGTCAACCGTTCCTTAAGTAGTTGGGAACGCCTCTCACAATTTTCATCCCACTTAAACGGTTCTCTTTTCGCATCAATGCAGTCATCGGCCTCACAATCTTGGAAAAGTCTTTTACAAACCGCCGGTAATATCCGGCTAAACCCAAGAAACTTCGAATTTGTAATGTTCTTAGTCTTTGGCCATTTCGCCATCGCCTCTACCTTGCTTGGATCAACGGATACGCCGTCTTTCGAGACAATGTGCCCCAAGAATGCTACTCGTTCCAACAGAATTCACATTTGGACGAGTTTAGTGTACAATCGCTTTTTCTCGTAAAATCTGTAATACGAGCCTCAGGTGTTCGGCATGTTCTTCCTTAGTCTTAGAGTAGACTAAGGTGTCATCAACAAAAACAACTACAAACTGGTCTAAGTAGGGTCTGAACACACGGTTCATCAGATCCATGAAAACTGCTGGTGCATTGGTCAATCTGAAAGGCATGACCGTGAACTCATAATGCCCGTACCTGGTACGAAATACGGTTTTTGGAATATCCGCATCTACTACCCTCAATTGATGATACCCTGATCGCAAATCAATCTTTGAGAAAATGCCTGCCCCCCGTAGTTGATCGAACAAATCATCGATCCTCGGCAATGGATTCTTGTTCTTCACTGTCACATTGTTCAGCTCTCGGTAATCAATACACAGTCGCAAACTTCCGTCTTTTTTCTTCACAAATAATACCGGTGCTCCCCAAGGTGACACACTCGGTTGGATGTACCCCTTATCGAGTAGTTCTTCCAATTGTACCTTCAATTCTGCTAATTCTTTAGGTGCCATACGATAAGGTGCTTTCGATATTGGTCTGGTCCCGGGCATCAACTCCATTGCAAACTCTACCTCCTCAGGGTGGCATACCAGTATCTCAACGGGAATACATCCTCAAAATCACGGACCACATCAATGTCCGTCGGTTTAGGATCTCTCAGATTTACATCATGCACATGACACATAAACAACGGATACCCTTTCTTGATGTAAGATCTCAAGGTCATCACTGAAAAACAATCTTTACGTTAGATTTGTCCACAAACCCCTTGTAAGATACTCGTACCCCTTTAGGGCCTCTTAAAGTCACATTCTTCTGCTCACAATCGATTTTGTCTTTATGTTGGTTCAGCCAATCCATACCTAAAATAACGTCGAAGTTCTCTAGATGGAACTCGATCAAGTCAACCGACAAGTTGACTCCCATAATCACTAACGGTACATCTCTATACAACTTAGAACATGGTACCAACTCTCCTGACGGTTGCATAAACTTACTGTCAATCACCTCAAATGTAGTTAGGCCTAACCTCAAAACATGCGAACTTGCTACAAAGGAACATGATGCACCCGAATCAAAAAGTACATAGGATAAAAAAGAATTAACCAGGAAATTACCCGTCACCACGTGGTTGCTCTGCTCGGCCTCCTCACTGCCCAGTGCGAATAATCTCCAAGTCTGATCTTTCTCAGCCCCCCGAGCTGTGCTGGCCGACCCTGATGGTTGGTTTCTGTATCCACCAGTGGCCGTAGGTGCACCCCCCCTGTCGGCTCTGTGCAGGAGTACCACTCTGCTGCTGGTTACCCCTACTCATGTTCCCCGTGTTGCTCCCAGGAGCCCCACCCATATTGCTCCCCGTAACCGACGCCGACCCGGCAGGTGTTGGAGCCGCAAAACACTCAAACCGTCTATGTCCAAACTTCCTGCAATTGTGACACTGGATTTGTGCACCTGAACAATCGGTACCTGGATGATTTCTCTGGCACCGCTTGCAATGATAACTTCGTGGCCGACTAAACCCCTGAGAGTTACCTCTCGCTGACTGACCACCACTGCCCCTGGTAAGGTGGGAATTTCCCGAAAAGGATGGTCGTACTGGTGGGTTCCCAGAATTGCTCCGCTTTTGCTGCCCCTGATTGTCTTCAGAGACACTCTTCCTCTTGTTAGTAGCATGTGCCGCTTTAACCTCTCTCGGAATCCTCTCAATGTTTCATGCTACTTCACACATCTCTTTTAGGCTCGTCAAGCCCCTACTAGCCCCCATACGATCCCGGATCACCAAATCTAAGTATTGCTCAAACTTCACCATCTTGGCCTCTTCGGTCGGCACTAGCTCAGGTGCATAGACCGCCAAGTCAACAAGCTTCTCGTAGTACTCTTGAACAGTCATATCCCCCTGTCGGAGATTATCGAACTCAACTCGCAGCTCTTTCCTCTTAGATTCAGGAAAGAATTCACGCCTCAGCTCTTGCTTAAACTCGGCCCAGCTCAGTGGTACCACCACTGGTTCCCCATGCTCACCTTCAGTCTAAGCCAACCGATCTTTGTTCGCACCCCACCACAGATCAGCCCTGTCAACCAGGTAGAAAGCCTCTTGATCGACCTTCAGTTCCTCTGGACCGCCCAGAGTGGTAAAAATCTTTTCGAACTCCCTAATCCACCGTTCGAGCCCCTTAGGGTCTCCCTCACCATCATACTGGCTAGGTCTCTGCTGACTCACGGCCCTAGTCATACCGGTAGCTGACCCCTGAGGACGGCCCTCTGTCAGCCTATTAACTGCCTGAATCAGATCTTGATTCATCTTAACCAACTGCTCAATCAGCTGGTCCCTCTCAGTTCCATGTCTAGGAGGCATAGCTAAAGCTACAAAAATAAGCACTCATTTGTTCAGTTATCATAACAGTTACCATTCACATGTACTTGCACTTGTTGCCCAAAATTAATTTCAACACACAGCCACATTTCCACCTACATCATAACTTATCATACAATCCATACATAGGACTCAATACCTACCCCACACATCCTCACTGTGCTTATTTTAGTGAGTTTGTTCCTAAGGTTCATTTTAGGTGGTCCTGGTGTCGATTTCTCTGATACCACTTTGTAACAACCTGATTTCCAATCCCGTCGGCCGCCGGTATTGGTCACTGTGGTGCCACCCTCACGACACACAGTCGTGGCAGTAATATCCAACATTCCACGACAGAGAAATAAACATCCACCATTCATTATATAAAAAACAAATGTTAAATTAAGTGCAATCTCCTGAAGAAAATGAAAATATGCGGAAACGTCGGTAAAATCTTAAAGTATCGAAAATCCAGTAAAGTGGAAATATAAGACTGCGACTATGTGGCTCTCGAAACCCCACGACGTCCCAGCAATAAGCAATCATCCAAAGAAAACACCTGCTAAGAATCTGCTCCCCATAAACGGATCATAGCAGGGTCAACCAAAAGTAAAAACATCAACTATAAAGTTGAGTAAGAATATATTTAGTATACATAAAATAGAAGACTACTAAAAGTTGAGTAAAACTTTCCAACCATATGCCAAATCCAACCCATGAAAAAAATAAAAAAAAAATAACAAAACATCACAACTAACTATACCTAAAGGTCCCGAATGTGCACATCCCTCAAAAGGGTAAACCCCTAAAGAGGAGGATCCTAAAGGTCATCCAATGGTACCATTAACTAAATGGACCATCACATACTGGGGTGCAAGGAAACCTTCCCGGGTTCCCGGCTTCGGGTGCTACCCTATCCGGCCTGACCATACCAATGTCTGCAACTCCCCAAATACGTTAAGGTCATTGAAGTCGTAAGGAAACCTTCCCGGGTTCCCGGCTTTGCGTGCTACCCTATCCGGCCCAACCACTATGGGTCTACAAACTTCAATGCCTAAAATCCAAATCCCACAGTGATGTCAATATCCCTGACTCATCAAACATGACTTCCAACACTTGTTCATAGGGTTGAACAACAACTATCAAGGAAAGGAAGACAAAACAAACTGGACACCCGTTTGGAAGGCTGGACGTCCGTCCAAAAACTCTTCTGGACGCCCGTCCAAAAACTCAGACGCTCGTCCACCAAAAACTGTTGCATCCTGAATCAAATTTAACAACTCGGATGCCCGTCCAGATAATCCAGACGCCCGTCCACCAAAAACTGTTACATCCTGAATCAGTTTTAACACCTCATATGCCCGTCCAGATGATCCAGACGCCCGTCTGAAATGTACCCAAGGGAGACGCCCGTCCACATGAATTAGACGGTCGTCCAGCCTGGGTTTCGACTAGAACCCTAGACCCTTCAATACGATTTTCACCTCGATTCACAACCAACCCCAGCAATAGACAACCGATGCAGCACAGAGAACTTCATGAAACAAAATACCATATCATCTATAGACTTTAACCAAAGCGAAAACACACTACTATGGGTGCTTAACATCTCAAAACCCTTTTCCCAACATAACCACAATTACTTTATCATACAATGATACCATTAACACAGATTTGCAGCTTTGTACATACATGTTTGGGATGTTTTTCCATGACCAAAACTATTATGAAAATCATAGTAACTTCTCACATATATCTGCCACTATGTATACTAACATAACCATAAACCAACGTTGCATTTTCAGCCCCAAAATGTTATTTAAAACTCATGACGAACAAGCGTAAACGCAGACCATGGAAATATTCTTACCGGTAAAGTTGCACTTCTTGAAAACTTTTTTGCTAACAAGCTAGAATCGATCCTCTACGAAGTGCGAATCTATAAAAAGAAGGAAGGACAGTAAACACCACACAATTCTAGTGAATCACAAAGGTAGAACCCAAGATTCAAACCACCACCCTCCAAACGCATAAGTGGATCGGCCATGGCCTTTGGCCGGCCGATCATCATGCTCGATTTTGTAGGAAAAAAAACGATTCTTACCGACGACGACGACGGCGAATTCCTCAACACCAAGGAGAAAATTTTTTTTCTCTCCTTCTTCCTCACAAGAAAGTCGGCTGCAAAGGGGAGGGTTTTGGGTTTCACGCTACTCTTTGGGAAAAAAGGAAGGAAAAGGATTAAAAATCCTTTTAATTGCCAAAATAAGGGATTTGGAGAAATCTTTTCTTTTCTTTTAATTAAGGAGAATTAAAGAATTATAAAAATCCTTTATTTAATTATTAATTAACTCTTCCATTTAATTAATAATCAAATAATCTCCCAAAATTGAATCCTTCACCGATTAGCTAGAAAGCCAAAATTTCGGGATGTTACAATGGCTTTAGACCAACCTCTTATTATCAGAATCTTATACAGTCCTTCCAAAAGACCATAGGTTATCAATCACCTCTAGCAGACTGTAAAGTCTATATAATCACAGCGAGTCAATGGATAAAACCATACTCTCACTGCATTTGGGTGGTTTGATATTCTGATCTGGTTCAATAGTATTTATTAGTGTCATCCCCAACAACCAATGTTGGATGTGGTCTGATTAAATCAGATAGTAACTCCTTGAGTAATTGTACTTCAAGTTCTAAGGTTGTTATCTAAACATTCTTTCAGAAAGGATGTAACAGTGTAACCGTCACTATCCAATCTTAAGAATATTATAACCAGCCTTTACTCATTGCAATAAGATATTTCACGAACAGTCACCATCTGAACGTGTACGCGAATCTCCAGTCCTACCTTCAAGCACATCAACCTACAGAAACTAGCAACTGAATCACACACTCACATTACTGAGTATCTAATACTTGGTATCATATATTAACAACAAGTAATAAGGCTTAATTTGAATATATTCCGCTGCAACAAATTAAGTAAAATCAACAGTCAGCAGACTACTAAGTGGTTAGCAAACTCGAAATTTGTCGTGACTCATGAACTTCTTTGAGTTTGTTAACTCCAAAAGTTTTAAGTGTTAAGTTTATTCACCCCCTCCCCCCTCTAAATTTAACCAAAGCCTTTTCAAGTGACCAACAATTGGTATCAGAGGAGTGCTTCTGTTCTGAAGTAATCCTACTTGTTGTTGATTACGGTCAAATTATACCCATAAAAGTCATCAACATTATCCTTAACTCGAGCATAATAATATATATTTTATATTAAATCACATGTTTATAATGATTATTTAATGTTATGTGATTTATCAAATATAATTTGGTATTTATCTATTTTTATTATTAAAATATGATTTACTGTGCGATAATTATTGATTTTATAGATTACGGTGAATCGGAGGATATCTATCAACAAAGGAAGTAAATCTCAAGATAAATCGGAGCGGAATCGGATTGCATTAAAGATAAATATCAAAGTAGCACGAAAAGTGGAGTGATGAGCAACAAAAGCCAGCGAGCCAATCAGAAGCTGATGGACTCGCTGGCAATGAAGTGGGAGCTCGCTAAGTGAAATCGAGCGGATCGGCTCAGAGTTATCCAGACGCGTTTTCTATCTCGTTAGGGTTTAGGGTTTACGAATTAGGTCGGATGACGGCCATTCTAAGTCGGTTTTACAGCCTATTTAAACTCCCTTTTATTAGTCAATTTGTACACACAACTCATAGCACAAATTCTAAGTTTCTTCAAAGCAGTTTTTATACAAATTTCCAGCAATAAGAATGTGAGTTATTTGTATTTATTTCTTCTTTGTTTGTTGTAATTAAATCCCCCAAATTATTGTTTATCGTTTGAGGTTGTTCGGTCTTCACCGAAAGATGTATATCTAAGGATACGATATGAGGCATTGGGGATTCCTTGTCTATAAGGATCCACACGCCCAGATCTGTTATCCGGTGACCTATAGATGACTTTGGTATGATCGACAATCGTGTTTTTAGTAGATCTATATAATTGCTTTATGAATCTCTATTTTATCTGTTCGTATATATAAACGCTAAGATTTAGGTTTTCGCCGTGTCAATCTAGCCACGTCTTTATGGTGTGATTGTCCACCTAGAATTTCTTATCTTAGTAGGTATGGCTACGGCTACGTTGCTCGTCTGTTTTAATTAGTGTATTATTAGGAAATACCAATATAGGACTCCTAGGTCGTCTCATTAATTGATCTTCCGAGACTTTCAGCGAGATCTAGATCTGTGTTATATTTGGGAATTGCATGCACCTAATTATACGTACGTCGTAGATTAGCATGAGACCGTGCAAGTAATTGTTAATGGGACAGAGACTGATGTGATCACTTAGAAAGTACGCCTAACCACAGGAATGTTGCCTAGGTGAGGAATTGATGTATGAAAAATATATGATCAAATTATAAGACTTTTTATTATTATATTTATGATATTTTAGTATAATTTCATATAAATGCATTAAAAACTTATAAAAATCATAGTTAGTTATAATTAGATGCATAAGTTATAAAAACGATAAAACTGATGGTTTTTTGTCAGATTTACGTTTGGTGTTTCGTTGAGTTTGTTGCGAGAATCAAATGTGTACCGAGATTCCAAAATATGACATACTTTGAAGCATAAATCATGAGTTTTTGTGGGATAAAAGATTATGCCAAAATCTAACAACTTTGAGCAGATCAAGCGTCCTTAGTGTTTCTACCGTGATTCATCTTCAACGGACATTTGATCTAACTTAGACGCATTTTCAGAGAAAAAGTCCTTGATGAAAGTTGTAGACCTTCAAAAGAGCTTTCCAACGAATATCAAATCATGTCAACTGAGGTCTACTGACTCGAGATAGGTTTTACAAACATCGAGATATGTTGTATGTCCGCACGCGCGCCCGGAGAAGGCCGAATATTGCAGAAAAATCTCTGAAACTGGGCCCACAAATCTCTGACAAGGGAATATATACTGTGTAGCCGGCACGCGCCGGTGGTGGTCCGGCACGCGCCGGCCTTGTGATATGGCCTATAAATAGACCTCAAGTGCAACCATTTTGAAGTGTACCAATGCATATATCTCTCTTCTATATATCTCTATAGTTTCGTTTTGTTGTTTTTAGTTAAATAAAAGCTGTAAACGGCACTCTGCCGGAATAATGTTGTAGTATAAAGTCTCGTTATAATGCTTAGAGGATGTATCAAGGCTCATTGATGTCAAGGAGTTGCTATTTCCGGATGATACAACTCTGAATGCTTCAATTGTAACCTGGTAACTTTTCTAATGTATTTATGTTTATGTATTAATTATAGTATCTATATTTTAGTTATTATGTTGTTAGGCTAAACTTAGTATCTAGCCAAGATATGAAATTGGATTAGTATTATCTTTTTAGGGAAATGGATGATGACTATACTAAAATTGGATAAAAATCGGTTATAATGAATCTCTTTCTATATTTGTATTGAATTAGCTACTTGATATGAAAGAATTCATAATCTAATTATGAATTGACGCCTCGTAGTTAGGTTATGAACTCGTTAATAGAAAGACCGGAGGGTAAAATTGGTCGAGTGAAAGCGTGACAACGGAATCCGATTTCTAAACCGGGGTAGATTTGTTTCGGGAGAAACAAACTCTTATTGAAATATGTACTCGAGAGATTATTACGTTTAATTCGTTTGTTTAATTGACATACCTTAAAATTGGCCGAATGACAAAACGGGAGTGACCCATGCTTGAGGATGACCTTGGACAAATGATTGGACATATGACAATTTCAGATGCTCGTGTGAGAATGAATTGTTTAGTTTAGAGTGCACCGCCAGTATAATTGATTTAACTTAAAATAAAGATCGAGCACATCCAATTTCACTAAAAAGATATAATGATTTAATAACATATTCTTGGCTAGTCTATAATTATAATATCTATCTCCCTCCCTTAGATATTGTTTTGGTACCTATATATACTTATATCTATATATATATATGATTATATATATATTTTTATACTTATATATATCTGTTTTAGTTTTATGCTTTTATTTATTGTTTGTTAGTTTAGAGTTTGGTTGGATGATAAAATTGCGACTTAGATTGAGATAATAACAGTTTCTTGGTGTTTAATCACACGGTGAATTACCAAGTTTTCCCTGAGGATCGACACCTGACTCATCACTCTATCACTACAATTTGACCCGGTACACTGCCGGTAAGGATTGATAGCATAGAAAAGGTCCGTCAGCTTTTTGGCGCCGTTGCCGGGGAACGACGCTAATTCATTGTGTTCGAATGATTTCTACTTATATTAACTCAAAAGTCTCGAGGATAAGTCAACACTCTTCTTACCCCATTTCTATTTTTCTTTTCGTTGGTACTTACCTAATAAGTAAGTTACCAATCTTTACTTTTATCGATTTCAACTATTTTCGGCTTTCGTTAGTTGATGACCGTAAAGAGTAAGGCCCCACTTACTCCTTATAAGCCTGACATAGATACTTACTTAAAGGCGGTTAAGAGCGAAAGAAAACAAGGTCATACTAGTCGTGGAAATCGACGGAGAATCATCATCAAATCAAAATACGAAAATGGTCAAAACAGTTGATGAAACACGAACAAGGGCTAGATCATGCTCGAGGGCATGGCCAAAATCTTAATCGGGATCTACCAATACCAAATAACGAATAGAAATAATCAAAATCGGAACCGAGAACAATCGTAATAATAACCCACCAAATCCGAGACCTATTTGTGATCGGACCTTAAGAATAAACCGGACTAATAATCCAATTCGTTTACCCAATGAAGGAGCAAATAATTTTGAAATAAAATCTCATCTTTTTGGTCTAATTGACGAAGAGCCCAATTTCTAGGAGAGGATGATGAGGATCCACATCACCATCTCTATCTTTTCAAGAATTGTGCAATCTGACCAAAAGTCAAGGTGCTCATCGTGAATTAACAAGGATGTCTATGTTTCCTTTTTCTTTAAAAGGAAGAGCACGGTATTGGTTTATGTCACTCCCACATCATTCATTGACTAGTTGGGAGGAAATTCAAACCGAGTTTTTAAAGCGAGATTTTACTCCGGGTAGAAATTTGGAATTAAAGGTCGAAATTGCCAACTTTAGACAAGGATCAAGAAACGCTTGGGAATGCGTGGGAGAGATTTAAAAGTTGCTAAGATCTTGTCCCGATCATGGTTATTCCTTAGATATGCAAATCCAACTTTTCTCGTCGTAAATTAAGGAAAGATTCACGTGCGAGATGTAGATCATGCATGTGGTGGTTCATTAATGATGAGTGAAGCCCAAATAGTTTACGATGCTATAGAAAAGATTTCCAAAAATAACAGAATGTGGGAAACCGGTTCTAGCACTGTGAAAGTAGCATTTGCAGGAGAATGCACATCGAATATGGAAGTTCTAGCACACTTGGAGAATTTGAGTAGGAAATTTGACAACCCTACAGGCTAGTAGGATCAGAAACCGAAACTATCATATCAAATGACTACTCAAGTCATGATAATGTGTCATTAGGGATAGAAGAACCAGGAAGGATACTCAAGGGAAGAGGTGAGTTTTTACAACAAAGATAGGAATTTGAACAACGCGTATTCAAACTCCTTTAATGCTATTAGAAGAGAGCACCCAACTTTTAGATGGTCGAAAACCCTAATAAGCCAGGACAACCGCCATATCCGATTCGAGTATAAGAATCCATATAGTAATCAAGTTCATCAAGGAAATACATCAAATCGTAACCTACAATCGTTACCTCAAATCTTATCCACAACATACTACTCAAACTATACCAGTCACCCAAAGTTCAACCCAACCTGAAGGAGTTGATAAATGGGATAAATTAATGGAAAATATGATGGGTGTAGTATCTACTCAAGCTCGAGAATATAGAAACTATGATAACTTCTATAGGTTCGGGTCTACAGGATATGACTATGTTGAAAACGTCTATGGGTGGACATGATATGAGAATGAGAACTATAGAAGCATCGTTAAGGAATATGGAAGATCATTTGAGTAGAGAAGGAGAACGTAATAACAAGAGACCTCCGGAGGATTACCAAGTAATCTTGAAAGAAACCCGAGAGAGGTAAATGTTGTGATTACGAGAAGTAGGAAATATTGTGAAGATACTAGAAGCGTAAAACGCAGGAAACAATGAGGTAGAAAATGATTTAAATGGTAATATCATAAAGGAAAAGGGACGAACTTGAATTTCTTGATGAAGAGGAAGAAATTATCGAAGAATTCTTAAAAGCAGAATAATGTTGAACACTGGCGAAGGTGAAAAATGGGTAAAAGTCCCTAGAATTCTGAAAGATCCTATGGATAAGGACCTGAGAACCCTATTTAAGGAACATGTCAGAGAAAATCAGGGAGAAAAACAGGAAGATTTAAAAGTAACTGAGAAGGATAAAGTTGATACATGGGATGTTTTAAAGGAAAAATCTCAAGATAATGAAACTTGGCGATCAAGTAATGCTCAAAGATTCAAGGAGAAAGGAAAAGAGAAAATGACTTCAGAACCAAAGGCTATAAATCTAGAATCTTTGCCTTATCCACCGAAAGATCAAATTAAAAAGATAAAAACTAATAAGAAATATGCTCGTTTCCTTGACACTTTTCGTCATATTCATGTCAATATCCCTGTTATAGAAGCTTTAGTCAACATGCACGCCTATGGAAAGTTTCTTAAAGATATCCTATCTAATAAAAAGCGATTAGAAGAATATGAGAATATATGCCTTAATGAAGAATGTTCGCAATACTTGAAGATCGACTACCTCCTAAACTTAAAGATCTGGTAGTTTCACTATCCCATGTGAAATTGGAGGATTTATGTTTAAGAAAGTATTGTGTGATCTAGAGCAAGTATCAATCTCATGTCTTATGAGGATTATAAGAAACTAGGAATAGGAGAGTTTACGAATACTGAAATGACCCTTCAGATGGCAGATAGATCAATTAAACATCCTAAGGGAATAATCGAGGACGTGTTGGTTAAAATTGATAAATTTTACTTCCCAAGTAGACTTTGTAATAATGGAAATGGAAGAAGGATATTCAGCGCCAATTATTCTAGGTCGACCATTTCTAGCTACAGGAAGGACTTTGATAGATGTTCAAAAGGTGAACTAATACTGAGAGTTAATGAGGATAAAGTTTCGTTCAATATCTTCAAAGCTATAAACCATCCATACAAAGAACCTGAATCATGTTCTTTTATAGATGAATATTCTACTATCTGGGATGCCAAATCTAAAGGTTATGAAAATACATTAGAAGAATGTTTGGCATTTTCTATCTATAAAGAAGATGAAGATGATAATTGAAATGAAAGAAGTAATCCTTTATTTAGATAAAGGAGGGTTTGTTAAACATCCATGGCATCAAAATTTGAAATTTGAAATGGAAGGACCAGTTTTAAAACCATCGTAGAAGATCCACCAAGGAATGGAGTTGAAACCACTTCCTTCGAATTTGAAATATGCTTTTCTTGAAAATGATAAACATTTACCTATTATCATTTCATCAAACTTAACAAAAGAACAAGAGGATCAATTACTAAGAATGTTAAGAGAACATAAGAAAGCTTTTGGATGGACAGTGGCAGATATCAAAGGAATTAGCCCTGAGATTTGTGTTCACAAGATTATTTTGAATGAAGAAGCTAAACCTTGTATTCAGCCACAACGCCGCCTCAACCCAAATTTGCAAACAATCGTTAAGAAAGAGGTCATTAAGCTATTAGAAATGGGAATAATCTTTCCCATATCAGATAGTGAATGGGTAAGTCCGACTCAAGTAGTTCCAAAGAAAGGAGGTTTCACAATAAAAGAAAATGATAAAAATGAATGGATTCCGACAAGGGAAATTACAGGATATCGAATGTGTATTGACTTTCCGAAACTGAATGATCATACTAAAAAGGATCATCATCCACTTCCATTCATCGTGCGGATGTTGGAAAGATTGAGTGGACATAAGTATTCTTCGCTTTTTAGATGGTTATTCGGAGTTATTTACTGATATTCATTGCCGCAGGAGATAGAGAAAAAACTACTTTCACTTGTCCTTATGGAACTTTTGCTTATAAAAGAATGCCGTTTGGATTATGTAATGCACTGCTACATTTCGGCGATGTATGATGGCAATATTTTTACGATATGGTCGAGAAATTCTTAGAAATTTTATGGACGACTTTAGTGTTTATGGAGATTCTTTTGATAAATGCTTATCACACTTAGAACGCGTTTTACAATTTGTGAAGATACCAACTTGGTTCTAAATCGGGAAAAATGTCATTTGATGGTATCTCGAAGGAATTGTACTAGGTCATAAAATCTACAAGTAGGAATTGAAGTTGATAAAGCTAAAGTCGAAGTAATTGAAAAATTACCTCCACCAATTAATTTGAAAAGCGTTAAGAGGATTTCTTGGACATGCAGAATTTTATAGAAGGTTTATTGCAGATTTCTCAAAAATAGCAAAGCCCCCGAGTCATTTGCTAGAAAAGAAGTACCTTTTAACTTTGATGATAAATGTATGGAAGCCTTTAAGACCCTAAAAGCGAAATTAACTCATCGCACGCAAGACTAGTAGCAATTGCATTGGGATTTGCCGTTTGAAATTATGTGTGATGCAAGTGATTTAGTTGTAGAGCTGTTTTAGGTCAACGGTATAACAAAATTCTCAAAGCTATCTACTATGCTTCTCACACATTAAACGCAGACTCGACTTAATTATGCAACTATCGAAAAAGAAGCTGTTGGTGTAATATTTGCCTTAGATAAGTTTCGATCATATATTGTTGGTTCTAAGGTAATAGTCTACACAGGCCATTCAACTCAAGTATCTTTTAAGTAAGAAAGATGCCAAACCGCGCCTTCTTAGGTGGATTCTGTTACTTGAGAATTGATATTGAAATTAAGGATAAAAAGGAAGTGAAAATGTAGTAGCGAGATCATCTAAGCGGGATGGATAATGATGAAGGAAAAGGAAAAGAAATTCGAGATTCGTTTCGGATGAGAAACCATTTAAGATAGATACTCCTTCAACCATGCGATTATTAAAAACTAGAATACCATCAAAGGAAGATTCGCCATGGTTTGGGGATATTGTTAACTACATTACTGTAAGTACATCCCACCTCATTGGACTTGGCAAATGTAAAAGAAGTTCTTTTTTACGACTTAAAGTTTTATTATTGGGATAAACCGGATCTTTTCCGAAGATGCTCGAGATGGAATAATTAGGAAATGTATTCACGATAGTGAAATTTTAAGTGTATTATCATTTTGTCATGATCGTGAGGCAGGAGGTCATCATGGAGGATGGAAAACTGCTTTCAAAGTTTTACAATGTGGTTTCTATTGGCCTACAGTATATAGAGATGCATATAAATATGCAAAATCTTGTGAATAAAGTCAAAAATGGGGAAATATATCGAAAAAACATGAAATGCCTATGCAACCGATTTTAGAATGTGAGCTATTTGATGTTTGGGGCATATATTTCATGGGACCTTTCCCTATATCTTTTGGAAAAAGATTTATTCTAGTAATGGTAGATTATGTTTCTAAATGGGTAGAAGCTGAAGCTCTCCCCACTAATGATACCAGAGTAGTGCTAAGGTTCCTTAAAAAGAATATATTCACACGATATGGCATTCCGAGGGCTATCATTAGTGATAGAGGTTCACATTTTTGTAACCGACCATTTACTAAGATAATTGAGAAATATGGTGTAACTCATAAACTTGGAACACCCTATCATCCACAAACTAGTGGATGAGTAGAGGTGTCTAATAGAGAAATTAAAAGAATCGTGGAGAAGACAAAGTGGACTCGAATCGTAAAATCAAGCGAAAGACTTGATGATGCATTATGGGCATACTGAATGACCTTTAAAACACCGATTGGTCGTTCTCCTTACAAATTAGTATTTGGAAAATCTTGTCATCTCCTGTTGAATTAGAACACCGAGCTTTATGGGCTATTAAATTTCTAAACTTTGATCCTAAAGTTGTCGGTGATCATAGATTACTTCAGTTAACAGAACTAGAAGAATTTCGACTCGATTCTTATGAAAATGCTCGAATCTACAAGGAACGCACGAAAGCTTTTCATTATAAGAAAATCTATAGTCGTGAGTTCCATATAGGTGATCGAGTACTTTTATATAATTCACGTTTGAAGTTGTTTCGGAAAGCTTAAATCTAGATGGGACAGTCCATATGACGTAACAAAAATCTATAAGTCCGGAGTCGTTGAACTAAGCGATGGAAAAACAACTTTTATAGCCAATGGACACAGGTGAAATTGTTCGTGGAAGCTAAAGGGATACCTCAAAGCGTAAGAAGTATTATTACTTATCGACCCTCCAACGAATTGAGGAAGCAGAATTTTAAACTCAGCCGATTACAGGTACTATCTTTCTAATTCACCTTTTAATATGCATTTTAAAGTAGTTTCGTCTTTTACCGGATAGACGTAAAAGAACTAGATGCCTTTCATAGATAGAATAAAAGTTTTTATTTTACTTTTAAGATTAGGTCTAAATAAGGATGTCGCCTTTAAGATAGAAGCCTTAGTTTCTAAATTAAATAAGGAATTATTAATCGAAGTCAGAGAAAGAGAACTTTGTAATGGAAATTCAAGGAGTGCAATAAAAGAAGAGCAAGGTTTTTAATGAAGTGTAGAATCTGTGGAAAAATGGAACATCTTTGGGCAAGTGTGGAAGAAATACAACCATATCCAGGATGAGTGTTTGAATGTTATTAAGAAGGAACGATTAGGTGGTTATCCGAAAATCCCGAGGAATACAAAGAGATAATTCAAACGCATCACTCCTAGGAGAAAGGTTAAGGACCGTTATGATAACAATCTTGAGGATCCGAGGTTGAGGAGTTAGCAAAAAATCCTAAGAATTTCAAAGTGTGTGTTTTAATTTTTCAAATTTTAATTAAATTTCGTATTTTTAAAGTTATTTTTCTAAACTTAAAAAGAAAAATATTTTTATGAAAAATTTATAATAAACCTATTTTATCATGTAAAGTAGGTATATTATATCAAAAATATGTGATTTCAATATTATATTAGTTTTTATATTTTATCAAGTTTTATATAGAAAAATCGTATTAAACATAGATTATATAACATAAATCATAGGATTAACATCAAATGATTTTTATGTGATATAATTAGAGCTTATTACACAAAAATGACAAAAATTCCGTTTTTGGGGACTATGTGACCGCACGCGTGTACACTACCGGCACGCGCCGGTGTGTACACACTTAACCCTAAAAAATGCGCCCCTTTCCTCATTTCTCACACCCTCATTTCGAATTGAAGAACAGCCCGAATTCTCCCTCTCTTCTCCTCAAAAATCAACAATTGTCCATCAATTTTCTTCACTCAAACATCACATAAGTGTTAATCTCTCTTCCTCTCTTCAACTTAATCATAAAAGAAGATAACCATTGGAAAAAGTTGAAGCTTGGCAAGCTCAAGGCTCTCTTTTCTCTCATTCAGCGACCCCATTAATTCCAAGCGACCTAGCTTTTCATTCTAGCTTCTTAAGGTAATAATATATATATATTTCAAATTTTAGTTAAATTTTGAAATTATTTTGAATTTATTTTGATTTTATAGCCTAAGTAATTGTTTGTTCTTGTTGTTGGTGTTGTTTGTTTGTGTTGTTGTTTTGTCATACCACTATCGTAGATGGCCTCATCATCATCTAAGTAATCCTAAGAGGAAAAAGACTGAAGTACCAATCGTAGTACCGGTAGTTCAAACTAGACCTTTAACCAAAAAGGAGAAAGCTTTAACCTTTGAGAAAACCGCTAGTGCAGAAGCTAAGTGGGCATATGATGAGTACTTTAGTAAAAGTAAGGTTTGGTTAGAACGAGGATTGATTTTTCAAAGATTGGTAAAGAAGTGAAAGAAATTTTCAAGGATAGAGGATGGTTGGATGTAGCTATGGATAGGAAAGATAAGATTAACGTTTCTATGGTATCAGAGTTTTATTCAGTATTATCTACTTATGATCTTCGTCTGGTTGAGAGATGACCTATATCCTCTAAGAAGTGTTAATGTTACTTTTTACCTGCTATGATTAATGTATTCTATGGCTTAAGCGATATATACGTAAGAGGAGGATTATCACAGTGTATGGGGTTTAGAACATCCTATGGCTCTACAAACCAAAGCTTATGAAGCCCAGCAAGCCTTTGACCCCTTCTTTGAATGGATAGAAAATAGGTTTGCTTATGGGAATTGTATTAGGGACATACGGGCAATAAAAGCAGTTCTTAGGCCATAATGTATGTCCTTCCACACATGTTTGTGCATTTGGTCGAGAGGAAGTGGTTATTGCTTGGGCCATGGTTAATGATATTCCTATAAACTGGGAAATTGATCTTTTCTAAGGCTTGTGAGTTTGCAAGGACTCGTTATCGGGGGACGTCTCCTGTCCCTAGTCTCATTTCTCGCCTTGTGTGAGCTTGCGAAGTTCTGTCTTACCTCGGATAGAATCGTGTCTCCTACATTCCTCCCATTGGTCTTAAAGCGAGAGCCTTACCTACCTGGAGTAATAAATTACAATAATCCTAATAAATCGGCAACAACAACCACCACCTCCACCTCCTATTCACACTCAGTACCTAGACCACCCCAGACAAACACATCACCACAAGCAGAGCCAAGTTGAGGCTATGTTTCAGCATTTAGTTCAAGCTCAGGCTAGAACTGATGCTAATATAGCTTTAGCCTGTGAGAAGAATAGATATTGGGCTGAGGACATTAGAGTTGGTCAGAGAGGATTTCGGGATGCTATGAGTGAGTTTGATCTCAGATTTCTTTGAGATATCGCTAGACACCCTATAGTCACCGACCCGTATACTATGCCGATTGATTCCGCCGATTCCGCCACCTGTTATTTATCAGGACTATACGCCGTCATCCATAGGACAGGGTGGTATGTTTACAGGTACACCAGGGACATCCTTGGGCATGGGAGGAGTGACTTCTGTAGCAGATGTGACAGCAGGATTTGGTTCATTTGGTCTTCAGGGATCAGTTTCTATGTCGACAATGAGGACTGAGACATCATTTCGAACTTCTGTATCGGATCCACAGCAGTTCAGTTATGGTATTCATACGACGCAGTCGCAAGGAGCTGATTATACTTCGTTACTATCTACATTTGGATCATCATCATCTCGATCACGACCTCTTTGGTGACATCGATCTTAACTATGATGAGGACGAGTGATTTTTTCTCTGTTATTTAACTATCTACTTTTTGGTTTGACTTAGTTTTTGTTATGTTTGTTTTGTACGTTAAACGTTTGATGCACTCTCGGGGTAGTGCACATTGTTATTTTGTATCTTTTTCGTAGTTTTCGGATGTTTTTAGATCTTTTCCCCACGTTTTAGAAATATGCAGAATCTATTGTCAGAAAATAAATGCTGGATCAAGCTAGAAATTGAAATATCTCGATCGAGCACTATTTGACCGCGCGCGCGGTTGGTGTCCGGCACGCGCCGGTGTAGTAGGCTGCAGGATCTTCTCAGGATATTTCCATTTCAGTCCAAGCTTTGTCTATAAAAGGAAACAGATGCAGCATTCCTAAAATGCTCATTCCCTTCCTTTGCCTTTAATTCTCTTGCTATAAAAAGTTTAAAATGTCCAATCGTTCATCCGTAATGTGATTATTCACCTCCACATACACCAAATTCTGTCATTCCAAATCCATTTTTTCATCAAATCCCTTACGAGCCTATGTATGCTTCGGCTCACAACCCTTACATAAGTAATTTCAATCAATCACCGGTGTTGATTGAGAGAGGTTTAAATTTTAGAAAGGTTGACAAGCTGGGCGCCACGAGAATGTCGGTAGATGGGTGGGACTATTTTTGTCGTGTGCCGAGAGGTAGGATTAATGTTCTTGTGGTAAGAGAATTCTATTCAAGATCTTGTCGGGAAGCTAATCTAATGTGTCGTTAACACGATCTACATTCTGATGAGAGGAGTTGTTGTTCCTTTCACCTCCACCAACATAAATCAAATTTTCTTGATTCCACCAGTCCAAACTTCACCCAGTCATTTTGAGTACCAATGGAGATTGGATACCGCTGACGGTTTTATTACAAAATATTCGGAAGCTTGTCCACTCTTGTTCTACAATTATGATATTGATCAAAATGTCTCTACATTTAACGCTTTGCTTCCCCATCTTAGAACGTGGAAGCGATTCATCAATTCACGTGTTTATCCAACTGTTAATTTCTCGGAAGTTAGTGATGATGAATTGATGCTTCTATATGCGATTACTACTGGAGCTGTTATAGATTGGGGGGTGCTGATTCAGAAATCAGCTGTGAGTTTTGCGTTCGGGAGAAGACCGAATTATCATCCTTTACCATTTGGATGGTTGATTTCTAGGTTATGTGTTCGTTTGGCAAGGGTTCCGGAAAGAGCGACAGATGAATATTTTCCAGCTCGTATTCCTCGTGTTGGGCTTTTACCAGTCGATATTCCGGGAGGATCGTCAAGTGGTGAAAATTAGATAACTATGTTGGTAGAAAAGAAGGAATAAAAAATAATAAGAGTAGTACGGTACGTTAGTATAAGTCACAATAAATTAAAATAACTTAGTTTAAAAAAATTAGTTTAAATTAGTTTAACTTAATTTATGGTTTTCTAGTTTAACACTCCTAGTAGTTTTAAGTTGTGTTTTAGTATTGTAATATATTTGCATGTTTTTAATTTATGTTTTTAAATGTTTTTCTTTTATATTATATAAACGCTCGTCTATTTGACACCTAAAATAATCTACCATGATAGAATTCATTTTATTTTCTAATCCAAATTTTTACTACTCATTAGCCATCGGGACGATGCCAATTCGTAAGTGGGGAGTAGAGATTGGTTAGTAAATAAATTGAATTTAATACATCAAATACTTACACACTTAGTTTAATAAGCAATAATATATAATTATTTGATAAAAATGATATATTTGGATAGAATAAATTTTTAATTAAGTAAAGTAATCTTGATATATTATTCTTATATTAATTATGTCTATTTTAGATTTTTATATCTTGATAAATATTCTGAAATATTTTTTTTATGAAATTAGACAAAAGTTACTTATAATTATAATGAAATTTTAGAATAATTTTCTTTTCAAGACAAAGTATGAAATTGGAATCGGATTAGGGATGATGAGATTTTTGGCATAACTTTGATAAACCAGAGCCAAATAAGCCTACCCGAACATAATTTCCAATTTTTGTCCCAACATCAGCCTTGTAGAGTGATCAAGACCTCACTCGAAATAGCCATTATTATTAACTTGAAATTACCAACCCTAACTTAATAATGGTCTACATTTCTTTGAAAATCCCACAAGTTTAGTATGTATTTATGGATAGCGGTGATGACATCGAAATTTGGTATATGCTGAGATTGAAATGAATGTTATTCGGAAGGCAGTTTATTATCAAATATGGTTATTCTCGAAAAAAAAAATAATAAAAAAAATTTAAGAACAGAGTATTATAGGTATCTTTTCTGTTTTTGATCGACAACCCAAAAATAAAATATCAGATAAAGCTGCCTGATGATAGTAGTCCAGCTAGGGTATTATCACGAAATGTCCTATTGCTGGGAATGAAGGTATATGCTATAAATCGATGAAAAGAAAAAGTCGAATCAAAACTATCAAGAATTATCACGAGTTTAAGGAAACCGGATTCGTGATTTTCGATCGAAAGAGTAGTACTCCGATCAATCTTGATAAAGAAATGCCTATGTTCTTAAGTTCTTGTTTATGTAAAAAAAAAAAAAGGAAAAAAAGAAAACCATATTTTGGAAGTTATTAAAGTTGAAAATTGAAAACAGTGTCAGGAGTGTTACTGATTGAGAAATTTTTGATCAGAAGATGAAGGTGTAAGTACGTACGACTTGCTTCTATCTCTTTTGATTTCCCTTTGTTATCCTTTTCGATTAGCCAACTACCCTGAGCCTGAACGTTACAAGCCAATTTGCCAACTACTTGACTTAGTCATTGATTCCGATAAATCATACAGTGGAGATTAAAAAGTTGTTCTAAATATTTTATTTATACTTATAAAGTAATTCATGAAAAATTTCATTTAAATAATATTTTATAACTAGTTTATTAAGTTATATACATTTTTTATCTTCTTAATATCTTAGATAGATGAAATTAATATAATTATAATATTATTGAAAGATACGTTACTAAGTTAGGAATTTATTCTAGAAGAATTATATTATCGCTTATTTTTGCTCGAGGACGATCAAAAGCTAAGTGGGGAGTTGTGATGTATGAAAATATATGATCAAATTATAAGACTTTTTATTATTATATTTATGATATTTTAGTATAATTTCATATAAATGCATTAAAAACTTATAAAAATCATAGTTAGTTATAATTAGATGCATAAGTTATAAAAACGATAAAAATGATGGTTTTTTGTCGATTTACGTTTGGTGTTTCGTTGAGTTTGTTGCCAGAATCAAATGTGTACCGAGATTCCAAAATATGACATACTTTGAAGCATAAATCATGAGTTTTTGTGGGATAAAAGATTATGCCAAAATCTAACAACTTTGAACAGATCAAACTGTCCCTTAGTGTTTCCACCGTGATTCATCTTCAACGGACATTTGATCTAACTTAGAGGCATTTTCAGAGAAAAAGTCCTTGATGAAAGTTGTAGACCTTCAAAAGAGCTTTCCAACGAATATCAAATCATGTCAATCTGAGGTCTACAGATCGAGATAGTTTTTACAAACATCGATATGTTGTATGTCCGCACGCGCTGAGAAGGCCGAATATTGCGAAAAATCTCAAACCGGGCCCACAAATCTCGACAAGGGAATATATACTGTGTAGCCGGCACGCGCCGGGTGGTGGTCCGGCACGCGCCGGCCTTGTGATATGGCCTATAAATAGACCTCAAGTGCAACCATTTTGAAGTGTACCAATGCATATATCTCTCTTCTATATATCTCTATAGTTTCGTTTTGTTGTTTTTAGTTAAATAAAAGTCAGATGAAACGGCACTCTGCCGGAATAATGTTGTAGTATAAAGTCTCGTTATAATGCTTAGAGGATGTATCAAGGCTCATTGATGTCAAGGAGTTGCTATTTCCGGATGATACAACTCTGAATGCTTCAATTGTAACCTGGTAACTTTTCTAATGTATTTATGTTTATGTATTAATTATAGTATCTATATTTTAGTTATTATGTTGTTAGGCTAAACTTAGTATCTAGCCAAGATATGAAATTGGATTAGTATTATCTTTTTAGGGAAATGGATGATGACTATACTAAAATTGGATAAAAATCGGTTATAATGAATCTCTTTCTATATTTGTATTGAATTAGCTACTTGATATGAAAGAATTCATAATATAATTATGAATTGATGCCTCGTAGTTAGGTTATGAACTCGTTAATAGAAAGACCGGAGGGTAAAATTGGCCGAGTGAAAACGTGACAACGGAATCCGATTTCCTAAACCAGGGGTAGATTTGTTTCGGGAGAAACAAACTCTTATTGAAATATGTACTCGAGAGATTATTACGTTTAATTCGTTTGTTTAATTGACATACCTTCAAATTGGCCGAATGACAAAACGGGAGTGACCCATGCTTGAGGATGACCTTGGACAAATGATTGGACATATGACAATTTCAGATGCTCGTGTGAGAATGAATTGTTTAGTTTAGAGTGCACCGTTTCGTATAATTGATTTAACTTAAAATAAAGATCGAGCACATCCAATTTCACTAAAAGATATAATGATTTAATAACATATTCTTGGCTAGTCTATAATTATAATATCTATCTCCTCCCTTAGATATTGTTTTGGTACCTATATATACTTATATCTATATATATATGATTATATATATATTTTTATACTTATATATATCTGTTTTAGTTTTATGCTTTTATTTATTGTTTGTTAGTTTAGAGTTTGGTTGGATGATAAAATTGCGACTTAGATTGAGATAATAACAGTTTCTTGGTGTTTAATCTCACGGTGAATTACCAAGTTTTCCCTGAGGATCGACACCTGACTCATCACTCTATCACTACAATTTGACCCGGTACACTGCCGGTAAGGATTGATAGCATAGAAAAGGTCCGTCAGGAATACGGTTAATATCGGCATCCCTAATTTTGTAAGGGTGCGAGTTATATGAGATGGAGGCCTACGAAGTGAAGTCACGTAATGTAGCACAGTGATCTAGAAGGCCTAACCGGAGATAGATCTGGTTTAGGGGATGACTCCCGTATCCCAATATAAAAGAAATACCAATCGGATTAATAGTTGTCGAGTCTAGCTTAATTATATAGAATCTCTAGATCCAAACTATAGCATAATAATTGGGGAGGTTAATTACGTTGTCTTGTTGTGTTGTGTCGAGTCGAGTCCTTTATCTTTCTTGTCTTTCGTTGGTCGTAGACCGCCTTTGTGTCCTTGATATGAATAATTAATTGTTTGTATATAAATGATCCACAATTGGTTCCCTATGGGATCGACCTTGATTCGCTATAGCTATACTACGATGGACCTAGACCTCTTGCTAGTATTGGTTTATGGTGGTCAAGTATTTTATTATCACTTGATCTAAGTCTTCAAGTTTTTGGTGCCGTTGTCGGGGAACCAACGGTCAATTTTATATATAAATAATTTTTTATTCATGCTAAGTTTTTTGTTTTAGAGTCTGTTTTACGTTTTTGAGTCCCTCTGGTTGTCTGCTCTATGTAGAAAAATCCGAGACTGGAAGCAATTTGGTTTCGCCCAATGAGATCGCCTCTCATTGCCAGCCGAGCCTGGTTTTGTTTTCTGGGACTTCGCGTGTCTGTTTATCTCCATATGTTTAATCCATAGTTCTGATAGCAGCATGGGAAACCATGTTAAAGTCAGTCTACGGTCTTTTTGTTTTTTGTTTTCCTCTGTTTGCAGAAACCAGGGAAACAATAATCCGAGTCAGTAATTTTTCGTGGGCGCTTAGGAAAGAACCCAACAACATGTGGAGCTACGAATCTACGATGGGAAAAGCGATGTAAGGAATACCTTTAAAGCACCAAGATGGCTCCGAAAAAAAAAAGAAAGAAAAAAAATTTAAAGGCTTAAATTCTTCGTGGTATAATGTTGAAGGCAAGGTACTACCTTTTTTTGCTTATGTTTTACTATCTTTTTGGTTTTTTGAGCATAAGTTAGCCTATACATGAACCTGAGTATGAATAATAGCCCGGGGTGAGTTTATAAGATTAATTTTGTTAGTGTCTAAGGTTCTGCCCCAAATCTGTCTCATCTAGAGGGTGTAAGGAAACATGTAGTAGATGAAGGAAGCAGTGAATAAAGAGTTCCTCATAGTTCTGTTAAAATCTCATTGTCCTATGCCTGAGATTGCTTCTACTAGCCATGGGAGCAACAATTGTGTAGTTTTTAAGGATTCTCAATCTAAAGAAGACGTTGAGTTTTGAGAGAGCATAATAAAGTAGCATTATAGAGGATATGATAAAAATGGGTCCCTAGGACTAATTCTTCTTAGAATTCACTAGTTCCTAAAATGAGAGCCGAGGTAAGAGCTTTGTATAAATTGTATGGATAGATGTCGTTTCCTAGGACTCACAACCAAGGGAAGGGTATTAATCCGCAAAAGCGACGAGCCCACCTCATATAGTGCTCGAGGGGTCAATATCTGGCGATCCAAGAAGGATGAATGACAAGGACAATTTTTGGAAAGTCGAGCTGAGGACTTTAAACTCAGAACAACTTCTAAGACCCTTAGGATTTCTTTTTAGGTTTTGTTTTCTTTGAGTCAAATAAGAGTAACGTGACATATGTTGAGGTTTTTTATTTTTCCGTGTTCCGATGGCCATTAGGCTAAGGATGTGCAAAACTTTTTTACTCAATATAGGCCACGTGAAATAGAGTTTCTTAGGAGAGTCGAGAAATTGCTAAAGAAAAGGAAATTTAGCAATCAACCTAAAGATGGAAGCATTAAGAGAACTTGAAAATTACTGAAAATGTAACAGAGAATGATTGGTGTAAACAAGAACAATTTTGGCCAACTCCCAAAACTTTTTAGAATGGCGATCCGAGTGAAAATCCAAAGTGGTGTGCAGTTCGTTCTACAACTATCCTTATCTTTCCCTTTACACTTTTCACCTTCAAACTTTTCGATCCTCTCACCAATCTGCCCCAACAGTTCACATTTCTAACCATTCTTTCATTCCCACTCTGTCTTTCCACCTATTTCACTCTCTCACTCTAACCCAATCCCTTAAACACTACCTACCCAACAAATTTCCTTAACCAATTTTCAACCCACCCAAAACACAATTTCTTACCCACCCTTTATCTTTTCTTACCATCCTTATGTATATCTTTTTCTAAACCTATCACACTCTCAACCTCCATTTTGTTTCCAAAATACCCTTGTGTTGCGGAATTAGAAATATTTCTACGTTTTAAGGATTATCTTCTATCATTTTGGTTTTCATGATCCTAGCTGGGGTAAGTGTAGCTTTGAACCTAGCTAGATTTTATAAGTTTTTGGTTCGATCAAACAACATATCTTTCTACCGGAAGTTTTAAATTTCACTTTTTCCTGACCCTTCTAGCACATATAGATGATGAGTTTTGTTTTAAGCTATCACACCGATCCGGCCTTCTTGATGACATTGAGAACTTCTACATACTAAATTGGGTAATTCGTAATTTCGAGGAGAAGCTACATCTCCCTAAGTTGTTGATATCCAATCAAAACGTGAAGAGTCTGCGCTCGGTATCTGATTTAATCTTTAGCAAATAGGTCCCATTCAATCTGTTATAACTTACCAAGTTTCTCTTTTCCACTGGATTGAATACTTGGTTGATCCAGTCAACCTCGTGTTTTCCCACATGGGGAAATGCTTTTTGATCTTTGTCTTCTCCACCCGGTTTCAAGAATATTTTTGTGGTGGGGATTATCGATGAAGACTATAATCTTTTGTTGATTGTTTATTTTTCTTTCTATTTACTATTTTTCTCTTTGCGTCTATATATATATCCTTTTTCTTATTCGTTTTAGAATTCATGTCTAAACGAGTCGTTTTAACTATTTGGTTTTCCTTGTCATTGGTTGTATAAAATAAAGTGGCTTAATTTGTTGGATATTTTATATCTAATTACTGCCACATTATTTTATATCTTCCACTGACGTGTTATTAACGGTTTCGTGGAGTTTCTGTTTGGTTTGCTTAAACAGGTTTTCATTTGCTTCTCCACGACGTGCTTGGATTACTCCGATGTTCTACATCTACTTGAGAGCCGTTTCCAGAGCTAAGTCTTTTTCTTAAATTCTCATTTTCATTTGTCATTAGGGACAATGCCCTGTTTAAGTGGGGAGGTAGGAGACTTAGCTATGATGTGTTATAATTGAAAATTGAATGAAACAGTGAAAAGTTGAAGAAAATTGAAAAATGCCAAATTAATTATCTCGTACCCTTAGAATTGTGAGTTCTTAAAACATTGAATTGATTGGAAAGGAACCAAGTTGCATGATTATGTGATCATTTTATACTTCTGTGAATGTAAATTTAAGGATATACATGTCAACTGTTGCAAGTAGTTATTTATTATTCGATTACTCAATTTTTAATCGACTATTATCGCACGAGTCATAAGAACTAGAAGAATTATGTGTACATTGCATAGATGATTGGTTATGTAGACTTAGTGTCGATATTTATCTGCTGATGTATTCCTATCTTCTGGCCATCAAAGCGGAGTAATAAGCTTGAGAATTATCTGTGTTTTGACAATGCGTTAAACACTAGACTTGTAGTAACATTACCAAAGTAGCCTCGTGCTTGTGGTAATATTCAATGTTATTGACTCATCCGTGAGAGGGGGATTCTTGCAATGCATAATTTACTTTTAAAGCAAGTTTCTTTCTTGAGAAGTGTTAATACTTGAAATTATGAAAATACGAAGAAATTCAACTTTTTAAGACGCTTTGAGTATTTTCTCGGTCTCCGAGCCAAAAACCTTTTAGATGACGCTCTTGCTTATTGCACCATGTTTTCACCCATTGCGAGGCTTAAGAAGTGGGAATACTGATGTTGGTAGGTTGAGATTGAGAAGTTAGCATAAACTTTAGTCTTGCCACGAATATATAAAACTGAATGCACATGCACACATCACTTCCATTCATAGCGAGTAGTGAATAATGGATACCTTATGAGCATGGATGGCATGAGTTGACTCGAGTTTCTTGTGTAAGTATGATTTGACCTTTGGAACATGTTATCTTAGGGAATGACTTATTGATGCTTTGTTCGGGACGATCAAAGTCTAAGTGGGGGGTAGTTGATGACGGTCAAATTATACCCATAAAAGTCATCAACATTATCCTTAAATCGAGCATAATAATATATATTTTATATTAAATCACATGCTTATAATGATTATTTAACGTTATGTGATTTATAGAATATAATTTGGTATTTATCTATTTTTATTATTAAAATATGATTTACTGGCGATAATTATTGATTTTATAGATTACGGTGAATCGGAGGATATCTATCAACAAAGGAAGTAAATCTCAAGATAAATCGGAGCGGAATCGGATTGCATTAAAGATAAATATGAAAGTAGCACGAAAAATGGAGTGAGGAGCAAGAAAAGCCAGCGAGCCAATCAGAAGCTGATGGACTCACTAGAAGCGAAGTGGGAGCTCGCTGGGAGCTCGCTGGGCGAAATCGAGCGGATCGGCTCGGAGTTATCCAGACGCATTTTCTATCTCGTTAGGGTTTAGGGTTTATGAATTAGGTCGGCTGACGGCTATTCTAAGTCGGTTTTACAGCATATTTAAACTCCCTTTTATTAGACAATTTGTACACACAACTAATAGCACAAATTCTAAGTTTCTTCAAAGAAGTTTTTATACAAATTTCCAGCAGCAAGAATGTGAGTTATTTGTATTTATTTCTTCTTTTTTTTGTTGTAATTAGATCCCCCCAATTATTGTTTATCGTTTGAGGTTGTTCGGTCTTCACCGAACGATGTAGATCTAAGGATACGATATGAGGCAGTGGGGATTCCTTGTCTATAAGGATCCACACGCCCAGATCTGTTATCCGGTGACCTATAGATGACTTTGGTATGATCAACAATCGTGTTTTTAGTAGATCTATATAATTGCTTTATGAATCTCTATTTTTTCCGTTACGTATATAAAAATGCTAAGATTTAGGTTTTTGCCGCGTCAATCTAGCCACGTCTTTATGGTGTGATTGTCCACCTAGAATTTCATATCTTAGTAGGTATGGCTACGGCTACGTTGCTCGTCTGTTTTAATTAGCGTACTATTAGGAAATACCAATATAGGACTCCTAGGTCGGCTCATGAATTGATCTTCCAGGACTTTCAACGAGATCTAGATCAGTGTTATATTTGGGAATCGCATGCACCTAGTTATACGTACGTCATAGATTAGCATGAGACCGTGCAGGTAATTGTTAATAGGACAGAGACTGATGCGATCACTTAGGAAGTATGCCTAACCACAAGAATGTTGCCTAGGTGAGGAATACGGTTAATATCGGCATCCCTAGTTTTGTAAGCGTGCGAGTTATATGAGATGGAGGCCTACGAAGTGAAGTCACGTAATGTAGCACATGTTAGGTGTTATGCCCGAAAGACAATTTTGTAATTGTTTTATTTAAAAAATGAATTGACATTATTATTCATATTTATTATTCTCATAATCACCGATGTGACAATAGTATTTACACTACAGAAAACCCTAAAGTATATCGTTTATGTAATCACTTAACTCGGTGTATGGTATATACACGGGAGGATTGAGTTAGTGAAGATGTACTTAAAATACTGATTAGCCCGTAGTGAAGTTAATCGAGAGTATCGGGTCTCTCCTTTAACGTGCTATTAATGCGCCCGAACACAATAGGTGTGATTGTCTTATCCGGACTTTCGGTTAAGAGAACCTAATGGGGCATTTATATATGATAGATATATCATGTAGAAATTTGGACCGATTTGATTAGAGTTCACGATATAATTCCGTAATCGAGAATTCTTATCGAATCAATGGATGATCATATTTATGGATATATCTTAATCACGAGGTGATCACAGTGAACCGCTTGAATCGTATGAAGTTTGACTTGACGGTTAAGGATTACTTTGAGTGCGTGGTCCGAATTACCCCATCTTGGCATTGTCTTTGGATTGAGTGAGTAGTCGTGTTATCACGGATACATAATCCATTCCTTCCATTTATGGAAGTAGATAGACGATTCCCTTGTTTGTTAATCCTAGAAACCGATCGATCCATGGAGTTCATATTACAATCGATTAGCTACCGGTGAGTTGTATGAATTAATTGATCACTAGGGGTTAATGGTAAATAAGGATAAGAGGTTCTAGAAAGGGTTAACGGTAACTTCCCGATTTAGAATGAGCGATCTATGGAGGATTAATCCATATGTAATGATTATATCAATGGACGCTTATTATTATTCTCGTGAGGAGATAAATATAATCTTGTAATCGGAGGAGTGCGATCACGGGATTATGGTGGCATATTTCTGTGATTGATTTATCGAATATAATTATTACATTCGTAAGATAATTATTTAGTTGATTTATCGGAGACATTGATTATTAGTCCATGGTCCCCGACGTGCCTCCTAATATAGCATAGCTATTCTCGGACGTCGAATCCTAATAATATTAGTTTGGTTCTTGTTGGACTTTATTAAAACGATATGTGAATTAATTGTTTAATGGACTATTAAATTAGTTGGGCTAAATAATTAAATATGTGGAAAAAAACATTTTCCATAATCTTGGCCCAATTATTGTGTTATGGCAAAATTAATATTGACTAGGTCAATATATGTAAAATTTCGCCCCATGCCCTATTTTGTGGAACAAGAAATTGTTTTCTTGTGTATTAATAAGACATGTGCATAAAATATTTATTGGATAAATATTTATGGAAAGAAATAAAAATAAATATTATTCTAGATTTGTTCTAGAATATTATGGAATTATCTTTTATTTAATAGGATTATTATAATTGATTTTGTATTAATTATTAAATCCTTGGAGGCTAAGTTTTACTCTCCTATATAAAGAGAGTTCTCCCAAGCCTTACACACAACAATAAAATTAAATTCACCTCTTGGAGAGGAGAAAAGGATTTTCGCCAAGGGAGATTTAAGGGAAAATCTTGAGGTTTTTCCGGGTAGCATATCAGAAGGATTCGAGACGAGAATTTCCTTCCACCGGGAGTTGCTTGGATCACACGTACGGAAGATCATGGTGCTCTTCACACCTTGTTCGTTATTTCTATTGCGGTTCTTCAACTTGGATTTTGAGATCCAAGAGGTATGATCTACAACCCCCTTGTAGATATAGATCTAGGTATTTTATTACGTGTATTTTATAGATCTAGATCCTTAAATCGCTTCCGCTGCGGATGATATTACTAACAGTGGTATCAGTCGCCATGGTGATCTATATTTATACGTATAAAATATTAGATCTAGGAGTGGAAAACATGTAGCTTTTATTGTCCAATTTTTTAATTTGGCCAATTCATGTTTATATATATTTATGTTGTTGCGATTGTTGTGGTTTAAAGAGATGGATTGGGGTTGGCATTGTTTACCCATTAGATCTATTGTAAACTCGTATAAACGATGAAAATTCGTTCATATGAGTATAGGAAATTATGTAATTTATCTTTATTGCAATTTTAATTTCCAGAAAATAGATCTATTTAGTAGCTGTTTAGTATTTTAGTTTTTCCCGTTGATCGAGCCGTTAAAACGAAGATCTCTCCGGTCAGAATCAAGACCGAAGATGCTGATTTACTCCACAAATTTTGGCGTCGATCAGAGTCCGTTTCGATATCCGTTCGTTGCCACGAAGACGCTGCTGTAACAGAAAAATGCAGGATTCACAGAAACTCTACATGTGACTTCCTCTATTTTCTGGGAGAGTTTGGACCGTTGAAATGCCAATCCGACCATTCAGATTGATTAAATTGGAGTTCTGGACGTGTGATAAAATATTCAGGTCGATCGGGATTCATGTAGATTCCCGATCTTCCTCGGGAAGTCTTTGATGCGCTGCAGTCAAAGTCAGATTCAGCATCAAGTTGGGCGGCTAACTGGAGAAAATTGGTAAGTCAAAGCACCGATCCAACCGTCCATATTGAAGATCAAGAGGTGAAGAACATATGTGGAAAGTTTCGTCCCGATCCGAGTCCGTTTGGTATGCCGATCGTCGAAGAGTTCGAACAGCTACAGATTTTGTTAGAAAGTAGTAAACCCTAGTTAGGGTTTTGTTTTTTTATTTTCTAATAGATTAGATACGGGGGTGCCAACGATCCATCTCGGTGTTTAAATTTTCCGCAATTTATTTTTTATGTGTTTGATCATAAAATAGATATAAAATCGGAATTGCCATGACATGCATCATATCATAAATCCACTCCATGCATACATGTAGAATTTTAATTTTGGTAATTAAAATAGGCATGTATACAAACTCGTGTAATTAGTTGAAATTTAATTAATTTGCGGTAATTAATTAATTTAGTAACTAATTAAAGATCCGAGGACGGGTTATGAAATCGTTAAGCCTTTCGGTGTGTGTTCTCGGTGAACCGCCTTAAAGCCCAAACGAGATCACGTTTTCGATTCGTAGTGTCTACGAGATTGAATGATGGTAAAAGAACAATAAATCTTGGATAAAAACGGTTCGCCTATAGGTTGTGTGGTCAACTGAGCTTCGGTCGACCGACTTAACCCTCCTAGTGTGATGTATGCACGGGGGTCCGGCAAGACTAAGCTACACTGGAGAGCAGAGGGGTGATTCCTTCTTATCTCAATAGGGCTATCTTGACCCGATTTCGTCCGACTGTCACATATGTTCCAAACGAATAGGACGGGTAGGCTTGCCTACGTTACCGACACCATTCGGAATCCTTGATTTGATGAGCTTTTATGTCAACATCAAAAAGACGTGGTTAGTTAACCCACAACCACTTCCAAAATATTGAGTGGGAGCAGGGGAGGCGACAGCCAACCCCACGGTCTCTACTATAGATACAAGTAAGTGAGAGAAGGGTGACGCCTCGAGGCGCTTTGATTTCGTCCCCCTAAGGATGGTGTTCGCCCCTATCAACATTCATGACTTGGTCTCCGAAAGGATAGGATTTCCGGGTATTCGTCGGGTCACTGACCTATCCTAAGACGGCATACTCGGGGCGTACCTAAGAGATCCGATATAGTAGGTCACACTCATCATGGGTGTTTTTTTGATAATATCTAGGCTAAAAAAGGAAGGTAGTCAATGAATAAAGGGATGTTCGATTCTCGTGGGATGTTTGATTCTCACAAGTTATTCATTGATGAGATTGTCTCGATTTAATCTCTTTGACCTACCCTAAGGCGGCACTGAGATGCGAGGTTAAAACCTTGGAATGGTAGAGTAGACTTATTTTTTAGTTTACAATTCCTAAAATAAAATAATATAGTAGTGTTAAACTTGAATTAATTTATGTCATTTTATTTACAGCATTATCCCTTACTAAATTGCTTAAAAATTTATAATTGACTAGTATTGACTTCTTTAAAAAGTGGAAAGTAACTAGGACGTTGAACTAGTTAATCGATAATGCAATTAATTTTCGAAAGAGATATTTTCTCTTAAGCCTTTTAAAAACAGTGACATATAGGTATGTCACTAGTGTCATTCGTGTCAAACGGAAGACAAACTTAGTTTGATCAAAGGTGATTTCGGACTTTGAAATTCTTCTAGTGAATTTGAGTGTGTACACGAGTAATTTTCTAATTGAAAAATCCGAAAATCATGAAGTGTTACTAGTTGGACGATATTTGGAATCGATGAACTAGTGGGAGCTTTATTTTTTGTTGTTTTTCTAGAACATTAGAAAAGTGTAACTGACTACACACGTAACCGTTCTAATTGAAAAACCGGAAAGTCATGAAATGTCGCTAGTTGGACGATATTTGGAATCGATGAACTAGTGGGAGTTCTATGATTTGTTGTTTTTCTAGAAATATTGGAACTATGAGATTTTTTCTAAATCGAAAAAATCGGAAAATCATATATGAAGCATTGCTCGTTAGACGGTATTTGGAACCGATAAACTAGTGGGAGTTTTAATATGATTTGTTGTTTTTTCTGGTATATTAGAAAATCCGAAAAGTCCCGACGAGTAACACTCGAAATAGACATCCCACGGTTCAAGAGTAGTGTATATTCAAACGAACCATTTGGTTCAAGGTATTTCCATTCACGGAAAGTCAAGAATGGGAGAATATGTCTAAAAGTGTTAGTCATCTAAACTAAGAAAATTTTAGGCTGAACCGAAAATTAATTAAACTGAAAATCATAGGATAAGGACAGTGATTTTGGATCACCAGCCTATGAATCCTTGGCGATTTTCTCGAGCTAGGTTCTTTGGAAGAACAAGGTAGCAGTGCATTTAACGATTAAAAGAGTAAACAACGGGCGGTTAATTTTAGCTAGAATAGTGGGAGTGATATAAGGAAATGAATCTCAGATTCAATCATTGGATATCGCGGAAAAATTATTTTCTGTTTAAGATTCATTGGAATGAATGGATTTACCTTCTATCCGATAATTTGTTTGTCGTATAGAAAGTGAATATACCATTTGTAGTATGAATCCAAGACTCGGACTTTTGTTTGATAAAGTCAAAACCACTTAGAATCTATTTGAAATATGTATATAAAACACATCTTAGGCTGTTAAAAGCAATTGGTTTCTATATTTAGATAAACGCTTCTTCATATTCCATAGTTAGTGCATAGTCCCTAACAGACAAGACCTGAAGACTGGCTCAGGGTGATTTCCTTTCTCCCAGTCTAGTTATATTGTCTCAAAAGTTCAATGACTAACTTTCCTTTCAATCGGGAAAAGATAATGGTTATAGAGAAGTAACATAGCTTGTTCATGACGACCTTCGGGGTCTGATGAAAGATACAAGCTAGTAGGAGCTTCCAGTAGTGACTTCTTTGTCGATAACTATTCAAACACTCCGGAAAGTTTATCCAAAATATTTTGAGGTTTCTCTGTTTTCAATGAGATATAGAGTATTCTATCTTTGGGAATAGGCCATTCATAGTCCTTGAGATCGATGCTCACTTTGCCTCATTGTGACATGTTCTCACTAAGTGAGAAACCGTTAAATTGCCTTATATAGTTTTTAGATGTGCTACAATACACTGCTTAACTCAATAAAGATATTAGAAGCGAAATATCGGTTTACATTGAAATGTAAGACTGAGAAGTCTACCTAGAATATGCTTTGGAATTTACGGATAAGGTGTGGATTCGGTTCACCCCACTTCCATAAATATAAGCATTTAGCACACGGTGCTTGAAGGTAGGTCTCGAAATTTCGCGAACACGTTCGGTCGATGACCAATCGTTTCATATCTTGTAGCATTGAGAAAAAGGTTTGTTATAAGATTCTTGAAATCGGGAAGGGACAGTTATACTGTTGCATCCTTCCTGATAGAATCTATGAACAGTAAAACCTTAAACCTTGAAGTATGTTTACTCAAGGTAGTTACTAACTGATTAAAATTAGACCACATCCAACATCGGTTGTTGGTGATAACACTAAATACTACTAAACTAGATCAGAATTTTGATCCACCCAGAATGTAGTGGGAGTATGGTTTATCCATTACCCATTACGGGTTCTGCGGACTTTGTAGTCTGAGGATCGATTGATGACCTATGGCTCTTTTGTGAGCAGTATAGGATTCTGATAATAGAGGTTGGTTTACAAGCCATAACCCTGTGAATGGAGAATGGTACTCCAGAGCTGTTCATACTCTTGTAGAACCACCTGAGTGTCTCAGGCCCAGTGGGAGTAATTGGATCTACACGGAAAAGAGTAGAATGAATAGGAAAGTTTATCTTTCAGAGCAAAGCTTGAGTGGTCTAGGGGTAATTCCCTAAGTAGTAGAGAGTTAATCAGACCTTGAACTCTCTTACCACTTAGTATTGCATGATTTCGTTCAAAAGCAGAAAAAAGGGGTGATTCCCTGAATATTGATAAGTCTTATGTCCTTTGTGGATAAAAAGCAAACCTCTCGGTCATTGGAAGTCATATATTTCTACAATATATGGATTTGACCATAATATTGATAAGTCTTTTGTAGACTGGATATCAATTTTAGTACAGTAGCGAATATATACATACATATATTAGTGTTTGTGAAGGATAACACTGCACCAGTTGGAATCAACATAGGGTGTGTTATCTGAAGTCAGAATCTGACAATACCACAATTCTCTGCAACAGAGATTTGGACAACATTCTTAAGAGTTTGACTTGGTCGAATTCATTAGAATCAGTCACTGGTTTACCATCCATCTTATTGGTTAAGATGATGCATCTGTGTATGCAACATTCAACGAGGAAGTTCTACCCTATGCCTCAGGAATGACTCTCTAAATCTTCGGATCAAGAGAAATGGAATAGATTCTCTTTCTAGTAAGAGATGGTCGGGTTATTGAACGTCAACTTTGATCGAATCTTAGATTCGGCTGTTAACAAAGCAAGTTTAGTATGTCCTTTTGTATCTTGAGAGAACGAGGAATAATATGCGGACATATTCATGTGTGAACTTGGATATGTGTGATACGCTGATTTTGACTTTAATTCAGATTGAGGATGATCGTTAAGTCGATCTCGGGCTCAGTGTTTACTCAGTACCACATGATTAGATGGACCGGTAACGTTTCGATTCTACGGATCGTCTCGAGCCGACAACCTGACTAATCATTAAGACCCATGACATTTAGATGTAGGTACTCCCCGAGTCACTGACCTATCCTACGACGGCATACTCGGAGTGTACTTTGGAATCTGAAATGGTTATGATATGCTTAATGGGTACTAAAATACGGGATGGGTCTCCATTGCTTTAGAGCAAGTGGGAGATGTAGTTTGTTGTATTTTAAATAATAGGGTGTGCTCTAAAATAATTAATCACATGCTTTCGTGCAAGTGGGAGATTGTTAGGTGTTATGCCCGAAAGACAATTTTTGTAATTGTTTTATTTAAAAAATGAATTGACATTATTATTCATATTTATTATTCTCATAATCACCGATGTGACAATAGTATTTACACTGAAAACCCTAAAGTATATCGTTTATGTAATCACTTAACTCGGTGTATGGTATATACGGGAGGATTGAGTTAGTGAAGATGTACTTAAAATATCTGATTAGCCCGTAGTGAAGTTAATCGAGAGTATCGGGTCTCTCCTTTAACGTGCTATTAATGCGCCCGAACACAATAGGTGTGATTGTCTTATCCGGACTTTCGGTTAAGAGAACCTAATGGGGCATTTATATATGATAGATATATCATGTAGAAATTTGGACCGATTTGATTAGAGTTCACGATATAATTCCGTAATCGAGAATTCTTATCGAATCAATGGATGATCATATTTATGGATATATCTTAATCTCGAGGTGATCACGGTGAATCGCTTGAATCAAGTATGAAGTTTGACTTGACGGTTAAGGATTACACCGAGTCGTAGTGGTCCGAATTACCCCATCTTGGCATTGTACTAGATTGAGTGAGTAGTCCGTGTTATCACGGATACATAATCCATTCCTTCCATTTATGGAAGTAGATAAACGATTCCCTTGTTTGTTAATCCTAGAAAGCGATCGATCCATGGAGTTCATATTACACCGATTAGCTACCGGTGAGTTGTATGAATTAATTGATCACTAGGGGTTAATGGTAAATAAGGATAAGAGGTTCTAGAAAGGGTTAACGGTAACTTCTCGATTTAGAATGAGCAGATCTATGGAGGATTAATCCATATGTAATGATTATATCAATGGGCGCTTATTATTATTCTCGTGAGGAGATAAATATAATCTTATAATCGGAGGAGTGCGATCACGGGATTATGGTGGCATATTCATGTGATTGATTTATCGAATATAATTATTACATTCGTATGATAATTATTTATTTGATTTATCGAGCCACGATTATTAGTCCATGGTCCCCGACGTGCCTCCTAATATAGCATAGCTATTCTCGGACGTCGAATCCTAATAATATTAATTTGGTTCTTGTTGGACTTTATTAAAACGATATGTGAATTAATTGTTTAGTGGACTATTAAATTAGTTGGGCTAAATAATTAAATATGTGGAAAAGACATTTTCCATAATCTTGGCCCAATTATTGTGTTATGGCAAAATTAATATTGACTAGGTCAATATATGTAAAATTTCGCCCCATGCCCTATTTTGTGGAACAAGAAATTGTTTTCTTGTGTATTAATAAGACATGTGCATAAAATATTTATTGGATAAATATTTATGGAAAGAAATAAAGATAAATATTATTCTATATTTGTTCTAGAATATTATGGAATTATCTTTTATTTAATAGGATTATTATAATTGATTTTGTATTAATTATTAAATCCTTGGAGGCTAAGTTTTACTCTCCTATATAAAGAGAGTTCTCCCAAGCCTTACACACAACAATAAAATTCGAAATTCACCTCTTGGAGAGGAGAAAAGGATTTTCGGCCAAGGGGAGATTTAAGGGAAAATCTTAGAGGTTTTTCCGGGTAGCATATCGGAAGGATTCGAGACGAGAATTTCCTTCCACCGGGAGTTGCTTGGATCACACGTACGGAAGATCGTGGTGCTCTTCACACCTTGTTCGTTCTTTCTATTGCGGTTCTTCAACTTGGATTTTGAGATCTAAGAGGTATGATCTACAACCCCCTTGTAGATATAGATCTAGGTATTTTATTACGTGTATTTTATAGATCTAGATCCTTAAATCGCTTCCGCTGCGGATGATATTACTAACAGTATAGTGATCTAGATGGCCTAACCGGAGCTATATCTAGTTTAGGGGATGACTCCCGTAGCCAACATAAATGAAATACGAATCGGATTAATAGTTGTCGATTCTAGCTTAATTATATAGAATCTTTACATCCAAACGATAGCATAATAATTGGGGTGGTTAATTACGTTGTCTTGTTGTGTTGTGTCGAGTCGAGTCCTTTATCTTTCTTGTCTCTCGTTGGTCGTAGACCGCCTTTTTGTCCTTGATATGAATAATTAATTGTTTGTATATAAATGATCCACAATTGGTTCCCTATGGGATCGACCTTGATTCGCTATAGCTATACTACGATGGACCTAGTCCTCTTGCTAGTATTGGTTTATGGTGGTCAATTATTTTATTATAACTTGATCTACGTCATCAGTTGTGCTTGTGAAAATACTTTGAAAAATTTTTCAATTTTCTGATTTTCAAAGCTTTGCATCATGGACAACAACCAGTATGCTAGAGCAATGTTGATGTGTTCTTTAGATTGTTTTGATGAGTATAAACGTCGTATGCAAGCTTTTCTAGCTACACACATGATGAGATGATGGATGTGATGACTGATGGAACACTGGAGATCACCAAGTCAGTAACAGTGGGAACTGAAACTCAGTATATCCCAAAACCAAAAAGAGAATGGAATGCTGAAGATAGAAAAAGAGCAAACCTCAACAATATTGCTATTAATATCATTTACAGAACCTTGGATAGCAATATGTACATGAAGGTGAAATATTGCAAGACTGAAAAGGAACATTGGGATAAGTTACAATTAATTTGTGAAGGCACTGATGCAATCAAGAAGAACAAAATCAGTGTGGCAAAGAAGAAGTTCCAAGATTTCAAAATGAAACCAAATGAAAGTATTGAACAAATGGAATCAAGATTCAATGCCATCATGGATGAACTCACCCTATTGAGTGTAAACTACTCAAAAGAAGAAATCAACTCAAAAATCCTATAAGCTCTACCTGCAAAAGAAGTTTAGGAAATGAAGGTGACTACAATAGAAGAAATGAGAAGTCTACATGAAGAGGACACCTTCAAGTTATTGTCAAATCTCAAGGCTTATGAATTCAGTAAGAAACTTGTACCTGAGACTCAAAAGGAAGAGCCAAAAACCAATGCTTTGGCTGCCACACATCAAGAAGAAACAACAGGAGCTCAAGATGATCTACTGGATGAGATGCAAGAGCAAATTGCCCTACTGAGCAAGAAAATCATAATGATAAAAAATGGAAGGGGTTCTCCAAGGAATTTCCTAAAATAGTCTAGTGAAAATAAGAAGGAGGAATCCAAGAAAGACAATGTTTACTTGCGCTTTCAATGCAAGAAACCAGGACATTTTAAACCTGACTGTCCTAAACCATGACATTACTTCAAGTTATTGATCTTCTTCCATATAAATTTAAAATAAAAAAAAAACACGGCCCTTTTTCCTTTTTTTATTTATTTTTTATTTTCTAGCTACTAGGAAATTAAATTACAACAAAATAAATTACATAATTTCCTATACCTAGAAAAATTTGAGTTTACAATAGATCTAACGGTAAACAGGTACCAACTCCAATCCATCTCGTCAACCAAATCATTCAACCACACATTTATATAAAAAATATATATATAAAAGATGCAATATTTATTCAATTCCACTCCTTATTAATTAATTATGCAATCATGATCGCAAAATTGCTTTAACCTGGATCTGCTACCACATGCTGGATATACAGAAACCCGAATTCGGGTCCGATCCATAATTGGATCGTCAGATCTTATTCACAGCACCGATCGAGACGCTCGATCATGCACAGCGGAAGTTACGAATAAATTCGCATGCAATTTAACCACGATATGATCCACATAAATAATTAATATAACTATGTGAAGGTTGAAGATTTACCTAATCGGAGGGGGATAGTAAATCGACAGAGAGAGGAGAAGCCGCAGTCTTCCGGATTGTATCTCCTAGCGACGACTGGTGGACGTCGATCCTCGCCTTAGAACCTTCTCAAATATGCCCAAGAAAACCCCTAGGTTTTTCTTCTCTTAATGACTAGAACAAGACACTAATTTTTCTCTTCTATTTGGTGATAAGCGGCGCAATTATTGATGTGATATTGTGTTGGGAGGAACTCTCTTATATAGGATAATAACTAGTCATGAGAGAGTTATCTTTTGCACACCACAATTACATATTCCCATAAGGAAAAAATATTTTCCATAAGAAAGAGATAATTCCAAAAAAATCAATCTCTTATTCTTCCATTAATTATCCAACAAATAGATAACTAATTAATTACACATGTGACATAATCTAGGAAAATTTCTTTTCCTAACTTATCCACATTTGGGGCGCCACTTAAATCATTAATTTTAATAGAAAATGTCTTTTCTATTTTACATATTATTTACCAAATAAATAATATTGCATATTCATTAAATAGACCAACTATTTAATTTATTCTCGAGGTTCCATAAAATGAGAAAACACTCGCGTGTTAGGAGCCAACCCGGGGACCATGGACCTATAACCAGTATATACAATAAATTGAATAAAATATTCATCATACAGAATATTCCTACTCAACTTATTAATTCCGGAACTACGCCACCATAAATCCAAAACTGAACTCTATCGATTATAGATATTACTTATTCTCAAAACGTCGAGTCGATAAGTGTCCATTGATATAATCATTTCATACAGACTAACCCTTCAAAGACTATCCGTAATGAAGTGGGATTATTTCCGTAAACCTTCCTCACTACATCTTATACTGATTTACCATTAACCCACTAGTGATCAATTAGTTCATAACCAATACGAACTCCGCGGATCGATCAGTTTCTAGGATTAACAAATAAGGGGATTTTCTTTCTACTTCCCGCAGGAAGGAATGGATTCCATATCTGTGAGACACACACTTCTCACTCTTCCAGAATAGTGCCAACGTAAAAGTGATTTGGATCGCGCCTCTTAGAGATCCTTTACGAACACATCAAACCCTATCCTGACCAAATGAACAGGTTTGAATAAAGATCTAATTATTGTGTAGACTTACACATAATAGATTAGGAGATCAAGCAATTATGAAAAAGCTGCAGCAATAGGTTTGATCATTCTCAAGATGATAAAGCCAATCAAATCAACCAAGCAAAAAGCAGATTCAATAAGTTGTTAAAAGACTTGATTGCTAAGTTTATTTCTAAACAACATGTCAAGTACCGGTAAACCAAAGTGTAATAGAAAATATGATTCAACCAAAAGTATACCACTTAGATTAGAATGGTTATCCAAAAATATACATACATAAATGCAGATCCAAGAGTTTATATAAAATAATATTTAACACCAGAAATACAAGGCTGTCCATGATCAGTCCAACAGATGCAGCAGCAGTAAATTACAAGGCAAGCAAGGTTCAGTCATGCAGGGATACAACAGCTTAAATAGTGAACAGATCAGCAGACTGAAGGAGTACAAAGCGAGAAGTGATCAATCTAAGCCGAGACTCTCAATTGACCTTGAGAGATGATAGTCAAATCACAGAGATAAGACTATCAAAGCGACAATCGATCCCTGAAAACACTATGCCCAAATAGATCAAGAAATGCAGACCTATTATGGTGACTTTAAATGTTGCAAATACAGTTCCGCAAAACAAGTCATAATAGCTCTTGTTGCAATATATATCTAGATTAGATGCAACAGTGTAACATCCAAACTTTTCAGAAAGGGTCAAATAGTCATTGGGTGTAGTTAGTATGACCTAATTATTATTTATCCTATTTATTTAATTAAAAAGGATTTAATTAAGGGATTAGTTATTATTTAAAATGGAATTTGATTAATAACTATAAAAGGAAATAATCCCCAAAATCTTTTATTTTCATCATGCGCATATTCTGACAAAAAAAATAGAAGAGGAACGGCGCACATATGAGAAGGACGCAGAAGAAAGCAAAAAAAAAGGGAGAACGTAAATTTCAACCGTGTGGCCAATCCATTCATCTGTTCAAGATGCCGCAGGAGAGAAAAGTGATCAGCATGACGAGACGCAACTTTGGAAAATAACATCTCTCAATTTTGTAAGTTTTCAGTTTAGCCCAATGTAACGCCCCGTTCCCGGATACCGAGTCCTTACCCGGAAATGGAACGTTCGGCACGTATAATATAAAATAAGATTCTATATTATACGTAAGCCTCTACTACGTCGTATCGAGTTACGCGAAAATTTATAATGGAAGCTAACAAGACTCGGGTCTGTATTTTTTTTTGTACAAGTTGAGAATAGAAACACCATCATCTAAAGATAGAACAGAAAACTTACATCCACGAATCAAAACAGTACGATGTCTTAACCCAAAAACTATGACAATGAAACAAGGTCCAAAAATGAAATACATCAAGTACTAAAATAGAAGTGTATCAAAAGTTATGAAAATAACAACGACAATCCAAGAATATATCCAGTCTTCATATATCATCTTCATATACCTCGTCAAACTCTGGCTCAACCTGTTCATCTTCTCAATTCCCCAAATACAACAAAAAGATGCATTCGAGGTAAGTACAAAAGTACTCAGCAAGAAATAGAAGCTATTGAATTAATTAAGTTCGTAAAGAAAGGTTCACGGTTTGACCGACTCAATTCTAGGGTTCACTTCATGCTCATCAACATGTTGTGACTAATTGTTTCTAGCTTAGCTTATCTTTGTTACATCGGCACTCAAGGGCACAACGCATGGTGCTACCCACCACGAGGTATCGATTGCAACCTATCAGTGGATCACACCAATAGCCACGGGTTGAGACCCGACAGCGTACACGTTCGGCGAAGTCCCCCTGCCATTTAGCCGTTTATAGGCCAGCAGAGTTATTCACTTTATCTGAACGCCCACACATCGCGATATTGTCAAATGCCTTACCAAGAGTGTTACGATGTTTAATCTTTTAACTAAGCAAGTACGTTCTTTATTAACTGGCCACCTACGTATTTTCAAGTAAGCTCCTTCACCCTAATACTCTCCTTCCTAAACCACTAGACACCGACGAGGCCTGACACATACACAGTCATTGATGAATACTAACTCATCACACAGGCCAATCATGCTCTTCCGACGGTCCCGAACTTCAACTCCCTTGAAGAGTACATTCGGTGCCGGAACTAAACGTATCAGAAGCTTAATCATGGCTTGTTCAGGTTTATATGAGGTTTTCATAACATGTTTAAAGGTGTAACATGCTAACAACATGCTTAAGAAACTGAATAACAATTAACAATTGAAAGGAAGGCAAAACACAGATGAACGCCCGTTTAATCCTAACTGGACGCCCATCCGAAAGAGGGGACGCCCGTCCAATAAGCTTGAACGCTCGTTCACCAAACTCAGTTACATCCTGTATATAAAACCACCTATCGGACGCTCGTCCAACCTACTAGAGTTACATCCTGTATCCAAAACGACCTATCAGACGCCCATCCAGAGAAGCTGAACGCCCGTCTGAAAAGAGACTAAGGCTGGACGCCCGTCCACATAAGGCGGACGCCCGTCCACCTGGACTCCCACTTGAACCCTAATTTCCTCACTACGATCACCAAGTCGTTTCTTACACAAACCGCAGCAAAAGGCAACATATTTGGCACAGAAAACTACATCTAATGTTACCAATACTTCCATAGGTATTAACCAAACCAAAACTTGACATTCTAACATCAAAACATGACCACAACAAGGCTCTAGTTTCTCCAAAACATAACTAACTCAATAGAGAAGATTTTCTCACCTTTTCACAGAAATCCCTCAGGTCAAAACTCAGAAAAACAGCAGGAAATCCTCAGAGATTCCAACAAGAACCTATCCAAAATACAACCAAACCAAGAACCGATTGAGATTGGAGTTTCTAACAACAAAAACTACAAGAAAGACGAAACCTTCAATCCAATTGTGACAAAACGTGAAGAAACCAAAACCAGGGCCGTATTCTTACCTCAGCGAAACCGGGATATTCTGCTATCAAAACGATCCTTGCTTTTCCACGATTCTCCTGCTTCAAACGGAACTAAAATCGGTGAAGTAACGAACCGGGAATCGGGGAAAGTCTCTAGGCTTCTCCTTTGCTTCAAAAAAAATTTCAGGCTCTCTCTTCTCTCCCTTTCTCTTCTAACGTAAAAGGGAAAATATGTAACCTCCAACTTGAATAATGGGGAGATTAATTTCCCCCATTAATTTTGCCATAAGCACATTACCACTAAACCCCTAAGTTTCCAATAGTCACAAATCAGTCCCCAGGATTATATATATATATATACATTCTCAAAAACATATATATTAAAAATAAAATACTTAATTTCCATAGTCAGTAAATATAATATTTTGTTCTCGCAAAATGACACGTCTGCCCTTTCCCGAGAATCGAAATATTACATTCCTCCCCCCTTAAGAGGAGTTTCGTCCTCGAAACTTGAACATACCTGGTAAGTTCAAAAAGTCTGGAAACTCTGTGATCATATCATCTTCTACTTCCCACGTCGCCTCGTTCTCTGTGTGGTTGCTCCATTGTACTAAAACCAAAGGAACTGTTCGCCTCTTGATCAACTTTTCTTTCCTATCCAAAACCTTAACTGGCTTTTCATCAAAGGCGAGGTTATCTTGAAGGATCTCCGGGTCAACTGAAGCTTCAACATCCAACTTCATTAAACACTTCTTCAGCATCGAGACATGGAACACGTTATGAACTCTTGACATAGAATCCGGTAGCTTAAGTTTATAAGCTAATGGTCCAACTCTCTCGAGGATCTCAAACGGTCCAACATACCTTGGGCTTAGTTTTCCATTTTGACCAAACCGCTTAACTCCCTTCATTGGTGAAGCTCGCAAGTAAACTCTGTCACCAACATCGAATTCTAAAGGTCTTCTACGAACATCTGCCCAACTCTTCTGACGGTCTTGCGCTGCCTTCAAGTTCTTTTTAACCAGCAAAACCCTTTCCTTAGCTTGTTCAACCAACTCTGGCCCGGTAAGCTGTTTCTCTCCCACTTCGTCCCAGAACAACGGTGTCCGACATCTCCTACCATAAAGGGCTTCAAACGGCGGCATCCCCAAACTTGCATGATAGCTATTATTGTAGGCGAACACTGCCACATGTAGCTAATCATCCCATGATCCTCCTACTTCCAAAACACATGCTCTCAACATATCTTCTAGTGTTTGGATTGTTCTTTCTGATTGTCCATCTGTTTGGGGGTGGAACGCTGTACTCAAATCCAAAGTTGTGCTAAGGCTTTCTGCAAACTTTTCCAAAACCGACTAATAAACCGGCTGTCGCGATCTGATACGATTGAGATAGGTACTCCATGCAACTTCACAATATTATCCAAATAAAGCGTAGTCATCTTCTTTAACGACATGTCAACCTTGGTTGGTAAGAAATGAGCCGACTTTGTTAGTCTATCCACAATGACCCAAATCATATCGTGTCCATTCTTAGTCCTTGGCAAACCGGTAATAAAATCCATGGTAATCTTGTCCCACTTCCACTCGGGGATATCCAAAGGTTTAAGCATACCTCCCGGTTTCCTATGCTCGGCCTTGACTTTCTGACACGTATCACATTCAGCCACAAATTTAGCTATTTCCAACTTCATTGAAGGCCACCAAAAACGTTCCTTCAAATCTCTATACATCTTCGTAGCTCCTGGGTGGACTGCGAAAGCTATCCTATGTGCCTCATCCATGACTCTCTGTCTTAAGTCTCCAACGTTGGGCACACATAACCGATCTTGGTACCAAAGGTCTCCGTTCTTATCTAACACATAACCGACTGCAGGATTCTCTTTTGCAACACGCTTCAAATCTACCAAGGCTGGATCTTCATCTTGCTTACCCCGGATGTCATCCATCAACTCTGATCTAGCCAACAATGGTGCCACAAACTGTTGATTCCCACACTGAGCAAAATTCCGGATTTCCAACCCATCAAACTATTCTGCCACATCCTTGAAACCGCAAACACTGGCTTCCTACTCAACGCATCTGCAACCACATTTGCTTTACCCAGATGGTACTGTATATCCAAGTCGTAATCCTTCACAAACTCTAACCATCTTCATTGCCTCATGTTCAAATTCTCTTGAGTGAAGAAATACTTTAAACTTTTGTGGTCGGTGAAGATCCTTGCTCTAACTCCATATAAGTAATGCCTCCAAGTCTTTAAGGCAAATACTACCGCTGCCAACTCTAGATCATGCGTTGGGTAATTCCTTTCATGTACCTTTAACTGTCTAGATGCATAGGCGATTACTTTGCCACCCTGCATTAACACACAACCCAACCCTTGTCCTGAAGCATCGGTAAACACATCATAGTTATCGAAAATCTCTGGGACTGCCAAAACCGGTGTTGTAGTCAACTTATCCTTCAAGGTCTGAAAAGCTGTCTCACACTCGCTAGTCCATTCATACTTCACGTTCTTTTGTGTAAGCCTGGTGAGTGGTGTGGCTATTTTAGAAAAGTCCTGAACGAACTTCCTGTAGTATCCGGCTAACCCCAGAAAGCTTCTTACTTCTGAAACTGTATTAGGTCTTGGCCATTTCTCAACTGCTTCTATCTTTGCAGGGTCTACTTGTATGCCATCCCCAGATATCACATGCCCCAGAAAACTGACATGCTTCAACCAAAAGTCGCATTTCGAAAACTTAGCAAACAACTGCTTTTCCTTCAAAGTCTTCAACACTATTTTTAAGTGTTCTTCGTGTTCTTTCTCATCCTTTGAGTAGATAAGAATATCATCTATGAACACTATCATGAACTTATCCAAATAAGGCATGAAGACGCATTGCATCAAATCCATGAATGCTGACGGAGCATTAGTGAGTCCAAAAGGCATGACCAAGAATTCATAATGTCCATACCTTGTACTAAAAGCCGTCTTAGGTATGTCTGCCACTTTAATCTTCAACTGATGATACCCGGACCTAAGATCAATCTTAGAAAACACTCTCTTTCCTTGTAACTGATTAAACAAGTCGTCAATCCTAGGTAGTGGATACTTGTTCTTGATGGTGAGGTTGTTCAAGGCTCTATAATCAATACACATCCTCATGCTACCGTCTTTCTTCTTTACAAACAAAGCAGGGCTCTCACACGGTGTGGTACTTGGCTGAATTATGTTCCTTTCCAACATATCTTTTAACTGAGCTTTCAATTCTTTTAATTCAGCCGGTGCCATCCTATATGGTGTTTTCGCTACTGGTGCTGCCCCCGGTGTTAACTTGATTTCAAACTCAATCTCTCTATCCGGCATATTCCCTGGTAACTCATCCGGAAAGACCTCGGGAAATTCTCTTGCTATAGGTGTTTCTTCCAACTCAGGTTTAACTTGCTCTACATCCATAGCATACAACAAGTAGCCTTCACATCCTTTCTGACATGCTCTTATAGCCTTAACTGCTGAGATTATCGGATGTCGCTTCTTACTTGGCTTGTACACATTACCTTAATAGGTCTTAGAAGATTTTCCGGGCACCTTAAAGGTTACTCTCTTTTCTCTACAATCCAAATGTACATAGTTCTTAAACAGCCAATCTATTCCCAAGATAACATCAAAATCCGTGAAGTCCAACACTATAAGGTCACTCTTGCAACGGTATGACCCGACACGGATGTCTACTTGAGGCAACAACTTAGTCACTTTAGTAACCCTTCCTAAGGGTGTAGTTATTTCCAAAGTATTCCTTAAAGCTTCCTCCGGTAGATTTAGCTTCTTAGCGACCTTAAAAGACACAAACGAACTAGACGCCCCGGTATCAAACAAAGCCGTAACTGCTAGATTGTCTAATATTATCGTACCTAAAAATGTAAATTCATTTATTTAAATACAACTATAACATGATTTAACGTGCCATAATGGTATTTGAATAACTTAGAATGAACTAATTAAAAGTACCTGAAATAACATTATCATCCTGCTCCACAATTTCTGACTCTATGGCAAAAACTTGGACTGGTCGACTCGAACTCCCTCTTCCACTTGCTTGATTTTGACTTTCTTTTCCCGTCTTGGTTGGACAATTTCTTGCAAAATGTCCAGGATCTCCGCAGTAGTAACAACCGCCTGAACTTGCATTACATTCGCCTGAATGATGTCGCTTGCACTTCTGACAAAGAGGTGTACTTGTTGATGGTGCTGCCGTAAGAGATGATGACGTCCTCTTCACATTCTGTTGAAGCGCTCCTCGACTAGTCCCTTGGCTTGCCCCAAAACTTCTCTTTACCCCAACTAACACTAACGGTCTGTTCTTGAAAGTTTCAACTTCTATGGCCTTATTCAACAATTCAGCCATGTTCCTTGGTGAAGCTCCCATCCTACCAGCCTGAATCTCACGAGATAAACCGTTCTTGTAAAGAGCCATCTTCTTCTCCTCAACTCTCATGATTTCAGGGTAAAACCTCCCCAAATCATTGAAACGATTTGTATACTGTGATACGGTTGTATTTTGACCCTGACTATATCTCAAAAACAAGCTTGCTTGATTTGCCTGAACCGCAGGTGGATAGTACTCGTTGTAGAAAAGATCCTTAAATTCTTTCCAATCTTTGATCTTACCCCGGCTGCTCTCTAACGCATCAAACCAACTCTCCATTGTACCCAACAAAAGCCCGCAGCCTACACGAGCCATCTCTGTTTACGGTACATTCACATTCTCTGACCTTTCTCAAAGCTTCTTAACCACATCTCACCTTAAGTGGTTCCATATTTCCAAAGAAGTCTTGCATGTTTGTTCCTTTTCACCTAGTGTGCCAATCCATGGGTGGTGCACGCTCAAGGGCTTGAGGGCCCGATGGGAGGATAAGCGGTGGGTAAAGCGGTGGATAAATTTGGAGGGTAGACAGGTGGATAACATAGGGTACCTGTGGTGCCTGAGGTGGATAAGGTGGTGGATAAGGCTGCTGAGGTTGTGGAATCTGGTACGGCTGGTGTAGTCCATAGGGTGGGTATCCAAAGCCATGGTGGTGATCAAACCGAGGTGATGGAGGGATAGCAGATTGAGATTGGAAACTTGCAGGTGGAGGGTAAAAGGTGTGCTGGTAAGGAGGATAAGCTGTTGTTGAAGGGTAGCTTCATGGTGGTGGTGGTGGTGGGTAAACTCTCATCACATGGTGGTACAAAACCTGCGGGTATGTCACTCACCATCATGAAATCGAATCTGAACTACCCACTTGCCATTGTGGGCGTTGCTCCTGATGAGGCCGCGGTGAGGGTGTCGCAGTATGAGGGGTGGTGACAGACTCCTCACAAACCCTCTTCCCACAACTGGTGTAGCATTAACTCCCCCAGGTCCAACTCCCGAACTCCCAGCTCCATGAGCACCCCTCCTTGTTGTTACCATCTGAAAGATCAAGAAGACCAGAAAGTTACTAAGGGATCTAAATAATTCTTATCTCAAGAAAAGAAGTCTAAAGGATGCATTTCTCGATACCAATCAGTAACGCCCGTTCCGGATACCGAGTCCTTACCGGAAATGGAACGTTCGGCACGTATAATGTAAAATAAGATTCTATATTATACGTAAGCCTCTACTACGTCGTATCAAGTTACGCTAAAATTTATAATGGAAGCTAACAAGACTCGTGGTACGTATTTTTGTACAAGTTGAGAATAGAAACACCATCATCTAAAGATAGAAACAGAAAACTTACATCCACGAATCAAAAGCGAGACGATGTCTTAACCCAAAAACTATGACAATGAAACAAGGTCCAAAAATGAAATACATCAAGTACTAAAATAGAAGTGTATCAAAAGTTATGAAAATGACAACGACAATCCAAGAATATATCCAGTCTTCATATATCATCTTCATATACCTCGTCAAACTTGCTCAAACTGTTTCGTCTTCTCAATTCCCCAAATACAACAAAAGATGCATTCGAGGTAAGTACAAAAGTACTCCGCAAGAAATAGAAGCTATTGAATTAATTAAGTTCCGTAAAGAAAGGTTCACGGTTTGACCGACTCAATTCTAGGGTTCACTTCATGCTCATCAACATGTTGTGACTAATTGTTTCTAGCTTAGATTATCTTTGTTACATCGGCACTCAAGGGCACAACGCATGGTGCTTCCCACCACGAGGTATCGATTGCAACCTATCAGTGGATCACACCAATTGCCACGGGTTGAGACCCGACAACGTACACGTTCGGCGAAGTCCCCCTGCCATTTAGCCGCTTATAGGCCAGCAAAGTTATTCACTTTATCTGAGGGCCCACGTATCGCGATATTGTCAAATGCCTTACCAAGAGTGTTACGATGTTTAATCTTTTAACTAAGCAAGTACGTTCTTTATTAACTGGCCACCTAAGTATTTTCAAGTAAGCTACTTCACCCTAATACTCTCCTTCCTAAACCACTAGACACCGACGAGGCCTAACACATACATAGACATTGATGAATACTAACTCATCAATGCACAGGCCAATCATGCTCTTCCGACGGTCCCGAACTTCAACTCCCTTGAAGAGTACATTCGGTGCCGGAACTAAACGCATCAGAAGCTTAATCATGGCTTGTTCAGGTTTATATGAGGTTTTCATAACATGTTTAAAGGTGTAACATGCTAACAACATGCTTAAGAAACTGAATAATAATTAACAATTGAAAGGAAGGCAAAACACAGATGAACGCCCGTTTAATCCTAACTGGACGCCCGTCCGAAAGAGGGGACGCCCGTCCAATAAGCTTGAACGGTCGTTCACCAAACTCAGTTACATCCTGTATATAAAACCACCTATCAGACGCCCATCCAAGAAGCTTGGACGCTCGTCCAACCTACCAGAGTTACATCCTGTATCCAAAACGACCTATCAGACGCCCGTCCAGAGAAGCTGAACGCCCGTCTGAAAAGAGACTAAGGCTGGACGCCCGTCCACATAAGGCGGACGCCCGTCCACCTGGACTCCCACTTGAACCCTAATTTCCTCAATACGATCACCAAGTCGATTCTTGCACAAACCGCAGCAAAAGGCAACATATTTGGCACATAAAACTACATCTAACGTTACCAATACTTCCATAGGTATTAACCAAACCAAAACTTGACATTCTAACATCAAAACATGACCACAACAAGGCTCTAGTTTCTCCAAAACATAACTAACTCAATAGAGAAGATTTTCTCACCTTTTCACAGAAATCCCTCAGGTCAAAACTCAGAAAGACATCAGGAAATCCTCAGAGATTCCAACAAGAACCTATCCAAAATACAACCAAACCAAGAACCGATTGAGATTGGAGTTTCTAACAACAAAAACTACAAGAAAGACGAAACCTTCAATCCAATTGTGACAAAACGTGAAGAAACCAAAACCAGGGCCGTATTCTTACCTCAGCGAAACCGGGATATTCTGCTATCAAAACGATCCTTGCTTTTCCACGATTCTCCTGCTTCAAACGGAACTAAAATCGGTGAAGTAACGAACCGGGAATCGGGGAAAGTCTCTAGGCTTCTCCTTTGCTTCAAAAAAAAATTTCAGGCTCTCTCTTCTCTCCCTTTCTCTTCTAACGTAAAAGGGAAAATATGTAACCTCCAACTTGAATAATGGGGAGATTAATTTCCCCCATTAATTCTCCCATAACCACATTACCACTAAACCCCTAAGTTTCCAATAGTCACAAATCAGTCCCCAGGATTATATATATATACATTCTCAAAAACATATATATTAAAAATAAAATACTTAATTTCCATAGTGAGTAAATATAATATTTTGTTCTCGCAAAATGACACGTCTGCCCTTTCCCGAGAATCGAAATATTACACCCAAGTTTTCGGTATTCGTAGAGTTCGATTCTTGAAAAATTCGTATCTTTCAATCCGTAACTCTGTTTTTCAGCCATAAGTAGTCGAAACGATCGTCTTGGAGTGTAGATCATTCTAAAATTAGTTTTGCAGTAGTAATCCAGGTAATTTTCAGTTTTATGCTCTTTTTCAGTTTTGTTTTTTTTTGCCAGAAAATAGGATTTTAGGGTTTTTGTTGATCAAATAGGTTTTGGGGGTTGAGGATCAAAAGTTGTTGCAGTTGCTAGATGTTTTGCTTTCAGTTTTGCTGGAAATTAAGGTAAGGGGGCTCTTCCTAATGAGTAATTATAGTTTTATAATGATAGGTTGAGTTTTGGTCAGTGTTGGTCTTGTTTGATGATAGAATTCATGCTAAGTTGTAATTAATAAGATGTGACATGTTTTGGTATATTTGTGTTGAGTTTTAAATTTCTATTTTTTTGATTCAATAACATTAATTAAAATGAACAAGCTTCGATTGAACTTCTGATTCGTTCAGTTAAAACACCGAATGTACTCTTAAAGGAAGTTGATGTCTAGGACCGCGGAAAGGAATGAATGGGCTTGTGCTTTGATGAATTAGTATTCATCAATGTCTGTGTAATTGCTAGGCCTCGTTTATGTCTAGTGGTCTAGTAAGAGAGTAGTATGTGTGAGGGAGATTATTTGAAAACACTTAGGCGGCTAGCTAACTATTTAATAAATACGTAATTGCTTAGGAAAAGGTTAAACATCATGAGAGCTTGGATAGGCACAGTAAAATATCGGCAATGTGAGGTTTGGCCAGATAAAGTGGTGATGATCACTGTCGGATTCTAGACCCGCCAGATAAAGTAGTGATCATTCCGCCGGACAAACTCACGAACGAGATAGACATTCACCAGTCAGCTCTCTAGGGTTGGCCAAACAAAGTGGAACGACTGTCTCGGGACAGCTAGAGATTTATCTCTATAGGGTTGCGTCTCTTGTCTTAGTGCATATCTCACTAAGTGTAGTGCCCTTGCAAACAAGCTGTAACAAAGATAAGTTAAGTTAGAAACGTTTAGTCATGACATTTTGATGGCCATGAAGTGAACCCTAGATTGAGTCGGTCTCATAAAGATAATTTAATAATCATAATAATAACCTTTCCTTGTATAACTTAGTTATTCATTAGCTTCTCACTTTTACTAAGTACTTTGTACTTACCTCCTTTGCATTTTCTTTTGTATGCATTGTGGGGTGAGAAGACGAATAGGTTGATCAAGTGTAGATGACGACCTTTGAAGACTTTGAAGTCATGACAAAGCTCTTAGTTTATTTATTTGTAAAGGTTGTACTAGACTAGTTGTATTTCTTTTCATATACTTGTTGTACTTCTACTTTTAAGACATCGTATTGTATAAGTCTTTGGGTTTTTCTTCGTTGTAATTTAACTATCCATCTTTAGCATGGTTACTTTCTATTCATTGTAGCATTTATGTTTTTACCCGAGTCTTTTTAGCTTCCGTTTGCTTTATTTTGATACGACGACGTAGAGGCTGGCGCATAATATTAGATTTATTTAATTCTATACATGCCGAACGTTTCTCTTCCAGATAAGGGCTCGTTATCCAGCAGCGGGGCGTTACAGTTTGTATCAGAGAGAAGCGTCCTTCTTTCCTAGGCTTCTTCCCTCTAAGATAAGATTTCTTTAGACATTTTAGAACCTTCTGATCTTCTCATAGGATTAGGAATCCTTAGAACGTGGTTAAGTTGCACTAGGACCAAGTGAAAAGTCTCCTTAGGTGAAGGTTGAGTTTTAACCTCATATCACTTATGTGATCCTCTTAAGTTTTGTTCCTTTCAAGAACCCATATTAGGATCCCTCTTTCCTTTTGGAATCTTCGAATATTTCTCTAATTTTCTTTATTTTTGAGGTTTTAATGCTTTCGTAATGCTACATTTGGTTCAAATCACTTCCTTGTAACTTGGTGTTATGCAAAATGAGTAAACAATTTTGTTCACGTTTCTACATATCATGTTATATCATTTTTTTTTGTTCTAAGAATTCTATAAATTTTCAGCCACATATAAAGTTGTCTTATCTACAATTTCTCTCTTTACATCAATTTAGTTTTCAATATGGATTGTTCACAAATTGTTTAACAATGAGGGGTACTCTGTTCAGAAAATTCTGCAGCGGTACTCTTACTTATCATTCTGTTTTGAATAAGCTAAACCCCTCCAAATGAATTGGATTTTTGATATGTTGTAGAAAACATCCTGTACTATAATTTTTGTTTTTGAACTAAGTGAAAATTCGTTTTTCTTTGAGCGCAATCTGCAAGACACGACAGTTGATGAAGTCCTGAAATTTTTTGACAGCTTATAGCAGTAGATGAAAAGAATTATTTTGACCGACCTATGGCTTCCCAAAAATTTTGATTTTTGAGCAAAATATGTAAACATTATATACTCACGGATTTTCTCTTTGCCTCATGATCAAAATCAGCTCAGCTTATTTTGTGCAAATCAATTATTTTGTGGCTTATGTATGCACCCGAATTTCTCAAAACCATTTAAGTCCTCTGGTCAAGGAAGGATAGATGTCTTTCTTTCACCCTGTAAGATATAGTGTAGTAGGTTATAGGAGATGAGAATACTTTGATTTATCTGATTCTGAAGCTAGTTGTTACCTAGGATAAGAATTTTGGTAGGTAGAGACTAGGTGTTGTCGTTATAGTGCTCCTCGATGGCAAAAACGATTGCGTGGTGATTTTCCAATCTTATGTCTTCATCAATAAGGTTCTCTTCTATAATCATCTAGTTTCCTACTTGGTTATCCCGATTTAATGTTTCCCATCCATACTAATTGTAACTCATGCTCTGGTTAAATCCTCAATTTGAAACTTCTGAAACTCGGTAAAAGTCTCTTATTACGCAGTTTTGTTTTCCAAGTGTGTACATTCATTTGATGTGCCTTTTTTTAAAGATGTTTTCATCGTGTCAAATGCTTGATTTAAGAAAAATAAGTTTCTCATCCTTCGAACTATTTGAACTGACAATTGCATATCCTTCCAAGTATATCTTGTTTAGCTATTCTGGGGCAACACACTTTTGCATCCTAGTGATTACCCTTAATGCATTCCCTGAAAGATGTTTTAGTACATACAAATTTTTTGTTTAAAGACTCAACTCTACAAATCCTCCGTTTTCTCTTTTCGCTATCGCTTTGTTTATGTTTACCAAAATTCTTTGGCTTTCTTTGCTCGAGATGGGTTCCACACGAACTCCATATGCAAATTTTATCCTTTCCAAGTACTCCTCACTCGTTTCAACTAATAGTGTTAAAGGTCTCCTACTTTGGCACATAGATTTCATCATCCTCGTGTTTTGCTTTATCCAACATGAGTGAATGCTTTTGTTTCCGTGTTTTCCTTTCAGGTTAAACCACTTATCGTGCTCTAAAAATTCTGGAAATTTTCCACTATATAGACCGAACACATTTCTACAATTTCAATTTTTACACCAACTCAATAATTGTTATGGATTGTTCAGAAAATTCATGTTTATGCCGGACACTCTGTCCAGAAAAATCTACAGCAGCACCTTCACTTCTTCTTCCGTTTTGAACAGGTTAAACACTTTCAATTGATCTGAATTTTTGATATGTTGCAGAAACAACTTTTATCTAAAATTTTCCTTTTGAAATTAAGCTCAGATTCCTTTTCTTTTGATCTTGATTTGCAATTCAACTCAGTGTTTATGAATCTGGAAATTCTGACAGCTTGTGCAATCGTCAGAAATAACTGTTTTTGACCAAATTATTCTCATTAAAAAAATTCCAATATTTTTATATCACCTGGGAAACTCCAGTATCTAAATCTTTTCTCTTTTGATCATGCTCAAACTCTTTTTCATTTGGGCTACACAAGTCGATAATTACAGGGCTGGGGTAAATATCATACACAACAACCTAAAAGAAATTCTCACCTCTTTGACTTAGGGTTTGGGCTAAGAGGGTAGTAAGTTATGATTTTCATGTTTTAGGAGTTCCTCGAAGTTTGATCTCTTCTGAGTTAAACCTTTTAGTAGGATGCTAATGTTATAGTTTCTTTTGCAGTTGTAAACAAGAACCAAGATGCTATCCTCCAGCATGCCATGTTTGATGTTCAGACCCTTTTCGTGCCCTTTTATAATTATACCTTTTCTGGTGATTTTTTTCTCATGTAATCCATCATTTGAGATCTTTAAAATCAAAAAATCATTTTCACATGTTGTCATGTTTTACCTCAAAAATATGTCTCTATAAGCCTTTCTTCTTAACAAGTTCTTACCTTCTTACTTTTCAAATCTAAAGACAAGTTCTCTTCAAAATTCTACATTGTTGCACCCACATTCTTCTTTTCAAGTACAAATTTGACTAAGCCTTCTGATGTCAGAACATTTTTCTTATTTATGTTCATTCTCAGCTCCCCTCCTAAGGGTAGTGTCGCTGTTGTAACTATTTCACCTAATGCTGCTTTTTTTTAAGGTATGCATATCCTTTCTCGCCAGTCAAATTTTTAAGCCTACCATGACATTCATTTTCAGCTACTTATCTTTAACCTTCTAGCAACTTTGCTAAACTAGTTTCAAGCAGAAGGTAGACCTTTTCAAGATGCCTTCCGAACCTATCTAGCCAACCAACATTTGAACTCCAAAACTTCTATTGAATTTCAATCCAGATTAATGTACCTTGTACCATTCAGTTTTAACTTTCTTTCAGCCTATTTAGAACCATGAACCGCCAGATATGCCTTTTGATTTTCCATCCTCTGTTTGGCGTTTCTATTCCAATTTTGTTACACCGATTGAAAGTCTATTTTAGTTTTACCTTGGCAATGTATTATTCCTCTCAAGTAGTGCAACCTTGAATCTTTGATTTGAATCGTCAATAATCGTTTAAACTTCCTTTGAAAGTTTGAATTAATTCTTGGAAATCAAACCTTATCCAACAATTCTTAAGTGTCGTTTCCTCTTCATTTAAAAATCTTGCTTACCGCTTACTTATTCAAACTTTTGATATTCCCTTACAATACCTTGAGGGAATTTCTATTTCTATTAAATCTTGAGATAACCTCTCTTTGACTCATCGCAAACTTGGACACTTCTTGACAAGTGTTTTTTTATACGAGACCTTTTGGTGTACTCGTTTTGTCTCCATGGCTCCTTTATGTTGAGATTCTTGCTCTCTTTTGATTTCTATTTTTTTAGTCCTACGGTGCTCGACCTTGCACCTTTACCTTGATTTACATTGTGTGATGTTACCTTTAACGTCTCCACTTTCTCAAGGCTTATATGAAAGCTTATTACCATCCTTTCAAGTTGCTCAGTAAAGTCTCTCAGAGACCCTTTGTATCTTGCAGAATTCCACTCTCTCAAAAGAATCTCATCGACAAGGTGTTCTTTTGTCTTTCCTTCTGGAGGCTATCTTTTGTATTATGATACAGTGCCTCATTCTTCATTCTGGAACCAACTTTAAATTTTTCACCAACACGGAATCATCTTGTTTGGCTTGTAACCCAAGCAATCTTTCTTATTTCAAGTGCATTGTACCCTTCATTGGCTTACCTAGTTGACATACTGCCCTGGTACTCAACTTGGTACTTTTCAACTTCTTTTATTCTCCAAGCTAACTCCCTTGGCATAAGAATTGGATCATACTGTCAGAGAGAAAGTATGGCAATGCATGTTCTCCACCCACAGGGAGTCTCAAAAGTCCTTCAGCTGGGATCCTTGTAGTTCTTCAGTAAGCTTGTGGTTGCATGACGGAAGTTGAGATCAAAAGAAGTCAAGTGTGCCAGAAGTGTGGTTTCAGCTGGGAAGATTCAGCCTTTCGGGAATAGGTCAGCAGGAGCAAGAAAAGAGTGTTGAACCGATTATTGTAAGATTCGAGGTAGTTGATGAGTTCATGAAGGAACAAGATGAAGATCCAGTTGTTTCCGGTTACAAGTGACTGGATGGAGCCCAACCAACCATTAGTCATGAGTTAGACTAAGATGGCAACAATTGGCATCGGAATCAACTTTGGTGTCTGAATGCGGAAGATTGGGAAGGACAACGAAGGATGAAAACCACGGGAGGGCAATTGCAGTTCCTTTCGGAGCGACCAAGACGTACAAGAGTTGAAACAGTACTGCTGACGATCTTTCATGAAGATAGAGATAGAAGAACACGAGTTTTCTAGAATGAAGTAGAGCGACGACAAAATACGAGACCAAAGTCGATACGTCAAGGCAACGTGAAGATTGAAGTGGATCGTTGCAACCTCAAGTTGGCTCAAGACAAATAGAAGAGTTGGGAAGATGGAAGAAGAAGAAGACGGTAAGAGTTATAAGACAAAACACTTTGCAAAGTCCAGAATTCAAGTACACCCCAGTTACATTAGAGTTTCGAGGATGAAACTCCTCTTAAGGGGGAAGGAATGTAACATCCCGACTTTCCAGAAAGGGTATAATAGTCATTGGGTGTAGTTACTATGACCTAATTATTATTTATCCTATTTATTCAATTAAAAAGGATTTAATTAAGGGATTAGTTATTATTTAAAATGAAATTTAATTAATAAATATAAAAGGAAATAATCCCCAAAATCTTTTATTTTCATCATGCGCATATTCTGACAAAAAAAAATAGAAGAGGAACGCCGCACATATGAGAAGGACGCAGAAGAAAGCGAAAAAAAAGGGAGAACGTAAATTTCAACCGTGTGGCCAATCCGTTCATCTGTTCAAGATGCCGCGGGAGAGAAAAGTGATCAGCGCGACGAGACGCAACTTTGGAAAATAACATCTCTCAATTTCGTAAGTTTTCCGTTTAGCCATAGTTTTCGGTATTCATAGAGTTCGATTCTTGAAAAATTCGTATTTTTCAATCCGTAACTCTATTTATCAGCCATGAGTAGTCGAAACGATCATCTTGGAGTGTAGATCATTCTAAAATTAGTTTCGCAGTAGTAATCCAGGTAATTTGCAGTTTTATGCTATTTTTCAGTTTTGTTTTTTTTGCCAGAAAATAGGATTTTAGGGTTTTTGTTGATCAAATAGGTTTTGGGGGTTGAGGATCAACAGTTGTTGCAGTTGTTGACGTTTTTCTTTCTGTTTTGCTAGAAATTAAGGTAAGAGGCTCTTCTTAATGAGTAATTATAGTTTTATAATGATAGGTTGAGTTTTGGTGAGTTTTGGTGTTGTTTGGGTGATAGAATTCATGGTAAGTTGTAATTAATAAGATGTGATATGTTTTGGTATATTTGTGTTGAGTTTTAAATTTCTATTTTTTTTATTCAATAACATTAATTAAATATGAACAAGATTCGATTGAACTTCTGATTCGTTCAGTTAAAACACCGAATGTACTCTTAAAGGGAGTTGAAGTCTGGGACCGTCGGAAAGGCATGAAAGAGCTTGTGCTTTGATGAATTAGTATTCATCAATGCCTGTGTAATTGCTAGGCCTCGTTTATGTCTAGTGGTCTAGGAAGAGAGTAGTATGTGTGAGGGAGATTATTTGAAAACACTTAGGCGGCTAGCTAACCATTTAATATATGTGTAATTGCTAGTAAAAGGTTAAACATCATGAGAGCTTGGATAGGCACAGTACAATATCGGCAATGTGAGGTTTAGCCAGATACAGTGGTGATGATCACTGCCGGATTCTAGACCCGCCAGATAAAGTAGTGATCATTCCGCCAGACAAACTCACGAACGAGATAGACATTCACCAGTCAGTTCTCTAGGGTTGGCCAGACAAAGTGGAATGACTGTCTCGGGACCGCTAGATATTTATCTCTATAGGGTTGTGTCTCTTGTCTTAGTGCATATCTCACTAAGTTAGTGCCCTCGCAAACAAGTTGTAACAAAGATAAGTTAAGTTAGAAACGCTTAGTCATGACATGTTGATGGCCATGAAGTGAACCCTAGATTGAGTCGGTCTCATAAAGATAATTTAATAATCATAATAATAACCTTTCGTTGTATAACTTAGTTATTCATTCGCTTCTCACTTTTACTAAGTACTTTGTACTTACCTCCTTTGCATTTTATTTTGTATGCATTGTGGGGTGAGAAGACGAACAGGTTGATCAAGTGTAGATGACGACCTTTTGTTTCTTGACAAAGCTCGTAGTTTATTTCTTTGTAAATGTTGTACTAGACTAGTTGTATTTCTTTTCATAGACTTGTTGTACTTCTACTTTTAAGACATCGTATTGTATAAGTCGTTGGGTTTTTCGTCGTTGTAATTTAACTATCCATCTTTAGCATGGTTACTTTCTATTCATAGTAGCATTTATGTTTTTACCCGAGTCTTTTTAGCTTCTGTTTACTTTATTTTGATACGACGACGTAGAGGCTGGCATATAATATTAGATTTATTTAATGCTATACGTGCCGAACGTTTCTCTTCCAGATAAGGGCTCGGTATCCGGGAGTGGGACGTTACAAACAGGATCACTAAAATGTGCGGATGGTTCCGAACAACACAGCAATAGAAATGTGCAGGCACAACAAGTAGCAGATTTGGTGCACAAGGTGGTTCAGCAGATTCCAGCAAAATATTCAAGGTGCAAGTGTGCAAAGGCAAATAGATATGATCAAGAATAATTTAATGGAACAGCCAAAACACACACAGATACAAACAAAATCAGAGAACTTCTTCACTGATTCACCAAATAGAGAGAGACTTAAAAAGGAGACAAAAACGACCCTTAGTCCTTGACTGAAAGTGAACTGACTTATGTTTGTGTATCAGACCTATACACCTCTCCCGAGATGATTTAGTCTAATACACCCTAACTCACTTACAGTTCAGAGACAACAAATTATCAAGATTAAGCAAAACAACACTTTAATTTTACCACTTAAGCCACAGAAAAACCAGTAAATTAAAGGTAGACACTTACAAACCTAGTAAGCAAGAACCACTGAAATTATCAGGCATAATTTCAGTCACCAAGCAATGTTCTTGTTGAAGATTTCTAGAGGAAGTTTCTTGATTGTCAATGGTTGCTGCTACAAGAGTGGTTGTTTTGGGTTCCTCCAGAGCTTTGATCACTGCTGTTGTGACTGTGAAATCCTCACTAAATTCATAAGCTTTCAGATCTGAGATAATTTTGAAGGAATCTTCTATATCAAGTCTTCTTGACTCTTCTATTGCTGTGAGTTTCATTTTCCAGCACATAGGTAAAGCTTTCAAGATTCTAGTGTTTATTTCTTTCTTGGTATTTTCAATCTTGAGAAGTGCTAGCTCATCCGTTATTCGCTGAATCTTGTTTCCATTTGTTCGATGTTTTCTCTTGATTTCATTTTAAAATCCTGGAACTTCTGCGTGGCAACTGAGATCTTATTTTCCTTGATGGAATCAGTTCCTTCACACACCAGTTGAAGTTTCTCCCACATTTCTTTTGTAGCTGTGCAATCTTTGACTTTTAGATACATGTTGCTGTCGAGAGTTCTGAGGATGATATCCATTCAACATTTTTGAGATTGTTTCTTTTCCGATCATCATTATTCCACTTATTTTTGGGCTTAGGGACTCTGACTTATGCACCATCAATTGTCTGCATGTTTGAATAGGTCCATCAATAAGTACGTCCATCATCTCATCATAAGTGGCAGCAAGAAAAGCCTGCAAAACGACGTCTATATTCATCAAAGTGATCCATATTGCATATGAGCATCTGTCTGGCATACTGATTGTTATCCATAGTGTAATTGAGTTTATGCAAGTACTGGAACCTGAAAGACTAAGCTTTCTTAGAGGATCAGCTAGAGGGTATTGTCAGAACTGAATAACTGACTAGTTATCTAAGCTAACAATCTGGAGCAGAAAACTCTGCTCCGATACCAATTTTTGGTCCCGTAAAAAGGTTGACACAAGTTTAGAGGGGGGTGAATAAACTTGTCACCAAAAACTAGATCTTAAGACAGTTTAGGTTCAGTTTTAAACTTGTGTGGAGTTCAGCTGACTTAGCTGACTATAAGTCAAACTTATGCTAAAACTGAGTCAACCGGCAGCAGATTATGTTTTAGCCTTTATACTGATCTTGTTGTTCTATGAAAAAGCTGATGAGTTATTCAAAACTGAATTCTGGTGAATGTTCAGTTTGTGAACTGTGAGTGAATAGCAATCAGTTTTTTCAGTTAAGCTGTATGGAAAACTTATATCAAAATAATCATACAAACTATAATGAAATTGACAGTAAGTAAAATGCGTAAAGTAAGTAAGGCATGAATATAGTAGTTCCAGGTGGTGTAATTCTGTCAGTCCACTCTTCCCCTGTGATATAGGAGCAAAATTGCACTAGAACTCTTTGACGTAGCCGGTTACAAAAAGTCCTAAATGATAGTCCTGACTAATCCCTAGCTTCACTATCTAAACAACTGCAGAACATGTAAAATTGCTACTCTGCAACTGCTTGAATCACTGGTCTTTGAAGAGTTGTATTGCCTCTTAACAAGCTCCACCACAAATACTGTCTACCTGACTGCTGTGACAACAACTGTCCTTGGCAGATCCTAAACCGGATTCCTTCACCGTCTAAACCTGTAATAAAAATCAAAGTTGGGCAGAGAATCAATAAATTGAATCTTTCATGTGGTTCTTCTAAGTGTTGAATTCTTGGTTGAGTCTTTGTAGCTTGAACACTTGAAGAAATCTAAATCGTTCTTTTTAGCACAAAATTTATAGCAATATAGATGGACAAGACTTTGGCTCAATAAAGCTTGAATAATTCCTTGTAATCTTATGTTCTTGTGTTTTGATCCTTGATGCCAAGTCCTCTATTTATAGTGTGAGGTCCAACGTTCATCTTATTTGAATTTGAATCTTGGTACCTATCAACGGTTGTATTGTCAGATGACAGTGACCGTTCTGACATGACAGTTCTTCAACCAATGAGAATGCTTGATTTATAACGGTCGAATTCTCTTTTATCTTTTTGGAAGTCTCTTAGCAATAAAACTAAGTTGTCTATGAATGGTCAGTTTTAAGCTTCTGAAAACTGAGTGAGTCGGTTTTTAGTTTAGAGCGTTAACTGAGTTTTTACTCTTCTTCAAAACTTAGTACTATTATTTACATCTGAGTATGATTGACTTAATCTGAGTACACCATATCATATAAATCATCCATGATATCATTGTCATTATGATTCTTAGGTCTTCATACAAGATCCATAAAGTAAGTTCAGGCCATCACAAACTTTTCCTGAATTCTAACATAACAGTCTCGGCTTAGTCATCATAACTGAGTTTGATCCCTCAGTTCTTCAATCTTCGATACCTGAGTCTGGGTCCCTCAGCCTTCTTTTACTAAGTTTGTTCCCTCAGCCTTCGGCTTCTAAATAAGTCAACTGAGTCTGTGTCCCTCAGCGAACTTACCTATTTCAGGTTTGAGTAAATCTCAGTTCTTGACTTCTGAGTAACACATTCAGTTTTCTTGAGTCAGTTTTATATGTCATCCAATTTTCAAAATGATTTCCAGCTATCAATTTTACGACTATCATATACAATTTTACGACTATCATATACAACTATCAGACTTAGTAAATCCTATACATTCAGTTCTAGATATCTTTTAGCTTTTCACTATAACAGCTAGCTTCAGCACTTCATCAACGGGGTGTAAACAAACAAATAAATAAATAAGATGAATCATCATCAAAACTCAAATTTTATTTCTAAGAGTTCTGATCTTGAAATCCTCAATGGCACTGAGTTTCTTGATTCCAGAAAAGTGCAGACACAGTATCAATGGGGCTTGGTCCCACCAAGGGTTGATACAACTCACACGGACACTAAAACTTACACAAGCAAGGGAGATTTTAGACTCTACTAAAATGTTGGATTGCTTTTACTCAATGAGTTCTGTGATGCTTTCAATCTTGTTAATGTGCCTGGCTATTTATTGCCTTAGATGGTATGACTAATCCTCAAGAATATGGTGTGAACAGTATCAAGAGAAATTAGAGAATCTGAGGCATAATAAATGAAGGTGATTCTCCGGCCTTGGTTAACCATTTGATTTGTATTTCAGATCAAAGGCTATGTAAACTCCTTTAGGGAGTAGTACTAGTCAATGAGTCTCGCAGTGGATTGGTTTAACCAAGCAATCACCTTAAACCGGAGTGACTATCATGTCATGGTAACCGATATTTGGGTTTTCTGGTCAGTGATCCATGTATGCCTGGTCAATGAGCCATGTATATGGTTGGTTAACCACACATTCAATATAATACTGATTTGATTTCTCTAAATAATTTTCTAATAGACCAAGGGAGGGAAAAACCGAGACCAATCTGATAACCCAATAAATTATTCAGCCAACACACAGGGGGTTCGTATCAGACCCAAAAGGATTAATAGAGCTCAGTGACCTAAACCAGCTATTAATCAGATGATTAAACCGGATATCACTAGGTTCAGCCAATTTACCAGAGCGAACCAGCTTTGAACTCTATTCATTTGCACAACACTAAACAGAGAGGTCTACCGAGTGAGTTAAGCAGGAAACCCTCAATCAGAGATTGTATTTCGCATTAATAGCTACTCTACTGGTAAAGGTTCAGCCTTTGAACTTCCCGGTGGTCAAACCTAAATCAACCACAAAATTGGCACAAAATCAGGTAGATATTCAATTTCGAATGAGTAATAATACGAGATATACGATATAATCAAGGAAAGGATTCACCTTGTCAAAACATTAACTGCGAATCTTCAACGATACGGGCTGAATGCTTCGAATCAGCATCCAAACAATGGCAAGGGTCAAACCTTTTACAGAAACGTATATGGCACAAAATCAGGGCAGATAATTCGTTCTTAATAGTAATAAATGATAAATCACGATATGAACAAGGAAAATATATCACCTTTATTGCGAACCAGTTGAATCAAACCTTCGTGTTCAAGAACACGTTGCAGACCCAAAAATGGCAATAAATCAGCTTCGTATCAGACCCAAGCAGAAGCCTTTCATGCTCAAACCTTCCATATGTGATTTTTATCACATGGTGGCTTGAATTCGAACCAAGGGTGTATCTGATTCTTACCAAAATCAAAATTCGGCATGTGACAGAGAAAAGAGATGAGAATCTGCAAATGTTAATTGCAGATAATCGATAAGGAATGAGATGATTTGCAAAGGCTTTGGGAATAGAAAGATAGTAAAATCGAGGAGCAAATCAAGGAAGATGTTTGATTTTTCCAGAGCAAAAGGCTTAATAGAAAGTCTGACTGAAAGAGTGTATTAGGGTTGGGGAAATCAGGTAGGTTTTGTGACTAAGATTAGGGAAGAGCAAATGGGCTAGGCAGAAGCTTTATTTTAAAAAAACAGACTTGCAAGTCCAAACGAATTAATCTTGTGGAATAATTATTTAAAAGATGGACTGGATTATAATAGCAGACGCAGGCCCAACAAACTTAATTCTAAACAAAATAAAAACCTGTATCACATAAAATAAAAAATGATGGCCACTTATGTAAGTGTTTAGCTTCAGGGCCGGTTAGTGACACTATATAGGATATAAATACCAATCATAATGAAATGAAAGCTTTAAACACAAAAATGGGACTTTTGAAAATTAATCAACACTAAAACCAAACAATAAAATACTCAACATTAAATCAAATAATTGCAATTGTCAATTCATCAGAATTCAAAGCATTTCAGTTCTTATCTTCGCCAGAAGATTAGAACACTCAACACAATTTGAAACAATTTGAAAAAGATGAAGTGTTTTGGAAAATACCCTAAACCTTTGGTTTGTTTAAACTCTAACATTGATCCTATCAATTAATTGTGTGGCTCCCTCAAAGTGCAATATGGTAATTTATATGCACAGCTTGTATGGAAGGCTAGCTGCTCATGGTCTTTTGTAAGGCTTCACCCAATGTGGAATATGATAATTTATATGTTCTAAGTTCTGATTCGTATGGAAGGCTAGATGCTCATGGATTTTTTAGGATAATAGTATATTTATCTCATCTATTATCAATTCTGTATACTCCCTAAGTGAAGATTTTGTGGCTGCACATAAACTATAAGATGTAGAGTCTTGCTTAATTTGGCCTTGTAGCTAGGAAAAGCCATCAAGGTACTATTAAATGTGTTATGACGGATCGATCAAGAAGTGATGGTGATTGTGAGTAGAGATAAAAGAAACAAGAAAACAAACACTGAAACAAGAAGAACACAGATTTAACGTGGTTTCTGGCAATGTGCCGACTACTCCACGGACAAACGATGATATTTTATTATCACTAGAAAGTTACATCATAAGTTACAATTAATGTAGATGGTATTTATAGCCTTGGAAATCAAACCCTAACCGACTTAACTGTCAACTCAGTAAATGACTGAAATACCCTAGAAGTAACATAACCAAAATACGAAAACTTGTAGCAGACGTGTTCCCCAAGTATGTTGGGCCTCAACAGACTTGTCTTCAGTAGACTTGCCATCAACAGGTTGATCAACCCTGCTGAACTTGCCCTAGCTGAACACCAAATTTCAGCAGATGCTACATGTAGGATGTAAAATCGAAGGATCAATCATAGATTGACCCGATTACACAGCGGAATAAATATCTGATCTAGATCTAACAAGAAAAATACACAAAATTATAGTTCTAACCTACGAGGGTGTTAGATTACCAACCTTTTTATGGTGCAAAACGCCAAGAACAAGGTCTATCCATCCGAGCTAGTTGAGAGCCTAGTTGAGAAGCCAAAGTCTTCCAACGTGTCTCTCCAAGCACCACTAGGTGGATGGTGTTTCAAGCCGCCGGACCTCCTCGATATGCTACCTTAGAAAAACCCAAAGTTTTCCTAAAACTCAAACCCTAAGTACAATGGCCGAAATCTCCAAGCCATGTACTTGCACTTTTTGTGTCGAAATTATGTGATATGTTTAAGTCTTGGGAGAACTCTCTTTATATAGGTGAGTAATCATTGTCCTCCAAAGATTTAATAATTAAAAGATAATTATTAAATTAATCCTTAATTTAAATAAAAGATAAATATAATATATATCCCAAACAAATTAGGATAAATAAATATATTATCCAATATTCCATGATTTATCATTTAACAAACAAATAATTAAATCATATATCAAATAATTATCCAAGAAAACTAATTGCTTTCTAATTATTTAATACTCCCAAAATGCGCCCCAAACCCTAGATAAATATGTCCACACGCATTTTACACATATTTGGGCCGAGTCCACGAAAAATATATTTTCCATGTATTTAATTATCTAGTCCAACGAAACAATTAATCCACATATCTATTAAATAGTCCAATCCAACCATTTAATATTAATTGAGGTGAAACAACGAGAAAACATATGCATGTTAGGAGCCACGTTAGGGACCATGGACCCATATTCAGTAGCTACAATAAATTAAATAAAATTATTCGTCATACCGAACAATAATATTCAATCTATTAATTCCGGGATTACACCACCATAAACCCAAAACTGAACTCTTCCGAATATAGATATAAACTTACACTCAACCATGAGTCATAAGGTGTCCACTGATATAATCATTACATACGGATATATCCTCCATAGACTGTTCGTTACGATTCGGGATATCTCCGTAAACCCTTCTCGAAACCTTTATCATTACTTACCATTAACCCCCTAGTGACCAAATAGTTCATAACTAATATAATATGAACTGCACGCATCGGTCAGTTTCTAGGATTAACAAATAATGGAACTGTCTGTCTACTTCTCGGAGGAAGGAATGGATTCCATATCTGTGATAGCATAGACTACCCACTCATCCTAAAATAGAGCCATCGAGAAGTGTTGGACCACATACTTCAAAGTGATCCTTACTAACACATCAAACTCTACCCTAGTCTAAGCAGTCGTCTGTGATCACCTCAGGATTGAGATTAATCCATATATGATCATCTTGTGATTCGATAAGACTTCTCGATCACAGAATTATATCGAGAAGTCAAATCAAATCGGTCCAGCCCTATATGATTATCATCATATATAAATGCCCCACTAGGTACCCTATTACCGACAGTCTGGATAGGACTGTCACACCAAAAGTGTTCTGGGCGCATTATTAGAAAATTAATCTTGTGACCTGTACTCAGATTAATAAATGCTACGGACGAAGTTAATTTTAAGCACATCTCACTAACTCAATCCTCTTGTGTATAGCCATACACTGAGTTATGTGATTACATAAATAAGGTACTTAGGGTTTTCAGTAGTGTCTTAATTATAAGCATACATGCATATAATAAGATGAATTATTAATTATGTCCTAAAACAATTATATAATTGTCTTTCGGGCACTACACCTAACAATCTCCCACTTGCACGAAAGGCAAGTGGATTAATTGTTTTAGAGCACACCTTTTTTATCTATATCTACAACATTCTGCCACTTGCTCAAAACAAGTGAGACATATCCCCAAGATTCATACCCTCCAAGCGCATCTTAGTAATTCATCCTTCCAAGCACGACCGAGTGTGTGCGCGCAGGTATGTCGGTGACCGGTGCGCATTTAGAATCCGAATACCATGTGACTTGGTACACCATCGATCGTAGGTTGGCGGCTCTCCAATGAGCAACCTCTCCAATGTTTTCACAATGAAGTGGTATCGGCTTACTGGATAATACTTTATCACAGGAGTAAACACTGAGACCGAGATCGATTTAACGATCATCCTCAATCTGACCTAAAGCCAGAATCAGTGTTATCACTTATATTCTAGTTTGCACCTGAATATGCTAGCATATTATTCCTCATTCTCCCGAAGAGACTTAAGGATCCACTAAACCCATTTAGTATTCATTCGCAGGTTTAGACAAGCATTCATGGGAGGTAGGGTAGACTACATCGTTGAATGTTGCATTCCTCTATGCAAGAACATATTAACCATTGAGATGGATGAATGGGATTGCCAATTGCTTATTTATGAGAATTCGAGTGAGTCAATTTTTTTGGAAAATAGCCCGATGGCATGTTAGCCTCTGACTTCAGATAGCACACCCATGTTGTTTCCAAAAGTTTCAGTGTTACCATTCATAAACACTAATCTACATACTACTTTACTAATATTGATGCCCAGTCTATGAAAGACTTATCAACATGCTGGTCAAGTCCACATATTAAAAAATATATATGACTTTGAAATGACCTAGAGGTTTGCTTTAATCCCCAAAGGATATAAGCTATGACAGGCATCCTACCAAAGGTTCTTTCTGAATAAATTAAGATACCGTTAGTCTAGGATAAAGGTCTTAGGGAATCACCCCTATTTTCTGCTTTGTAATGAATCTATCATTTGTTCTTAGCTAAAACCCTTATGTTCTGAATGAGTTCAGATTCTGTTTTTTGGTAAGGAAGTCTAGGGAATCACCCTTATTTCCCGCTTTCTGACGAAATCATGCAAGACTTAGTGGTAAGAGAGATCACGGTTTGGTTAACTCTCTACCTTTTTAGGAATGACCCCTAAATTGCTCGACTTATGCGTTGAAAGTTAAACTTCCTATTCATTCGACTCTTCTCTCTGTAGTTCCAATTACTCCCCCTTTGGGCTGAGATACTCGGGTGGTTCTACAAGAGTTTCAATGAGCAGAGTATTAAACTCCATTCACAGGGTTATGGCTTTTAAACCAACCTCTATGTTCAGGATCCTATATAGCCCATGAAGGACTATAGGTCATCAATCTAACCTATAGACTGCAAGGTTCTACAATGTGTAATGGACAAACCATACTCCCACTGCGTTCGGGGTGGATTGATATATTGATCTAGCTTAGTAGTTTTTATTAGTGTTATCACCAACTGCCGGTGTTGGATGTGGACTGAACAAATCAGTTAGTAACATCTTGAGTACAAATACTTCAAGATCCAAAGATGTTATTTATAGACTCTATCAGACCGAGTTTGACAGTATAACCGTCATTCTCTGATTTTACGAGTTTTATAATCAACCTTTACTCAATGTATTAAGATATTTCCCGCTCTGAGCATTATGTACATAAAATTTCGATCCTACCTTCAAGCACTAAATTCTAAATGTCTATATTTACGAAAGTGGGGTGAACGAATTCACTCCTTATCCTCAAATCGTAGGCATCTTTTAGGTAGACTTCTCGGTTTTCATTACAACGTAAACCGTTATTTTGCAACCAACGTCTTAAATGAGTTCAGCAGCGTATTGTAGCACATCAATAACTATATAAGGCAAATTTTATGGTGTATCCCTTAGTGAAAACATTCCACTGGGAGGCAGGCCGAGCATCAGTCCCGAAGACTATATGATAGCCTATTTCTGAGTATGGAATACTCTATCTCTGGTGAAATCAGAGATTCCTCCTAATATTTTGGATAAACTTACCGGAGTTTCGAGTAGTTGTCAGACTAAGATGTCACTATTCAGAGGCTCCTACTAGCTTGTATCTTTCATAAGACCCCGAAGGTCGTTATGAACAAGCTGTGCGACTTCTTTAAAACTATACCCTTTCCCGATTTAAAGGAAACTTAGTCATTGTTCCTTGAGACAATGTTCTGTTGACTGGGAGATAGGAATCACCCTAAGCCAGTCTTCAGATCTTGTCTTTATGGAACATACACTAATTAATAGAATAGAAAGAAGCGTTTATCTAAATACAGAAACCATTTGCGTTTATATAGTTTAAGATTTGTTACTAATACCTTTTCAGCAATGCCTAGTGGTTCTGACTTTATCAAATAAAAGTCCGAGTCGTGGATTCATGCTACAAATGTTATATTCATCGTCAATAAGACAAACAAATTATCATATTGAAAATGAATTCATTCATTCCAACGAATTCGAAAACAGAAAAAATGAATTTCTATGATATTCAAGGATTGAATCCGAAATTTATATCCTTATATCACTCCCACTGTTCTAGCTGAAATAACTGCCCATTGTCTACTTTATTTATCGTTTAATGCATAGCTGCCTTGTTCTTCCAAAGAACTTTATCTTTCGAGGAAATTGCTGAGGATGCATTGGTGATTGACGTGATCAGTCAAGTGATAATAAAATACTCGATCACTATAAACCAATACTAGCAAGAGGACTAGGTCCATCGTAGTATAGCTATAGCGAATCAAAGTCGATCCCACAGGGAACCAATTGTGAATCATTTATATATAAACAATCAGTTAATCATGTCAAGCACACAGTGGCGGTCTAAGACCAACAAAAGACAAGATAAGGTAAAAACTGACTTGACACAACACAAATAAAGACAACGTAATTAACCTCCCCAATCATTGTATTATCGTTTGGATCTAGAGATTCTATATAATTAAACTAGACTCAATAACTATTAATCCGATTCGTATTTATTTTATATTGGCTACGGGAGTCATCCCCTAAACTTGACTTAGTTACGGGTAGGACACTAGATCACTGTGCTACATTACGTGACTTCACCTTTTGGGTCTCCATCTCATATAACTTGCATGCTTACAAAACTAGGGATGCTGATATTAACCGTATTCCTCACCTAGGCAACATTATTGTGGTTAGGCATACTTTCTAAGTGATTGCATCAGTCTCTGTCCCATTAACACTAACTTCGTAGGTATCATGTTAATCTACGACGTACATATAACTAAGTGCTAGCAATTCCCAAATATAACACAGATCTAGATCTCGCTGAAAGTCCCGAAAGATCAATTCATGAGCCGACCTAGGAGTCCTATATTGGTATTTCCTAATCATACGCTATTTAAAACAGACGATCAACGTAGCCGTAGCCATACCTACTAAGACAAGAAATTTTAGGTGGACAATCACACCGTAAAGACGTGGCTAGATTAACGCGGTGAAAACCTAAATCATAGCGTTTCTATATACTGTTAGGTGTAGTGCCCGAAAGACAATTTGTGTAATTGTTTTTTATGACAGAATTTATCTCACCTTATTAATTGCTTTGTGCTTCTAAGTAATACACTGCTGCAAACCCTAAGTATATCAGTATGTAACCGCTTAACTCAGTGTATGGCATGCACGAGAGGATTGAGTTGGTGGTGATATACTTAAACTGTTAGTCCGTGGTGAACTTAATCAGAGTTTAGGGTCTCTTGATTAAAACACCAATAATGCGCCCAAAACACCTTAGGGTGTGATAGTCTTATCCGGATTGTCGGTAGAGAGGTACTACGTGGGGCATTTATATATGATGGCATTCATATAGAATTTGGACCGATTTAATGAATTTCTCGATATAATTCCGTAATCGAGGAATCTTATTAAATCATTAGATGATCATATATGGATCAACCTTAATCTGAGGTGATCACGAGAGTCTTTGCTTGTCCGGGGTAGTGTTTGATGTGTTAGTTACGGTTCACTTAGATATGTGTTGCAAGCCACTTCTCATTGGCACTATCTCAGATGAGTGAGTAGTTCTGATTTTCACAAACATGGAATCCATTCCTTCCTGCGGGAAGTAAAGAGACAGTACCTTTATTTGTTAGCCCTAAGAAAGTGATCGATCCCGGGAGTTCACATTTGACTAATTGATCACTAGTCAAATATGTGAACTAATTGATCATCAGGGGGTTGATGGTAAATAAGGAAAAGATATTACGAAAGTCGGGTTCACGGAGACTTCCACTCGAGAATGGGACGATCTATGGAGGGTTAATCCGTATGTAGTGATTATATCAATGGACGCTTATTCACTCTATGGGTTGAGTATAAGTATACATTTATAACCGGTAGAGTTCAGTTTTGGGTTTATGGTGGCGTAATCCCGGAATTAATAATTAATATACTTATTCTGTTCGATGAATAATTAATTATTGGAGTTACTGGTTATAGGTCCATGGTCCCCGATGTGGCTTCTGTAATTCGGACTAATAATCTTGTTATTTGGGCCTCAGTGATAATTAATTGGCTAGGCTAATTAATTGATATGCACGTATATTATTTAGTTGGGCTAAATAATATAATACACATAAAAGACATTTTATGTGGGTTTTTAATTTGACCCTAAAAGTGGTGCCAATAATGTTGAATGATTAGAGGGAAATTAGTTTTCTTGGATAATTATTTGACATGTGATTTATCTTTTATTTGTTAAATGATAATTCATGGAATATTAGATAATAATATGATTTATCCTAATTTGTTTGGGATAATCATTTTATTTATCTTTTATTTGGAATAAAGGATTAATGTAATAATTATCTCTTAATTATTTAATGCTTGGAAAACAAGGTTTACTCTCCTATATAAAGAGAGTTCTCTCAAGCCTTTTGCATTGGCAAATTTCGACTTGACCACTTAAAAAGAGAGAAAAAACTAGTTTTCTTGTTTTGGGTTTTAGAAGAAGAAAAACTACAAGTTTTTCTTGGTGTTGCATATCGAGGAGGTTCGTGTATCAAGAAGGGTGTCCACCAACCACCGTTTGGAGAACACATCGGAAGATCTTGGCTTCTCTTCCTACTATTGGTAACATGATCTTAACCCCCTTGTAGTAGTTAAATCCTTTAATTATGCATTGTGATATATAAGTCGTGATCCATCCGCTGCGCGTAGATCTAACTCGTTTAGATCTAAGAACCTGCATCCTTCATGTGGTATCAGTGACAGGTTCCACGATTTATGTAGTTATAATCATAAATAAAGGATTTAAAGGAGTGGAATTGCATGTAGATAAAATTTTAATTTTTAGTATGCATAGATAATGATTGGTTGTTGTGGTTGAAGAGATGGATCGGGGGTTGGCACTGTTTAACCGTTACATCTATTGTAAACTCGTATAAACGATGAAAATTTCGTTCATATGAGTGTAGGAAATTATGTAATTTATTTTTATTGCAATTTTAATTTTCAGAAAATAGATCTGTTTAGTGGCTGTATAGTTTTTTCGGTTTTTCCGTTGATCGAGCCGTTGAAACGATGATCCCTGCGGTCAGAATCAATACTAGAAGTTGATGAACGAGTCCATAAATTTTGGCGTCGATCAGAGTCCGTTTCGACATCCGTTCGTTGCTGCGAAGAGGCTGCTGTAACAGAAAAACGCAGGATTCACAGAAACCCTACCTGTGACTTCCTCAAATTTCTGGGAGAGTTTAGACCGTTGAAACGCAAATCCAACCAGTCAGATCGAAAAATATGGAGCTTTTGACGTGGGATAAAAATTTCAGGTCGATCGGGATTCATCTCGATTCCCAATCGGCCTCGTAAAGTCTCTGATGCGCTGCTGTAAAAGTCAGATTCAGCAGCAAGTTGAGTGGCTCACTGGAGAAAATTTACAAGTCAAAGCTCCGATCCAACCGTCCATATTGAAACCCGAGGAATGAAAAACAGATCTGGAAAGTTTCGTCGCAATCCGAGTTCGTTTGGTTTCCCGATCATCGAAGAATTTGAACAGCTGCAGATTTTGTTAGAAAGAAGTAAACCCTAGTTAGGGTTTTGGTTATTTATTTTCTAATAGGTTAGATACGGGGGTGCCAACGGTCCATCACGGTGTTTATTTTCCGCACTAGTATACATGTTTAGATTGTATGTGTAGAACCGGAAACTTGACATAACACGCATCATATCATGAATTCCACTCCATATGCATACATGTAGAAATTAATTCGAGGAATTAGTTAGGCATGTATAAAACACGCAATTAGTTTTAATTAATTGTTTGATATTAATTAGAAACTAATTAGCGTAAAAACCGAGGAACACGGGTTTTTTCAATCGTCGAGGTTGGGTGATGGATTCTCGGTGAATCCCACTCTGCGAAAGCATAAGAAGTAAAATCCCGAAACCTCGTGGTTAAGGTGTTGGATTCTCTGTGAATTCCACCTTACCTAGACGAGATTACGTTTTTGTTTCGAGTGTCTACGTGAAAGTTTGATGTTTAAGGATTGGATTATCACGGGCATACATGGTTCGAAAGTGGTTTAACCACGGTTGGGTGGTCAACAGTAGCTACGGCTCGATCGACTTCACCCTCCACGTGTGGCGCTTGCGCTTGAAGTGCAGCGCAAGGCTGAGCCATCCGAAGAGCCACTACGGCTCAACGGAGCTCCCCTAGTCTTGACCCGTCCGACGGCCACATATGTTCCAACGAATAGGTCGGGTGGGCTAGCCCACGTAACCGACAACATTCGGGCCTATAATTTATTGTTCCTTAATGTAACATCAAGTCTAAAAACGTGATTAGTAAACCCACCACTTTTTTTTTCAAAATATTGAGTGGGAGCGAGAGAGGCGACAGCCGACCCCACGGCCTCTACTGTTGACACAAGCAATGTGAGAGAATGGTGACGCCTCGTGCCGGCTTTGATTTCGGCCCCCTAAGGAAGGCCTTCACCGCTATCAAAATTCAAGGTTTGGTCTCCGAAAGGATAGGATTTTGGGTACTCGTCGGGTCACTGACCGACCCTAAGCGGCACACTCGGGGTCTACCTAAAAAATGGAGACAGAGAGGTCACACTCATAAAAAGGTATTTTTGGTAGTACCTTGGCTGAAAAAGAAAAGGTGATTGACGATCACAAATGAGATGTTCGATTCTCAATCTGATCTTCAATGTTAATCGAAACCTCTTTGTCCTACCCTAAGGCGGCACTGAGGCATTTGATTAAATCCTTGGAACGGTAGGATAGACTATAAGTACTTAGTTTATGTTCTAAAATTGATTAGTAGTGTATGATTTGGATTTATTTTCTGTCAATTTATTTACAACTGTTATACATATCTCTCTAGGCAGCTAGACTGCTAGAGTAAAATTGACTAGTAATGACATCGTTGAAAAGTGGTAAGTAACTAGAACGTTGTAATTATTAATCGTTCGTTAATTTTTCGGAAGAAATATTTTGAGCATTCAGAACTTATATGACATAAATAAGGATGTCATTGTCGTTAATCGTGTTGAACGAGAGACGACTGTAGTCAGTTTGAAAGATGATTGGGATGATAAAATTCTTCTAGTGAATTTTAATTGTGTAGTGTCTACACGAGAAATTTTCTAATAGAAAAATTAGAGAATCATAAATTAAAGTGTCGCTAGTTAGACGGTATTTGGAACCGATAAACTAGTGGGAGCTTTTATCTGTTGTTTTTCTAATTTATTAGAAAATTAGTCCCACTGGGTAACGCTTTCATTAGACATCCCACAGTTCACGAGTAGTGTCTACTCAATTGAACTGCTAGTTCAAGACTATTTCCTTTTAAGGAAACTTGAGAATGGGAAAGAATGTCTATAAGTGTTAATCATCTTAACTAAAGTTTTGAGGCTAAACCGAAAAATTAATTACAGAAAGTATAGGATAAGGAAAGTGATTTCGGATCACTTAACCAATGAATCCATAGCGACTTTCTTAACGAGTAACTTGACTCGGTAGCTTAGTTCTTGGGAAGAACAAGGAAGCTGTGCATTAACGATTAATAGAGTAACAACGGGCAGTAATTTCAGCTACAATAGTAGGAGTGATATAAGGAAATGAATTTCGGATTCTATCCTTGAATATCACAGAAAAATTTATTTTTCTGTTTACAGATTCGTTGAAACTGTTAGTAATATCATCCGCAGCGGAAGCGATTTAAGGATCTAGATCTATAAAATACACGTAATAAAATAACTAGATCTAAATCTACAAGGGGGTTGTAGATCATACCTCTTGGATCTCAAAATCCAAGTTGAAGAACCGCAAAGGAAAGAAGGTGTGAAGAGCACCACGATCTTCCGTACGTGTGATCCAAGCAACTCCTGGTGGAAGGAAATCCTCGTCTCGAATCCTTCCGATATGCTACCGGAAAAATCGCCAAGATTTTTCCCAACCCTCTTGGCCGAAATTTCTTCCTCCTCTCTAAGAGGTGGAACTCGAAAATATTGTGTGTATTAAGGCTTGGAAGAACTCTCTTTATATAGGAGAGTAAAACTTAACCTCCAAGGATTTAATAATTAATACAAAATCAATTATAATAATCCCATTAAATAAAAGATAATCCCATAATATTCTAGAACAAATCTAGAATAATATTTATCTTTATTTCTTTCCATAAATATTTATCCAATAAATATTTTGTGTACATGTCTTATTAATACACAAGAAAACAATTTCTTGTTCCATAAAAAAGGACATGGGGCGAAAATCATACTTATTGACCTAGTCAATATTAATTTTGCCATCACACAACAATTGGGCCAAGATTATGGAAAATGTCTTTTCCACATATTTAATTATTTAGCCCAACTAATTTAATAGTCCACTGAACAATTAATTCACATATCGTTTTAATAAAGTCCAACAAGAACTAAATTAATATTATTAGGATTCGACGTCCGAGAATAGCTATGCTATATTAGGAGGCATGTCAGGGACCATGGACTAATAATCAGCGGCTCCGATAAATCAAAGAAATAATTATCTTACGAACAGAATAATTATATTCGATAAATCAATCACAGGAATATGCCACCATAATCCTGTGACTGCACTCCTCCGATTATAAGATTATATTTATCTCCTCACGTGAATAATAATAAGCATCCATTGATATAATCATTACATATGGATTAATCCTCCATAGACTGTTCATTCTAAATCGGGAAGTTACCGTTAACCCTTTTTGGAACCTCTTATCCTTATTTACCATTAACCCCCTAGTGATCAATTAATTCATACAACTCACTGGTAGCTAATCAGTGTGTTGGACATATTTCTTAGTTTTGATGATGAGTGCCATACTAGCTGTTATAGTGCAAAGGCAAAAAGATGTCTAGATTAAATGTATAGGTTTATTAGAGTTTGATTCATAAAATAGGTTGATCAAACAAGCACTGTAAAAAGGTCTGTGACTTGTTTATTGCAGAATGGTCAGTCGATAGGGTAGATAGGTCGAGACTAGTCGTGAAACTCGCCAAGATCAAGACCAAGGCCGAGGGTTCAAACTCGATGAAATGAAGGCTAAGGGATCAAACTTAGTAATTTAAGTCAAGGATATGGAATCGAATTTAGGCAAGTCTGTGATGACCTAAACGATTACATATACCTTGTGTAGAAAGGTCTAAGTTCCATAAGTTGGATGATGTTTGGAACTTAGTTATAATTAAAATGATGTAATCTAACTACACAAATAAAAGTTAGATAAAAGAAATCAGCTGCATTATATCTTATACAGAAATATGATGATCAGCAGACTGATTTAAACTTCAACATACTGATAAGCCTACTGATATATATCTCGATTTATTCAAGATTATTTTGGAAGACTACATGGATAAGGATGACCAACTACCTCTGACTTATCAAGAAAACCAAAGGTTGAGATTAAAAAGACGTTGGGATGATTCATATTTTTATCCATTGGATACAAGTCAAAGGGGGTGGATGATCTTGATGTCAAAAGGAATTTGACAGCGATTGTCGACCCCATGAATAGAGACAGAATCACGGATCGGATGGGACAAAACAAAGGCGGTTACATTTGAAATTCAAATACAAGTCACATGCATTCTTGCCTATAAATAGAAGACTTTCAACTCAAGAAAAGATGAATTTTGGATAAACATTAAGTGCTAATTTCGATTTGAAAAACACCTTTGAACTTGTCGAGCACAAAAAGCCGATCTAGTGAATTTCTTCAAGTGTATCCTGTATTCAAGCTGCATCAAGACTACACACTTGAAGGCGCAAGCTCTTGATTACATCATCCTAATCAAGCTCTGCGCAAGCTGAATCATTTACTTGATTCAATCTTTATTTCATAAAGAACCTGCTGAAGACAGTGAAGCATCTGTTGGGTGTGAAAGATCGTTGTTTGTGGTGGAGTGGTGAAGAGGCAATCCTACGACGGTGGAAGACTAAGGAGCGACAATCCTACTGTTCCTGGCCAGTTTGTGAAGCCATAATTATTGGTGAAGGACAAGCAATCTTAGGAATCTTTGTAAAAGCTACATCAAAGATCTCTAGTGAATTTCCTCCAACATCACAGGAGAAGAGTGGATTGACAGGATTACATCACCTGGAACCACTATAAAAATCGCCTACTTACTTTCAAAGATTTACTTTGCACTTAGTTTATTTCACTCATCAACCTCATGAATCTAGCAACCGAAATCACACACTTGCACCAAGTGAGTATCTAATACTTAGTATCATATTTAACAACAAGTAATAAGGCTTAATTTTGATATAATTCATTGCACAGATTCAAAAAATCGAACTATCGATGAGACTCATTGTTTACCAAAGAAAGCTACTAAAGTCTCAAGAGACTATCAAGTATCAAAGATATCTGCTTTGAAGTTGCAGAATTTGTTAACTCCAAAAGTTTTAAGTGTTAAGTTTATTCACCCCCCTTAAACTTAACCAAAGCCTTTCAAGGGACCAACAATTGGTATCGGAGCAAAGGCTTACGCTCAAGTAATCCTACTTGTTGTGCTTGTGGAAATTCTTTTAAAACTTTCTTTCAAGTTACTGATTTTCAAAGATTTGCATCATGGACAACACACAGTATGCTAGAACTATGTTGATGTGTTCTCTGGATAGATTTGATGAGTATAAACGTCGAATGCAGGCTTACCTTGCTGCAACTCATGATGAGATGATGGATGTACTAACTGATGGACCACTTGAGAATACCCAAGGCGTTAACAGTGGGTGATACAACTGAGTACATTCCTAAACCAAAAAGAGAATGGAATGCGAAAGCCAGAAAAGAGCAAACCTCAACAACATTGCTATAGACATCATTTACGTAACCTTGGATAGCAATATGTACATGAAGGTTAAAGATTGCAAAGCGCAAAGGAACTTTGGGACAAGATTCACTTGATCTGTGAAGGCACCGATGCAATAAAGAAGAACAAAATCAGTGTGGCCAGAAAGAGGTTCCAAAAGTTCAAAATGCTGCCAAATCAAACCATTGAGCAAATGATTCAATGCAATCCTGGATGAACTTACCCTGCTGAGTGTAAGTTATTCAAAAGAGGAAATAAACACCAAAATCTTGGAAGCTCTACTGCAAAAGATGTTTGGAAAATGAAGGTATTGCAATTGAAGAAATGAGAAAGTTGCATGAAGAAGACACCTTCAAATTGTTTTCAGATCTAAAGGCTTATGAATTTAGCAAAAAGCTTGTGCCTGAGACTGAAAAAGAAGAGCCAAAGACCACTGCATTGGCTGCTTCTCATCAAGAAGAATCATTAGGAGGTCAAGATGATCTGCTGGATGAAATGCAAGAGCAGATTGCCCTACTGAGTAAGAAAATCAGAATGATGAAGACTGGAAAGGCCCCTTCAAGAAATTTCACAAAGAGGCCTACTGAAAGAAGGAAAGAAGAACCAAAGAAAGATAATGATTATTTGTGCTTTCATTGCAAGAAACAAGGACACTTCAAACCTGACTGTCCTGAGTTGAAACAAGGAAAGGAACCTGATTATCTTTGCTTCAATTGCAAGAAGCCTGGACACTGGACTGATTGTCCGGACTCATCAAGACCAAGAGTCAACAAAGAAGACATGGCAAGAAGGCTATGGTTGCTGAAGATGAATTAGGATATGAAGTTGAATCTGAAAAAGGGAATGAATCAGATGACACAAAGATCAAGTTGTCGACATGGAGGATTATGCCTTGATGGCCAATATGAATGGCGAGGAGGTATACAATATTGTATCTATCAATACTCTCGCTGAAGTGATTGTGAATCAACATGTGGTTCAAATCCTAGAAATTCTGACAACAATGAAACTTTGGATGCCATCCTTAATCAACTGAGGATAATACAATCTGGTTATGAGGTTGTGAAGGCTGAAAAAGAAGCTCTTGAATTGGAAGTTGGAAGATTGAAAGCTGAATTAAGGGTTCTCAAAGGTAAAGAAAAAGATGTTGGACAGAATCAGGATAAGTCTGCTGAACATCCAGCAGCCTCTGAATCTGTTGAACCATCTTGTTCCACTACTGCATACAAATCAGGAAAGCCTTGTGAGAGATAGAATCGGGCTTGGATTTGGAACTCAACAATCTAACAAGAGTGGATCCAGAAGGTCTTTGAACCTAGCACCGCAGGTGGTCCTAAATTTGTACCTGCACTAGATCCAACTCCCAGTAAGATTGCTGAGGCAGTAAAACCTACTGAGAATGCTTCAAGGAAGCAAAATCAGAAGTCAAAGAAGTCAACAGCTCCTAATAAAAAGAATAAATCTAAAAATAGGACTGATGTGCCTTCTAAGTCTGTGATAGTGCACTGCTACCAAGTCTCTTTGGACCACGAAGGTAAAAGCAGAAATATTCCAAGGATAAGAATCCTAGACCCAAAAATGTTTATCATTCAAGGGATACTTATCTCGTGGGAAAGGTAGATTGTTCCCTGCTGATGATGATTGGAATATTCCTGCACCTACTGTTAAAAACAGAAAGTATAAACATACTGCTAGAGTGAAACCTATGCAATGGAATCAGCAAAGGACTCAGCAGAGGACTTTTACAAGACCTCGCGAGAGACCGTGAGACTCCTTATTATAGGGATGTTCCTAACAGACAGCACACCTATGGTTATGCAAATGTTTCTAACAACAAGAATCACTTAAAACAGCATTACAAACCAAAAGGCCAGAAAACATATGTGAATTCTACACAACCTACTGTTAGAACTTATGGATGTGTCATGTATGAACCAAAGTATGAACCAAAGTATGACACATTCAGAAGGAGACCTTATGGATACATGCCAAGGGTCATGCTTACCACTGACCATTATGGACCCAAACAGGTTTGGGTACCTATAATGCATTAACTTTGTTTTGTAGGGTGTCTGGTACTTTGACAGTGGATGTTCCAGACACATGACAAAGAATAAGCACTGTTTGACAAACTTTGTGGCACAAGATGGTCCAAGGGTGAATTTTGGCAACAAGAATACACCTGGATATACAAGAGGATATGGCACACTTGTGAGGAATGGACTTACAATCAAGAATGTTGCATATGTGGAAGGACTGGACTACAACTTGCTGAGCACTGGACAATTCTGTGACAAGGGATACAAGGTCACTTTTGACAAAGACAACTGTATTGTCATTAGTGAAAGAGGTGATCAAGTTGTACTTGCAGGTAGAAGACAACAGAACATGTATGTTGTGGATTGGTCTACTGCAGTTCCAGAAACCTGGCTGATTGTGCATACCAAATCAGAACTTAATTGGTTATGGCACAAGAAATTGAATCATTTGAACTTTGATGATATTAATCAGTTGGTAAAGAAGAAACTGGTGGTTGGTTTACCTGAGATCGCATTCAAAAAAGATGCTATTTGTGATGCTTGTCAACAAGGTAAACAGATAAAGACAAGTTTCAAATCAAAGACCAAACAATCAACTAATAGAGTGTTGGAGCTGATGCATATGGATCTTTTTGGGCCACTAACTCCAACAAGTGTAACAGGAAAGAAGTACACTTTAGTGGTTGTGGATGATTATTCAAGGTACACTTGGGTGATTTTTATGAACAAGAAAAGTGAAACACTTCAAAGCATGCCTAATCTTCTGAAAAGATTACAAAATGAGAAGAGTTTAACAGTGATAAAGATAAGATCAGATCAGGGTACTGAATTTCTCAACAAAGTTATAAGAGAATATTGTGAACAGAATGGTGTACTACATCAACTTGCTACTGCTGGTACACCTCAGCAAAATGGGGTTGCTGAGAGAAGAAACAGAACTCTAAAGGAAGCAGGAAGAACAATGAAAGATATTGGGCTGAAGCAGTCAATACAGCATGCTATACACAAAACAGAACCTCAGTAAACAAGAAGCTGCTGAAGACACCTTATGAGGTTTGGAATGGAAGGAAACCTAACATATCCTATTTCCATCCTTTTGGAAGCAAATGTTTTATTCTAAATCATAAGGTACATTTGAAAACATTCCAACCAAAATCAGATGAAGGAATTTTCTTGGGATATTCTTCAATCAGCAGAGCATTCAGAGTACTGAACAAGAGGTCACTGAAACATGAAGAAACAATTCATGTTGTGTTTGATGAACCTAAGTTTACTGGTGTGGAAGATGAAGATTGTGAACCTGCTGAGAATCAACAAATCACTGATCCAGATTGTGTTGAAGTTCTGGAAAGATTCAATGACCTAAAAGTTTCGACATCGTCCTGCTTGAACACCTGCTTTGGTAATGTTATCGATGCAACAATCGAAGCAGTTCAAGGATCTCGCTTTGAACCCCCCAGTAGAAGAAGCTACACAGAGACCTATGAAGATGATGTTCTGTTAATCAAAACAACCAAAATCCACAATGGTTAAGGAATCACCTTTGAACAAGTCATTGGCAATGTCTGCAAGGTGTGAGGACTAGAACACAACTGGAAGCAATGTTTACTTGTTTTCTATCTCAAATGGAACCAAAAGTTGTTGAAGAAGCTATTTTGAGATCCAGATGGATAATAGCTATGCAAGAGGAATTGAATGAATTTGAAAGGAATCAAGTTTGGACACTAGTTGATAGGCCAAATCATGCAAATATCATTGGTACTAAGTGGGTATCTGAGAAATAAACTTGATGAATCTGGTACCATTGTAAGGAATAAGGCCAGACTAGTTGCAAAAGGCTATTCCCAAGCAGAAGGAATAGATTTTGATGAAACTTATGCACCTGTTGCAAGATTAGAAGCTATCAGATTATTATTGGCACATGCTGCATATAAGAACTTCAAAGTATATCAAATGGATGTTAAGAATGCATTTTTGAATGGCATTCTGGAGGAGGAAGTTTATGTTCAGCAACCTCCTGGATTTGAAGTTAAAGATCAAGAAGATAAAGTGTATAGACTCAACAAAGCACTTTATGGATTGAAACAAGCACCAAGATCTTGGTATGAGACTCTATCTCAATTCTTGGTGGACAATGGTTTTACAAAAGGGACCATTAACAAAGACACTTTTCAGAATCAGTGAAGGGGACAGCACCCTGCTGGTACAAATTTATGTGGATGACATAATTTTTGGTTCTGAAAATGATTTAATGTGTGAAAAGTTTGCAAATCTAATGAAGAGTAAATTCCAAATGAGTATGATGGGAGAAATGAACTACTTCTTGGGATTGCAAGTTAAACAGATGAAAGATGGAATCTTCATTCATCAAACCAAGTATACAAAGGAGTTCTTTGAAGAAGTTTGGTATGGAAAATAAAGACTAAGAATTCAACTCCTATGAGTACAAACATCAGATTGGATGAAGATAAAGAAGGCAAAGATGTTGATCAGACCTTATACGAAGGATGATAGGCAATCTGCTGTACCTAACTGCCCAAGCAGACTGATATATCCTTTGCTGTAGGTGTTTGTGCAAGATTTCAATCTAAACCTAAAGAAAGTCACTTGAGTGCGATCAAAAGAGTTCTCAAGTATCTTAAAGAGACTATGGGAGTTGGGATATGGTATTCCAAGGAAGGAAGCTTCAAAGTAATATCCTACTCAGATTCTGACTATGCTGGTTGCAAGATTGATAGAAAAAGCACCTCAGGAACACATCGAGTTAATGGGAAATAATTTGGTTTCTGGTTTAGCAAGAAACAAAATTCTATATCAACTTCTACTGCTGAAGCTGAATACATTGCTGCTGGAAGTTGTTGTGCACAAGTACTATGGCTAAGACAACAATTAAGGGATTATGGAATTGAAGAAAAGGAAATTCCAATCATGTGTAATAACACAAGTGCAATTGCAATCACAGAAAATCCTGTTTTGCACTCTAGAACCAAGCACATTGATGTGAGACATCATTTTATAAGAGATCATGTTGAAAAGAAAGATGTGGTGGTTCTATACATCCCTACTGAAGATCAACTTGCTGATATTTTCACTAAGCCACTTGATAGTGAAAGATTTGCTAAATTAAGGACTGAACTTGGAATCATAAAGTTTGACTGATATTCAGAAATGTACTGGAATTCACCAAGGGGATTAGTCTTTGCTATGTTGGGTGAGCTCACTTAGCATATTAGTCATTGGTATCAACAATTCCATGCACTTATGTTTGATCAATTGAGCAAATGAGGTTGCCAAGGGGATTGGTCTTTGTCATGTTGGGTGAGCTCACTTGACAGATCTGTCATTGGTATTAAACTTCATCTTGTATTATCAATTGAACAAAACAAGAAGAAAACAGGGACCAGCAGAGTCATTTTGACAAATTTCTTTGAAGCATTTTATCGCCAGATCGCTTGAGCCCACCTCGCCGAGGATTACTCTGTTGGATGGAACGTTACTCAGTCAAAATTATTAAAAGTCAAAAAGCAAATTGGCGGGATATTTATTTTATCCTTTATAACCGCAGTTAACACGATCTAACGGTTATCAAACATTATGGAACACGTGTCAAGCCAGCATTTATTCAGATTAATCATGGTTGACCTGGATGTGCGATGTCTTGGCAGTTTCAACCACCCACTCGTCTATATATTCAGCCTATCACACGGTAATCATCACTTGCAAATCGCTTATCATCGCTGCGATCTTTTACCTTTGTGTGAACACTGATTTGAGATTCAATCTTCTTCATCTCACCCTTCATATTAAAATGGCGGAAAAAGTTGATGTACAAATTGAATCAAGCCAAAGTGTCAGAGGTTTTATTGAAGATGCAAACAAAGCGAATCGGCCATTAACATTGGTCGAAGAATAAGGAGGTATGCGGTGCTGGAGAATGTGTTGAATATAAGATCGAGACAATTTCTTATACAAATGTTGTCGGGCGGAGAAACATTCGAGATAAAGGAAGGAATCAAGCATTTAAGGCTGCTGTAAATGGGCAAGAAATTCAAGTTTCCCCGGTCTGTGAGGAAGTTTTGGATTTGTTGAAGTGGGGGATGGCTCGGTCAATCTGAAGCAATGGGATTGGACAAATTGGCATTTGTAGATCGATTAAGGCAGATGCAGACCACCAAATCCGTTCAGGCATCAATCGCAAACATATTGGAAGTGAATATAGTCTCATCGAGCAAGCGATTGCTAAAAACATACTTGGGGTGGTCGGATGTATGGACACTCTATCAGGACCCAAGATAGAGTTGATGATTATCATCTGCAGGAGCTTGAAGTTTGATTGGGCGGATACTTCATCCACTATATGAAGAAGGTTACCAAGGAAGAAAAAGAGGAAAGAGGAAGTCCAAGCGCGCCCTTAGGATTGATGGTTCAGACTCTTTGAATCATCTTGGAATCCCTGATGTAGCACCTGAGAATATTAATCAGTCTAGATACAAGAAGGAAATTAATTATGCTATTCCTGGTCTAGATGATGATGAAGAGGTTGCTGGAGAGGCTGTTGATGATGATAATGATGATGATGATGGTGATGCTGGTGGTGAGCAGGTTCAGCAAACTAAGAAGATATCTATCAAACCTGCTGCACCAAAGAAAGTTGCTAAGAAAAGAAAGAGTGGAGACACAAGGAAGATAACTTAAGTGTTAAAGCCTTCAAAGAAAACAAGAAAGGAAGCAGTCTGATGATCTTTGAGTCCACTGAGGTCAAGTGGAGGTTATGACCTGCTTTATTCGCAAGAAGAAGAAGCTGTTGTTGAAATTTTGAGGAACAATGAAGGAAGCCAAGAGAAAGAGAAAGTCTCACTGTGGTTGAGAAAGATGATGAACCCCTCTCCAAGAGAAGGAAGGAAATTGCCAAAAAGAAGAAATATGGCAAGGGGAAAGAGTTGAAAAACTTGGAAGCTAGCTCAAAGAATCCAAGAAGAAGCACCAGTAGAAGAGGAAGAAGAGGCTGTTGATGCTGAGCCCTTAACTATCATTCCGCCTGTGGTGATTACTGACTCCTCACCTGAAGAGGGTGTCAAGTCTAGTGATGCTAGACGAAGTTGTTGTTGAGCAACTGTGGAGGATATACTGAGATCATCGACCCGAGAGCGAGCTCTTTGTAGTATCCATTGAAGAACCACAACAAACCACTGAACCTAAACCTGCTATGGTAGTTGAAAAGATAATTGAAGACTTGGTTGAAGACCCTGCAAGTGTGGCAAGAACTCAGGGGGAAGAGGAGTCTGCTGCTAACCCTGCTGATGAGCATGTAAGTCAGGGGGAACCAAGTGTGAGTGCAGATGGAAGTAGTAGGTACAAATGTGCAGCCTCAAAGAACCTCTTGACTTTAGAACAACTGTTGAAGAAACCATGAGCTTACTTGTTGAAGCTTTTGGAGGTCAGCAAGCTGCTGAACCTGCCATTAGGAAGCCATCTATGCCATATGAGAAGGCATCCAAAAAGAACAAAGTAGATCCTAACTTCAAAAAGGTGCAAAACTATTTTCAGTGGAAGTTCGGATTCTACAAGAGACAGAAAACCAGCTGCTGATCCAATGAGTGGATTTGAAGAATGGGCATTTGAGCGACTAGGTGTGACGACTCTTTGGATTTGATAGACACTAGCATGTTGCAATCCAGGCTGATGGATCTTTTGGATGAAGGAAAGAAAAGTGGAGCTATTATGTTCAGAGATCCAAAGTTCACACCAGATAGTGATTCATCGATTCGATGATGATACCCCTATGTTTCTGGGGAGACCCAGGTGGAGTGGCTAGAGAAACAACAAGCCGAAGCCACTTTGGTCAAGAAGCTACGAGATCGGTAAGTTCATCGAGGGCCCAAGAGATTGGAGAGATGGATGAGGATCTACAGGATCTCACCATGGATGATCTAGAAGCATTGATCAATGAGGAATTACATTGAGTCTTTGGTAAATTTGGTTGATGAATCTGCTACATTCCTTGTTGAAGAGCCTACTGCACAACATGAAGCTGAAGAGTGTGAAGGTTTTGATGGAGAGAAGGTTATTGATCACAGTGAACCTAGTGCCAGCTCAGAAGAATCCATTGAATATCAGGGTGGATTTGACTTTGAGGACATTCTTACTAAAACTGCCATCATCCTGCACAAGATTGGTCATGCTGAAGGTTTCCAAGTGGATAATGAGGCTACATTCAATCCACAGGAAGTTGAAGAGGAGGTACAGGTTGCTTAGGTACAAACAGCACCTGGACAAAGGTTGGAACAGAGAGTGCAGTGCTTTGAGTCTCAAACAAAGACTGGACAAAGGTTGGAACCGACTTGGGTTTGGAGGATACCCCGTTGTTGAAAGAGGCTGCTTTGTAGTGGAGCCTCCTGGAGCCAAGGCCACTTTGTAGGGAAGGATAGTCAGGTGATGTTGTTAATCAAGAAGAGCAGATCTTTGGACTATGACTACAAAGTGATGAAGAGTTTGATTTTGGAGAAGAAGAAGGCTGCTTGAAGAACTCGCACAAGATCCAGTCATGGAAGATATTCTTGGTGCTATGGTTGAGGAAGGACCTCCCCCGCCGGGAGAGATATATGAGTAAGGCAATGGTCATCGGAGCAGACAATGAGCCTGAAGATAGAGTTGAGGAGCTCTGCTAATGGACTCTTGATAGTAGAATGACCAAAGTGAAGTACCAGTTGAAGTGTTAAATGAGTTGAGGACTGTAAGGCATGATATGCAACAGTTAAGGACACAAGCGGACATGACGAAGAGAGATTTGAAGAAGCGATGAAGATGGTGAATGAAAACAAACAATCTCAGCGTCTGATTGCTTCAAATTTTACATCCACTCAAAATGTCATCACCGATATGATGCTAGATGTGAGAGGCATCAAGGTTGGAAACACTTGCAAAAGATAAATTTACGAAAGAACAACTTATTTCTATCCATCGAAACTTGACAACCTTGTCGCAACATCGACCCTCGAGTCTGCTGTCTTTGCACAACAACTCTTGTGCTCGATCCCAAACTCACCGAAAGGATCAGCAGTGGAGGAGACATTGCAATCGGGATTACTTGCTCTTGATACTAGAAGCCGGAACTATGGAAGGTCAATTGAATAGAGTGATAGTATCACAGGAGGGTATTCATGGCCTTATATCCCGTTTTGTTGATGATGTCACTAAGGGGGAAGAGGGCCAATCAGCTGCAGCAAAGGAGGCTGCAAGACTCTTTGCACAAAAGAGATGGACTGATGAAACCAATGCTTTTAGGCAACCTGCACCTGGCAGAGTTCAACTTACTGATGATCTTCTTAGACAGTACAAGAAAGAGTATTACAACAGGATGAGACCTTATCATGACAAAGGGTTTCATGAAGGTCTGGACTCTTTCTTGGGGTTAAAATTCTGGGAGGCAAGAGTTAAAGCCTTAAGGGCAAGCAACAGAGGTGGAAGAGGTGGAAGAGGTGGCAGAGCTGATAGGAACTTACCTATCACAAAAGCAAAGGATTCACTTGATGAGTTCACGGAACTTTACATGAAGTTTGGATTCAGGGTGAATCAGATTAATCTTATCCTGCCTGAAGCATGGAACTGGTGAAAGCAAGTCAATCCCTACATTGATTTCACACTGATTGAAAATGAATGGATGAGGGATATGATAGAACAGATCAGAGCCTATCAAGAACAAGCTGAGAAGGCTAGAAGAGAAAGAGAGAAGAGACAATAGATCAGCATACTTATTATTCTTTATCTTTCTTTGCATCTAGTTTGTAATAATGAACAATGATTATAATGAAAATTGTGAATTTGTTCTATTTTTGTGTTTTATCTTTTGCTTTCTTTGATTAGGTGAGGTAGTGGCATCATCACCAAAAAGGGGGAAATTGTTGGACTTATTTTTAGTTTTGATGATGAGTGACATATACTAGTTGTTATAGTGCAAAGGCAAAAGATGTCTAGATTAAATGTATAGGTTTATTAGAGTTTGATTCATAAAATAGGTTGATCAAACAAGCCTTTGTAAAAGTGGTCTTGACTTGTTTCAGCAGACCGGGTCTAGGTCATGAGGGTAGATAGGTCGAGTAGACTAGTCAGGAACCTCTTTGGCAAGATCGAAGGTGAGGGTTCAAACACGATAAATGAAGGCTAAGGGATCAAACTTAGTAATTTAAGTCAAGGATATGGAATCGAATTTAGGCAAGTCTGTGATGACCTAAAGCGATTACATATACCTTAATGTAGAAGGTCTAAGTTCCATAAGTTGGATGATGTTTGGAACTTAGTTATAATTAAAATGATGTAATCTAACTACACAAATAAAAGTTAGATAAAAGTAATCATTTGCATTATATCTTATACTGAAATATGATGATCACAGATGATTAAACTTCAAAGCAGATCGATAAGCCTGTTGATATATATCTCGATTTATTCAAGATTATTTTGGAAGACTACATGGATAAGGATGACCAACTACCTCTGACTTATCAAGAAAATCAAAGGTTGAGATTAAAAAGGCGTTGGGATGATTCATATTTTTATCCATTGGATACAAGTCAAAGGGGTGGATGATTGCCTTTGTCAAAAAGGAATTTCGACAAATGTCGACCCTATGAATAGAGACGAATCGCGATCGGATGGGACAAAAACAAGGAACGGTTACATTTGAAATTAAAATACAAGTCACATGCATTCTTGCCTATAAATAGAAGACTTTCAACTCAAGAAAAGATGAATTTTTGGATAAACTTTAAGTGCTAATTCGAAATGAAAAACACCTGTGAACTTCTTTGAGCATAAAGCTGCTGATCTAGTGAATTTCTTCAAGTGTATTTTGTATTCAAGCTGCATCAAGACTACACACTTGAAGACTGCAAGCTGCTGATTACATCATCCTAATCAAGTTGCTGCAACTGAATCATTTACTTGATTCAATCTTTATTTCATAAAGAACCTCTGCCAAGACAAAGTGAATCATCCGTTGGGTGTGAAAGATCGTTGTTTGTGGTGGGAGTGGTGAAGAGGCAATCCTACCCTTCAAGGACCAGTGGAAGACTAAGGAGCGACAATCCTACCTGTTCCAGATGGCGATTTGTGAAGCCATAGTTATTGGTGAAGGACAAGCAATCTTAGGAATCTTTGTAAAAGCTACATCAAAGATCTCTAGTGAATTTCCTCCAACATCACAGGATACTGACAGGATTACATCACCTGGAACCACTATAAAAATCTGCCTACTTACTTTCAGCATTTACTTTCTGCACTTAGTTTATTTCACTCATCAACCAACTGAATCTAGCAACTAAAATCACACACTTGCACTACTGAGTATCTAATACTTAGTATCATATTTAACAACAAGTAATAAGGCTTAATTTTGATATAATTCCACGCATGTATTCAAAGAATCGAACTATCGATGAGACTCATGTTTTGCTTACAGCAAAGAGTTATGAAGTCTCGGCAGACATCAAGTATCAAGCAGATCTTGAAATTGCAGAATTTGTTAACTCCAAAAGATTTATGTGTTAAGTTTATTCACCCCCCCCCCTCTAAACTTAACCAAAGCCTTTTCAAGGACCAACACGGTGTAATATGAACTCCATGGATCGATCGGTTTCTAGGATTAACAAACAAGGGGCGTCTATCTACTTCCATAAATGGAAGGAATGGATTCCGTATCTCGTGATAACACGGACTACTCACTCAATCCAAAGACAATGCCAAGATGGGGTAATTCGGACCACGGACTCAGTGTAATCCTTAACCGTCAAGTCAAACTTCATATGCGATTCAAGCGAGTTCTTTGTGATCACCTCAGATTAAGATATATCCATAAATATGATCATCCATTGATTCGATAAGAATTCTCGATTACGGAATTATATCGTGAACTCTAATCAAATCGGTCCAAATTTCTATATGATATATCTATCATATATAAATGCCCCATTAGGTTCTCTTAACCGAAAGTCCGGATAGGACTATCACACCTATTGTGTTCTCGTGGCGCATTAATAGCACGTTAAAGGAGAGACCCGATACTCGATTAACTTCACTATGGGCTAATTGTATTTTAAGTACATCTTCACTAACTCAATCCTCCCGTGTATATACCATACACTAAGTTAAGTGATTACATAAACGATATACTTTAGGGTTTTCTGTAGTGTAAATACTATTGCCACATCGGTGATTATGAGAATAATAAATATGAATAATAATGTCAATTCATTTATTAAATAAAACAATTACAAAATTGTCTTCCGGGCATCACACCTAACAATCTCCCACTTGCACGAAAGCATGTGATTAATTGTTTTAGAGCACACCCTATTATTTAAACTACAACAAACCACATCTCCCACTTGCTCTAAAGCAATGGAGACCCATCCCGTATTCTAGTACCCATGAAGCATATCATAACCATTTTGATTCCAAAGTACACTCTGAGTATGCCGTCGTAGGATAGGTCGGTGACTCAGGGGAGCACCTACATCTAAATGTCATGGGTCTTAATGATTAGTCGGGTTGTCGGCTTGAGACGATCCGTAGAATCAAACGTTACCGGTCCATCTAATCATGTGGTACTCGAGTAAACATCGAGCCGAGATCGAATTAACGATCATCCTTAATCGACTTAAAGTCAAAATCGGTGTATCACACATATCCAAGTTCACACAGGAATATGTCCGCATATTGTTCCTCGTTCTCTTCAAGATACTAAAGGACATACTAAACTTGCTTTGTTAACCGCCGAATCTAAGATTTGATCATAGTTGACGTTCAATAAACTGACCATCTCTTACTAGAAAGAGAATCTATCCTATTTCTCTTGATCTGAAGATTTAGAGAGTCATTCCTGAGGCATAGGGTAGAACTTCCTCGTTGAATGTTGCATACACAGATGCATCATCTTAACCAATAAGATGGATGGGAAACCAGTGACTGATTCTAATGAATTTGACCGAGTCAAACTCTTAAGAATGTTGTCCAAATCTCTGTTGCAGAGAATTGTGGCATTGTCAGATTCTGACTTCAGATAACACAACCATGTTGATTCCAACTGGTACAATGTTATCCTTCACAAACACTAATATATGTATATATTCACTACAGTACTAAAATTGATATCCAGTCTACAAAAGACTTATCAATATTCTTGTCAAATCCACATATTGTAGAAATATATGACTTCCAGTGACTGAGAGGTTTGCTTTTTATCCACAAAGGACATAAGCCTTGACAGTTATTCTGTCATTAGTTCATAAGGCAATACCCTTTTGTTCCGAATGAATCCAGACTCCGTGTGTTTGGCAAGAAAATCTCAGGGAATCACCCCTATTTTCTGCTTATGAACGAAATCATGCAATACTAAGTGATAAGAGAGTTCAAGGTCTGATTAACACTCTAGACCACTCAAGTTTTGCTCTGAAAGATAAACTTTCCTATGCGTTCTACTCTTTTCCGGGTAGATCCAATTACTCCCACTGGGCCTGAGACGCTCAGGTGGTTCCACATGAGCATGAACAGAGTTGGAGTTCCGAACTCCATTCACAGGGTTATGGCTATTAAACCAACCTCTATTATCAGAATCCTATACTGCTCACAAAAGAGCCATAGGTCATCAATCGATCCTCAGACTATAAAGTCCGCAGAACGCGTAACGGGTAATGGATAAACCATACTCCCATTATATTCTGGGTGGATCGAAATTCTGATCTAGTTTAGTAGTATTTAGTGTTATCACCAAAAACCGATGTTGGATGTGGTCTGATTTTAATCAGTTAGTAACTACCTTGAGTAAACGTACTTCAAGGTTTAAGGTTTTCTGTTCATAGACTCTATCGGAAAGGGACGAACTTGATATAATCGTCCCTTCCCGATTTCAAGAATCTTATAACAAACCTTTTTCTCAATGCTACAAGATATATAACGATTGGTCACTGACCGAACGTGTTCGCGAAATTTCCAGACCTACCTTCAAGCACCGTGTGCTAAATGATTATATTTATGGAAGTGGGGTGAACCGAATCCACACCTTAACCGTAAATTCCAAAGCATATTCTAGGTAGACTTCTCGGTCTTACATTTCAATGTAATCCGTTATTTCGCTTCCAATATCTTTATTGAGTTAAGCAGTGTATTGTACCACGTCTAAAACTATGTAAGGCAATTTAATGGCTTCACACTTAGTGAGAACATGTCACAATGAGGCAGGCTGAGCATCAATCTCGAGGAGTATGAATGGCCTATTCTGAGTATAGAATACTCTATCTCTGTTGAAAACAGAGAAACCTCAAAATATTTTGGATAAACTTTCCAGAGTGTTTGAATAGTTATCTGACAAGAAGTCACTACTCGGAAGCTCCTACTAGCTTGTATATTTCATCAGACCCCGAAGGTCGTCATGAACAAGCTATGTTACTTCTTCATAACCATTATCCTTTCCCTATTGAAAGGAAACTTAGTCATTGAACCTTTGAGACAATTGATTGAGCGTTTTTTTTTCACCAAACAAATTTATAATACTCAAGACAACAGTGACTAAACAAGCTCTCTAACCGGCAGTGTACCGGGTCGATTGCTAGAATTGCTACAGGAGTCCGAGGTCGAACCCAAAGGAATTGTGCTTGCAAGTACCAAAGTAAACGTAATGCTTAGTCTAGGTGATCAATCTTTTTATAGTGTTTGTTTACTACAACGACACTAAGTGATTCCCCTAACGAGTCTAAAGACAAAAAGAAAGAAAGGAGATTAAACTACTGAGTTTAATAGATAGTTAAAGAGACATAGCCGAACCATGATCAAAATGACTAATTTCAACCCCGAGGATAGACTAAACCGGGAGTGTGCAATATAACAAACGAGCTCTTGCATTCAATTTCACGGGTGCGAACTCCTAAACCCAGTGCTAGCGTCTGAACAACTCTCTTCTATCACCTTATGCCATGTTAAGGTCTGAACAACTCTCTCCTAACAAGTCATGTTTTGCACTCGAGCCGCTTAAACGTATAAACGAGTAACCTCACGATGTGCTCGGTTTAACAACTAAACCGAGACTACACCACAATCCTAGAACCCTTTCCCACACCCCTCTCTCTGAACAACTCTCAAGAGTGGTGTGTGTGATGTTTGACCTAGGTGATCAATCTAGCCCAAATCCATTATAACAAGTTCTAAGACGTTAAACGAGCAAGATACAACAATAAAAAGCACTACCCACTCCCAAATTCATCACCCAAAGGGTGATTTCACCAAATTTCACATGATTCGGCTATGAAGATGTTTAGCTACACATTATACTAATCAAAACATGCATAAAACAGTAAATAAGAGCCATAACAAGTAAAAGAGAAGAGAGATATACCATAAAATTGCAGTAAATTGAGTTGAGATCCCAAAAGTACAAAATATGAAGTAATTAAGGTGTGGTCTCTTAGTGTTTGAAATGAAAATCTAAGCTAAGAAATGGAAAGATTAAGCTAAGATGTTGTTGATTTACACTAAGAGAGAGTATTCTAAGCTATTACAAAATTCGAGCTATGAAAGGGGTAAAGTTTGGCTAAGAAGATGAATAATAATCCCAAAATGGACTAAGGGGGTATTTATAGGTGGAGGAAAATCCTGCAGATTTTGGTTCGAACGCTGTTTCGAGATGAGTGGAACGTATCGCTCGCTTGAAATTCTGGGCGCTTAGGGCTTTTGTCTTGCTAAACGCTGGTTTACTGTGTATGGAACGCGGCGTTTAAGAGGCCTGGAACGCACGTTTGAAGGTAGGGAACGCGGCGTTTGAATGGCCTGGAACGACGCGGGGTAGTTGCTAAACCGGCGTTTGAAGGAGCCGAACTCAGATGACTCGGCAACTCGAACGCTGGTTTGAGGGTTGGAACGCCATTTGGAGACTGAACGCTGGTTTGAGGGTTCCAAACGTGCGCTTGGACCCTGTGCCACCAATTCTTCACTTTTTCTCCCTTTTCCACCTATTTTTCGCCTCGGTCATGTTTCTCATTGTAAACCATTGCCTTCGGTTCCTCGAGACACCAATACCCTACATCATCACAATGACCAAAAACAACCAAAACATTCCAAAGGGTAAACGTGCTCGGGAATGGGGTCGATTATCAAAAAAGGGGTGGTAAACTATCAAAATGACGGAATTACCCCCATGCGAGGAAATCACAATATTACCCGAAAGTGGTCTAAATTATCCAAAAATGTGCTGAAAAAATGTGGTAAACGGAGGCCAAACAATGTAGCGGAGTCACGTAAAGTTGACTCCTATCAACCACCCCACACTTAGCCTTTGCTCGCCCTCGAGTAAAATAGGCGTTTTAAAACAAACCAAGTGGATTCAACTTTATGATGTAGGTGCTACTACTCACACTCTCAAGGTAACCACAAAGTAAGAAACACGAACATATACACATTGGTGCAACATTATCAAGAAAATGGAGTGTGTGTGGCGCCAAGCTAAAACCAAGTGCTCAAAATGATTGTCGGGGCTTGAATCCCAACCAAAAGTCTACCAACCGTCTCATGGTCACTAGCCTCTCCACTAATCAAGGTCACTAAGTTTGGACACGATCGGGTAGGACTTGAAGGGTTATAACGTTAGGCTAGGGTAAAATTGGTTAATCGAAAAGGGTATTTTGGGAACTGGAGAAAAAGAAGTACGAGTGAACCTAATCAACTCAAGTACCAACTCATTTCTATCATACAAACCACCAAAATCCTTTTTGATCATTTTAACACTTTGGGAACCATAGGATACTAACGCACCCGAACTCATTGCCAAACTCGACTATGTTCCAAGCGTCATGAGGTGAGATCGAATACGTTAGCACCTATCTCACTATCCCAACTCTAACATCATAAAAGTAACTTTTGAGCTCAACACTTTTGACTCCAACCCTTTATTTCTATAAACATCAACTTTTATTCAATGAGAGCTAATGTATTTTGAACTTTGTTTGATTGATTTTTTTTTTTTTTTTTTTTTTTTACAAAGAAGAGATAGAAGAAGGTTCTTTTCCTTGGCCCAAAAGCCGAACACCAAGCCCAAACGAGCTCCTCAACACCTTATAGCTCAAAACAAGAAACAACAACCCAATCAAAACATCATATTTCCCACCCCACACTTGTTTTAGCAAGTGTGCTCCAATTAAGGACCAGTCCACTCGTAGGGTTAAAATGAAGGGAAAGTGACCATAATTACGGTTCAAGGGTAGGTTTCTGACTAAGTAACAAAACGGCTATAAGTGAATGGTGGTCGACCATTCTATCAAGGCTAAGAGGGCTACGAAGGGTAAATGTTCGGGTTAAGGCTTATTTGGCTATGGTAGGTCAAAAGAACGCCAAAACCGTCATCCCATGTCCTACTTAGGTAAACCTATGACATTTCATCTCGAGACTCATGATATGAAGGGTGGTAGTAATCAAATTGTGCACAAAGTGTAGCTTTCGTGAGATTATTTAACTCCATTCTCAAGATAAAATCGAACCATAATGCACATGTTCGGGATCCCGACTAAGGTGATCACCACTCAAATGTGAAAATAACACACACAACATGGTGCTAAAAACCTTGAAAAAATTTTAAAAATTACCCAAAAATCAACTCGAGCCCGGTCATAGGCCAAGTATACCACATTTAGAGCGCATTTAACAACAAAAACAAGAAAACGGCTAAGTCTCCCACCCCACACTTAAACGAAACACTGTCCTCAGTGTGTGAGAGATAAAAAGAAAGGAGGACTTAGCTGTTTAATCGAAACCCGGCAGAAAGGCGCAACCGATACTCGAAACTCGTGACACCCTCGTATAAGTCCATCCCGAAACCTAAAGCGAGAACAAAAGAAACAAAGAAAGCGCATGCACGGGAAAAGTCCACGTGCTAAAGATCAAGCAATAGGCAAACGGGTGCGTAAGAAAACGAGTCCATGCCACGAAACGATATCAAAGCATGCCGAGGGGGAATGGGATATGCAATGGACGGATACAATATAACAATAAAACTCGTAACATCCACGCATGCTAAAATAGCGCATAAATATCCCAATAAAATGTCAATCACAAAGGAGAAAAACATGCACGGTCAAACAGGCCTCAGGGGCTGAACAATGATTACAAATGCGTATCAAAAGTGAAGGATATAAAAACAGCCAAAAGTCAGAAATCAAAAGTCAACCTGCCTCAAAGTGAATCAGTCAAAAGTACCCACAAATAGATGAAAAACAGACTAGCTAAAAGAAGCTGCAACTCTCAAAAGAAATGCAGAAATAATGAAAAACAAGCTAGCCGCTCGCCTCAGACATCAAACTGGAGGATCTGTGTCTTTGGAAGATGGTGCGATCCACAAGAATCGCACTCTCAGCTGTAGTCTCAAGAAGACACCGCCCCCACTGCCTCTCGACCAGATCGCGCCGCCTCAGCCCCCGTCTCTGTCTCAACATCCAACGAATCATCTCGCCTCGCCTCCATCTCGAATCTCTCGACCCTCATCGGACTCATCCTCTAGCAGCTCTCGGTAATCCGCCGCAGATCGCCTCTATCTCACGTGTGTCTTTGGAAGGATGTAGTATCCAAGTCTCTCAGGCGGAAGATGGACTGCTGAGCTCGAGCTATCGCCTTCGGTTCTTCAAAGAACCCATTCATCATGATCCGCAGATCGCCCATCCAATCTCGTTGCTTGTGGGCTATCAACACCCCCGCCTCTCGCTCACCACGGCCCTCCGTGTGAAAGGTATGGTAGGTGTAGGTGGAGGTAGAGTGGTGGAGGGGTGGAGGTCCAGAATCGGGAGGTGGTGGAATGGTGGTGGTGGTGATAGTGGTGTGGAGGAGGTGGTGGTACAGGCAAGGTGGTGGAAGTAGAGGTGGAAGAAGTGGAGGTAGGGGTGAAAGGCCGGAGGACCGTGTGGATGAGCCGTCTGGAAGGCCGAGAAGCAGTACGAGCATTGAACGACTTAGGCATGATAGGCAAAACTTTGCTCCTCCTAATCTGATCATCTGCATACTCACCAACTCGTGCATCTCGACACAACCCGTGAATCAAGTAGGGGCACATAATCACCGACGCTTGTTTTTTCTGGTTCTCCCGAAACTCCGTAAAAATCGCCCTCCCCACGCCTACTTTCAACTTATAATGTAGGCGTACAACAACTGTGAGATCCTTAATGTGAAAATGTGTGATGTTGTCCTTAGGTAGTAGACGATTCTCGGGAGAACTTAGCCTTGACTTTCCAATCGCCGGGCCAAGTCGCCGCCAACAATCGACGCGCGTGTTACCCCCTTTGACATCCATTGCAACTCAGGGTTGATTTCTACCTCATCTGCTCCAAAGGGTCCTCAAGATTACCCCAACTATTCTTGCCCTCAAACCACTCCTCATAATGATCGCCCACGATAGCCGGTGTCCTATAAAAACTATTAATCGCTTCGACCGACCATGGGACATTCACTCCACGCACCCAAACAGTCCCTCTCTCTAAGTCACCACACAGAAAGTTGGCATACCATTCCCGGACTATCGACAAGTTCAAAGTTGCCCTCGGGTTCCAAGATAAGGTTATTCCAACCCCTACTCCTCAAATTATCCACAAACGGCTTCGGTACCACCTTCAAATCTAGCCTCTTTCAAAGCACATCTTCTTATCGACTACGAACTCCTCGTAATTGCTCAAGGCTTAGGCGTGGAGAAACGCATGTCGTAGGGAAGAGGGTCGATTTGGCGCGAAGGTTACTTGGGGTTGCGGCTCGGTGGAAGTCCGAGGAATAGGTTGAGTAGGTGGAAGGTGTGGTGGTTGAGAAACCGGGGACGAGCGACCGGTGGGTGTGACACGGGGACAGGGTGCCTCATCACAAACTCCGCGATCTCCTCACCGCTATCATCATCCTGCCATCGCTAGAATTTCGACCTTGAAGATCGGGCTCAAATCATCATCCGATGTCTCATCTCTAAGTTGTCCACCCTAAGAGCTCTAGGGTTTGCGCCAAACCTCTCCCTGGCTCATCGATCCTAATACCACCGCCTAGTACGAACCGCTGTTTTTTTTTCTTGGGCTGATTCCTACCAACAACAGCATTTTACCCTTTCCTTTATCTCCTATCTCTTTCGCTTACCTCCCGCCATCTTCCTATATCAAGAGCAACCACACCACAACCAACACAAGGCAAACCGACCCGATTATCATCCAATACGGGATTTCAAAACAAACAACCCACAACAACCACAACGTCAACCACCACACACCACAAGGCCAAGAACAAAACAGACAAACAAGAAACAAGGTACATAATCAATGCCAATTCACAAACGGGTAGGGAAAATTTGAGAAAAATTCAAAAATTAACCCTACTCAAAAAGGAAATGAAAACCAAAAGTACTGCCTTATGCTTAGATTAGCCTACGTGAGCGTTGTGGAGTGACTAACGAGCCCCAAACAAACGAGAAGGTGAAAACGCTAATGGCGAAAAACCACCCAAGCAAAGATCGACGGGATTTGGTGGATTGTCGTCGGATTTGAGTGTAGAAAGCAAAAGAGAGGGGGTTGTGAGGTGTTGATTGCAACAAATTTTACTCAAAACGGATTAGAAACGAAGATTTCAAACAAAAGGGGTGGAAGGGGCGAAACGGCGTTAGGTCTGGAAGAATTTGAAAGTGGAAAGCCGGTTTGGGAAGTTCAAAGGGGTATATATAGACAAAGGGTCAAGCTCAAACGTTTAAAAGTGGAACGAACGTCGTTTCGCCAGATAGCTCAAACGCAAACGCGTTTGAGTAGTGGGAATGTGCGTTTGGAAGAGAGGACGCTGGCGTTTGAAAGGATAAGCGCGGCGCTTGAACCGAGGGAGTTGATATTTGGGGTATAGAGGCTCAAACGCTGATCTGGAAAAGGAACGCACGTTTGAAGAGCTTGGAACGCACGCTTGAACAATGGGAACGCGCGTTTGAGAGCAAAACAGGGAAAAACAGAAAACAGGGAAATCACTCCACACTCACATCTAACCACCCCTAGACCAATCTAGACTCTTACTCAACCATCTTAAACCACAAAAAGGTGGGTTGCCTCCCACTAAGCGCCTTTGTTTTACGTCGTTGGCTCGACAAGATGGATTATACGGTGCCAACTTTTTCAAAGTTATACCGTTGGCACAAGGTGAGAATGGGTAGAAAGATGGAAGGATGGATCAAAGATTATACGAGTCAAGGTTTATAGTCCATGACAAGACTTGCACGATTCATCACATGGCACGGGGTCTTCAAGGGTCACTATCTCCAAGGCTTCATCAAAGGGTAGTCTCTCATACTTTTTCAATCTCAAGCCGTTTGTGGTCAAAGTACCAAACTTGGGGTGAGTGATTTCGATAGCTCCGGACGGATAAACTTTAGACACTATGTAAGGACCGGACCACCTAGACTTCAACTTCCCTTGGAATAAATGGAGACGGGTATTATAGAACAAGACCTCATCGCCCTTATTAAAAATACGAGGTTTGATCAACCTATCATGAAGCAATTTGGTCTTCTCCTTATACTTCATCGAAAGATCATAAGCTCGAAGGCGAAATTCATCCAACTCATTCAATTGAGCCATTCTTCTCTCACCAACTAAGGTGTCATCGAGATTTAGCATTTGGATGGCCCAATACGCCTTATGTTCTACTTCCACGGGGAGGTGACATGATTTTCCATAGACTATCATGTAGGGAGACATGCCTAAAGGTGTCTTAAACGCGGTCCTATGGGCCCAAAGTGCGTCGTCTAGTTTCAACGACCAACTCTTAACATTCACATCCACCGCCCTTTCCAAGATACGCTAATACCTCTATTGGTGACCTCAACTTGGCCACTGCTTGAGGATGGTAAGAGGTGCCTAACTTATGCTTCACCCCATACTTTTCCAAAAGTTTATCGAACGCCTTGTTCGCAAAATGACTCCCATTATCACTTATGATTGCCCTAGGGACTCCAAACCTACAAAAGATATTTTTCTTTAGAAACCGGATAACAATCTTCCTATCATTAGTAGGTGAGGCCAAAGCCTCAACCCATTTCGACACATAATCGCAGTTTACTAGGATGTACTTGTTACCGCACGAGGAAGGATAGGGTCCCATGAAATCAATGCCCCAAACATCAAAAACTTCGCAAACAATGATTGGTTTTGAGGCATCTCATTCCGCCTAGAAACACGACCGACCGCTGACAAGCATCGCAAGACTTCACATATGAATGAGCATCTCGGAATAGAGTGGGCCAATATAGCCCACTTTGCAACACTTTCAAAGCGGTCCTCTCCCGAAAAATGGCCCCGGCCTCTTTATCATGACAGAACGAAAGAGCGCTCAAAATTTCACTTTCTGGGATGCACCTCCTCAAAATGCCATCCGAACACAACCTATATAAGCAAGGATCTTCCCACACATACTTACCAACTTCACTAAGGAATTTGCGCCTTTGGATCGAGTCAAGGTCGGGATCTACAAAACCGCACTCGTGGTAGTTGACAAAAGGAGCGAACCAAGGACTACCTTCCTTACCGACTTTTAGAAAGTTTCCTTTTTTAGCCGGAAAAAGGGTGTCAAGCGCATAAAGTTGCTCGTGAGGAAAAGAATCATTTATCTCCCTTTGTGCCTTAATCAACTCCTCACTAAGCTCCATACGACTTAGGTGGTCGGCTACGACATTCTCACAACCCTTCCTATCACGGATCTCTAGATCAAACTCTTGCAAGAGCAAGATCCACCTCAAGAGGCGGGGCTTGGCATCTTGCTTGGCAAAGAGATAACGCAAAGCGGCATGATCCGTGTGGACAACTACCCGAGAACCTACGAGATGAGACCGAAACTTATCGAACACAAAGACGACTGCTAGAAGCTCTTTTTCAGTGGTGGTGTAGTTCTGTTGGGCTGGATTCAAGGTGTGACTAGCATAAGCAATGGGCTTGAAGATTTTATCGATCTTTTGACCGAGGACCGCACCAACCGCGGTGTCACTCGCATCACACATGAGCTCAAATTCTTGATCCCATTTCGGAGCAACTAAGATGGGAGCGGAAACAAGCAATTGCTTGAGCATCAAAAATGCTTCAACACAAGCTTTGTCAAAATCAAACGGACGCTCTTTCCAAGAAGAAGAGTAAGAGGACGGGCTATTTTCGAAAAATCCTTAATGAACCTACGATAGAACCCCACATGGCCTAGAAAACCCCTAAGGGTCTTTAGGTTGGTGGGCATAGGAAGCTTAGCTATCGCTTCTACCTTAGCCTTGTCCACCTCTATACCCTTGCAAGATATCCTATGCCCTAAGACTATCCCTTCCCAGAACCATCAAATGACACTTCTCCCAATTAAGCACCAAGTTTGTCTCCTCACATCTACCCAACACCTTTTCAAGATTATCTAGACATTGTTCAAAGGAATCACCAAACACGCTAAAATCATCCATAAAGACTTCTAAAAACTTTTCTATCATATCCGCAAATATGGCCACCATGCACCGTTGGAATGTCGCGGGTGCATTACACAACCCAAAAGGCATCCTACGGAAGGCAAAGGTACCATAGGGACAAGTGTAGGTAATCTTTTCTTGGTCCTCTAAAGCCACATGTATTTGGTAATACCCACTGAACCCATCAAGAAAACAATAAAAGGCATGGCCACTCAATCTTTCCAACATTCGATCAATAAAGGGGAGGGGGAAGTGATCTTTACGGGTTTGGTCATTTAGCTTACGATAATCAATGCAAATTCTATGACCACTTACCAAACGCTTAGGTACCTCCTCACCTTTGTCATTGATCTCCACGGTCATACCTCCCTTCTTCGGCACCACTTGGGTGGGACTCACCCACTTGCTATCCGAGATGGCATAGATAATCCCTAGCTTCAACATTGTGACCACATCCTTCGTCACAACCTCTTGGAGGTGGGGATTGAGTCTTCTTTGGGGTTGCCTAACCGGCTTTGCTCCATCTTCCAGAATAATCTTGTGTTGGCAAATGGTGGGACTAATACCCTTAAGGTCGTCGCACATCTTCCACCCAAAAGCACGCTTTGTGCTTTTAAGCATATTCACTAACTCATCTTCCCGCAGCCGTTAGTGTGGAAGAAATAATCAAAGGAAGTAAATCATTATTTTCAAGAAAAACATACTTCAAATGAGGTGGAAGCGGCTTCATTTTCAAATCTTTCGTGGATCCTCAATTGATGGCTTTTCTAGCTCTCCTTCAAGCCCAAGATCAATCTTCTCGGTCCACCTTTCACCCACGAAAGCCATCTCTTCTGGCTCTTTTGCTTCCTCTTTCAATTCCTCTTCTTCGTCATGTTCCGTACTCACTCTTTCCATGCCTTCATCGGATTTATCTTTATATTCATGCATGTCAACATGTTCCGAAACGCAAGGATATATAGCATCAATAGAAAAACAGTCCTCGGTGCTCTCCTTAGGATGTTTCATGGCTTTATAGACATTGACCGCGACTTTTTCATCTCCAACTCTCAATATTATCTCACCGCTTGCAACATCTATCAAAGTCCTCCCGGTATTTAAAAAGGGACGTCCTAACAACAAAGGTGTTTTGGAGTCCATCTCCATGTCTAGCACCACAAATTCTACCGGGAAGGCAAACTTATCCACTTTCACTATGACATCCTCTATCACTCCCATAGGCTCCCTTATAGACCTATCCGCCATTTGAAGGGTCATCCCGCTGGCTCCAACTCTCCTAGGTTAAGACTCTCATATATAGCACGGGGCATTAGGCTTACACTAGCCCCCAAATCACATAAGACACTAGGAAAATGAGTCGTATCAATAGTAACCGGATAGTAAAACTACCCTTGTCCCTAACTTTGGGAATCTTAGACTTTCCATTAAAAATAGCGGAACACTCTTCATTTAAACACACAACTTCTTGCATCTTACCCTTTTAGTTAGTAACTCTTTCAAAACTTACAATACGAGGGCATGTTTGCAAGTGCTTCAAGGAAAGGAATGTTCAAATCAATTTTTCAGAAAAATCTCAATGAATCGAGTTTGTGCCTTATTCAAGCAACTTTGTCTATGATTCTTAGGGGGATATGGGAAGGAACTCAATCAAAATCTTTAGAAGGAGGGAGAGATCATACCTTTCTTACCTTTGGAGCGTGGGGAAGACGGCTCTTTCATTGGCTCTTTCCCTTCTCTTCTAGTTGACTCCTCCTCTTTCACATCGATAACCATATAATCTCCCTGAGCTTGAGCTTCTTTCCTTTCAACTTCTTTCCTCTTGACATATTCCTCATGATCCTCATCATCTTCAATCCCATCTATATCACCATCCATAGCTCCCGCTTCGGTCTCAATGGAAGTTTTTCTAGCCTTGTCCTCCCACAAGACTTTCTTCTCTCCATTAGTTCTCAACACCTTACCACTTCGAGTTAAGATGGCGTTCACACTTCTTGGGTTCTTTTCGGTGTTACTCGGTAAACCGCCCTTCAACTGCACATGTTCCACCACTTGACCAAATTGTGTCTCAAGATTTTTGATGGCGGACCCATGTTTGTAGTTCATCTCAACCATGTCTTTCTTGATCTCCACAAAGCTTTTGTTCATTTGTTCCAAGATGACATCGGTTGAACTCTTTTGAGGTATAGGAGCCAAAGGAGGAGGGTTTTGATGATTGTTAGTACCCTGTTAATTATACCCTCCTTGTTGCCTTTGGTGTGGAGGTTGATAAACATGCCCTTGTGAAGATTGGCCTTGATTTTGGCCTTGTCTATAACCTTGGTGTTGGCCTTGGTTTTGATTACGGTTCCAACCTTGATTGTTGTTATTCCTCCAAGAACCATCACCTTGATTTCCATAGTTCCCTCCTTGACCTTGTCCCACATAGTTCACATCTTGGGATTCTTCATACGGTTGCCCACCTTGTTGCTCACCCATATATTGGCCTTGATAGGGGCTTTGAGATTGATTTTGATATTAAGGTCCCGTATTCCATTGCTCCATCGAGCAAATACTCATCATCCGCTTAGCCAACTCATTCATGTTATCTTGAGATAGAGTACTAGGTTGCCCATGAGTTGAGGATTGAGGATAAGCCATATTTTGAGCTTTGGTCGTCATCCTACAATCCTTTGCCGAATGTGATCCGCTACAAATTTGGCACAGCTTAGCGCTCTCATTCTCCTTTTTCAATCTCCCTAACTGTTGTTCCATCGCTTGTACTTGAGCATGATATTGATCATTTGCTTCAACTTCTTTCACTTCAACCAAACCGGGCTTCTTGCTTCTTGTCCCCTTTCTACTTGACGATATATATTGCCTCGAGGTCTCGGAAATCTTCTCAATTTGGTTCATGGCTACTTCGGGTACCATACTCATAATATCTCCATTGCATGAAGCATGCAACGTACTTTGATGAACTTGAACCAAACCCCGGAAGAAAGCATGAACTACCTCATATGATCTCAACCCGTGCCCCGGGCACTCTCTCAATAAAGCCTTAAACCGATCCCATGACTCATGAAGCTCTTCTCCTTCATATGCATTGAACGACATTATAGCTTCTTTCATATCCATGGTCTTCGACGGGGGGTAATATTTGAGCAGAAAAGTCTTTACCACTTCCTCCCATGTGTGTAAAGAATCATTAGGCAACGAATAGCTTGCTCTTTCAAGGCGAACGGGAAAAGCATAAGTTTGAGTGCCTCATCACTCACTCCATTGATTTTTGTCGAGTTCACTATTTGGAGAAAGTGATCAATGAATAAGTGAGGATTTTCTAAAGCGGTTCCCTTGAATATAGCGTTGTCTCCCAACAAATGTATGATGTTTCTATTCAATTCCAAGTTGTTGGCGGCTACCGGTGGCATTCGGATTGGACTATGCCCCATGTTTGCCGTAGGAGCTAGCACAAAATCTCTACAAGTCAAACCACCTTGGTTTTGCTCTTGTTGACCGTTAAACCAATTTGGCATCGCGTTTGCACCTTGATTGTGAGCTTGGTTTTGGTTTTGTTGAAACTGGTTCAACATCCATGCATTGAATTGTTGCATAAGAGCGGGATCCATTTGATTCCCTAGGGCCTCGTGTTGAACATTCTCCGAGGTATCGCCCATTTGCATTCACAACATTGTTTCCTTGTCCATTCCCACCTCCTTGTGCATTGTTGTTGATTTAGAGGCGGGTTTTGAATTGGGACTCCATTATCATTTCCCAAATTTCCTTCCAAACCTTGTCCACCTTGTTGTGCCATGTCGGATCCTTCTCCCAACTCACCCAAGTTGTTCTCTTCAAAAACCGGAATCGATTCTTCTACTTGACGACCTCTTCTTCGTTGACTATTTCTACGCCTTGCGTAAGCTTCAATCCCGTCTATGTATGGCTCGAGTGGTGTTTGAGATCTCCGGGTCATGCACTACAACAAGCAAAAAAACAAGAAAACAGTAAAATAAAACCTAGGCCCAAGCCTTCGGTTCACTTACAAGATATCACAAATAGCACACAATTCCCCGGCAACGGCGCCATTTTGATTGAGCGTTTTTTTTTCACCAAACAAATTTATAATACTCAAGACAACAGTGACTAAACAAGCTCTCTAACCGGCAGTGTACCGGGTCGATTGCTAGAATAGCTACAGGAGTCCGAGGTCGAACCCAAAGGAATTGTGCTTGCAAGTACCAAAGTAAACGTAATGCTTAGTCTAGGTGATCAATCTTTTTATAGTGTTTGTTTACTACAACGACACTAAGTGATTCCCCTAACGAGTCTAAAGACAAAAAGAAAGAAAGGAGATTAAACTACTGAGTTTAATAGATAGTTAAAGAGACATAGCCGAACCATGATCAAAATGACTAATTTCAACCCCGAGGATAGACTAAACCGGGAGTGTGCAATATAACAAACGAGCTCTTGCATTCAATTTCACGGGTGCGAACTCCTAAACCCGGTGCTAGCGTCTGAACAACTCTCTTCTAACACCTTATGCCATGTTAAGGTCTGAACAACTCTCTCCTAACAAGTCATGTTTTGCACTCGAGGCGCTTAAACGATAAACGAGTAACTCACGATGTGCTCGGTTTAACAACTAAACCGAGACTACACCACGATCCTAGAACCCTTTTCCCACACCCTCTCTCTCGAACAACTCTCAAGAGTGGTGTGTGTGATGTTTGACCTAGGTGATCAATCTAGCCCAAACTGTTATAACAAGTTCTAAGACGTGAAACGAGCAAGATACAACAATAAAAAGCACTACCCACTCCCAATTTCATCACCCAAAGGGTGATTTCACCAAATTTCACATGATTCGGCTATAAAGATGTTTAGCTACACATTATACTAATCAAAACATGCATAAAATAGTAAATAAGAGCCATAACAAGTAAAAGAGAAGAGAGATATACCATAAAATTGCAGTAAATTGAGTTGAGATCCCAAAAGTACAAAATATGAAGTAATTAAAAGGTGGTCTCTTAGTGTTTGAAATGAAAATCTAAGCTAAGAAATGGAAAGATTAAGCTAAGATGTTGTTGATTTACACCAAGAGAGAGTATTCTAAGCTATTACAAAATTCGAGCTATGAAAGGGTAAAGTTTGGCTAAGAAGATGAATAATAATCCCAAAATGGACTAAGGGGATATTTATAGGTGGAGGGAAAATCCTCGCAGATTTTGGTTCAAACGCTGGTTTCGAGATGAGTGGAACGCGCTCGCTTGAAATTTCGGGCGCTTAGGGCTTTTGTCTTGCGTAAACGCTGGGTTTTAGGGGTATGGAACGTGCGTTTAAGAGGCCTCGAACGCACGTTTGAAGGTAGGGAACGGCGCTTGAATGGCCTCGAACGCACGCTCAGAGTAGTTGCTAAACCCGGCGTTTGAAGGAGTCGAACTCGTATGACTCGCAACTCGAACGCTGGTTTGAGGGTTGGAACGCCCGCTTGGAGACTCGAACGCTGGTTTGAGGGTTCCAAGCGTGCGCTTGGACCTGTGCCACCAATTCTTCACTTTTTCTCCTTTTCCACCTCTTTTCTCACCTCGGTCATGTTTCTCATTGTAAACCATTGCCTTCGGGTCCTCGAGACACCAATACCCTACATCATCACAATGACCAAAACAACCAAAACATTCCAAAGGGTAAACGTGCTCGGAATGGGGTCGAGATCATCAAAAAGTGGTGGTAAACTATCAAAATGACGGAATTACCCCCATGCGAGGAACTCACAATATTACCCCGAAAGTGGTCTAAATTATCCAAAATGTGCTGAAAATGTGGTAAACGGAGGCCAAACAATGTAGCGGAGTCACGTAAAGTTGACTCCTATCAACAATCTAACCAGACTGGGAGAAAAGGAATCACCCTGAGCCAGTCTTTAGGTCTTGTCTTTTAGGGACTATGCACTAACTATGGAATATAAAGAAGCGTTTATCTAAATATAGAAACCAATCGCTTTTAATAGTTCTGAAGATGTGTTTTATATACATATTTCAGTAGTTCTAAGTGGTTTTGACTTTATCAAAAAAAATTCGAGTCTTGGATTCGTACTACAAATGGTATATTCACTTTCTATACGACAAACAAATTATCGAATAGAAGGTAAATCCATTCGTTCCAACGAATCTTAAACCAAAAATAAATTTTCCGCGATATCCAAGGATTGAATCCAAGATTCATTTCCTTATATCACTCCCACTATTGTAGCTAAAATTAACTGCCCGTTGTTTACTCCTTTAATCGTTAAATGCACCGCTACCTTGTTCTTCCAAAGAACTTAGCTCGAGAAAATCGCCAAGGATTCATAGGTTGGTGATCCAAAATCACTGTCCTTATCCTATGATTTTCTGTTAATTAATTTTCGTTCAGCCTTAAAGTTTTCTCAGTTTAGATGACTAACACTTTTAGACATATTCTCCCATTCTTGACTTTCCGTGAATGGAAACAGTCTTGAAACAGCGGTTCGTTTGAGTAGACACTACTCTTGAACCGTGGGATGTCTATTTCGAGTGTTACTCGTCGGGACTTCTCGGATTTTCTAATATACCAGAAAAAACAACAAATCATATTAAAGCTCCCACTTAGTTTATCGGTTCCAAATACCGTCTAACGAGCAATGCTTTATTTATGATTTTCCGATTTTTTTCGATTTAGAAAAATCTCATAGTTCCAATATTTCCAAAAAAAACAACAAATCATATAACTCCCATTAGTTCATCGATTCCAAATATCGTCCAACTAGCGACATTTCATGACTTTCCGGTTTTTCAATTAGAGCGGTTACGTGTGTAGTCAGTTACACTTTTCTAATGTTCTAGAAAAACAACCAAAAATATAGCTCCCACTAGTTCATCGATTCCAAATATCGGCCAACTAGTAACACTTCATGATTTTCCGATTTTTCAATTAGAAAATTACTCGTGTAATCCCTACACACTCAAAATTCACTAGTAGAATTTCAAAGTCCGAAATCACCTTTGATCAAACTAAGTTTGTCTTCCGTTTGACACGAATGACTCTAGTGACATACATGTATGTCACTCTGGTTTTTAAAAGGCTTAAGAGAAAATATCTCTTTCAAAAAATAATTGCATTATCGATTGACTAGTTCAACGTCCTAGTTACTTTCCACTTTTTAACGAAGTCAATACTAGTCAATTATAAATTTTAAGCAATTTAGTAAGGGATATAATGCTGTAAATAAAATGACATATATTAATTCAAGTTAACACTACTATATTTATTTTAGGAATTGTAAACTAAAATTAAGTCTACTCTACCATTCCAAGGTTTTAACCTCGCATCTGCCGCCGTAGGTAGGTCAAAGAGATGACGGTTAAATCGAGACAATCTCATCAATGAATAACTTGTGAGAATCGAACATCCCACGAGAATCGAACATCCCTTTATTCATTGACTACCTTCCTTTTTTAGCCTAGATATTATCAAGAATACCCATGATGAGTGTGACCTACTATATCGGATCTCTTAGGAACGCCCCGAGTGTGCCGTCGTAGGATAGGTCAGTGACCCGACGAGTACCCAAAAATCCTATCCTTTCGGAGACCAAGCCATGAATGTTGATAGGAGTGAACACCATCCGTAGGGGGACGAAATCAAAGCGCCGTGAGGCGTCACCCTTCTCTCACTTACTTGTATCTATAGTAGAGGCCGTGGGGTTGGCTGTCGCCTCCCCCACTCCCACTCAATATTTTGGAAGTGGTGGTGGGTTAACTAACCACGTCTTTTTGATGTTAACATAAAAGCACATCAAATCAAGGATTCCGAATGGTGTCGGTAACGTAGGCAAGCCTACCCGCCCTATTCGTTGGAACATATGTGACGATCCGGACGTAAATCGGGTCAAGACATGCCTCTATTGAGATAAGAAGGAATCACCCTCCGCTCTCTCAGTGTAGCTTAGTCTTGCCGGACCCCGTGCATACATCACACTAGGAGGGATAAGTCGGTCGAGCAAAGCTCAGTTGACCACCCAACCTATAAGCGAACCGTTTTTATCCAAGAATTATTGTTCTTTTACCATCATTCAATCACATAGACACTACGAATCGAAAACGTGATCTCGTTTGGGCTTTAAGGCGGTTCACCGAGAACACACACCGAAAGGCTTAACGATTTCACAACCCGTCCTCGGATCTTTAATTAGTTACTAAATTAATTAATTACCACGTATTAATTAAATTTCAACTAATTACGCGAGTTTGTATACATGCCTATTTTAATTACCAAAATTAAAATTCTACATGTATGCATGGAGTGGATTTATGATATGATGCATGTCATGGCAATTCCGATTTTATATCTATTTTATGATCAAACACATAAAAAATAAATTGCGGAAAATTTAAACACCGAGATTGATCGTTGGTACCCCCGACTAACCTATTTTCTAAGGAAAAGTAAAATTTAATCTAAGTCTTCAAATCTCGATCTTCGATCTTGATCTTGAAAACTTCCGGATCTTCAAAACTTCTATCTCGACACGAACGACGAGAAGAGGAGGCCGTAATATACCAATATATTGAAAAATATATCTATATTAATAATTGTTTTAAAAAAAAATTTCCTTTTTTTTTTATACAAGCAGCCCGAGCCGCATGCAAAAGGAGGAAAAAAAAAACATGCAACTATGAAATCTTTTGCCGCATCGTTTTAAAAGAAAGGAAAAACGTGTGCTGCCCCTTTTTTTTTTTTTTTTTTAGTCAAAACTTTCGGCTGCTGCATTAGGTTAGAAAATAAATTCAGCAGCCGCATCAAAAATTTACCGCCGATGAAAGAAAAAAATAAACAATTCCGCCTCCTTCCGTTTTACCTTCTTGATGATCTTCAATACCATGATCTTCAATACATCATCTTCGTCGTCTCGAACCCGGATCAAAATTAAAAACCAAAAGGTACTACCTTTTTACATAAATTTTCGAATGCAACATAATTAAATTACAAATCCTATGCTCAATTGATACTAATCAAAGGAGCTACAATAGATCTAACGAGTAAACAATACCAACCCCAATCCATCTCTTCAACCAAGACATTCATAACATAAAAATAAAACAAGAAAATTTCGGCCCCTTTATTAAAAAAAATTTTGGGACAAAAAAAATCTACATGTTTTCCACTCCTAGATATAATATTTTATACGTATAAATATAGATCACCATGGCGACTGATACCACTGTTAGTAATATCATCCGCAGCGGAAGCGATTTAAGGGTCTAGATCTATAAAATACACGTAATAAAATAACTAGATCTATATCTACAAGGGGGTTGTAGATCATACCTCTTGGATCTCAAAATCCAAGTTGAAGAACCGCAAAGGAAAGAAGGTGTGAAGAGCACCACGATCTTCCGTACGTGTGATCCAAGCAACTCCCGGTGGAAGGAAATCCTCGTCTCGAATCCTTCCGATATGCTACCCGGAAAAATCTCCAAGATTTTTCCCAACCCTCTTGGCCGAAATTTCTTCCTCCTCTCTAAGAGGTGGAACTCGAAAATATTGTATGTATTAAGGCTTGGAAGAACTCTCTTTATATTGGAGAGTAAAACTTAACCTCCAAGGATTTAATAATTAATACAAAATAAATTATAATAATCCCATTAAATAAAAGATAATCCCATAATATTCTAGAACAAATCTAGAATAATATTTATCTTTATTTCTTTCCATAAATATTTATCCAATAAATATTTTGTGTACATTATTAAAGCAAGTTTAAGTCCAGGTGCAAAGTCCGGCCTTGAAAAATGCAAGTCCAGGAAAGCCCAGGCCTGAAATAACAAGTGCAGGCCCAAGAATTCAGAAAGCAGTTCAAAAATAAGTCAAGCATTAAGTCAAATGTATCAGGTTTAAGCATTATCACAAAGATTTTACAAATTCAAAAGAGAAGATAAATATGCAAAGAGTTTCAAAGAAGTTGGATACATACTTACTGTCTGCGGCAATATATCAAACAGGTTGTGTGCATTCAGTCTCCACAAAATAGACCTACAAAGAGTTTAAATAACAAGTCAAAAAACGTGTTCTCCAAGAAGATAAAGCAGGCGGTGCCATTACATACAAGAATCGGGCTGGATGTGTGGAAGAGTTAAGAGTTCAAGAGCTATATGTCTCTATCAAAGTGATTATCTATTTTCTATGTATTTATTTCAAAAGATTTCTCTGTGTATTTATTTTCAAAAGATAGGATTGGGTTTATCCTTTTTACAGTATTTTGCAGTATAAATGTAAGCTCAGTCGAAGCATAAAAACTAAGGAGAAACATTAATAAAATTACCTATTTCATTCAGCTTGTCTCTGTTCTTGATTGTTTACATGGTAGCAGAGCCAATTGGTGCTTAATCACCACTCAAACTATACATCATGACATCCCTCTCATTAAATGTTGGTAGCTTTATATCACTCAAACTCACATCAAAAAACTACCCCCTATGGAGGGAACAAGCATTAGCACTCGCTGAAAGTCAAGATCTTATTGATCACCTAACCAATGAAACCCCCGCACCTAATCAATTCATCACAGCAACCTCTGCTGCAACAGGAGATACAGCTACTACTCAAACAGTCAATCCAGAGTACACAAAATGGAAGAAAAATGACAGGTTGCTTAGGGGATGGCTCATTGGATCCCTATCAGAAGAATCTCTGGGTCTAGTCATTGGATTAGACTCAGCACTAACTGTCTGGAATGCACTTAAATGTGCATATGCTCAAGACTCACAAGAGAGGGAGTTTAACCAAAAGCAGCAGATTACTTACTTGAGGAAGGAGGATGACAGAAGCATTACCGATCACATCCAACAGTTCAAAGGATTATGTGACAGCCTTGCAGCCATTGGCAAACCAATTCCAGATCCAGAAAAATTTTACTTCCTGTTAACCAGCCTGGGACCACAGTATGAAACCTTTACCACTACTATGTTAAAACCACCAAGGCCAACTTACATAGAACTGGTTTCACTACTCCAGAACTTTGATCAGAGAAGAACTTGGTTCTCAACTAAAGGATCAGATGGTCAGACCCTGTCCCACATGGACTTCTATGGTCAAAGACCACAACAACAAAATGAAGGGTCAACAAGATTCAACTCATCAGGTAGAGGCTTCCCTGCTCAACAAAACAAGACCAGATTCGAAGCATCAAACAATAATGGCAAAGTATTCAAAAGAATGACAAGGGCAGAAAGGGATCAATACAGAAATGAGACTTGCCAACACTGTGGAGTAAGTGGACATGTAGCAAAGATTTGTTGGTGGAAGACACAGAACCAAGAGGAGAACATACCTAAAGCCTTATCAGCATTAACATTGGACAACACAATAGCAGACACTGAGTGGATCTTGGACACTGGGGCCTCCAATCACATGACAGGTAACTCCTCTATCTTACATAACCTTGTAGAATATAAGGGTTGTGATTCTGTTCTGGTAGGAAATGGAGCTCAACTTGCAATTAAAGGAATAGGAGAATTGTATGTATATAACAAGCAATCTAACCCTGTTATAATAAAGAATGTATTATATGTTCCAGCCTTAACAAAAAATCTCATGTCCATAAGTCAACTAACTTTACAATTTTCTGCAAACTGTTTGTTCACTAACCATGACTGTCTTATTAAGGAAAAGACAATGAGCAGCAGTCTTTGGTGAAGGGCACCGTAAGGGAGATCTCTACATCATTCCTAGCAAAGTGGAGTCACTATTTTCTCAAAGATTTAGATCATGCACAACAGAACTGTGGCATCAAAGGCTAGGTCACATACAATTTCCTACTATCCAGTTTTTAAAGAATAAAGGCCTCATTGAGGCATTAGGGCCAAATAAACAGGAGCATCTTTGTGAAAGCTACCAACTTGGCAAGCTTAGCAAGCTTCCTTTTCATTATTCTGAACATACTAGTTCTAGTAGTTTTGATTTAGTACACTGTGATTTGTGGGGTCCTTCCCCAGTACTTTCTATAGGTCAATTTAAATATTATGCTTGCATGGTTGATGATTATACTAAATATATGTGGTTTGTTCCCTTAAAGCAGAAATCTGATTTTTTTTATACCTTTATTGCTTTTGAAAAATATGTACACAAACAATTTAACAAGGACATAAAACAGTTTCACACTGATGGAGGTGGGGAGTTTGTTAACAAAACATTAGCAAAGCACTTTACTGAACAAGGCATATTGCATTTAATTTCCTGTCCCCACACTCCTGAACAAACAGGCATGGTTTAGAGAAGACACAGAACTATAAGAGAACTAGGGCTAACCATGTTATTTCACAGCAAAACACCTCTTTATCTTTGGGTAGAGGCCTTTTCCACTGCAGTTTACACACTAACCAGACTCCCCTCATCTACACTTCAACTTAACTCACCATATTACATGTTATTCAACAAAGCACCAGATTACTCCACCTTTAGAGTCTTTGGATCTAGGTGCTACCCATATACCTGGGATACAAGGAAGCACAAATTCGAACCTAAAACCCTACCCTGTGTGTTTGTAGGATATAGTAGCCAATACAAAGGATATAAATGCTATCATCCTTCCACACGCAGATTTTTTCTTTCTAGACATGTTACCTTTGATGAATCCTATCTACCTTACCACCAGAATCATCCTACCACACATAAAGACTATGTTCTAAGTATTTTTGATTCCTGGATTCCTCCTACCAACCAGGCCATTCCTCCTATAAGATTTGTTCCAGAAATCAACTCTACACCACCACAAGAACCTACTCCAGAACCCCCTGATTCTCCACAACCAGATACAACCACCCCTGCTACATATTCACCATCATTCAGTTACAGCAACACCTCCATCCCTGATCATGAACCAGGTAGTCCATCCACCACAGAATCCACCCAGAACCATCAAGACACCCCCATCTCCCCAATAGAATCTGACTCTCCTTCACCAACCAGCCCAACATCACACCCTACAGTCCAAATGCCACAACACCCTATGACTACTAGAGCTAAGCATGGCATTTTTAAAGTTAATCCCAAGTATGCCCTCACTGTTTCCTACCCTACCATACCTAAAGAGCCCAAAAGTGTGAAGTCTGCCCTGAAACATGAAGGGTGGAAAGCAGCCATGATGGAAGAACTTGATGCCCTAAACAAAAACCAGACTTGGCATCTAGTTCCCAGAACTTCAAACATGCACATCATAGGTAGCAAATGGGTTTTCAAAACTAAGCTCAAGTCTGATGGCTCCTTAGATAGACTTAAGGCACGATTGGTTGCAAAGGGATACAGTCAAATTGATGGCATAGACTACTTAGAGACTTTCTCACCAGTTGTTAGGCCTAGCACCATTAGAATGGTCCTTAACATTGCCTTGTCATATGGATGGTCTATCAGGCAATTAGATGTCAAGAATGATTTTTTGCATGGCACTATCACTTAAGATATCTACATGGATCAGCCTCCAGGTATGGAAGATTCTAACTATCCCACTAATGTTTGCAAACTGGATAGGGCACTGTATGGCTTGAAATAGGCCCCCAGGGCCTGGTTTGATAAGTTCAGTACCTTTATCCTAAAATATGGCTTTACTTGCAGTTTATCCGACCCCTCATTATTCCACTATCACACTAACAAAGGCACACTAGTGCTCCTACTTTATGTGGATGATATCTTGCTTACAGGTTCCAATCCACAGCTGCTCCAACAGACAATTCAGTTACTCAGTCAAGCATTCTCAATGAAGGACCTTGGTGTAATTCACCACTTCCTAGGAGTTCAGATCCAACACCTCACCACTGGCCTACACTTAAATCAGGCCCACTATGCCTCTACTACTATTCTTGACAAAGTTGGGATGACAGATTGCAAGCCCATGCAAACCCCTATGGATGCTAAGCTCAAGGATCCTGCAGATTCTCCATTATTACCTGATGTTACTCATTATAGAAGCTTGATAGGCTCTCTTCAATACCTCACATTTACAAGGCCTGACATCTCATTTGCTGTTAATCACCTGTCACAGTTCATGCAGGCTCCCACTCTAGCACATCTTCATAAGGCACACAGACTACTCAGATATGTTAAGGGTACTATTACCCTTGGTATTACTCTACAGGCATCTCAAGATCACAGCCTTACTAATTTTTCAGATGCTAATTGGGCAGGATGTCAGATTACTAGAAGATCCATTACTGGCTACTGTACCTTCCTTGGCCCAAACCTTATTTCCTGGTGTGCCAAGAAACAACCTACAGTCTCAAGATCAAGCACAGAAGCAGAATATAGGGCCATGGCTCATACTGCAGCAGAACTCACATGGCTCACCTACATGCTCCAGGAGCTTCACATACCTATCAGTCCTACTCCAGTGTTGTACTGTGACAACCTCAGTGCACTCTACATGACTATAAATCCAGTCTTTCATGCACGAAGTAAACACATAGAACTAGACTATCACTATGTCAGAGAACAGGTAGCTCGAAGATCGAAGACTCTTGACTACCAAACACATTCCATCTCAAGGACAAATTGCAGACATATTCACCAAACCACTGCCTAAGCAGCTGTTCATGCAGTTTAGACCCAAACTAGGCTTGGTCCACAGCCCCAGCCTAGTTTGAGGGAGGGTATTAAAGCAAGTGCAAGTCCAGGTGCAAAGTCCGGCCCTGAAAAATGCAAGTCCAGGAAAGCCCAGGCCTGAAATAACAAGTGCAGGCCCAAGAATTCAGAAAGCAGTTCAATAATAAGTCAAGCATTAAGTCAAACGTATCATCTTTAAGCATTATCACAAAGATTTTACAAATTCAAAAGAGAAGATAAATATGCAAAGAGTTTCAAAGAAGTTGGATACATACTTACTGTCTGCGGCAATATGTCAAACAGGTTGTGTGCATTCAGTCTCCACAAGATAGACCTACAAAGAGTTTAAATAACAAGTCAAAAAACGTGTTCTCCAAGAAGATAAAGCAGGCAGTGCCATTACATACAAGAATCGAGCTGGATGTGTGGAAGAGTTAAGAGTTCAAGAGCTATATGTCTCTATCAAAGTGATTATCTATTTTCTATGTATTTATTTCAAAAGATTTCTCTGTGTATTTATTTTCAAAAGATAGGATTGGGTTTATCCTTTTTACAGTATTTTGCAGTATAAATGTAAGCTCAGGCGAAGCATAAAAACTAAGGAGAAACATTAATAAAATTACATATTTCATTCAGCTTGTCTCTGTTCTTGATTGTTTACATACATGTCTTATTAATACACAAGAAAACAATTTCTTGTTCCATAAAAAAGGACATGGGGCGAAAATCATACTTATTGACCTAGTCAATATTAATTTTGCCATCATACAACAATTGGGCCAAGATTATGGAAAATGTCTTTTCCACATATTTAATTATTTAGCCCAACTAATTTAATAGTCCACTAAATAATTAATTCACATATCGTTTTAATAAAGTCCAACAAGAACTAAATTAATATTATTAGGATTCGACGTCCGAGAATAGCTATGCTATATTAGGAGGCACGTCGGGGACCATAGACTAATAATCAGCGGCTCCGATAAATCAAAGAAATAATTATCTTACGAACGTAATAATTATATTCGATAAATCAATCACAACAATATGCCACCATAATCCCTGTGATCGCACTCCTCCGATTATAAGATTATATTTATCTCCTCACGAGAATAATAATAAGCGTCCATTGATATAATCATTACATATGGATTAATCCTCCATAGACTGCTCATTCTAAATCGGAAGTTAACGTTAACCCTTTTAGAACCTCTTATCCTTATTTACCATTAACCCCTAGTGATCAATTAATTCATACAACTCTTTGGTAGCTAATCGTTGTAATATGAACTCCATGGATCGATCAGTTTCTAGGATTAACAAACAATGGAACTTTCTATCTACTTCCATAAATGGAAGGAATGGATTCCGTATCTGTGATAACACAGACTACTCACTCAATCCAGTACAATGCCAAGATGGGGTAATTCAGACCACAGACTCAGTGTAATCCTTAACCGTCAATTCAAACTTCATACTGATTCAAGCAGTTGACTGTGATCACCTCAGGATTAAGATATATCCATAAATATGATCATCCATTGATTCGATAAGAATTCTCTATTACGGAATTATATCGTGAACTCTAATCAAATCGGTCCAGCCCTATATGATATATCTATCATATATAAATGCCCCATTAGGTTCTCTTAACCGAAAGTCCGGATAGGACTATCACACCTATTGTGTTCTGGGTGCATTAATAGCACGTTAAAGGAGAGACCCGATACTCTCGATTAATTTCACTATGGGCTAATTGTATTTTAAGTACATCTTCACTAACTCAATCCTCCCGGGTATATACCATACACTGAGTTAAGTGATTACATAAACGATATACTTTAGGGTTTTCTGTAGTGTAAATACTATTGTCACATCGGTGATTATGAGAATAATAAATATGAATAATAATGTCAATTCATTTATTAAATAAAACAATTACAAAATTGTCTTTCGGGCATCACACCTAACAGAAACAAATGGATTCACTTACAACTCGATATATTGTTGCCTCATAGAAAGTGAAGATGACATTTGTAGTATGAATCTGAGACTCGGACTTTTGTTTGATAAAGTCAGAACCACTAAGAAATGCTGAAAAGGTATGTGTATCACATCTAAAACTATTAAAGGTAAAAGGTTTCCGTATTAAGATAAACGACCCTTCAATATCTATTAATTAGTGCATATATCCTAGAGATAAGACCTGACGACTGGCAAAGGGTGATTCCTATCTCCCAGTCTAGGAACACTATCTCAAAGGAACAATGACTAAGTTTCCTTTCAATCGGGAAAGGGTAATAGTTTTGAAGGGGTAACATAGCTTGTTCGCCATGACCTTCGGAGTCTAGTGAGAGATACAAGCTAGTGGGAGATTTTGAGTGGTGACATTCTGTCTGATAACTACTCAAAACGCTGGTTAGTTTATCGAAAGAATACGAGGAGGAGTCTCTGATTTCAGCCTAGAATAGAGTATTCCATGCTCAGAAATAGGCTATCGCATAGTCTTGGGACTGATGCTCGGCCTGCCTCCTAGTGGAATGTTTCTCATTGAGGAAGAAACCATAGACTTGCCCTATATAGTTATTGATGTGCTACAATACACTGCTCGTTGCAAAATAACGGTTAACATTATTATGTAAACCGAGAAGTCTACCTAGAAGATGCTAGTGAATTTATGGATAAGGAGTGAATTCGGTTCACACCACTTCCGTAAATGTAGGCATTTAGCACTAGATGCTTGAAGGTAGGACTAGAGATTTTGCGCATACGTTCAGATTGTGACTGTTCGTGAAATATCTTAATGAGACGAGTGAAGGTTGGTTATAAGATTCTTGAGATCGGAAAGTGACGGTTGAACTGTCGCAAGGCTTCTGATAGAATCTATAAGTAACAGCCTTAAACCTTGAATTACGGTTACCCAAGGGTAGTTACTATCTGATTTTATCAGACCACGTCCAACATCGGTTGTTGGTGATTACACTGATAAATACTACTAAATCGAATGTCAATCCACCCAAAACACGGTGGGAGTATGGTTTAACCGTTGTCCCATTGTGGTTTTGTGGACTTCTGATCTTGGGGTGATTGATAACCCATGGCTCTCGTCAGGTCTGTATAGGATTACGATCATAGAGGTTGGTTTGAAAACCTTAACCACGTGAATGGAGTTTTGGTACTCAGGTTACATTCCGCCTCTTGTAGAACCACCGAGTGTCTCAGCCCAAGTGGGAGCAATTGGATCTACACGGAAAAGAGTCGAATGAATAGGAAAGTTTAAACTTTCGGTATAAAGTCGAGTGGTCTAGGGTGATTCACGACAAGTAGAGAGTTAACTGGACCTTGAACTCTCTCACCATTCAGTCTTGCTAGATTTCGTTAGAAAGCAGAAAATAGGGGTGATTCCTTGAGACTTTCTTGCCAAAAAACGGAGTCTGGATTCATTCGGAACAGAAGGGTCTTGGTTAGAACAAGGATGACTGCCGGGAATTATGTCCTTTGTGGATGTAAGAGAACCTCTCGGTCATTAAAAGTCGCTTGTTTTAAAATATGTGGACTTGACCAGAATATTGATAAGTCTTTTGTATACTGGGTATCAATATTGGTAAAGTAGTAGTATTAGTGTTCATGAATGATAACACTGCAATGGTTGGAAACAACATGGCTGTGCTATCTGAAGTCGTAAACTGACACGCCAAGATTCTCTAGATGAGAGAATAGGACTATATTCTAAGAATTTAATTCGGTCAAATTCACAGGAATGAGTCATTGGCTATCCCACATATCTTATTGAATAAGACGATCATGCGTATACGTATGCAACATTCATCGAGAGTAGTCCTATCCTACCTCTCAGGAATGATTCTCGAAATATTTGGATAAAGAGAACATTGGATAGAGTCTCTATGGGATAAGGGCAAGTCAGCTTAACACGAGTCAATTGCAATCGAATCTTGGATTCGAGCAATAAGTAGCGGTTTAGTATGTCCTCAAGTATCTTTAGAGAATGAGGAATCATATGCTTGAATATTCAGGTGCAAACTTGAATATGGTTGACTACACTGATTCTGACTTGTAGTCTGATTAAGGATGATCATTAAGTTGATCTCGGGCTCAGTGTTTGCCCATAGTGCTTAAAATTTCCTCCCTGATCTGGGAGTGATTCCTGGTCTAGTGAGCCGATATCACTTCATTGTGAAAACAGTGAAGAGATAGCTTTAAAGGATCTTCTCAGTCACTAGAGGTCAAAAGCATATTGAGAGAGAGTACCGCCTGATTAGATGGATCGGCGACGTTTCGATACTAAAGATCGTCTCGAGCCAACAACCTAACTGATCAGTGTACCAAGTCGAGTGCTTGGAGGGTACGGCATTGAGGGATATATCTCATCTGCTTTTAGAGCAAGTGGGAGAGTGTTGTGAATAAGATGAGAAGGGTGTGCTCTAAAAACAATCGTTGCTTGTCGTTTCGTGCAAGTGGGAGATTGTTAGGTGTAGTGCCCGAAAGACAATTTGTGTAATTGTTTTTGATGACAGAATTTATCTCACCTTATTAATTGCTTTGTGCTTGTAAGTAATACACTGCTGCAAACCCTAAGTATATCAGTATGTAACCGCTTAACTCAGTGTATGGCATGCACGAGAGGATTGAGTTGGTGGTGATATACTTAAACTGTTAGTTCGTGGTGAACTTAATCAGAGTTTAGGGTCTCTTGATTAAAACACCAATAATGCACCCAAAACCCCTTAGGGTGTGATAGTCTTATCCGGACTGTCGGTAGAGGGTACCTACGTGGGGCATTTATATATGATGGCATTCATATAGGAATGGACCGATTTAATCTGAATTTCTCGATATAATTCCGTAATCGAGGAATCTTATTAAATCATTAGATGATCATATATGGATCAACCTTAATCCTGAGGTGATCACAGAGTGCTGCTTGTCCCGGGGTAGTGTTTGATGTGTTAGTTACGGTTCACTTAGATATGTGTTCCAAGCCACTTCTCATTGGCACTATCTCCAGATGAGTGAGTAGTTCTGATTTTCACAAACATGGAATCCATTCCTTCCTGCGGAAAGTAGAGAGACAGTCCCCTTATTTGTTAGCCCTAAGAAAGTGATCGATCCCGGGAGTTCACATTTGACTAATTGATCACTAGTCAGATATGTGAACTAATTGATCATCAGGGGGTTGATGGTAAATAAGGATAAGATATTATGAGTCGGGTAAACGGAGACTTCCCACTCATAATGGACAGTCTATGGAGGGTTAATCCGTATGTAGTGATTATATCAATGGACGCTTATTCACTCTATGGGTTGAGTATAAGTATACATCTATAATCGATAGAGTTCAGTTTTCGGGTTTATGGTGGCGTAATCCCGGAATTAATAATTAATGTACTTATTCTGTTCGATGAATAATTAATTATTGGAGCTACTGGTTATAGGTCCATTGTCCCCGATGTGGCTTCTGTAATTCGGACTAATAATCTTGTTATTTGGGCCTCAGTGATAATTAATTGTCTAGGCTAATTAATTGATATGCACGTATATTATTTAGTTGGGCTAAATAATATAATACACATAAAAGACATTTTATATGGGCTTTTTGACCCTAAAAGTGGCACCAATAATGTTGAATAATTAGAGGGAAATTAGTTTTCTTGGATAATTATTTGACATGTGATTCATCTTTTATTTGTTAAATGATAATTCATGGAATATTAGATAATAATATGATTTATCCTAATTTGTTTGGGATAATCATTGTATTTATTTTTTATTTGGAATAAAGGATTAATGTAATAATTATCTCTTAATTATTTAATCCTTGGAGGATAAGGTTTACTCTCCTATATAAAGAGAGTTCTCCCAAGCCTTTTGCATTGGCAAATTTCGACTTGACCACTTAAAAAGAGAGAAAAAAAACTAGTTTTCTTGTTTTGGGTTTTTGAAGAAGAAAAACTACAAGTTTTTCTTGGTGTTGCATATCGAGGAGGTTCGTGTATCAAGAAGGGTGTCCACCAACCGCCGTTTGGAGAACACATCGGAAGATCTTGGCTCCTCTTCCTACTATTGGTAACATGATCTTAACCCCCTTGTAGTAGTTAAATCCTTTAATTATGCATTGTGATATATAAGTCTTGATTCATCCGCTGCGCGTAGATCTAACTCGTTTAGATCTAAGAACCTGCATCCTTCATATACGTAACGGATAAAATAGAGATTCATACATCGTTCGGTGAAGAACGAACAACCTCAAACGATAAACAATAATTGAGGGGACTTAATTACAAAGAACAAAGAACAAATTAATACAAGCAACTCATATAATTGCTGCTGACTTGTATAAAAACTGCTCTAAAAAACTGAGGATTTGTGCTATGAAAAGTTGAATTAAAATTATATTATGTTGTCTAATGTTTTGCTATGAAACAATGTATTTATAAGCTGTAGAAACCAACTTAAGATCGTATTTCCTAAACCCTAATGGAGTCTAAAACGTGTCGAGATAATTCCGAACCGATCTGCTGGATTTCGCCCGGCGAGCTCCCACTTCGCTGCCAGCGAGCTCACCAGCCTCTGATTGGCTCGCTGGCTTTTCTTGTTTGTTACTCCACTCCTCGTGCTGATTTGATGTCTATCTTTAATATGATCCGATTCTGCTCCGATTTATCTTGAGATTTATTTCCTTATGTCGGTAGATATCCTCCCGATTTACCGTAATCTGTAAAATCAATAATTATCACACAGTAAATCACATTTTAATAATAAAAATAGACAAATACCAAATTATATTCTACAAACCACATAACATTAAATAAACATTATAAACATGTGATTTAATATAAAATATATATTATTAAGCTCGATTTAAGGATAACGTTGATGACTTTTACGGGTATAATTTGACCGTCATCAATTGGTCAGTGATCCGAAATCACTTCCCTTATCCTCTAATTTTCAATTTATTAATTTTCCGGTTTAGCCTTAAAACTACTTAGTTTAGATGACTAACACGTATAAACATTCTTTCTCATTCTCGACTTTCCTTAGATGGAAACAGTCGTGAACTAGTAGTTCGTTTGAGTAGACAGTACTCTTGAACTGTGGGATGTTCAGTGTTACTTGCTTGGACTATCGATTTTTCTAATCGTCAAATCATAAGACCAAAGTTCCCACTAGTTTGTCGGTTCCAAATACCGTCTAACTAGCAACACTTTGTATTTATAATTTTTCAAAGATTAGAAAATCCCCCAGAACTAAGCTCCCACTAGTTTATAAGTTCCAAATATTGTCTAACTAGCAATGCTTTGTTCATGATGTTTCAAAAGATTGGAAAAACTCCAGAGCTAAGCTCCCACTAGTTTATCGGTTCCAAATACCGTCTAACGAGCAACGCCTTAGTATGATTTTCCGATTTTTCAATTAGAAATTTGATGTGTACTTACACTTTCAAAATTCACTAAATGAATTTATCTGATAGTCCTATATCATCTTTTGTAAACTAAGTATGGTCGTCTCTCATTCAACACGAGTGACATCCGTGACATATCTATACTATGTCACTTAAATTTTTAAAGGCTCAAAGGAAAAATCTCTTCTGAAAAATTAACTGCATTCTTTTGATAATTACAACGTACTTGTTACTTCCACATTTTTAATGAAGTCTTATTACTAACAGTTTAGTAGCCTAGAGATTGAAGTTGTAAAATAAACATGACAGAAAGTTAAATTCAAAAAAATAAATTTTCAAAACTAGATTTTTATTTTAGGAATAATAAACTTGTTAAAAGTCTATCCTACCATTCCAAGGATTTAATCTCACACCTCAGTGCCGCCGCAGGGTCAGTCAAAGAGGCGGCGATCAAACTGAGACAATCTCTCTCAATGATTAAACTTTGAGAATCAAACATCCCATGGGAATCAGACATCCCGGTCTTTAATCATTGATTACCTTCCTTTTTTTAGCCTAGATATTTCGAAAATATCCATAAAGAGTGTGATCTACTATATCAGATCTCAAAGTACGCCCCGAGTGTGCCGCCACAGGGTCGGTCAGTGACTCAACGAGTACCCAAAATCCTATCCTTTCGGAAACCAAGCCTTGAATTTTGATAAGGGTGAACACCACACGCAGGGGGCCGGAATCAAAGCGGCTTGTGGCGTCACCCTTCTCTCACGTGCTTGCATTTATAGTAGAGGCCGTGGGGCTGGCTGTCGCCTTCCCCGCTCCCACTCAATAATATGAAAAAGTGGTGGGTTTACTAATTACGGTTTCGGTCTTGACAATAAGAAACGATGAATCAAAATACTCCGAACAGGGTCGGTTAAGTAGGCAAGTCTACGTCATATTATTCATTGGAACATATGTGACTGTCGGTCGGATCCGGCAAGAGAAGCCCCGTTTAGCCCGAAGGCTTATCGGATATGCTAAGTCTTGCCGAACCCCCATGCAAACGTCACACGTGGAGGGGATTCAATCGAGCCGTAGCTCAGTTGAACTCGTCCAACCATGGTTAGACCATTTCCGAACCCGTGTACTAAGATTTTCCGATTTCTATGTTGTCAACCAAAGCGTAATCTCGTTTCTGTTTAAGGTGGGTTCACCGAAAAGCCATTACCGAAAACTCAACGATTTATCTAAGTGGGATTCACCGAGAATCCATCACTAAAATCGTAACGATTGACAAAACCCGGTTCCTCGGTTTTTATAATTAGTTACTTATTTTAATTAACTACCACATATTAATTAAAAAAACTTTTAACTAATTATACGAGTTATACATGCCTAATTTATTCGAAATAAACTAGCTACATGTATGCATTGGAGTGGATTCATGATATGATGCATGTCATGGCAATTTTCCGGTTTCTATCACATAATTTCGATCATACACGAAAAAATAAACGGAAAAATTAAACACCGAGATGGACCGTTGGTATCCCCGACTAACCTATTTTCTAAGGAAAAGTAAAACTAATCTAAGTCTTCGAGTCTTATTCTTCAAATCTTGATCTCGAACCGCCGGATCACGAACCACGAACACCCGAGAGGAGAAAGGCTTTTTAAATTAAATAAATCCAATTTATTATAATTATAAAAACCCTTTAAAAAAATTCCATTTTGTTTTTTTCATTATGGCGGCTGAATTAAAAAAAAAATCCAGATTTTTTTTTTAATTGCTACCATAAGTCGGCAGATTAAATAATAAACAGGTTATACAAAAAAAACATTTAGTACCGCCGCATGCAAATTACCCAGGCCGCATGCTAGGTTATAAGAACAGGTTTTAGCGGCGGCAGTAAGCGCCGCTATAGGTGCTGCTGCCGCCCTTTTTAAAAAAAAAGAGGCTCTTGCAACATTTTTAGCGCTGCTAAAGGTGCTGGACAGCCTTGAAATTAGGGTTCTTGGCCGTTTCTCCTCGTTCATACCTTGGGTTTCACCTTGATCTTCATCTTTTCTTCAAGATATTCATATTTCGAGCCCGGAACAACATAAAATTACAAAGAAAAACTACCTTTTTACAAAAATTTCGAGTGCATAAATTAAATTACAAGTCCTATGCTCAATTGATTCTAATCAAAAGAGCTACAAAATAGATCTACGGGTATACAACATGATATATTTTGATTCATGTATAAATACAAACGAAATAAAAAATATATCTAAAACATGTTTTCCACTCCTAGATCTAAAATTCACATACTTTGATCGTTAGATCAAAGGCTCCGATACCACTTGTTGGATGTAATATCGCCGGATCAATCATAGATTGACCCGATTACGCAGCGGAATAAATATCTGATCTAGATCTAACAACCAAAAAACATAAAATAATAGATCTAACCTACGAGGGGGTAAGATTACCAACCTTTTTATGGTGCAAAACGCCAAGAACAATGTCTATCCAATCCGGGCTAGTTGAGAGCCTAGTTGAGAAGCTAAAGTCTTCCAACATGTGTCTCCAAGCACCACCAGGTGGATGGTGTTTCAAGCCGCCGGACCTCCTCGATATGCTACCTTAGAAAAACCCGAAGTTTTCCTAAAACTCAAACCCTAAGTACAATGGCCGAAATCTCCAAGCCATGTACTTGCACTTTTTGTGTCGAAATTATGTGATCTATTTAAGGCTTGGGAGAACTCTCTTTATATAGGAGAGTAATCATTGTCCTGCAAGGATTTAATAATTAAAAGATAATTATTATATTAATCCTTAATTTAAATAAAAGATAAATATAATATATATCCCAAACAAATTAGGATAAATAAATATATTATCCAATATTCCATGATTTATCATTTAACAAACAAATAATTAAATCATATATCAAATAATTATCCAAGAAAACTAATTTCTTTCTAATTATTTAATACTCACACAATGCGCCCCAAACCCTAGATAAATAGGTCCACACGCATTTTACACATATTTGGGCCGAGTCCACGAAAAATATATTTTCCATGTATTTAATTATCTAGTCCAACTAAACAATTAATCCACATATCTATTAAATAGTCCAATCCAACCATTTAATATTAATTGAGGTGAAACGACGAGAAAACATATGCATGTTAATTAGGAGCCACGTCGGGGACCATGGACCCATATTGAGAGAGCTACAATAAATTAAATAAAATTATTCGTCAGACCGAACAATAATATTCAATCTATTAATTCGGGATTACACCACCATAAACCCAAATCGAACTCTCGCCGAATATAGATATAAACTTACACTCAACCATGAGTCATAAGGTGTCCACTGATATAATCATTACATACGGATAAATCCTCCATAGACTGTTCGTTACGATTCAGGATATCTCCGTAAACCCTTCTCGAAACCTCTTATCCTTACTTACCATTAACCCTCTAGTGACCAAATAGTTCATAACTAATATAATATGAATCTGGCAGCGCATCGGTCGGTTTTAGGATTAACAAATAAGGAATCGCGCTTGTCTACTTCCTGGAGGAAGGAATGGATTCCATATCTGTGATAGCGCACAGACTACCCACTCATCCTAAAATAGAGCCAACGAGAAGTGTTGGACCACATACTTCGAAGTGATCCTTACTAACACATCAAACTCTACCCTAGTCTAAGCAGTCGTCTATGATCACCTCAGGATTGAGATTAATCCATATATGATCATCTTGTGATTCGATTAGACTTCCCGATCATGGAATTATATCGAGAACTCAAATCAAATCGGTTCAGCCCTATATGATTATCATCATATATAAATGCCCCACTAGGTACCCTATTACCAACAGATCCGGATAGGATTTGTCACACCTAAAGTGTTTCAAGATTATTAGCAAATTAATCTTGAGACCCGTACTCAGATTAATAAACGCTATGGACTAAGTTAATTTTAAGTACATCTCACTAACTCAATCCTCTTGTGTATAGCCATACACTGAGTTATGTGATTACATAAACGAGGTACTTAGGGTTTTCTGTAGTGTCTTAATTATAAGCATACATGCATATAATAAGATGAATTATTAATTCTGTCCTAAAACAATTATATAATTGTCTTTCGGGCACAACACCTAACACTACATACATTGCTGACTAGAACATGTTTCCATACCAGACTCAGTAGCATAGTTTAAGTCACCATTACAAACCTCCACCTTGACTTCAACTTCACGCAAACTGACCAGATGCACAACCAAGTGACAGAAATCCTCTTTGTCTTCAGATTTGAATATCTCAGCATACCCCATCATCAACTGAGTATTCTCATATACAGATTCAGCAGCTTTGGATATTTAGCAAGTCCAGAAACAAATGAAACTTGCCCCTTGGAACTGGTGATCGGGGTCAATCAGGTTATAAAATACTTGACCACCATAAACCAATACTAGCAAGAGGACTAGGCCCATCGTAGTATAGCTATAGTGAATCAAGGTCGATCCCACAGGAACCAATTGTGGGTCATTCCATATATAAACAATTAATTAAACATGTCAAGGACATAGAGGCGGTCTACGACCAACAAAGGACAAGAAAGGTAAAGACACGACTCGACACAACGTAATTAACCTCCCCAATTATAGTCTTTATCGTTTGGACCTAGATAATTTATATAATAATGAACTTATTAAGCTGTCAATCCGCTTGTATCTATCTTAGATTGGCTACGGGAGTCATCCTCTTTAACTTGATGTAGCACCGGTAGGTCACTAGATCACCGTGATATTGTTACATGACTTCGCGCTTTTAGTGCCTCCATCTCATATAACTCACACGCTACGACTCTAAGGATGCCGATATTGACCGTACACCTCGCTCAGGCAACATTCCTATGGTTAAGCGATTTCCTAAACGATCACTCAAGCCCTCGTCCAACTAGCAATTACCAAGTTATAGTCTCATGCTAACCTACGACGTACGTATAATCAGGTGCTAGCAATCCCCAAATATAAACCTACCTAGATAACGCTGAACGTCCGAAGATCAATTCATGAGCCTACCTAAGAGTTTTATATTGGTATTTCCTTCTTACACGTTTTACTTAAACTAAGCGAGTAACGTAGCCATAGCCATACCTACAGAGATAATAAATTCTATTAAGTTAACCTAACCATAAAGACGTGGCTATTTAACGGATGAAAACAGGGCTCGGTCGACCGAATAGCTAAGCTCGGTCGACCGAATGGTCTTTTCCCCAGATTACATCCCCGAACGTATCTCTCAAGCGTTTCATCATACACAACGGATTAAGCAAGAATTTTAAAGCATTCATATAAACTAACTTAGATACACATTAATTAAACAATGCAGATTCATGAATAAATACTAAGTGTACGACGTAGGTTATGGGATCCCCATAGACAAGGCTTCGCCACATCCATAACGACATAACCTAGATCTACATCATCTAGCTATGAATTAACTAACTCAAACAATAAAGCATAATTGGGGGGAATTAATTACTTAAAAGAAAAGAAACAGAAAATAAAGGCTTACATAATGCAGCCCTTAAATTGCTGGGAACGCCCTCAATAAAATACATTGAATCAAGATATGAATAGAGTGATTTTATTGAATGATATTCTAAGGTATATATTACAATTCTCGTAGCTCCTTGCTTATATAGAGGTTTTTGCCGACTTAGGGTGGTTCTAGAAGGTAAACACGACAAAAGCCCTAAACCGCCCCGAAGCTGACACTCGGTCAACCGAAAGATGACACTCGGTCGACCGAGCCTAATGGTTCGGTCGACCGAACCTATATTTTCCATGTTCTACACGTTTTCTTCGTTTGCCTTTCTCCCCACTGCACGTTTGCATGTCGATCCGATTACTCTCTCATTTAATGCTCCGATTTCCTTCCTTCCTTATCTTGAGATAATTGATTGAATGACACTAATCTTCTCGATTTGTAATGATCTGTAAAATCAACATTAATCGCACAGTAAATCGGATAAAAACGAGTAAATACCAATTTACATAATATAAATCACATAACATTAAATATTAAATATAAACGTGTGATTTAATATAAAATGCGTATTATTAATCTCGATTTAAGGTCAATGTTGATGACTTTTACGGGTATAATTTGACCATCATCAACTGATTTAGTGAACATATCAGCAGGATTAACATCAGTGCTGATCTTCTCCACTTTGACCCTCCTCTCACTCCTTAGAAAATGGTACCTAACATCAATGTGTTTGGTTCTCTCATGATGAACCTGATCCTTAGCCAAACATATGGCACTAAGACTGTCACAATACACCCTGGCTTGATCTTGATGCAGACTCAGATCATTGACTAGCCTTTCAACCAGATTGCTTGCTTTGCTGCTTCTGTCAGTGCCATATACTCTGCTTCAGTAGTAGACAATGTCACTATACCCTGTAAAGTTGCCTTCCAACTTATTACAGAACCACCCAAAGTAAACACATACCCAGTCATAGATCTCTTGCTCTCCATATCAGCAGCATAATCAGATCACAGTACCCCGTGACAAAACATTGAGTACCACATCCATAAATGAGTCCAATATCCGATGTACCCCTAAGGTACCTAAATATCCTTTTCACTGCTTTCCAGTGTTCCTTTACAGGTTGAGCCATAAACCTACTGAAAACACTGACTACCTGAGCCAAATAAGGCCGTACAGACCATGACATACATTAAACTGCCCACTGCACTAGCATATGGAACTCTTGACATGTATTCCTCGTCTTCAGCTAACTATGGAGCAAACATAGCAGACAGATGCAGATTTGGTGCCATTGGAGTATCTATAGGTTTGGATGCTGACATACCAAAACTTGGATAATAACTTTTGAATATACCCCTGCTGAGACAAGAACAACTTTCCCTGCTTCCTATCTCTATAGATCTTCATCCCCAAAATTTTCTTCGCTTTCCCCAAATCCTTCATCTCAAATTCAGCCTTGAGCAGGTTTTTCAGATCTTGAATATCAAACTTGTTTGCAACAGCTATCAGCATATCATCCACATACAGAACCATATGCATGATTGAACCATCCTTCAACTTGTTTGATAAACACAGCAATCATATGGACTCCTGCTATAACCCTGTTGAATCATATAACTATCAAACTTCTTATACCACTGCCTTGAGGCGTGCTTAAGTCCATACAAGGACTTCTTCAACTTGCAAACATACCCTTCCTTCCTAAGAACTTGGAAACCCTCTGGCTGAGTCATATAAATTTCTTTATCTACATCTCTATATAGAAAATTTTTCTTCACATCCAATTGCTCAAGTTCAAGATTCTGATGTGCCACTTTTGCTAACTGCACCCTGATGGAAGTATGTCTGACCACTGGAGAAAATATATCTTTATAGTCTACCCCCTATTTCTGACTGAACCCCTAGGAACCAAACGTGTCTTATATCTGAAACCCTCAGCAGGTGTCATTCCTTCTTTTTTCTTGAAGATCCATTTGCAGCTGACCACCCTCTTATCCTGTGGTTGTTTGACCATATCCTAAGTCTGATTCTCTGAAGTGATTCCATTTCATCTCCCATAGCAACAAGCCATTGAGATGCCTCAGAACATGTCACAGCTTCCATGTAATTTTTTGGTTCAAAACCATGCACTTCTTCATATACATGTAGTGCATAACCAACCATATCCTCCTCAAACCCATATCTTATTGAGGTCTGATATTGGTCCTCCTAGCCCTGCTGAGAGCTATACCATGTTGACCAACATCAGCTGTTTGAGTATCTGCTGACCTTTGTTCAGCAGATTAGCTTGGATCCAGTTCTGGATCAGCTGAGTGTTGACTATCCCCTGCTGAGTCTTTTGATTCAGTAGACTCTACTTGAAGCTCCACCTGTTTGTCAACCTTCTCAGTCTCAGATCCAATTTCAGATTTAGATGTGGCCCTCATAGATGAGTTAAGCATAGAGTTTTAATCAATGACTACACTCATGTTGAGTATAACCCTATTTTCAGCTGATGACCAGATTCTATACCCCTTAACTCCATCTCCATATCCAAGAAACACACCCTTCTTGGCCCTAGGTTCCAGTTTACCCTCACTGACATGATAGTAGACAGTGCTTCGGAAAACTCTAAGTCCAGAGAAGTCTGCTGACTTTCCTGACCAAGCCTCAAATGGTGTTTTAAGCTTGATCCCAGTGTGAGCCCCCCTATTGATTAAGTAGCATGTTGTGTTAACAGCCTCTGCCCAAAATCTCCTTGCTAGACCAGAATTAGAGAGCATGCACATTGCCCTCTCCAAAAGAGTTTGATTCATTCTTTCTGCAACACCATTCTGATGTGGAGTATCTCTAACGGTATGGTGCCTAGCAATCCCTTCATTCTTGCAATTTCATCAAACTCAGACCAACAAAATTCCAGTCCATTATCAGTTCTAAGTCTCTTGATCTTCTTCCCTGTCTGATTCTCAACCAAAGCCTTTCACTGCTTGAAGTGCTTGAATGCTTCACTCTTGTGCTTCATCATGACTACTCAAACCATCCTTGAATAATCATCTATAAAGGCTCCACCCTTGAAGGTCCCCAACAATCAGTATGGACATAATCAAGTGTCCCTTTTGTGATGTGAATTGCTTTTAGGAACTTGCTCCTGTGTAGCTTCCCAAACACACAGTGTTCACAAAATTCGAACTCCTAAACCTTGTGCCCCCTAAGTAGATCAGACTTAGATAAAATTTGCATCCTCTTTCACCCATATGACCCTAATCTCATATGCCATGCCTGGTCAATCTGTGGATGGTGAACCTCGGGATGATGCAACAACAAAGAGAACTCGATACAAGAGGGGCCCTTGTAATATGTACAATGTCCCCTGCCTAATACCCTTTAGAATCACTACTTAACCATTATAGACATTCACCACTCCACCTTCACCCATGAACTTGAACTCTTTGCTGTCCAGTAGACTAAGTGATATCAAATTCTTGGTCATTTGTGGAACATGCCTAACGCGTGCAGAATTTACCATCATGTGTCCTCACCTGAAAAGATCCAATCCCAACTATTCTACAGACCTTGCTGTTAGCCATAGCAATATGGCCTCCATTCACCTGTTGATAAGTTGAAAACCACTCCATGTTTGGACACACATGATAAGATGCCCCAATGTCCAGAATCCACACATCTCTGTGCCCTCCTGACTCTGAAACTTCCAAGGCCAGATCTTCTTCAGAGTTGGTGTCTTGTTCTGCCAAAGCAACTGTACCCTACTGAGTACCCTGCAGCTTCATCCATTTTGGACATTCATTTTTCCAATGTCCCTGCTCCTTGCAGCAATTACAGACATCCTTAGCTTTAGGACCCTTGGAATTCTTTTTGAATTTCTTCTTTCGCAATTTCGACCCTCACGACTCCATCGGCCACCAATCCAAAGCAGATCGACCGACTATCCTGAACAAGATGCCTTATGGCATAACTCTCGAGCATGGAGTGATGGCCTTACATCCACCAATGATACTGAGTTCTTCCCAACAATGAAGAATTGCACAAAGTTCTCATATGATGCAGGCAATGATACAAGTAGAATCAATGCAACATCCGCATCTTTAATCTTCACATCAATATTCCTTAAATCAAGCAATATTGTGTTCATTGTGTCAGAGGATCCTCACGGTGAGTGCCTCATGCATCCTTAAACTGAGCATACGTTGTTTTAACAACAGCTTGTTGGTTAGAGACTAGTCATATACCGGCTCTCGAGTTTGGACCACAACTTCTCTCAGAGATCCTGCTCAAAGAACCTTTGTGATAATATCATCTGACAAGCACAACATAATTGTTGAATGTGCTTTCTCCTCCAGATCAAGCTTTCACAAAGATAGATTTCCTTCGTTGATTTAGACAAAGGACCCCATAATCCTTGTTGTTTCAACAAAGCACGCATCTTGATCTGCCACAGACTAAAACTGTTTCTTCCTGTAAACTTGTCTATCTTGACATTTAAAGCATACATCTTTCTCACCAGAAAAGCTTGTGTAGATCCCAAATCCTAGCGTCAATTATGACCTTGGTGCCAATCTACCTTGCTTAAAACAGATAAACAGATTTCTTGATGAACCTGGATGCTCTGCTACTAGTTTGTTATGACGGATCGATCAAGAAATAATGGTGATTGTGAGTAAAGATAAAAGAATAACAAGCAAACAAACACGGAAACAAGAAGAACACAGATTTAACGTGGTTTCCGGCAATGTGCCGACTACTCCACGGACAGACGGGGATATTTTATTATCACGAGAAAGTTACATCATAAGTTACAATTAATACAGATGGTATTTATAGCCTTGGGAATCAAACCCTAACCGACTTAACAGTCAACCAAGTAAATGAATGAAATACCCTAGAAGTAACTTAACCAAAATACCAAAACACGTAGCAGACGTGCTCCACTAGTCTGCTGGGCCACAGCAGACTTGTCTTTAGTAGACTTGCCATCAACAGGTTGATCAACCCTGTTGAACTTGCCCCAGCTGAACACCAAATTTCAGCAGATGCTACATACATTGCTGACCAGAACATGTTTCTATAGTAGACTCAGTAGCATAGTTTAAGTCACCATTACAAAATGTAATGTCGATGCTTCTTCACTCAATTGTACCTTGGCATTTTGAGTATTTTTCGTAACAACCGCGGTGCTATTCTTCAGTCTTTTTCCTTTATTAATTGGTTCTTTTATCTCGACGGAAACGGGTGAAGCCCTTGGTGTCATGGTTTAACATTTGCTATTGCTTATGGATATAAGCGGCTTGTAATTAAAAGTGATTGTCTACGGGTTATTCAAAAGATGCGGTCTAGTTAGGGGTGTACAGGGTTCGGTTGATGGCCATAACTGAAACCGAACCGAAAATATCGGTTATTAGAAATCTGAAACAAACCGAAACAAATTTTTCCAATTTTTTTTCAGTTAGGAAAGGTTTTTTAATTCAATTTTTTCATTTGGTAATAAACGATTCGGTTATAAGCATTTTTTTAATAAACAATTATACGATTTTAACTATAAAGGCTAATTATACGTGTTGGATATAAACGGTTTGGTTAAGGTTTTTCATTTGATACGGTTTCGATTCATGAAACGATTTTGTATTCAGTTCGGTTTTCGGTTAAGGATGATTTGTAGAGTGAATCATAACCGAACCAAAAAAAAAAATTTGATTTCTTTATATTAGTAACTGAAAACAAACTGGAAACAAATATTAACCCTATCAAACCAAACCAAACCAAACCGAATGCTACTAACCGAGAACGAACCGGAAGCAAATATTAACCGAACCAAACCAAACCGAATGCTCTCGGTTCTGTTTTCGGATATACCGTATCTGTGAACACCCCAGATGCTGCTGTAATGTGGTGTGAAAGTAAGTTTTGAAAACCGGCGTAACGTTGTATCAAAGTTTGTTTTTAATGGTGTACTTGAAGAGTCCCCAATATTAGAATGATTTACAGAGTGCAGAACCAACCGACGAACACAAAAAGTAAGCAATGAAGCATCCATCTTCTCTTCACTACTACTAAAAATGGCATAGATTTTCCCCCTTTCAATAAATAAACTGGCAAATGTTTCACATAAATGTGCACAAACCATTGACAAGGTAAAAAGCTAACTGAATATCATGACAAAGAAGACAACCAGTATTCTATTATAAATGTAGTTCTCACAAAAGGAAAGAAAAAATATTAGTAAAGGAAAGTATCCAACAAGAAGTCCTACACTCCTAGTATTCACAAAATTTTAAAGGAAAAAAAGAACAAGGATTGCATTGGAATCATGTCGATTTTAAGCAGTAGAGGGCACTGACGTTGAAAGTACGAGATAAGACAAGTATTGAAGCCCGTCTTGAATCTTGCCCAAAGCCGTACTATGATCAGCACGAAGATTCTCAGAAAATTCATCGGCCTTCTTCTGAATGGAATTCTGAGGATAAACATTAGCTGAATCAGAAGCAGCACCTTTCATGGCAGCAAGATATGCTTCAGCTACATCAGATATGCCTGCATACACACATTCAAATAGCACACGTTATCACAAGCAATCGACTTTATCTGTCAATGAGCTATAGTCAAAACCGGCGTACCTGTAACGAAACTATGGTAAACAGCCTCCACATTTCTAGTCATTGACTGTGTCTTAGCACGGATTATTTTAGCCTTTTCAACACAGTCCTCAGGCCAATCAATTTTTATAATTTCATCATCATCATCAATATCCTGGATTTCGCCTTTGTGCACATTAGATGTAACAGATTTCCCAAGCATAAAAAGGTGAGTAACCGCAAAGCAGCACATTTCTGATAGTCTCTGAAAAAGAATGGACAAATTTAAGGTCAGCATGCCATCAGCAAACTACAACTATTCATCAACGAAATTATCCCAGGCATGTTAAGACAACTCTGTATATAATACATACATGAACACCTTCTGAGTGAAGAGATTCCAATCTTCCGGTAGTTCTTTGAGTGATATCATTTGGAGCAACCCCAGCTAAGGCAGATGCAAAACTGAACAGCCAAGGGGCAAATTAGTTCTTTAATCTATATATATATATAAAGTCGACTGGTAAATGTTTCAAGAAGTCCAGGCTAACAAAAAATGTTATTCAGCACATTTGCAAAGAATAAGAAGCAACATAACATATATCTAAGTTTTCTAATAAAAAATAAATGGGAGGGGGCAAGCACACTACCCGGCAGCTAATTCTGCAGCCTTGCTGACACTGGAATCATGTAACGTCTTCATTTCCTTAATTGCGCTCTCGGTTCCAGCATCAACTTCCTTACCTTTTTCAGAGTCTATTGAACTTCCATCAATTTCAGAACTTAGGTCAAAAATCTGTTGAATCTGTTTAAATTTTGCATCAGAAACAATCTTCTGTTCAGGTGTAAGTTTAGTTTTCCTTCGGTTGAATAAGAGTGTATAGTGGTTAGACAATGCCTCCAGCTCCTACATCACCAAAAAGATTAAATAAGACAATCATACCAACAACAAAAAAAAAAAAAAAAAAAAAAAAAAAAAAAACCAAGTATATCTAAAGATATCTTGAAAGACGGAATAAACCTCCAATTGTTCTGGACCTCCATATATGTAGAAGCATCTGTCAAAGGTGACTTCCTCAAATAATTGATCATCATCCATTTTACCCTCAACTGGCCTGCCATATCTGTCTACCTTGATTCCCGTTTCTGAGATTAAAAGATCCATTGTTTCTTTGCCAACCAGTTCAAGCACTTGCATTCCCTTTGCAGTAAAAGCTTTCCCACTCTGCAGGATTTTAAATTCACAAAAGAAATTATACGATAAACAAATTGGAATTGCAAGAACAACAGGAACCAACACTAACCTCTAATAAAGATGGCGCAACAGAACCAGCTGCCACCGGTAAACCTCCATGTTGAACAGATTCAGCAAAATTCACGGCAGAATTCTCAAGTCTGTGAAGGTATAACCAGAAGTAAATAAAGAAGTTCATAGAAGTGCTGGAATAACAAACTACCCATACAGCATTTCTTATGTTTTTTATAAACTTCAGACAAGAAGACACCTTATTTTTCATCACAAGTAAAATGACATTAGAAACTAATGGTCCAATCGAAGTACATATAGGTCACTGTTCCTTCACATAGTAATGAAACATTACCCTTAAGAACTGTACAAGGACCTATCTCCACAGGGAAAGGTCAACAAAAATGCATTACCCAACTAAAGAAACAAGATGGAGTAGTCGAGCAAAACGTCCAGACTTAACAATACTTTCCTTTTTACTATTTCTCAAGGAATAAATCCGAGAACCCATCCGGATACGTACCTATTCTAAGATACAAGGGCATAAATCATGATATTAGGGTCCCCTACTTTTAAGCTTTTTTGTTGAATCATGCCTTAGTTCAATGAACAGAAACAAGAATGCATGGATAGCACTTCGTTTGTCATAAACTTCTCTGGCCATCTTGTTGTTACACCTTATTTACCCATCCATGTGTCAAGCTCTAATCATACCCACTGACTGAAGAACAAATTCATGAAATGTCTTGATGGACTGCATCCAATTAAATTTAAATTAGGGGAGGGAACAATCACAATGCCGATGGGGTACAGGAAAAAAGTGGTCCTTTCAAGAAAGGTAGTGCATCGTAACCTAGGAAATTGAGGTAACAATAATAGGAGGCAGCCACCATGAACAGCACGTTTGACAGTAACACAGGAAAGAAACCATGGACAACCAGAACAGGTCACATAAAGTAGTGTACAACGTACAGCATGATGAACAACGAGAAGAAAGAGTTGCAATGCACATCAAAAGCATACAACCGTTCCACCTGCTGCTCCACCACATGACTGTATGAAACCTCTACGTGTTGCTACAACTGCACCCAATATCAAGGAATGAAAAAGCACTACTGATATAATTACATAAACTGCATGCCCGGCACTATGATCGTACGCAGCACAAAAAGCTATTGTAGCCACAGCTTTACAGCAAAGGCTTGATCATCACACACCCATTGGTTCTTTGTCTGTTCGTGATACTTAGTGTGCTGAAATACTACTTTTATTGACATGCATAAATGCAGCATTTGCCAGAATGTACACTCAATGACCATTTGTTGCCATTTGATGATTCTGCGTAAGTAGTGAGGGAAATTGGAATTCGGTCAAACATTAGAGGTCGTAGGCCCTTTAAAAGTGGTAGGAAGCATCTTCCCCGCTGATAACTCTGTCGCTAATTCTCCGATTTGTTATGGCTCCTTCTTGTCTTCTTCTTCCTTTAACGCTGCTTTCACGGATTATACTGTTAGAAGATTTATTCTGTTGGATTGGAACTTTTCGCTTCTTTTCTAACCCCATTAGGGAAGATATAGTCGAGAATAACATTTGGCGGTAAAGACACTAATGGTCTCAACAATGGGAGAAACAAATGGCAAGATTGAGAAGGCAGGCAAACGTGAAAATAAACTCTATATGCAGATGGTATGCACCAGGATGAACCTAAACAGCCTCCCTAGAGACCTAGACTAAGACTACTAACGAGATTCGGAACATTCAAGTTAACAGCGGACCTACTACATCAACTCCTTTTTTTTCAAACTCAAGTCATAACTTAACTAGCACCATGGCACACACAACAATAAGTTTATTTTAAGTATACCTCATACTAAAACTCTTTTTCACACCTTCCATGGCATTAAGTGACAGTTATTATCATAAACTTGTTTTCTTTAATAATGACAATAACAACAACGACGACAACGACAATCATAATAATAGTTGAAGCAGTAGTAATCTACTTCTACTCATTGCAGTGCTCCATCCCATATAATCTAAATGCTTATTAATTATTAGGAAAAATGGACTTCAAGTATACGATAAAAATCAGGTAAAAAGGAAACCCTGCATTAATGAATTTATAGAACTGGGCAGTGGGCACAGAAACAGGCAACAATGACAGAATAAAGCAAACATTTTTTTTTTCTAAAAAAACAAAATGTAAACGGGACAGGCAATCAAGCAACATACATCTATTATCAACTGGCTTGTTGAAAATTAAATTAGTTACTAAAGTGTCAAGAAATGCCTCAAGGGCCAGCAGACCCAGAAAAGACAAAGCAAATTCAGTAACCTCCAAACATATATTTAAAATTATTAATGCATACTTATGGACAAGTTCTGATCCCCCTTTCCACGCACTTCCAATTGCTTGCCAAGCTCCAGAAGCAAGATTCTCCACTGAGCTGTCAAGGACCTTCAGACCCTGCATGCACACAGGCAACATAGTAAAATCCAAAGTGCATCGGCAACATAGATAAATCCAAAGTGCATTGGCAAAATGTCATGATTCTATAACGTTTCCAGGTAGAATAAAGACGCTAATCAACACATACTGTAGGAATAATTGAATATTATACTGATATTTTGCTATCTATTTGTTTGTCTTTACATAATATTTGTGAGGTCATTTCTGTAAATTTGTTTATTTACAGCAACTCATTAGTTGATACTACTAGCGATTAGAATTAATATTTCTAGTTAAAAGGTTGTCTATTACAGCCGCCTATCTTTAATGGGTTGTTTGCAGGTCCCTCCCTCCCTCCCTCCCTCCCTCCCTCCATGTTCTATTTAAACCAACTTCTATAATGTACAAATTAATATAGTAGAGTTCTTTTTCTCTCAAATATTTCTCTTTACATAATATTTGTGAGGTCATTTCTGTAAATTTGTTTATTTACAGCAACTCATTAGTTGCGACTACTAGCGGTTAGAATTAATATTTCTAGTTAAAAAGTTGTCTATTACAGCCGCCTATCTTTAATGGGTTGTTTGCACTTTGCAGGTCCCTCCCTCCCCCCTCCCTCCCTCCGTCCCTGTTCTATTTAAACCAACTTCTATAATGTGCAAATTAATATAGTACAGTTCTTTTTTCTCTCATACTTTCTCTTAAACTCTTCATGGTATCAGAGCTAGTAATCTCTTATCTCGATTAATTTCCAATCTTGAAAATCTGCAAACATGCCTACCAACTCTTCTTCATATGAAATTACTTCAGCCAGAAGTGGATCATTACTGCCTGCTGGAAATTCAGAATTTAGCTTTGCATCGATTGCGGTCAACACATTTAATGGTAGCAATTATCTCATCTGGTCCCATTCTGTGAAAATGTACATTGTCGGACAAGGGAAGAAGGAATATTTACAACTTGGGGCATAGCTACACCTGCACCAACTGATTCTAAGTATATGTAGTGGGAATCTGATAACAACTTGGTCATGTCATGGCTCATTATATCTACGGCCTTGACCTATGTGAGAATTTTATTCTATACGATTCTGATCACGAAATCTGGACTGCAGCAAAGGCGTTACTCCAAAGCTGACAACACCTCTGACATATATGCAATAAAAGCCAAATTTCACGGTCTAGGGCAAGTAAGTATGGATGTAACTCAATATTTTCCAGATCATGGCAGCAACTGGATCTTGTTGATGAACTCCAATGGAGCTACCCAGGAGATGCAAAACGCTACAAAACTTGGAAACCTAAAGTGCCAACAAGATTACAAACTCTAAAGAATGTCATACTGTAAAAATTGACGATGGTACCTAACAGTCTTACTCCAAAAATGTATTATTTTCTCCTGACTTAGATTGCAACCTATTATCCTCTTAAAAGGTTAATCAGAGACTATAACTACAAAGTCACTTTCACTAACAAGCTCTGTGAATTTCAAGCTTCAACCTTGAGGATGAAGATCAGCAATGCTGATCCAATTTCTGGATTGTTTATCTTAAAAGAGTCTTCCACCCATAGTGAACAAGCTCTTACTACTTCAATTTTTTAAGATAAATGTAACTTGCCTTGTATGGATGATGTTATCAAATGGCATTTTAGATTAGGTCATCCAAGTTTCGTATATCTTTAAAGGTTGTTGCCTAAGCAATTTAAAGGAGAAAACCATAAAAAGATTTTGTATGTGAAATATGTCAATTACCAAACCATCATGTCCTACCTTCCATATCAAAGGTCCTCACCCTTCACACTCATTCAGAGTCATGTGTGTGGAACCTCAAGGGTGAAACATAGTAATGGTTACCATAGTAGAGTAACTTGGATTTTCTTGATGAAAGACAAATCTGTAGTTGGGAATATTTCAAAACATCTATCATATGGTCCTTAATAAATTCGATACCATATAAAAGTTTTCAAAACGGACAATGCAAAAGAATATTTTGAGTCTAACATTGGACAATTTTCAAAAAATAAAAGAAGGGATCACTCATATCAGTAGCTGTGTGGATACCCCACAGAAAAATGGGATAGCATAAAGGAAAAAACAAACACCTCTTGCAGCTGGCTAGATCCTTACTATTTTTCATGAATGTTCCTAAGTATCTTAACGGCTGTCTTTTTAATAAACAGGTTACCTTCTAATGTTGTAAGTTTTAAAACCCACAAGGATGTTCTCTTGAATGATTTTCCAATCTTTACCTTCTGAATCTAGTATTCTGTATTCCCTTTACAGTTTTTGGATGAACATCCTGAATCATACATGTTTATCCTCACAATAGGAGTAAACTTGATCCAAAAGATCTTACATGTGTTCTTGTGGGATACTCGAATAAACAAAAAGGGTACAAGTGTTTTTCATTTGTAACACAAAAAATTTACAACACTATGGATGTTTCCTTTTTTAACGCTACCCATACTTTGGTCAGCAAAATCATACTTTTCCCAGAATTACCAAGGCTAGGATGTTGATATATCTAGTCCCGAGTATCTGTCTACACCCACCGTAACTAATACTTCCATGCAGGATACTGAGAATATAAAGGACACACCACCAATCATTCATGTTTACTTTAAGATAAGGAGAGCACAAAAGTCTGGAGGATCTGTCAACACTCAGACTGAACCACCAGAACATGTTCAGCCTGAAGTTATGGTTGAAGGGAATGCCCCTAGTACTCCAGGTAAATCCGACATACGAGGGACTCCTGACCCAGGTAACAATCCTTAACACTATGATAAATGGTTTGATGAAAGCTTACTTGACAGTAGACCTATTGCTATATAAAAGGAGTTAGAAATTGCACTAAACATTCTTTATACAATTTGATGTAATATTCTGCTCTGTCTGAACAATATGGTTTAAGACTAAAAGTCTAGACAATGAGTTTATCCCTAAGTCTGTCTATGAAGCCAAAAGAAATCCCAAGTGAGAAGCTGCTCTTAATAATGAAATGACAGCCTTAGAGAAAAATGGTACTTGGGACTATCACTGATTTACCAAAAGGAAAAAAAAAAAAACATGTTGGCTGTAAATGGATTTTGTACATTAAGTACAATGCTGATGGATCTATAAACAGACATAAGGCTAATTGGTAGCAAAGGGCTTCACTTAATCTTATGGTATAGAATACCTAGAGCCGTTTGCTCCTGTTGCTAAACTCAATATTGTTAGTTTTGTTCTCTTTGGCTGTTAACCTAGATTATCCTCTATTCCAACAAGATGGTAAGAATGCCTTCCTAAATGGAACTTTAAAAGAAGAAATCTACATGATCATTCCCCCTGGATACGAGACTGAGAAGTTGAAAAATAAAGTCCGCAAACTTTTAAGGACCGTATATGGCCTAAAACAATCACCTAGGGCTTGGTTTGCTAGACTGACTAAAACTATCAACGAGTTTGGGTATGATCAGTGTGAACCATACAATGCTTATTCATACTTCTACTTCTGGAAAAAAAATGTATTATGATAATTTATGTTGATGACATCATTATCACCGATGAGATCTTATGGAATCTGTAAGTTGAAAAATCTTCTGGCAAAGAGATTTGAGATCAAAGATCTTGGTAACATAAAATACTTCCGTCGTATGGAAGTGGCAAGTAAAAAGGATGGCATGTGTGTTTCCCAAAGGAAATATGTTCTGCACTTAAGCCTTAAGGAAATTGGCATACTAGGATGTAAGCCTGACTCCACCCCCACAGAATCTGGCATCATAGTTGACGAGGCGCTAGGCGAAGCCAGGCGCCCGGGCGCCTAGGCGTCGCCTAGGCGAACGCCCGAAACCTTAGTCACTGAACCCCACAAGCTGGTTTTAGGCATTTAACACATGAACAAAATAGAGGAGAAGACAAAGCAAAAGACACAGGATTATTAGGAGTGATGATTAAGCTAAGGAAGCAAATAAAGTAGCAACCCATAATGAGTGAAAAATATTACCAGAAGAAGATGAAACAGGAACAAGAGACGCTACGGATTAGACTTAAGGAGCATAAGGAGTACAGAATTTTAATGGGATAAATAAATTTCAATTATTCTACTAGCTTAGCCTTATCTTAATCTATCTCTTCATTCTTTTTTCCATCCTGTAATAGAAAGAACTAAAAATTTTTGCTCATTCAGCATTCTAACATAAGTTCTTCAGGAAACGACTGTTTTTAAAGTTTATATATGGTTTCTCAATGTCTCGAAGTATATGTATATTGATTAAGTGTTTTTTTTTGTTTTATTAGAGAAATGACACACCCATCCCTGAAAACTGCACAAGCCGACGCCTTTTCAGGATCAAGGCGGTGAACCCTCACCTAGCGCCTAGGCGACGCCTTAACATAAAACTCACCTCTGTGGAAAACGGTAAACCTATGAATAAAGTTGTTAGAATTAATCATATGACGTCATCATGATGTCAGATTTATTCTAATATTTTTTCCTATAATCTTTGTTTACTAGTTAACCTTGCTATTAGTTAATTAGTTAATATCTAAGGGCTCTTGTCCTTTAGTTGCCAAAACTCATGGCTGTTAGTCCAACTAGCCGTTGGGATGTGACTACCAACGGCTAGTTACTTTTTCTGTTCTGTGGCTGGTTTGTGCTATATAAACAACCATGCTCACTTTGTAATAAGCTAAGCTTTCACTTAATGAAATAAACAACAAGTTATTTCTCTTCTCTATTCTCTTACTTCCGCTCTTACATGGTATCGGAGCTGTAGGCTCAAAAATTCAAAATTCTGGGAAATATTTAAGAAATTTTTTAAAAATCCTCATGGCTGCTGAATCAACTGCTACAAGTAATGCTACTGCAGCAGCCCCTCTTTCTGATCATCTTTCCACCAATAATGGTGATCTTCAAAACATCCATTTGCTCTCAAACTCAATGGGAAAAATTACTTGAAATGGTCTCTCGCTTTGTCCGGACTTTTCGAAAGGAAGGAGCAAGCTCGATCACCTTAATGGGACAGACCACTCAAGAAGACCCTATGTTTATTGTATGGGATGAGCAAGACTCCATGGTGATGTCTTGGTTATGGAACTCCATGATCCCTGAAATCAGTGATACATGCATGTTCATGGCCAATGCAAAGGAAATCTGGGATCATGTGAGGGAGACCTACTCAAAGGTCAATGATGCACTCAAATCTATGAGGTAAAGACTAAAATTTCAAATACAAAGCAGTATAAAGAGATCCATCACTGAATATTCAGGCCTGATGCAAGGTCTGTGGCAAGAATTAGACCACTACCAATGCATCAAGATGAACAACAGTGAGGATGCTAATATCCTGAAAAGGATATTTGAAAAAGATAGGATCTATGCCTTTTTGGCTGGTCTTAACATTGAATATGACTCTGTCAGAGTTCAGATTCTTGGAAAAGGGAGATCTCCCTAGTTTAAATGCTACAATAGCTCTTATTAGAGTAGAAGAAAGTAGGAGAGGTGTCATGATTGACACACCTCCTGTTGAAAGTTCTGCTTTGATAACTCAGGGCAACAAAAATACCACTGATAAGAACCCCTCCTTTCAAAAGAGTGGGAATAATTATCAAAAGAACAACAACAAAACTGGGGACAGAGATTCTCTATTCTGCTCTTTCTGTAAAAAGAATAGACATACTAGAGAGAATTGTTGGAAACTCCATGGGAAACCAGGAGTGATAACCCCAACAAGAAAATCGCTAATAAATGTGAATGGCAATGAGAATCACTAAACACCAATGAGAATGTCCGTAAGGTCATTAACTGTAATCAAAAGCTCAACCTTGGACCTTCGTAAATTGAATTGGCGAGGAAGTTTATTGACTCACACTGAGAGTTCATCAACCTCCTTAGCTTTTTTCGTGTATGACTAGTTTACATAAACAAATCAAGGTTCAATAGAATGGGTACTTAATTCTGGTGCCACAGAACAAATGGTCAGCTCTAGTGAAAAACTGATGTCTTACAAAGCCTGTGATAAACACAGAACCATCTCTGTTGCAGATGGATCTCCTATCCAAGTGACTGGGATAGGAGACTATGTTATGTGTGATAAACTCATTCTAAGGGATGTGTTACATATCCCTAACTTGTCTACTAATCTGATCTCCATTCAGAAGTTAACCAAAGACTTGAATTGTTTAGTTGCCTTCTCCTCTAATAACTGCTTCATACAGGATCCTGTAAAGAAGGAGAGGATTGGGGTTGCTAAAGCTAAAGCAGGGTTATATTTTTGGGAAGGTCAGGAAGCCAATAAAGAAAAAGGGCAAGCTGCTAGTTTTTTGTCACAATCTAATCTTGACAAACTGTGGTTATATCATTATAGATTAGGTCATCCTCCTTTTGCAGTAATTAAACATATGTTTCCTACTTTGTTTAACAGTTGTAATGTAGATAGGATGCATTGTAATCTGTGTGAGATGGCCAAACACAAAAGAGCCTCTTATCCTAGTCAAGCCTTTTGTTGTGATTCATAGTGATATTTGGGGGCCTTCCCCTGTATCTAATATAAATGGTTCAATTTGGTTTGTCACTTTCATTGATGACTTTACTAGAACTACATGGACTTATCTCATGAAGCAGAAATTTGATATTCTAGAGATATTTCCCAAGTTTTATCATCAAGTCCTAACACAATTTGATACAAAAATCAAAAGGCTAAGGACTGATAATGCGAGAGAATACTTTAACCAAGCTCTTTGAATCCTTTTCGGATGAGAAGGTATAATACATGAATCTTCATGTATATACCCCTCAATGTAACGGGTTGGCAAAGAGAAAAAAAACAGACACCTAATGGAGGTGTCTCAGGCACTTATGTTTCAAATGATGGCCCCCAAGAACTATTGGGGAGAGGTCGTGTTGACAAAAGAACCCATCTCATCAATGCATCGCCTACAAAAGTCTTGAATAACAGAACACCTGTTGGATGCCTTAGTAGCATCTATCCTTGTATGTCTCAATCTGAAGGACTAGGACCAAAAACCTTTGGTTGTGAGGCATTTGTACATATACATGCTCATAACAGAGGAAAATTGGATCCTGTGGCCTCAAGGTGTGTGTTTGTTGGATACTCTAATACTCAAAAAGGGTATAAATGCTATCACCCTCCTACCAGAAAATACATCATCTCTAGGGATGTGTCTTTTCATGAAGAGTTATCTTATTTTACTAATAAGGGGGAGATGAATCACTCCTACCCTGAATCTTACCTTGATTTCTTTCAAGATTATAAGAGTATCCCCACTGTAAATGAGGAGAATATTCCTAAGTCTCCTGTTGATTCTCTACCATCTGAGGACACAGGGGACATAAGAATAAAAGAAAAAACTCCTATTGTCTACACCAGAAAGAAAAAGACACCTAAAGTGGCACCAAATACTTCCCCTCATGGAATAAAGAGCTATACAACTGAAATTGAAACTAATGACTCTCAGAAAAGTGATGATTCTGAGACTCATAGTTCCAATGACTCTCAGGAACATGATGATTCTGAAAAACAGAGTACAAATTCTGACTCATCATGTGAGAATAATGAATCAGAAGATTCTGAATATCAAAGTGTGTCAGATACACTAGATGACCTGCCTATTGTTCTTAGAAAGAGAAAAAGGGAATGTACTAAACATCCTATGAGAACATTCTTGTCCTACAAAAAATGTTCCAAAAATCACAAGAAGTTTCTGGCAAACCTTCTAAAAGAAGGTACACCAAAAAATGTGAATGAGGCTCTTGCTGATGAAAAATGGGCAAGAGCTATGAAAGAAGAAATGAAAGCTCTAGAGAAGAACAACACTTGGGACCTAGTTAACTTACCTAAGGGTGAGAGAACTGTGGGATGCAAATGGGTGTTCACTACAAAGTATAAATCTGATGGCACAATTGAAAGACACAAGGCTAGGCTTGTGGCTAAGGGTTACACCCAAACACATGGCTTGGATTACTTTGAAACTTTTACCCCTGTGGCAAAAATGAACACTGTCAGGATTCTGTTATCCTTAGCAGTGCACCTTGGATGGTCTTTACAACAATTTGATGTCAAGAATGCCTTTTTACAAGGCAAACTTGAAGAAACTGTTTACATGCAGGTACCCCCTGGATTCAATGACTATGAAGGCAAGGTGTGCAAACTGAAAAAGGCCTTGTATGGATTGAAACAATCCCCAAGGGCCTGGTTTGGTAGATTTGCTCACTTTATGATACACAAAGGGTACAAGCAAAGCCAAGGGGATCACACCCTGTTTGTCAAAATAGCTGATTCTGGGAAGAAATCCATTCTCCTGGTTTATGTGGATGACATTATTGTCACAGGGGATGATGAATTCACAAATCAGTGGTTAGAGATAGAGATGGCAAAAGAATTTGACATAAAAGACCTAGGAAGACTCAAATACTTCCTAGGTATTGAAGTGGCTCACTCCAACCAGGGGATCTTTATCTCACAACAGAAGTATATACTTGATCTTCTTAAAGATACTGGGAAGTTAGGGTGCAAACCTGCCAACACTCCCATTGACTACAATCATGGGCTGAATGAGTAACCTGAAGATGAAGATGTGGATAAGTACTCCTATCAAAGGTTAGTGGGAAAGTTGATATACCTGGCTCATACTAGGCCAGATATTGCTTTTGCTGTGAATATGGTGAGTAGATTCATGCAAAAACCCAAGGTTTGTCATCAGAGGGATGTAGAAAGAATTCTGGAATATTTGAAGGGGAGTCCAGGCAAGGGGATCCTATATAAGAAGAGTGACAATCTTGAAGTCAAAGCCTATACGGATTCTGATTATGCAGGATCTTTGGATGACAGGAGATCTACTTCTGGTCACTGCCTCTTTTTGGGAGGGAACCTAGTAGTTTGGAGGAGCAAGAAACAACCTGTGGTAGCAAGATCAAGTGCAGAGGCTGAATTCAGATCTATGGCTATAGGGATGTGTGAACTGCTATGGTTAAAGATCATTCTAACAGACTTAAAGATTGCATGGAAAACTCCTATGAAACTGATCAGTGACAACAAATCAGCTATAGATATTGCTCATAATCCAGTCCAACATGATAGAACTAAACACATTGAAGTGGATAGGCATTTCATTAAAGAAAAGATGGAAAGTGGGTTGATCACTACTGAGTTTGTGTCCCCTAAGGATCAAGTTGCAGACTTATTCGCCAAGGGCCTACCTGGGAAAGTGTTTCATGATGATATTGGCAAGCTGGGTATGTTTAATATACATCTACCAGCTTGAGGGGGAGTGTTAGAATTAATCATGACGTCATCATGATGTCAGATTTATTCTAATACTTTTTCCTATAATCTTTGTTTACTAGTTAACCTTGCTATTAGTTAATTAGTTAATATCTAAGGGCTCTTGTCCTTTAGTTGCCAAAACTCATGGCTGTTAGTCCAACTAGCCGTTGGGATGTGACTACCAACGGCTAGTTACTTTTTCTGTTATGTGGCTGGTTTGTGCTATATAAACAACCATCCTCACTTTGTAATAAGCTAAGCTTTCACGTAATGAAATAAACAACAAGTTATTTCTCTTCTCTATTCTCTTACTTCCGCTCTTACAAAAGTCAAATATTAGAGACTTGTGGGTAAACTTATTTACCTTGCACATACAAGACCTGATATCTGCCTTGGTGTGGGTATGGGGAGCAAATTTATGCACAATCCTACTGAAATTCATATGAATGTTGTTTACAGAATCCTAAAATACCTGAAACTGAAATCTGGTCAAGGACTTTACTAAATCTAGTTGTAGCGATGTAGATGTCTACACTGAAGCAAACATGTGCGGTTCTTTAATTGACATTTGACAGATTATCCACTTCAGGCTATTGCTCTTATAGTTATATGTGGGGATATTTAGTCACCTGAAGGAGCAAGAAGCAGTCCATTGTCTCCAAAAGCAGTGTTGAAGCAGAATTTAGGGCTCTAGCCCTTAGAATATGTGAAGAATCTGGGGGAAAAGGATACTCAGAGACCTCAAGATACCTATCCTAAATCCTATCAAACTGTTCAATGATAACACATGAGCCCTTAAAATTGCTGAGAATCGTATCCACCATGACAAGACCAAGCATTTTGAAATTGACAGGCATTACATCAAAGAAAGGGTGGAATGCAAGGATATCTCTCTTCATTATGTGCCCTCCTCACATCAAGTTGCTGATCTCTTCACTGAGGCTAATAGCCTAATACCCCTATTGACTTCAACAGATTACATCCCAAGCTTTGTTGTATCAATATCTACAACTAATAAGCTTGAGGAGTGTAAGAATAACTGAATATTATGCTAATATTTTGCTATCTATTTGTTTGTCTTTACAAATTATTTGTAAGGTCATTCTCGTAATTCTTTCCTTTATTTACAACAACTTATTATTTGCGGCTACTACCTGTTAGAATTAATATTTCTAGTTAGAAGGTTGTCTATTACACCCGCCTATCTTTAATGGGCTGTCTGCCTGTCTTTTCTCTCTCACGTTTCTATTTAAACCGAGTTGTATCTTGTACAAATTAATACAGAAGAGTTCTTATTGTCTCATACTTCGTCTCTTAAATTCTTCACATAACCAATAAAATCACAATTTTTTTTAGAGGAATAAAATCACAAAATCTTGAGCCTAAAAAGGCCAAAGCTATCAATATAAAACACACTGAACGCTATCTTAAGTTGATAAGAAATATAAAAATATTAGGTTTACAATTTATTGTTGAAAGCACATCAGACTTCAATCAAATGTATTTAGACAATGAAACATCACTAGAAGTGAAAATTGCATTATTTTACCCACCTGGCCCAGGAACGTGTCTTCACTTGCTTTCTCAAGCTTCTCAAGTGCAGACTTCCGTCGCTTGTCATCTTCATCATTACTCACGTCGTCAACTGCAGATTCTTCTGCATCACCATCTTTGGACGATTCTGAGTCCTCGTCCGGGTTCAGATCTGCAATGCTTTTTGCGGCTGTTTTAGCAACCTCAGCAGCCTGCATCAGCAGTCTACCACATAAATGAACCAAACAACAACAAAAAGAGCAAGAGATTGCGGAATAACAGGGAAGTATATAAACATTTACTTCAAACTTATTGTCATTCACTTCATGCAATAAAGAGAGTTGCCAAAACTAAAGACCTAAAAATATGAGTATGCTAGGAAAAACTTTCAACCAAGAAACAGGTTATATGTTCAACAACAATAATACTTCAGATCATCTACACCATCAAAGCCAATTCCAGAAAGGGGGCAAAACAGTAAACAAGTATAAACTCATGATGGTGGCAGGATATCTCCTTATACTACTATCTGGTGAATATTAGCACGCATTTTGCAGCTTCTCAGAGAGTTAACATGAACAATGCTAATTCACAATTTTTCCATTCCTATCCTTTCCTTGAGAAACCTCACTAGTTCATCTGACTGACAAACATACCGATTGCCACAAGAAGATGAAATGTTGAGTATAGATTATTGAAAATGGTTAGCACAGTGTAACCAAGATAGATACGGATCATCCAATTTCAAAATCACGAAAAATATGTAACATGGCAAATTAGTGCATTTTTCAGTGTAATGAGTGTGTTGGAATTCATTGGCGACAAGTGTGATGAATACTATTAGCGGGTTGAAAAAGTACATTGCGAGAGATCTCTTCGGCAGCAACAGTTGCAGCCTTCTGAAGATCTGACAGATAAGACAACGGAGAGAATCCCCAACCACCCCATCCTCCACCTCCGTTGCCGCCGGAAGGTTTCCTCTCCATAACCGATGATTTGGTTTCGTCCCTTTGAAGTTCTTCTACTTGTTCTATCTCCCTACTGGAGGACTTCTTCTCTTCATCAGCCATTTGAATACTGAAAACCTCTGCCTGTAATCTGATCGAGATCAACCGACCTAGTAATTCTATTTCTTCTACAGTGAATACTTCTGGTGCCGGTTTATGAGTTTGAGGACCTGCTCCTAAGAATCTACACAAATTTGATGTGAATTGTCAGCATGATATATGGGATTTCTGCAACTACACCGGGCCGGATCTGATTTATCATGTGATTCGATCAGTAAACTTCAAGACTACTTTCAAAAATAAAAATAAAAAAATTCAAGACTAAAGTGGATATTCATATTTTTTGCGGTTTCTATTTCTTTTTAAGGAAATACTAGTGTTGTTCAACGAACAGTAGTTGTTCATGAATGCGCCGTGTTAGAACTGTTAGTGTTCGTGATCGTTTGTTCGTTAAGATTAACGAGTTGAGCTCGAAACGTGATTATAAAGTTTCGTTGCTTAACTAACTAACACAAACTTGGTTCGTGAACGCTCGATTATGTTCGCGAACGCTTTATATAAATACATTAATTTCTGATAGAATAATCGACTCAAAAGAGGATAATTCATTCATTCATTTAATAGATATTATAGATTGAATTTATATAATATTTAGATATTTTTATAGTAATTTCAGTTGTGTAATATATGTAATTTTAATATATAAATTGTTATTTTTACGTTCGCACTTTATGTTTTATATTTTAACGAACCGAACTCGAGCCGAATTCAAGCCATACTCGAGCCGAAAGACAAAAAATATGTTTATCTAGCCGATCTCGAACACGAACTCGAACATTTCATCTTTTAAACGAGCCGAGCAAGAGTATAATTTTTTTATTCGTTTAACAAACGAACGAGCTCGTTCTAGCTCGTGAGCTAATCGAGCTCAAGTTCGAACCACCATACTCGGCTCGTTAACAGCTCTACCCCATTTCTGAAGGAAAAAAGATACACCCCTCTACCTTGGCAAGATAATTTTTGATTTACATGTTTTATTTTTATAATGATAAAATTAAAAAACATTAACTACCAATTCTTAACACAACTTAACCTACAATTTAACCATTATTAATCCACTATGTTGCACAGACACGGACACGTCACACGACACGGCAAATTCCAAAATTTAAGGACATGACAAGCCGCCGACATGTTATGTATATATATATATATATATATATAATTCAATTTATCAAAAAAAAAATTTGTAAACATCTGAAAAAACTAGACAAAATAAGATAGGTATTACATAAACTCTATGAATATCTAGAATAGATATTCGACATTTATACGGTGCCAAAAAAAATTGTGATTGACCTTCAAAATATTACGAATTGTAAAAATGATTGTTTATCAACAAAAAAACATATAAACTTGATACGACATATTATTTATTTAATTATTAGATAAATGAAAATCGTGTATTTTAACGTTTCCATTGAAGAAAACTTAAATAAAGAAAAAAGTGAGTGTCGACAATGTGTCGGAAGCGTGTCGGATATTTAAATTTTAAATAATATTAATTTAATCAGCCGACACGTGACAGACACGGTGTTGGAGCGTGTCGTGTCATGTGTCGGACACGGCGCACGGCGACCAGATTGAAGTGTCGATGCATCATAGTTAATCCATAAACTACCCCCATAAACTACCCACCTATTTCTTTTCAACTTCCCTCTTATTTTTTCATTTCAAAACCATCCAAGAAGTGCATGACACCGGCGACCACCGGAGAACCACCGGAATATTACACCGAGCTCCGTTGGAGAGGACATTGAAGGAAGCAAGAGCCAATATTTGAACCAAAACACGTAACCGATGAATTTATATCGTTTTTCATTCATTTTGCTTTCACTAGGGTTGAATGTGTACGAAATCGGTTTGTTTGCATTTTCTTTTCCGGCGAGGTCGTTTGGGGGTGATGGAGTTGGGAATTGCCTGTAACGTCAGTAGGTCTGACGTTTCGTTGATAACCAAACTTCACTGTCTCTGTCGTTCGTGGTTTTGGATATATTTCCTGCCTCTCCATAAACGTCGGATGTTTTGACGTCAAATAGTAACCCCAACGTCAGTTTGAGTAGCGTTTGAAACAGCATTAATCAATATTGTGTGTATAGTTAAAACAGCAGATGTATTGACGCCATATACTAATCTTGACGTCAGTTTAGGTAACGTTTGCAGGAGCAGAATTAATTATGTAACTGAGGCTAAAACGTCAGGTGTATTGACGCTCGTTTTACATTTTAACGTTGCCTCTTGGGACTTTTCAGCTAATTTTTTTTTACAAACTTTTTTTTGTTTTCTGAATGGTATGTCTTGTTTATTGTTTAGGGAATCATGGTTAGGGCGAGATCTAGTGCTGCGAACGAACAAAGAAGGGATGCACTGAATTATATTGAAGTTGATCAAGTGCTTAAGGATGCACCGATTCCGCCAAGTAATGCGCCTGTTGTTGGGGGTTCGAGACCAACTGTTGTGGTGTATAAAAGGAAGTAGAGAAGTGAAAAGAACGTGGACAACAGAAACTAGTGAGCAGGTAGATGTACAGGTGGAAGGAGCAATAGACACTGGTGCAAGTGCAGTGTCATTATAAACTAGTGAGCAGGTAGAAGTACAGGTGGAAGGAGCAATTGACACTGGTGCAATTGCAGAGTCATTAGAACCAATTCGAGAAGGTGGTGTAGAGGGATTGCCAACTTTTACTCGTGCAAATGCAGAGGGACAAGCTGTGGTTCTAGAGGTAGTTAAGGAACAAGTTGTGGTTCCCGGGGTAGTTGAGGGAGCTGACAGAGGAGATGCAGATGAGGCTACATATGTGTCTTTAGAAACAATTGTTTGAGTTATTTGAGATACCTTCTGCCTCAAATATGGGACAAGTTGATGACGTGACAGCTCAAGCATCCCAAACCCCAATTGTTGGACCAGTTCAGCAGGTAGTCAACGAGCCACCCTAAGCATCAAATATTGGCCAAGCAACAGGTGTAGCAACTCAAACTGGAGTGCAAGGACAGCAGTAGAAGCATCTGGGAGTGGTGGGGCAACAATAGAGGCAGGTGAGGCCTCACATGATGTTGATGATAGTGATAGTGATAGTGATAGTGAGAGTGATAGTGATACTGGTAGTGATGTGGAGGTAGACACCACTCTATTGTTGAGGGATCGGAAGAAACATGTTGGATACTATTAATAGGGAGTAGAGGTGAAGGACTCTAAACGCTAGTAGTGTGAAACCAATTTCAAATTCAGAATAACCAAGCCACATGTGATATATCCGGACAAGGCAAGTTGATAAAGATTGGAGTGTATCAACATGTAATTTATGTCTTGGTGCTGTCAGGCTAATAATTATACAGAGAATAAACATGTGGCTAACTTGGGATTTGAACATTGCCTCTCATATCACTAAAGAACCGAATTGAACAGAAATTGGGTTTACATATAGTCATAGTAGGGACCGGGTCCAACCCTTATATTCAACATGTTGGTCCCTTGTAAAGGCTAACACAAGTTTAGATGGGGTGAGTAAACTTGTCACCGAAAACTAGATTTTAAGTCGGATTCATTCAATTCAAAACTTGTGTGGAGTTAAGCTGACTTAGCTGAGTATAAGTCAAAACTGACTTATTCTTAAACTGAGTCAACCGGCAACGGCTAAGTTTTAGCCTTTATGCAGATCTTGTTGTTTCTAAGAAAAAAATAATAAGTATGCTTTAAACTGAATTCAGGTGAATGCCAGTTTGTGAACTCTGTGTGAGTATAACAATCAATTTCAGTTTGCTTGATAATGAATCACAAATGTTGAAATACTAAATAACAGAAAGTAAATGCGTAAAGTAAGTAAGGCAAGAATTATAGTGGTTCCAGGTGGTGTAATCCTGTCAGTCCACTCTTCCCCTGTGATGTAGGAGGAAAATTCCACTAGAACTTTCTGAGGTAGCCGGTTACAAAAAGTCCAAATTGATAGTCCTTGACTAATCCCTAGCTTCACTATCTAAACAACTGTAGAATAGGTGAGATTGCTTCTCTGCAACTGCTTGAAACACTGGTCCTTAGAGGGTAGGATTGTCTCTTCTCCAGCTCCACCACAAACACAGTCTACCCGACTGCTAACGACAACAACTGCCCTTGGCAAATCCTAAACCGGATTGCTTCACAGTCTAAACCTTTGATAAAAATCAAAGTTGGGCTGAGAATCAATAATTGATTCTCTCTTGTGGTTCTTCTAAGTGTCGAAATCTGGATTTGATCTTTGTAGCTTGAACACTTGAAGAATTCTAGACGTGATCTTGTAAAGCGCAAAGATTGATAGCAATTCGGATGAACAAGACTTGGACACAATAATACATGTATTCGCGTTTTTTTCTTGGTCATATTATGTGTTTGATCCTTGATGCCAAGTCCTCTATTTATAGTGTGAGGTCCAACATTCATCTTGCTTGAATTTGAATTCTATCAACGGTTATTTTAAGATGTCAGATGTCAGTGACCGTTCTGACATGTCAGTTCTTCATCCAATAATATCTCTTGATTTGTAACGTTCAAATGTACGTTCAGTTCTTTGAATGTATGACTTTAAAACTGAGTATCTTGATCAGTTTTAACTGAGTATGTCAGTTATCAGTTTGTTAACTGACTAAGAGCATTAACTGAGTTTTTACTCTTCTTCAAAACTTATTTCTGGTCTGATTTTTTATGACTTAATCAGAGTACACCATATCCTTAATAAATCATCTAAAATATCATTGTCCTTATGATTCTTAGGTCTTCATACAAGATCCATAAAGTCAGTTCAAGTCATCACAGACTTACCTGAATTATAATTTTACAGTCTCGGCTTTTGATCTTCATAACTGAATTTGAACCCTCAGTTCTTCAATCTTCAATAACTAAGTCTGTATCCCTCAGTTCTTCAATCTTCTAGATAAGTCAACCAAGTCTGTGTCCCTCAGCCAACTTACCTTCTTCAATTCTGAGTAAAAGTCAGTTATAGCTTCTGAGTGTCACTTTCAATTTTGGTCAATATCCAGTTTTCTAGATGATTTTCAGTTCTGAGTTTTACGACACCTAACTATTACAGTGCTTGTCTGATATAACCTATACAATTATCAGACTCTAATAAATCCTATACATTCAGTTCTAGACATCTTTTAGCTTTTCACTATAACAGCTAGCTTCAGCACTTCATCAATGGGGTATAAACAAATAACTAGATAAATACGACGATTCGTCATCAAAACATAAATTTTATTCCAACACAACCAAACCAAGCACACAAAATGGGTGAATATAAAGGATGAACTGACTGACTGACGGTTAGACCATGGCTCTGATGGAACCATGACTAAACCACTGTTAAACGGAAAATAAAAAGAGGGAAGCCAAATTACCATAGCTAACTCGGCTTAGAACTCGAGTTAGACAAATCTGCAGTGAACTGGGGGAGGATATGTTTGGAAAGGATTCTGAAACATCTAGACGTTGGAAATTCTCATAAGGGTCAAAGGTAGTGGACCAAAGATTGCATCTTTTACGGTTCAGCACATGCCCGAATGTATAGACGGTAAAGAGGCTTTCTTTCATTAGTGTTAACCACCGAAGATCAGGGTAATCAAATCCCCGATCTTCTGACCTCCATTTCCAGACCTCGTGACCAAAATTAGACAACTATCAATGTTCTTAGCGTTTGTATCTGCAAAATCAGCCAATTAATGCAATAAACGATTTCTGAAATCAGAAATAGAAATTAGAATCGTAAGAGGCTGAAACGATATCACCCTGCACAGAAAGGTTGAGCCTTCACGGTTCTTCTGAAAGAGCGTGTTGTGAATCAACACAAAATTGAGACATTGAATGCTCGATTGTCGTCAGATAAGGAAGGAGAGAAACATGCAAGCAGATTTTCTGGAGATACAACATTCAATGGATGGAAATCAAAGAGCTGGAGACTTCAATGGAGAGAAACGGCTGAGAGTGATTTGGGGATTTAGGGTTTCTGGATTTTGGGAACAGCTAAAGAAAAGGAAAGTAGGTTTTGTGATATTAGGTTTAGGTATATGGATGTAATGAAATAAAGGGCCGATTAAAACAAAAAAAAAAGGTGCAGATCACGATATTTAAAAAATAGTCTAATAACACATGATATAATACATATTGTGATATCATAATATTATATAGAATACTTAGACATATTTATATAAAAGCTTTCATAAACTATAATACAAATCACTTATAAAAGCTTTAACAAAGGAGAATATTACTTTTGAAAATTAATCAACATATGATATAATACCACAAAATACTCAACACTGAGGAGTGACCCGTAAATGATATGCAGATGAAGTCTGTTGTTGTTTTCTTCAGTTTATTTTGGGTATAGATTCTCTTGTCCTTTGTAATGCTAGAAATCGAGGAGTTGAGTTTGTGGATATCACGTTGTAATGGGTTAATTGTATTTGATGGTTATAGTAAAGTTGTTTGATGTTGTAATAAATGCAGCATGTGTTGCTTTCGATCGTTTATTAGTTGTTTCAATTACCTGAGTCTGCCATTTTATCTTCCGCCTTGTTATATGATGTTTGCTCACGTAAGGCTTACGTATATAATTAGATTAAATTTTAATTGTATGCACGCCGGATGTTCTCTTCTTGATAAGAACTCGTTATCCGAGACAGGGGCGTCACACTGCACCTAAAACAACATCCCAAAAACATATTACACAATATTGAATATCCATTAAACTAAAACAATCCTTTCTTTACAATCCAAGGGTACAACCATCTTAATGCATTACAAAAAGGAAATGGAAGATTTAATACCATTAATACAACAGAATTAAAAAAAAAATGGACTTCAACAGTTGAAACTTTGGAATCATTATTAAGCGATCTCGAACACAACCTACAACAAAAACACTTTTTTCTGGGTGGTGAACTACATACTAAAGGGGTAGGGACAAACGTACTTAGTAAATGGTAGAAACACCGAATCAACACATACTATATCACAAGGATTAATAATAATAATAATAATATTAATGATATCAGGGCAAGTCAAAAAAGCATAATAACACCTATGTTTCACTCGCTCACAACGCTCTACTAGTCTTACTAGTAGACTCAACCAAATAAGACATTTGTTACACATTAATCCAAGGACACATGCTAGAAGTAATAGCACCGATCGAGACACTCGATCTTTGCACAGCGGAAGCTTATGCGATTTACGATACGAGACATAACTAATTAATCCTATGAGAAGGTTAGTAGATTTACCCATACCGGAGAGAGATGTTAAAATCGACCAAGGGAGAAGCCGTAGTTTTCTGGATTGTATCTCCTAGCGACGACTGGTGGACGTCGATCCTCGCCGTAGAACCTCCTCGAATATGCACAAGAAAAACCCTAGGTTTTTCTTCTCTGAATGACTAGGACAAGAAACTATTTTTCTCTTCTTTATTTGATGTGTGGCGCATTTAATGATCTGTTATTGTGCTAGGAGGAACTCTCTTTATAAAGGAAAATAACAAGCCAAGAGAGTTGTCATTTTCACACCACAAAAACCTATTCTCATAAGGAAAAGATATTTTGCTACAAAATAAGAGATAATTCCCCAAAAATCAATCTCTTCATTTTTCCAATAATTATCCAACAAATAGATAATTAATTAATTACACATGTGACATAATCTAGAAAAATTTCTTCTCCTAATTATCCACAAGTGAGGCGCCATTAATGTCATTTTTTAATAGAACATATTATTTACCAAATAAATAATATTGCATATTCATTAAATAGACCAACTATTTAATTTATTCTCGAGGTTCCATAAAACGAGAAAACACTCGCGTGTTAGGAGCCGACCCGGGGACCATGGACCTATAACCAGTAGCTACAATAAATTGAATAAAATATTCATCGAACATAATATTTCTACTCAACTTATTAATTCCGGAATTACGCCACCATAAATCCAAATCTGAACTCTATCGATTATAGATACAATTTATTCTCAAAACGTCGAGTCGAGTCGATAAGTGTCCATTGATATAATCATTTCATATAAACTAACCCTCCATAGACTATCCGTACCGAAGTAGGATTATTTCCGTAAACCTTCTTCACTACATCTTATCCTTATTTACCATTAACCCACTAGTGATCAATTAGTTCATAACCAATTCGAACTCCCGGGATTGATCAGTTTTTAGGATCAACAAATAAGGGGATTGTCTTTCTACTTCCCGCAGGAAGGAATGGATTTCATATCTGTGAGACACACACTTCTCACTCATTCCAGAATAGTGCCAACGTGAAAGTGATTCGGACCGCGCCTCTTAGCGATCCTTAAAGAACACATCAAACCCTATCCTGAAACAAGTAGAGTGCAGAATCACTTCAGGATTAAGGTTAATCCATATATGATCATCTTGTGATTTAATAAGATTTCTCAATCACGGAATTATATGAGAAACTCAGATTAAATCGGTCCAGTCCTATATGACTCTCATCATATATAAATGCCCCACTTAGACAACCAATGTCGACGGTCCGGATAAGACAGTCACACCATAAAGTGTTCTGGGCGCATTAATGGTGGTTTAATCAATAGACCCCATACTTTGATTAACTTCACCACGGACTAACATTTCAAGTGTATCACCATAAACTTAATCCTCGCGTGTGACACACACTAAGTTATATGGCTACATATGATACGACTTAGGGTTTTCAGTAGTGTATTACTTACAAGCACGAAGCAAGTAATAAGATGAGAATAAATCTGTCATTTATTAATTATAAAAACAATTACATAAATTGTCTTTCGGACGCTACTTCCAACAATCTCCCACTTGCCCGTAAGGACAAGAAACAATTGTCTTTCGGGCACACTATATCTAACAATCTCCCACTTGCCCGTAAAGACAAGCAATGATTGTTTTTTAGAGCACCACACCCTTATTCTTTATATCCACAACATTCTCTCACTTGCTCTAAAGAAGATAAGACATAGCTCCTAATTTCATACCCGCCAAGCGCTTATCAGTGACACTAGATGTCACGCAACTTGGTAAACTGATCAGCTAGGTTGTCGGCTCGAGGCGATCTTTAGGACCGAAACGTCGCCTCTTTGCACGATCTGTTTGACCAGGTGGTACTTTATCTCAATATGCTTTTGACCTCTTTTGATTGCGAAGAGCCTTTGCATGAGCTATCTCTCAACTGTTTTCATAGAAAAATGATATCGGCCCAACGTGACCTGGAATCACTTCCCGATCCAACAAAGAACTTCTCAAGCCACACTGCCTCTTTAGCTGCTCTGAAAGCTGCTATGTATTCGACTAACCGAGTCAAATTGGCAGTGCTGGATCACTCCAGACTATAGCTCCATCACTATGAGTAAACACTGAGCCTGAGATCGATTCACGATCATCCTTAATCCAACAAAAAATCAGAATCAGCATAGTCAACGACACTCAGGTTCGCACCCGAATGGACAAGCATACGATTCCTCATTCTTTCAAGATATTTGAGGATGCACTATACTGTTGCTTAACGTCCGAATCCAAGACTCGACTTTTATTGACTTTTAATAACCTGACTTTCTCTATCCAAAATAGAATCTATCCCATTTTCTCTATATCCGAAGACTAAGAGAGTTATTCCGTGAGGAGTTGGGTAGGAAACCTCTCGTTGAATTCTGCATTCGAAAATGCATTATCATGTTTAACCAATAAGATGGATGGGATATTGCCAACAACTTGTTCTCATGAATTCGACCGAATCAAATTCTAAGAATATAGTCCAATTCTCTGATTCAGAGAAGCTTTGGCTCGTCAGTTCTTGACTTCAGATAAAACCCTTCTGTACTGAATGAATTCGAGCTCCTTTGTACGGCAAGAAAGTTTCAGAGCATCACCCTTGTTAGTCTTTCTGCTTTCCACGGAGTTAAACAAGGCTGAGTGGTGAGAAAGTTTCAGGGTATCACCCTTGTTTAACTGTCTACTTCTCAGGGAGTTACCTCCAAGACCACTTGGCTTTGCTTAGAAAGTTAAACTTTCCCATTCATTCGACTCTTTTTCATGTAGACCCAATTACTCCCACTGGGCCTGAGACACTTAGGTGGTTCTACAAAAGTATGAATAGAACTGGAGTACCAAAACTCCATTTACTGGTTTAAGGCTTTAAACCGACCTCATTTTATCAGAATCCTATATAGTCCTTCCTTACAAGACCACAGGTAATCAATCACCCCCAGTAGACTGTAAATTCTGCATGATCACAGCGGGTCAATGGATAAACCATACTCCCACTGCATTCGGGTGGATTGATATTCTGATATGGTTCAGTAGTATTAATCAGCGTAATCCCCAACAACCAATGTTGGATGTGGTCTGATTAAATCAGATAGTAACTCCTTGAGTATCTTTACTTCAAGTTCCAAGGTTGTTATCTAAACATTCTTTTAGAAAGGTTGTGACAGTACAACCGTCACTTTCCGATCTTAAGAGTCTTATAACCAATCTTCACTCATTGTATTATGATATTTTACGAACAGTCACTATCTGAACGTGTATGCAAAATCTCCAGTCCTACCTTCAAGCACCAAGTGCTAAATGCCTCTATTTACGGAAGTGGAGTAATCATAGTTCACTTCTTATCCATAAATTCATAAGCATCTTCTAGGTAGACTTCTCGGTATTACATAATAATGTATACCGTTATTTTGTAACTAATATCTTAATTGAGTTAAGAAGTGTAGTGTAGCATATCAATAACTATATAAGACAATACATGGTTTTTCTTTTCAGTGAAATTGTTTCAGGTAGGCCAAGCATCAGTGCCAAAACTATGCTATAGCCTATATTTGAGCATGGAATACTCGTTTATCTGGTAATATCAGAGATTCCTCCAAATATTTAAACAAACCAATCGGCGTTTCGAGTAGTCATTAGACAAAATGTCTATTACTCAAAAGCTCCCATTAGCTTGTATCCTTCATAAGACCCCGAAGGTCAATATGAACATACTTCTTTAGTTTTATTAACCTTTCCTAATTGAAAGTTTACTTAGTCATTTTTCCTTTGAGATAGTGTTCTTAGACTGGGAGATAGGAATCACCCTTAGCCAGTCTTCAGATCTTATCTCTAGGATATATGCACTAGTTAATAGATGCTGAAGAATCGTTTATCTAAATATGGAAACCATTTGTCTTAATAGTTTACGATGTATTACATATACCTTTTTAGCATTACTTAGTGGTTTTGACTTTATCAAACAAAAGTCCGAGTCTCAGAATCGTATACAAATGTCATATTCACTTTCTTTGAGGCAACTATCGATTTGAAAGTGAATTCATTTGTTCCAACGAATCTGAAAACAAAAATTAAATTTCTGCGATATTCAAGGATTAAAATCCGAAATTTTGTTTCCTAATATCACTCCCACTATCTTAGCTGAAATAACTGCCCGTTGTCTACTCTTCATCATGAATGCCCAGCTACCTTGTTCTTACAAAAGAACTTTAGCTTCTAAGTCCAATTACTCGGTTAAGAAAGTCTCTAAGGATACATAGGTTAGTGATCCGAAATCACTTTCCTTATCCTATATATCTCTTATTAATATTTCGGTTTAGCCTTTAACTTATTTAGTATGGATGACTTGCACTCGTAGACATTTATCTTCCCATTCTTGGCTTTCTATAAAGGAAATGGCCGTGAACTAGCAGTTCATTTGAGTAGGCACTACTCGTAAACTGTGGGGTGGGATGTCTAGTGAGATTGATACCAAATCATTCTCGTCACCTTTGAACTAATTTTGTTTTGTCTCTCGTTCAACACAAGTGACAGCAGTGACATCACTGTCACTTACGTTTATAGGCTCAAGAGGATCATCCTCTTCCGAAGAATTAATTTGCATTCTTCATTATCGAGTTCAACGTTATTGTTACTTTTCCACTTTTACGAAGTCATCATTAGTCAATTTATCATGTCCAGCAGTTTAGATACCATGAGATAATATGCAGTTGTAGAAAATAAATTTGGACAGAAATATAAATCAAATCATACACCACAACTAAATGTTATTTTAGGAATAATAAACGTGATGTCATGCATGCAGTTTATCCTACCATTCCAAGGATTTAATATCACACCTACAGTGCCGCCGTTGGGTAGGTCAAAGAGGTGACGATTAAATTAAGACAATCTCTCTCAACAATTAAACCATTTAAAAATCGAACATCTCTTATTTAATTGTTAATTACCTTCCTTTTTGAGCCAAGATGTTTCCTAAAATATCCTTGTGAGTGTGACCTACTGTTTCAGATTTTTAAGTACGCACCGAGTATGCCGCCGTAGGGTAGGTTAGTGACCCGACGAGTACTCAAAATCCTATCCTTTCGGATACCAAGCCTAGAATTTAATTTGATAGCGGTGAAGGCCATCCGTAGGGGGCCAAAATCAAAGCGGCACGAGGCGTCACCATTCTCTCACGTGCTTGTGTCAACAATAGAGGCCATGGGGTCGGTTGTCACCTTCCCCTCTCCCACTCGTTATTTTGAAAATTATGTAGTCTTATTAGGATTTTAGAATTTCTTCGCAATCCGAAAAACAATAAATCATGAATATTTAAATTTTAATCCCCCCACTAGTTCATCGGTTCCAAATACCGTATAACTAGTGTCACTATATTCACGATTTTCCGATTTTATGGATTTATTAAAATTCCTTGTGTAGACACTACACAATTAAAATTCACCAAGAATTTTATAATCCTAATCTATTAGGACTTTATGAATATTCTAATAACTAGAAATTTACCCGTGATATGCACGGAGATAACTCAACGTAAAATAAAACAGTGAATCATCCATAATTTATAAAATTTTAAATAAATACTCTTCTGAAAAAATAAAATTAAACAAACCCAATGCATGATCGTACAATAAAATGAATTAACGTAAATAACTTGCAATTCAATCATTAAAGGATGTCATTGCGGATAGAATCTCAATCATTAAAGGATGTCAAAGAAGATAACATCATTTGTTTATAATTTAATTTATAATTCATTTGTTTATTTTTCAAAATATAATGTAACATAAGAATGTTTGATATTATTGTAGGTAATTATTGTTAGAATATTCTGCATTATTTGAGTTTAGATATTTTTGAAAATGTAATCATTGTAAGAATATTCTGCATTAATTCACAAAATTCAATTTATCATTTTTTAAATACTATAAGTTAATGGAAAAATATTTCGCATTAAGTGTCATAATGTTATGAGTATTCCACATTATATTGGGATGACTAATTTATAATTAAATTTGGTTATATTTCATTTATGTAATGTAATTTAAGAATGTTTGGTATTAATTTGCAGGAAATGATTTTCTTTATCATAATTGTATTAAGCAAGAAAAAATATTCTACATTAAGTATCATTAATTTAAGAATATATAGCATTATTTGGGGTGGCAAAATTATAGGGATGTATTTAATATCTGAATATTTCATATTAAATAATATATTTGAGTTTAGATTTTTTTTTTAAAATACAATTTAATGTTAGAATATTCTGCAATAATTGCAAACACTAAATTTATCATTTTTTTAAATATTATAACTTAATGTGAAAAATATTTCGCATGTCTTAATGCTATGAATATTTGAAATTATATTGGGATGACTAATTTATAATTGATTTGTTTATTTTTCAAAATATAATGTAATTTAAGAATGTTTGATATTATTGTAGGTAATTATTGTTAGAATATTCTGCATTATTAGACATTAGATATTTTTGATAATGTAATCATTGTTAGAATATTATGCATTAATTGACAAAATTCAATTTATCATTTTTTAAAAACTATAAGTCAATGAAAATATATTTCGCATTAAGTTTCATAATGTTATGAGTATTTGACATTATATTGGGATGACTAATTTATAATTAAATTTTTGTTATATTTCAAAATGTAATGTAATTGAAGAATGTTTGGTATTAATTTGAAGGAAATGACATTCTTTGTCATAATTCTATTCAGCAAGAAAAAATATTCTGCATTAATTGTCATTAATTTAAGAATATATGGCATTATTTGGGGTGACAAAATTATAGGGATGCATTTAATGTCTGAATATTTCACATTAAACGACATATTTGAGTTTAGATATTTTTTAAAATGCAATTTAATGTTAAAAATATTCTGCAATAATTGCAAACATTAAATTTATTATTTTTTAAGTATTATAAATTAGTGTGAAAAATATTTCGCATTAAGTGCCATAATTCTATGAATATTTGACATTATATTGGGATGACTAATTTATAATTGATATGTTTATTTTTCAAAATATAATGTAACTTAAGAATGTTTGATATTATTGCAGGTAATTATTGTTAGAATATTCTGCATTATTTGAGTTTAGATATTTTTGAAAATGTAATCATTGTTAGAATATTCTGCATTATTTCACAAAATTCAATTTATAATTTTTTTAAATACTATAAGTTAATGAAAAATGTTTCGTATTAAGTGTCATAATGTTATGAGTATTTGACATTATATTATGATTAAATTTGTTATATTTCATTAATGAAATGTAATTTAATAATGTTTGGTATTAATTTTTAGGAAATGCTTTTCGTTGTCATAATTTTATTAAGCAAAGAGAAAATATTCTGCATTAATTGTCATTAATTTAAGAATATCTGGCATTATTTGGGGTGGAAAAATTATAGGGATGCATTTAATGTCTGAATATTTCGCATTAAATGATATATTTGAGTTTAGATATTTTTTAAAATACAATTTAATGTTAGATTATTCTGTATTATTTGCAAACACTAAATTTATCATTTTTTAAATATTATAACTTAATGTGAAAAATATTTTGCATGCCATAATGCTATGAATATTTGACATTATATTGGGATGACTAATTTATTTTTCAAAATATAATGTAATTTAAGAATGTTTGATATTATTGTAGGTAATTATTGTTAGAATATTATGCATTATTTGACTTTATATTTGACATGCAAGCTCAAGAGATATTTCAAAATGTAATGTAATCTAAGAATGCTTGGTATTAATTGGGATGACTAATTTGCAGAAAATGATTTTTTTTTATCATAATTGTATTAAGCAAGAAAGCACAGTGAAAATAATAGAGTAGATAGAACAAAGAAACTTAAATAAAAAAAAAAAAAAACCAACATAATTTCATATGCAAGCTCAAGAAATATGTCCGTGTCAATAAGATAACCTGTAGTTCAATAACATTTTGTTAAAAAAAAATCAATAACATGGTAAGTTCATGGAGCTTTCAAAATAATGAAAAGTGAAAATACAAACCTAGATAGTCTTATTTCTCAGCCTTAGGTTGCTTCAAAAGCTTGGCCTTTCAAAAAAAAAAAAAAAACAATAGAGAAACGAATAAGCACCTTCATTTTAAAATATCAAATATCTTAACGTCATTTCAAATATCTTAACCCAAAGAAAAACAAATACTAACATAACTAATGCAACCATTCACAGTATTTAGGAATGGATCAAGAATGTGTATGTCCCTTTACTTTTTTTTTTTTTTTTTTTTTTTTTTTTTTTTTTTGTCGTTCAATGTCATGATAACAATAAGAGAAATTAAGAATACACATGTTATAAAAACAAAACCTGTACGATACAAAAAGAATTATAAAAAAGAAACAAAAATAAAACACCATCCATAACACGATTAAATACGATTGAGCAGCCTTTACCTTTTTCAATTGCCAAAAAGGTCCGAATCAAAGCCAAAATTAGGGACGAACAAAACTCACACGTTACAAAGAGAATTATAAAAAGAAACAAAATAAAACACCAACCATACCACGATTAAATACGGTTGAACACCTCTTTACCTTTTTCAATTGCCAAAAAGGTTTGAACCAAAGCCAAAAATAGGAAATGATAGAAGAAAAAGAAGGAAATGATGAAAAATTTCGTAAAACAGCCTTTACCTTTTTTCAATTGCCAAAAAGTTTGAATCAAAGCCAAAATTAGGACGAACAAAACCACATGCGATACAAAAGAATTATAAAAAGAAACAAAAATAAAACATCAACCATAACACAATTAAATACGGTTGAACACCCTTTTACCTTTTTCAATTGCCAAAAAGGTTTGAACCAAAGCCAAAAATAGGAAATGATAAGAGAAAATAGAAGGAAATGATGAAATTTTGAAGAAGGGAAATGATATATGTAAATAGAAGAGATTTGGGTAATATTGATATTAAATTAATGCAAGGGATATTTGGCATTAATGATGGAATATGCGGGTTTTTTATTGGGTTTGGTGCGGGTTATGTTGGTAAACGGGTCAATTGATTTTATTTCCTCTCATAAATATATATATACTAGTCATAGACCCGTGCATTGCACGGGGACGTATGACAATATGATTACCTTCAGATAGAGTCAAAAACAGACAACATAACATGTCCTAAAAGTTATACTGATGCCAATAATTGTGGTTATATTACTGCTTTTAGCATTGCACGGGAGAACGTATATTTCAATAAAAGAAATTTTTTGAAGGATGAAAATAAGATTTTATTGGTATATTTGTTACACAGGAATTGAATTGAATAGAATATGCAGGATTGGAATGAAACAAATTATATAAAAGATTGTACATTGAGTGATTGATAGAGCAATGTGGTGAATTAAGGTTGGCTTGAGTAGATGATGATATGGTTCATAAGGTATAATATAGCGAAGAAGGGTGGAGTAGCCTACGTCATACCTCATTCATTGCACCATACCTCTCTTCCCACCCTGCCCTACCCACTGATATCATAACCTACCCACCACATTATCCTACCCTACCCGATATCACCATATCTTACCATCGTCATCCTACCTACCTTACCCATTACCTAGTCTACTCCACTTTCATCCACCCCAACCCTACCCTACCTTACCCTACCCATCATACCACTCTACTTTATCCACCACCCCACCCTTCTCTACCCTACCCAACCCACCACCCCACCGTACCCTACCCACCACCCAACCCTACCCTACCCTATCCACCATTCCACTCTACCCTATCTTACCCACCACACCACCATACCTTACCTTACCCACTACCCCAACCTATCCTACCCTACTCTACCCTACCCAACCCTCCACAACCCTACAAATTTATTATGTTCTATATAATTAGTTTTAAATAGTTTAGAAGATTATTTTCTTTTGGCATATTTGAAATTGTTTTTTTAAAATGTATTTTAATGTAAGAATATTAAATATTTCACATTGAATGACATATTAATTTAATCTAAAAACATTCGCATTACACCGCAAACATTTGAATAAATATTAGTTATGTTTCAAAATGTAATATAATAAGGCATCTAATTTGTATGGATGACATTAATGTAAGAATATTTCGTATTAATCTGTAAATCTGAACATAGCTATTTTAAAAAACGTAATTTAACATAAGAATAATTGACATTAATTGTGGTGGCTAATTTATAGGGGATGTAATTAATGCAAAAATATTTCGCATTAAATTGCATTTTTGAGATTAGATATTTTTTAAAATATAATTTAATGTTACAATATTTTGCATTAATTGTTGAATTGAATTTATTATTTTTTAAATATTATAATTTAATGCAAAAATATTTCGCATTAAATTAAATATTTGAGTTTAGATATTTTTCAAAATATAATTTAATGTTATAATATTTTGCATTAATTGGTAAAATTAAATTAATCATTTTTTAAATATTATACTTTAATGAAAAACTATTTCTCATTAAGTGCTATAAATTTAAAAAAACTTGGCATTAATTGCGGTGAGAAGATTATATGGATGTATTTAATGTCTAAATATTTCGCATTAAATGACATATTTGAGTTTAGATATTTTTCAAAATGTTATTTATTGTTAGAGTATTTTGAATTAATTGATAAAATTAAATTTACCATTTTTTAAATATTATGCTTTAATGAAAAAATATTTAACATTAAGTGCCATAAATTAAAGAACAGTTGACATTATTTTGGGATGACTAATTTATAAGAGATGTATTTAATGTCTGAATATTTTGCATTAAATGACACATTGAATTTATATATTTCTGAAAATCTAATTTAATGTTAAATATTTCGCATTAAGTGTCATAATGTTTTGAATATTTGACATTATATTGGGATGACTAATTTATAATTGAATTTGGATATTTTTCAAAATGTAATGTAATTTAAGAATGTTTGGTATTAATTGAGATGACTAATTTGTAGAAAATGATTATTGTGGTTTATCAGTAATTTAAATTTTACCCTAACTGTGTATTAAGCAAAAAAGCACAATGACTATAATATAGTAGATAGAACAAAGAAACTATATAAAAAACGAAACTAAGAGAATTTCACATTTTTTTAATATTATACTTTAATAAAAAATATTTCGCATTATGTGCCATAAGTTTTAGATTATTTGGCATTAATTGTGGTGGTTAATTTATAATTTAGGTATTAATTTTTTTAATATTTCGCATTAAATAATAAATAACATATTTGAGTTTAGATATTTTTGAAAATATAATTTAATGTTATTGATCGGTAAAATTGAATTTGTCATTTTTTTAATATTATAATATAATTTAATGCAAAAATATTTTGTATTAAATGCCATATTTAAATTTAGTTATTTTTCAACATTTAATTTAATATAAGAATATTTGGCATTAATTGAGGTGGAAAATTTATAGGGATGTAGGAAATCATTATTGCAGTTTATGGGTAGCTTAAATGTTATCATGATTGTGTATTACGCAAGGAAGACAACAATTTTAGATTAGAGAGAACAAAAAAACTTAAAAATAAAAATAAAAAAACGAAACGAAGACAACAATTTTTTTTCACGCCAATTATATATATAATTCATAGATATAAAATCACTTAAATTAATTAAACAAAGATAAGAATATGTGAAAATAACGCACCTTCAACCGTGGCAAAATATTGTTTTCTTGATTTTATTCGACACTAATATTATCAAATTTCTCGAACCCCTCACGTTCATCTGCCACTAACTGCCCAAAATACCAGAAGCCATGTAAAATTGACAATAAAAATCATTGTTATAAAAAACAGAAAATAAATTAAAATCATTGATTTATTAAATTAAAAACCGTAAATAAAAATACAAAAATGAAAATCATCAAAATATTTGGTTAATTATTGATTTTAAAAAACAAAAATGAATTATATATTAATTTTTTTGATTGATTATTAATTAAATCATTGAAAACTTATAATACATAAAACCAAAAAATGGAAAATGACAGTCAATGAAAAATACAAAAAATAAAATTAGTTAAAAATAGAAAAAAATAAATCATGAAAATCTTTGACTGAGTACTGATTATTAAATTAAAATAGTAAAAAAAAACATAAAACCTATCAAACTAAAAACTAAAAATACATAAAACCGAAAATGAAAAATGAAAAGAAAGAATAATTGAAAATTACAAATAATATATTAAAAATAAATATTTCAAAGAGGACATCAAATCATTTAGATTAAATTCTTGTATTGAGTAATGATTATTAAATTAAAAAGAATAAATAAAACATAAAAATCATCAAATTAAAAACTAATAATACATAAAACCAAAAATGAAAAACGAAAAGAAAAAATAACTGAAAATTACAAAAAAAAAAGATCAATTAAAAATAAATGAATCAAAGTGGACATCAAATCATTTAGATTAATTAAATCATAAATAATTCAATTCAACGTAGAGAATAAAAACGATGATCGTGGAACCAAAAATCCAAAATTAAATTGGAAGGAAATCATAAAGAATTCAATTCAGCATAGAGAAGAAAAACGATGACCGTGGAACCAAAAATCCAAAATCAAAATGTGAAGGAAATCATTAAGAGTTCAATTCAACATAGAGAATAAAAACGATGGACGTGGAACAAAAAATCCAAAATTAAAATGCGAAGGAAATAATACCGCAAGTCGTGTGCAATCTCGAGTGAGATATGAAATATCCAGATATGAAGATGATTACTGTGGTAATAATTGTTGTAGGAGTTGAAATTTGTTCCAGAAAAAGATAACACACGCTTTAATGTGGCGATATTATTTGGTTAAATGGAGACACGTACCGGAAGAACCAAAAAATTGATGAAAGTCTTTTAGACCTTACTCGTGATGAGTTACAATAGCAACAATCACCCATTCCCATGAACAGTAGTACATACCTCTGAAAATATGTTCAAAAGAAAATCAATCATGGTAAAACTAATTATTTATATTTTATTTGGGGAATAAAATAAAAGTGTCAAGACAAACCTAATGATATTCATATTGCCGTGCATGTGCATGTGCATGTGCCATTTATATTTTATTTTATGATATTCTGTATTTAATGTGGTGATTTTTTATTATGGATGATATTTAGTATTTAATGGGGCGATTTTTTTTTATTTTTTTTAAACGGGTACAACCGGGTTTGGAGCGGGTCAAAGCGGGTAATTGGGTTAAATTCACTCCCCTATATATTATATATAGATAGATATAGATTCAAAAAACAATAAGTCATAAAATTTAAAGCTCCCACTAGTTTATCGGTTTCAAATACCATCTAACTAATGACACCATATTCATGATTTTCCAATTTTTCGAATATTTAGAAATTTCTTATGTAGACACTACACAACGAAAATTCACCAAAGAATTTAAAAAAGAGATAAAGAGGCAAAAGTCCTTTTTTCTGGCATAAAATGAATAAATAGGACACACATATTTTTTTAGTTGTAAAAAGGACAAACAATTTCAGACGGACAAAATCACCCTTTGTGAGACGCGCGCGTAGCTTCAGTGGTATTGTTTGCATATATGATATTTTACTGTAGCTGTTTATATATATATATATAATTTTTTTTTTTCAAACACTCGTAACTTTTGATTTACAACTCCGATCATCGAAATTTTTTCACCAAAATTCATGTTTTTTTTTGCTCTTCAATTTGAGCCCAAATACGATACCCTTCCGACGTATATTTTGAAAGACGAAAAAATATTTGTATTAACAGAGCATTTTTTCTTATAAACGATCGTAATTTTTGATTTAGAACACCGATCATCAAAATTGTTTCACCAAAGTTCATATTTTTTATCTTCATTTTGAGACCGCGTTTGATACCTTTTCGACGTAGTATTTGAAAGCCGAATTTAATCGCAAAGATTTACACTAACACGATGACGATGTCGATGTCGATGTCGAATGAGAATGATCGTGCTCATTTAAAGCTTAATTCAAGTGACTACTTCAAAGCATACATAGCTGGCTCATATAAGGCTCATTTAAGACTTAATTCAAGTGATTAACTATTAAGCCTATGTCAAGTTTATGAGGTTTTGATTGATAAAAGGAATAGCATAGATTAACTTGATTAAGGTGTGGTGTTTATAACATGCATGTTCAGTAGTTAATCACTTGAATTAGGCCTATCTATTGTATTAAGGCACAGTATCAACGAGATCGTGATCATCGAGATCATTATCGCAGATGATCGTATCGATGATCGATGATCAGGCTCAAAAGGACTCTCCTTTCGGTTTTTGTTTGCAAGGTCTATGTCCCCAAGTCCTTGATATGAACCGAATGTCTTCTTACGATTCAAGCACTCATATTTACTTCTTTTCGGAGCATGTTTCGATACTATTTTTTCTTTAGGATCATTTCTTTTAGGCCTTTTCTTGTTCTTGGGTTCAATCACATTAGGCCACTTGTTCTTGGCTTCATAATCACAACTCAAATAAGGCCATCTTGGAGCAAGTGAAAGCATAAGAAACACTTTCTTGTAAAGAAGAAGACACTATTTCTACATTTGTTTTCATATTCATAATCACAATAACACAAGCTAGCCAAGAAACAAATTATGTTTCTTGACCCCAACAAGAACACAGAGGAAGCTAAATTTACTCCAAATTTTAAGCTCAAAGTGCTGCCTAAAATACTTGTTGAAAACTTGCTCGAATGCAACTTTAAAAATGCCTCAAAAGGAGACTTTGAAATCAGCTCAAAGTTGTCCCAAATATCTGCTTCAATTTTGCTCCACTTCTTCTCAACTTTAGGATGTTTCTTGATCATTGAAGTGTCCTTCTTCAAGCTGTAAGAGCTCCACCATATACCCTTCATATCATGCTAGAATTTCCTTTGAAACACAGCCCTCAAACTGTTACATAAGCAACACAAGTAACACCATGTATTTTCCATTACATAAGGACCTAAAAATCTCGACAATGTCTATTGATACCATCATCTTCTTCTCCAACTCATCACTGTCATAACTTCATGAATATAAACCATAGCTAAAAAAACCACATAAACCACGTAAGCTCCACCGAGCCTATAAACCGAAAACAATGACAACAAACTAAACAGTCCATCTACAGCATGATCAAAGTAAAAACACAAACTTTCAGAAAAGCAATTAAAAACACAAGTATAGCATTTAGACATTGCCACCTTATCTTTTTCTTTTATTAAACCAAATAAATGGATATAACGATGGACCTTATTGGACGAATTTTGAATTCCAAAAAGCATAGTGTCCTTCAAAACAAGATCATCTTCTTCAAAATTCATTCCAACAAAAACTCTTGCAATTACATAACTTCATATACTTCTGAATTTCAGCAATTAAAGGTATTTTTAGTGGAATTAGTACCTTAAAACAAACTTCTAGTTTTTAGAAAAGTTAGTGTTGAAATGACCAGCCAAAATATGCATCGCTTCAGGCAATGCTCTATGGTACTGTACTTGTTGTTGGCATGTCTTTTGGTGATTGGAACCTCGAAATAGAACCAGGAAATCTCTAACAAAATTTACCCAAAAGGCCTACACCAATATTCACTAAATTATACAACAATAGGTAGCAAAAAATCTGTTAAATTCAGCTTAAAATGATCACTTTGAACAAATCCTTACAGCAAATCAAATCATTGAATGGGGCAAAAGATACAAAACCATACCAGAGTTAAAAATTAAGCTACTGCAACCTAGATCAATGAATTAAAAGATCAAAAGTGCAACAATGCCATCAAAATTCAAGCCATCTCCACCCTCATCTCCTCTCCAAAGCTCATACGCAACAAAAAAAAAAAAACATATACAAAAGTCACACATGATGCTTGCTTTCTGTTAACTAAAGAAGCTTGGTCATAGCTGAAGGGTTCGCATCATCCTTAGGGAGATTTCATTCCCGTTTCACAGCATCTGTAGGGAGACGTCGTTCCCGTTCGAAATTCGATCCTCTTTTGATTGAGTGAGATATATCCATATGGAGGCGTTAGTTGTTGAGGGTATTTCGGTCCAGTCAATTTTTTTGTCCTTATTGCAACTAAAATATTGAACTTGGATTAAAGCTTAATTAAAGAGGAAAAAGTGGACTTATACCTAATTTTTCCTTTAAAAAATTCCTAATATTGTCATGATAAAAATTTGGGATCTTAGAATTTTTTCAATAATAAAAAACATTAAATTATGAAAAGCAATCACCAACTTATCGGTTCTAAATACCGTCTAGTTGGTGTCCAATCTTTTTCACGATTTTCCAATTTTCTCCATCATTAAAAAACTTTTACGTAGACACTGCATAAATAAAATTCAGAAAGAATTTTGTTATCCTAAAAGGTTCTGGGATTGTTGAATTTTTCGAATAAGTCAAAAAACAATAAATCAAGAAAAGCAACCACCAACTTATCGGTTTTAAACCCTGGCTGAGCTTTAACCGAGTTCACCGAATGGTGTCGGGATCGGCTAAGCCGACCCGTCCTCTTTGTTGGTTTATGTACGACTGCTGGATGAATCAAGCTAAGGTTGCCCCATTGAGCCTCAGCTCGCCGGATAGCTTGACCTTGTCGGACCCCCGACGCTAACGTCGCACTTGGACGGACAAGTCGAGTCGAGCCGAAGCCCTGTTGACCGCCCGAACCAATTTTCGAACCTATTGCTCAGTTGGTGTCCAACTTTTCGGGATTTATGTAGACACTACATAACCTAAACCCCGTAGGATTTATTATCCCAAATTAAGTTTATCATGTGAATTTTATATCCTGATAAAATTCCGTTCGTTTTAATTAATTTAATTAATTACCTAAATCGATCTAAATTAATTACGTTTCATACATGCTTAATTAACAACCCGATTAATTGTCTACATGTATGCATATGCTAGGAGTGGAATTCATGAATATGATGCATGACATGGTTATATCACATAAATAATCACAAAAGAAAATAAATGTAATATTCCGATTTTCAGGAAAGGGCAGACGTGTCTTTTTGTAAAACGAAATATTGGGTTGATTCCTTTTATTCGGAGTTAATTAATTTGGACGTTGTATATATATATTTCGAGTGATATATATATATATATATATATATATATATATATATATAATTAAGGAAATCTGAATTTTTATAACTAAGGGCAAATAAGGAAAACTAAGGTTTTATGGGAGTGGGTATTTAAGGGAAAATTAACAAAGGTTAATCTCCTAAAAACCTAATCAGAATTTTAGTTTCACGTTTCCTACTCCATCTCTGCGCATTTGGGAAGAAAAGAGAGAGACTAGAAGAGTTCTTCAATTATCTAAGGAGGTGTTGAATTGTTTTCAGACCGGACTCAAGATTTGGAACCCTTGTGAAGAGTGCACCATTTGGCACCAATTTCGTGGGAAGTGCAGCAGGCTTTTCTGAGTCTTTTGATCAGTTTTTGGTTGCTTTTAGGTAAGAAAAACTATTCCTATGATTTCAATTCCTAGTTGTACGGATTAGATCTTTTCTTAAGAAGTTTTGGTGTTAGAAAGATGAGTTTTGCTTTGGTTAATGACTATGGATGATATGGTGCATTTAGATGAGGTTTTTCGTGCTTCATTGTGTTAATTTTGCTGATGTTTGGTTGAGGAACGATGTGGAAATCGTGTTGGAGATTTTAGGGTTCTAGCCGAAACCCAGGTCGGACGGGCGTCTACTTCATGTGGACGGGCGTCTGCCTTGGCTACATTTCAGACGGGCGTCTGGGTTCTCTGGACGGGTGTCTGAGGTGTTATTTTACATTCAGGTTGTAACTGTCTTAGTGAGGACAAGCGTCTGGGAAAAGTGGACGGGCGTCCAGTAGGTTCCAGACGGGCGTCCATGTCTTTAAACGGGCGTTGTTTGTTGTTCAGCCTTATAAGTATGTTTTATCATTTCTAAACCCTTAATTGTGATACGTCAACACTGTGTAAACTTGAACAAGCCTGAATTGAGCTTCTGATTCGTTCAGTTAAAACACCGAATGTACTCTTAAAGGGAGTTGAAGTTCGGATCCTTCGGAAGAGCATGATAGGCTTGTGCTTTGATGAGTTAGCATTCATCAATGTCTCGTGAAATTGCTAGGACTTGTCCGTGTCTAAAGTGGTACAGGAAGAGAGTAGTGTGTGTGAGGAGACTATTTGAAAACACTTAGGTGACTAGTTAATCATCCTAATAAACAACGACTTGATTAGTAAAAGATTAAACAACATGTCTCTCTTGGCCAGGCACCAAAGCTAAATCGCGATGCATGTGCTACCTCTGAAGGTGGAGGAACTCTGTAGGTCAAAAGACCCTAAGTACGGAGGGACTCTGCTGAGACGCGCATGCTATCGGAGTCTACCTTTTCTAGACTTCGTGGATATTGGTGTGATCCACTAATATGTTGCAAAAGAGTGTTCCCGAGGTGGAAGAACTCCGTGAGGTCATAATGACCCTAAGTATGGAGGACTCTGCTTTGAGGTGGACGCGCAGAAGTGCCTTTGAGTGCGGTTGTAACATAGATAAGCTAAGTAGAAACGTTTAGTCAATTCATGTTGATGGACATGAAGTGAACCCTAGGTTGAGTCGGTCTCACATAAACAACCAATCGATTTAAATATATTTTCCTTATAAACTACAGTTGTTATCATAGCTTCTCTTTCTTATTAAGTACGTTGTACTTACCTCAAATGCATGTTTTCTATGTGTTTGGGGATGAGAAGACGAACAGGTTTTCGAGGAGGAGTTCGACGACGACGTTTGACGGCGCTCGTTGAAGGCTTATCAATTACCGCTTTACTTTTACATTTGGATTACTTTTGATACCTTTGAGGTAGACTTTTGGTCTTTCGAGACGTGTAGTACCTTTCTTTTGGGTTTTTTCGTACTTTCTCAAATGTAATAAATTTACATTTCCGCTTTTAGATTTCCTTTTCTATTCTTAAACGTTTAGAAATTTTATACCCGAGTTTTTGCTTCCGTTGCTTTAATTTGATACGACGTAGTAGAGGCCACGTATAAAGTGAATTTACTTTTATTTTATATGTGCTTAACGCTCCATTTCCGGATAAGGACTCGGTGTCTCGAGGAGCAGGCGTAATAATAAACGGTGAGATGAATGCTTGCACCCCACATCTAATCTATTATAAAAAAAAAAAAAACATGTCTTCGTTGATCTTGATCTTCAACTTGGATAATTGATAAAATTTATCTTGATGACTTTTCCTTGATCTTTCTCTTGGATACAGCAGCCGCCTTCCCCCCCACTCCCCACCCCCACCTCCCACCTCCCCTTTTTTTCCCACACGCATGAAATCAGCAATGCAACAACATGAACGCAGCAGCAGTAAAAAAAAAAAAAAAAAAATCCTATATCCAATCAATTTGGATCTAAAAGGAAAACTTCTCAGAAAATTAAATTCAACAACAAATTAAATTACATAATTTCCTATATCCCAAAAAAAAATTTGTGTTTACAATAGATCTAAAGGTAAACAAGTACCAACCCCAATCCATCTCGTCAATCCACAACATTCAATTTCATAAAAGATGTAATCATATATGCAATTCCACTCCTAAGTTAGTTAAAAGATGTAATCGTAAAATTTTAACCTGGCTCTGCTACCACATGTTAGAAGTAATAGCACCGATCGAGACACTCGATCTTTGCACAACGGAAGCTTATGCGATTTACGATACGAGACGTAACTAATTAATCCTACGAGAAGGTTAGTAAATTTACCCATACCGGAGAGAGATGATAAAATCGACCAAAGGAGAAGCCGTAGTCTTCCGGATTGTATCTCCCAATGACGACGGTCGGTGGGCGATCGATCCTCGCCGTAGAACCTCCTCGAATATGCACAAGAAAAACCCTAGGTTTTTCTTCTCTAAATGACTAGAACAAGAAACTAATTTTTCTCTTCTTTATTTGATGTGTGGCGTATTTAATGATCTGTTATTGTGCTAGGAGGAACTCTCTTTATATAGGAAAATAACAAGTCAAGAGACTTATCTTTTTCACACCACAAAAACATATTCCAATAAGAAAAAGATATTTTTGCTACAAAATAAGAGATAATTCCAAAAAATCAATCTCTTAATTTTTCCATTAATTATCCAACAAATAGACAATTACTTAATTACACATGTGACATAATCTAGGAAAATTTCTTCTCCTAATTATCCACAAGTGAGGCGCCATTAATGTCATTTTTCAATAGAAAAAGTCTTTTCTATTCTACATATTATTTACCAAATAAATAATATTGCTTATTCATTAAATAGACCAACTATTTAATTTATTCTCGAGGTTCCATAAAACGAGAAAACACTCGCGTGTTAGAGCCAACCAGGGACCATGGACTATAACCGAGAGCTACAATAAATTGAATAAAATATTCATCGAATGTAATATTTCTACTCAACTTATTAATTCGGAATTACCCCACCATAAATCCAAATCGAACTCTATTGATTATAGATACAACTTTTTCTCAAAACGTCGAGTCGAGTCGATAAGTGTCCATTGATATAATCATTTCATATAAACTAATCCTCCATAGACTATCCGTACCGAAGTAGGATTATTTCCGTAAACGTTCTTCACTACATCTTATCCTTATTTACCATTAACCCACTAGTGATCAATTAGTTCATAACCAATACGAACTCTCGGGATTGATCAGTTTCTAGGATCAACAAATAAGAGGATTGTCTTTCTACTTCCCGCTGGAAAGAATGGATTCCATATCTGTGAGACACACTTCTCACTCTTTCCAGAATAGTGCCAACATGAAAGTGATTCGGACCGCGCCTCTTAGCGATCTTTAACGAAAACATCAAACCCTCCTGAAACAAGTAGGAGTCTGTAATCACTTCAGGATTAAGGTTAATCCATATATAATCATCTTGTGATTTAATAAGATTTCTCAATCACGGAATTGTATGAGAAACTCAGATTAAATCGGTCCAGTCCTATATGACTCTAATCATATATAAATGCCTCATTTAGACAACCAATGTCGACGGTCCGGATAAGACAATCACACCATAAAGTGTTCTGGGCGTATTAATGGTGGTTTAATCAATAGACCCCATACTTTGATTAACTTCACCACAGACTAACATATCAAGTGTATCACCATAAACTTAATCCTCGCGTGTGACACACACTAAGTTATATGGCTACATATGATACGACTTAGGGTTTTCAGTAGTGTATTACTTACAAGCACGAAGCAAGTAATAAGATGAGAATAAATCTGTCATTTTTTAATTCTAAAAACAATTACATAAATTGTCTTTCGGGCGCTACTTCCAACAACTTTGCCGGGTAAGAATGCTCCGAGACATTTTCTCAACACCTCTATAGGACACGATTGCTAATGATGCTAATAATGCGGATTATAAAGTGAGGCCAGTTAATATCTGATCATGTGGAGGCGTAATAATACAGTAAAGCATGGTATAAACGTGCCACACCAATGATTAGCATGTTTTAGCTTTTAGACAAGGCAAGTACATATTTAAGAGATTAATCTAACCACTTAAGTTTATTGCACATAAAAAGGCTTCTTAGGAACCACTAGACTTTAGACAAACTCTACATTACACTACTTATCACATTACACAAAATTATTAGAGTCTAATTCAATATCCACAAGGATAAGGTATAAGGTTTCCAATGATCCCAAGTTTCTTCCCATAGACATTCGGGTCTCCACAAAGTGTTGAGCCGAATGTTAGTGTAGTGCCCAAAAGACATTTTTAAGTAATTCTTTTTATATTTAATAAATGACAGAATTATTTTCATCTTATTATTTGATTTGTGCTCATAAATAATACACCACTGAAAACCCCAAGTTGTATCATATGTAGCCATTAAACTTAGTGTGTGTCACACGTGAGGATTAAGTTTATTGTGATACACTTGATCTATTAGTCCATGGTGAATGTAATCAAAGTTTGGGGTCTATTGATTAAACCACCATTAATGCGCCCGTAACACTTTATGGTGTGACCGTCTTATCCAGATTGTCGATATTGGTTATCTAAGTGGGGCATTTATATATGATGTAGTCATATAGGACTGGACTGATTTAATCTGTATTTTTCATTTAATTCTGTGATTGAGAAATCTTATTAAATCACAAGATGATCATATATGGATTAACCTTAATCCTGAAGTGATTGCAGACTCCTACTTGTTTCAAGATAGGGTTAGATGTGTTAGTTGAGGATTGCTAAGAGGCACGGTCCAAATCACTTTCATGTCAGGACTATTTGGGAATGAGTAACGAGTGTGTGTTGTATAGATATAGAATCCATTCCTTCTTACGGGAAGTAGAAAAACAATCCCCTTGTTTATTAATCCTAGAAACTGATCGATCGGCCAAGTTCATATTGGTTATGAACTAATTGATCACTAGTGGGTTAATGGTAAATAAGGATAAGATGTAATGAAGAAGTTTTACGGAAACCTTCATGCTTCATTACAGATAGTCTTTGGAGGGATACTCTATATGTAATGATTATATCAATGGACGCTTATTGACTCAACACTTAGAGAATAAGTCATATCTATAATCGATAGAATTCAGTTTCGGATTTATGGTGGGGTAATTCCGGAATTAGTAAGTTGAACAGAAATGTTTTGTTAGATGAATATTTTATTCAGTTTATTATAGCTACTGATTATAGGTCCATGGTCCCGGGTTTGCTCTTATCACACGAGTGAATTCTCGTATTGTGGAACCTCGAGAATAAATTATATAGTAGATCTATTTAATGAATATGCGAATTATAATTTATTCGGTAAATAATATATAAAATAGGAAATACATTTTCTATTATTCCATTGCATGAAATGGCGCCACAGGTGGGAAAATTGGGAAAATAAATTTTTCTGAATTATAAAAATTTCTAATTAATAATTTATTTGTTAAATATATAAAGGAAATAAAAGATTGATTTTATCATTTATTGGTGATTATGTCTTAATTAATGTAGATTATCTCTTATTTAATGAAAAATATTTTTTCCTTAAATAAGAGATAATTGAGTTGTGAAAAGTATATCGCTCTCTTGACCGGTTATTTTCCTATATAAAGAGATTTACCCCAACATAAAACACACAAGATATGCGCCTCAATAGAATTATAAAAGAGAGAAAATTGGTTTCTTGTCCTAACCATTGAGAGCAGAAAAACCTAGGTTTTTTCTTGAGCATATTCAAGAAGGCTCCGCTACGATGATCGACGTCCACCAATCGTCGGTTGGAGATACAACGCGGAAGACTGCGGCTTCTCTTCGGTTGTGTAAATATTCAACCTTCTTGTAGTTTAGATTAATTAATTATGTGTTTCATATCATGGTAAAATCGTATATGAATTTCGATTCATTGCTTCCACTGTGCATGATCGAGTGTCTCGATCATTGTTGTGAATCAGATTTGACAATCTGAAAAAGGGACAAAAAAAGGGCGCTCGATCTTGCGAGCGTGCTCTCGCAATTGTGAGAATCCAGATCCGGTTTTTCCCGTATTTCGGATCCTGATTCGGGTTTTTGTATATCCAGCACCGAATCAACTAGAAACCGAACCCTTAACTTCGTCATGTTACAAGTAAGACATTGAACTCAAGTCAACGTCACAAATGGCCAAATGTAGAGTGTTTCAATGCTCCCGTAAGACACGGTCCGGAGCCAAAGCCACTAGAACACGTACACTTAACTTTACAACAAAGCCATAAAGCTCTACATTAAGACATGCTTCAATAGATAAACATTCCACGAACTCTCTATCCCATTTTTGCCTAGAAAATATGCCAACACTTATGGATCGAATTCCATGTTTTTTTCCACCATCGTAAACACTAAATCTACTCCAAATCATTAAAAGAAAATACGAAAAATATTGTACAATATGCTTGTACCATTATATTTGATTTAAACGCCAATATAACATTAACTAAAGCCAAAGTGATTTGAAATTATTCTAAAACATGCTTGAAATGAAAAGATGTGAAACCCCAAATTCTTAATTAAGGGTATTTGTGTCATATCGATAATGGGTGATTTTTATGGATTAACAAATCTCTGGAAAAGACGTTTTTGACCGGTATTGCAACTCTTTTAATTTAAAAATATGACAATGATGATATATTATCGAGATCCGTTATTTTAGGTAAGATATTTAAAAATTATGATTTGGGATAGTTATTGAATTACTTGGGAAAGAAGTTTAGATACATTATAAATAAATGTGTTATGTGGGGATATTTATCAAAACATAAAAGAAAAATAATTAAAAAAAGGGGAGAAGTCGACAATAAGCTTCGGCAATGACAAAGATGAGAAGAGCACGGCAGTAGTGTAACGCCCCGCTCCCGGATACCGAGCCCTTATCCGGAAAAGAAACATTCGGCGCGTATAGCATTAAATAAATCTAATATTATACGCAAGCCTCTACGTCGTCGTATCAAAATATAGCAAATGGAAGCTAAAAGGACTCGGGTAAAAACATAAATGCTACTATGAATAGAAAGTAACCATACTACAGATGGATAGTTAAATTACAACGACGAAAAACCCAAAGACTTATACAATACGAGGTCTTAAAAGTAGAAGTACAACAAGTCTAAGAAAAAGAATACAACTAGTCTAGTACAACCTTTACAAAGAATTAAACTAAAAGCTTCGTCAAGACTTCAATGTCTTCAATGTCTTCAATGTCTTCAAGACGTCAAGACTTCTAGGTCCCATGTCGGACGTGTGACTAGTTGTATTCCCAATGTCGTTCCCAAGACGATGTACCGAACGAGGTACCGTGACCCAGACCAACGTTGGACGTATAATTGGTCATGTTCCCCATGGCGCGCCATGCCCTCATGTTAAGTAAGTGACAAGTCAAGTCAAGACAAGACAAGAATATGACAAGAACACGATTAGGTTAAGTAGGTAAGTAATGTAACCTAACGAGTATGTGCAAGATAACCGATATAGTAAGCAGGCATCTTTCTATGCATTAAATATGTACGATAAAGTGGTTGTCTTTGTGTTTCAAGTAGTGTTAATTAAACTGTTTGTGAAAGTGAATAAAGTGGATTCATGTCATTTCTCCCGGCACTTGACAACCATGAATATCCCTTTTGATCTTCTTTCTCCTTACTGGGCATCTAGATAGTGCTCACTCCTTTATTTGGAATAAGAAAAAATGCATGTTAATAACGAGTTGGATGATGAGCATGGAGAGCAAGCTTAGGAAGAAAGCCATGGAGTTCGTAGAGTTCCGGTGGTTTCCTCATTTCAGACAATTTGGGTTGTAATAAATGTTAGTAGTCATTTGTGTTTTAGTTTGACAGCAGATGTAATCGGTTGAGTTTTTTAATGAAAAGTCTTAACTGTCAGTTTCACTAGTCTCTTGCTTGTTTTTTTTGTTCCACGTTTTCTGATATGACATGAGGCTTACGTGGGATTTAGGGTTTACTCTTAATCTCACTTGCCGAACGTTCCTTTTCCAAATAAGTGTTAGGAAATCACTAGTTTAACGCAGCAGAATTTAAAATTTCGATTTCCCTTTTCTAGATCGTCTTCATTTAATGCAATAAACACGTTAAGTAGTTTGACGGAATATACCTTGGATGATCTACAAGATCGTCGCTTTGACCGTCAACTGAGAGTATTCCCGTGCGCAAGCCGTCCAAGCGTCCGGCCTCTATCATTGATCCACACGAACTCCTCGCAGGAATCCTTCTAGGATTGCTATCGGAAAAACTCATGCTGCTAGACCGGCCTTTTTCCTCTCTCTCAAACTCTCTATTGGAAGCTCTCCATTTTACTCAAGAACTAGTAGCTCTTGGAAGATATACAAAAGAGCTTGACACCCACTTCCTATTTATAGGGAAAGTGGCGCCCCAACTAGAGTAAAGGAGAAGAAAACATTTTCCCAATGAAATAAAGAACATATCTTAAATTGACTTATCTCTTTTGTTATAATATCTCATAACAAATAAAATCTTAATATTGCCAATATCTTATATTGATTATATTTATCTTATTACCATAAATCTATTTTTCCAAAATCAATTAATATACAATATTAATATTATGGTAATCTTAATAATTAAAATGCACAATACAAGTGTATCTTATACACCTAGATGTGGCGCCTCATATTGCCAATAATTGACTTCCGGAATATTCTTTAATTAATATAATTTATGTATAATTAATATCTTGTGTTTTATTTATTCATAATAAATAAATACCACCATATTAATTTACCACTATAACCTTTATAGTCTAGAGATAAACTTTCCTTATTTAGTTATCAACTATAACCGCATTTTAATCCGACTCGATGTTCATATGTGTGTGACCCGATAGGCTTCCAAATATGTTGGCCGTCGACACAAAGTGCAAATTATGAAAATGCCCTTCATTCCTAACGATCACGGGATAGCGTCTAGAAACACACCGTGATCCCCAATCATCGGAAGAGTCAAATGCAATGCCAACTACCTTTCATCAGAAACAGTTACCGTGTAACTTACAATCCTGTCACTGTAATATTATCCATACGATCGTATCTCGAGTGTCAATACATTAACGATCGTAGCTTGTAATCTGGATATCATGCTCTATCGGAATAACACATTTACTCCCACTTTGCAAAGATTCTCGAGAGCTTGACATTCCTTATAAGAAGGCCATTTCAGATATTCAATCCCAATCATAGGATACGCGATTCCCGGATGACCAAACATGTATACTCCGCATGCTTCAATATCACACCAATCACTACCGCATGATCGCCCTGTGGATAAGGGAAACCTCAATAGTGTCAAAGCATGACAATCCACACCGTGATGCCATGAAGACTCCGGTCTTAAGGATAATTACACAACCGCCACATAGTGTGACACTTAATGTAAGTGGGTCAGTGTAACGTACGCATTCTCTAATACACGTCCACGTACACTCCAAGTGTCTCTACACTTCGATAGACGAGATCTATCCCTACCTTCTATAAGATAGAAGACATCCAATACGTGCTAGTCTAATTATAATATCAATGTCCCATTTGACAATATCAGACTAGAGACATTTAAGTATCAAACTTGTTAAAGTGATCAGAGATCTCATCAATCATAATCACTATCATGGTTACTCTATCACAGTTTGACACTAGGGACGTTACTATATATATACAACCAATAATATGAAGATAAACAATATATAATAACAAAAGTGCTTTTATTAATCATAATAAAGTTATGACATGAACTAAAATAGATAGTAAACGACCGACCCCGTCATATCCGGCCAACCCGATTGGGTTTAGGACACCTATTCAGCAATCTCCCACTTGGCCTAAAGCCAATCACCCATATGCCTAAGCCCTTGCATGTGAACATGTTTCTCATGCTTTGCTTGTGACAATTCCTTGGTTAACAGATCAACTATGTTATCATCCGTGTGGACTTTCTCTATCTTTACATCTCCTCTATCTACTATCTCTCTAATCAAGTGATAGCGCCGTAGCACGTGTTTGGACTTCTGATGAGACCTTGGTTCCTTTGACTGAGATATCGCTCCATTGTTATGACAGTACAACGGAATTGGACCTTCAATGGAGGGAACCACACCAAGTTCAACAATGAACTTCTTCATCCAAACTGCTTCTTTTGCCGACTCCGAGGCTGCTATGTATTCGGCTTCTGTTGTAGAGTCCGCACTAGTCTCCTACTTGGAACTCTTCCAGCTCACTGCTCCGCCGAGAAAACAAATCCAGACTGTGACTTAAAGTCATCCTTGTCAGTTTGAAAACTAGCATCTGTGTAACCTCATAAAACTAAATCATCATTCCCGAAAACCAGGAACATATCCCTAGTGCGTCTCATGTACTTGAGGATATTCTTGACTACAACCCAGTGACCATCACCAGGGTTGGACTGGTACCTACTAGTCGTACTAAGAGGGTACGAGACATCTGGTCTAGTGCACAACATGGCATACATGATGGACCCGATTGCCGAAGCATAAGGGATCTTACTCATTTGTGTCCTTTTCTCCTCAGTCTTAGGACTCATTCCCTTTGACAGGTAGACCCCATGTGACACGGGCAACAATCCTTTCTTGGACTGCTCCATGCGGAATCTCTTCAGCATCTTGTCTATATAGGTGGATTACGACAGACCAAGCAACCTCTTAGATCTATCTCTATAGATCTTGATTCCTAGAATATAGGCCGCTTCACCCAAGTCCTTCATTGAGAAGTTCTTGGATAACCAAGCTTGGACTGACTGTAACATAGGCACATCATTCCCTATGAGCAATATGTCGTCTACATAAAGCACTAAGAACACAATGACACTCCCACTAACCTTCTTGTAAACACAGGGATCATCTTCATTCTTGATGAAATCAAACTGTTTGATTATCTCATCAAAGCAAAGATTCCAACTCCGAGAAGCTTTTACTTTAATCCATAAATGGATCTTTACAGTTTACACACCATCCTGGTGTCATTGGTTGTGAAACCCTCAGGCTGTGTCATATACACTTCCTCAGACAGGTTCCCATTAAGGAAAGCTGTTTTCACATCCATCTTCCAGATTTCTTAATCATGGTATGCTGCAATAGCGAGCAGAATTCTAATATATTTTAACATGGCAACATGTGAAAATGTTTCGTCATAGTCAACTCCTTGTCTTTGCTTATAACCTTTTGCTACTAACCTAGCCTTGTAGGTAGTCACGTTGTCGTCCATGTCGGTCTTTCTCTTAAAGACCCATTTACACCCTATGGGAACTATTCCTTCAGGTGGATCAACTAAGCTCCAAACTTGGTTGTCATTCATGGATTCCATTTCAGAATTCATGGCTTCTAGCCATTTCTCTTTGTCATACCTTAATATCACTTCCTCATAAGTTCTAGGGTCCTCATCTTCCATGAGATACATGCCAGTGTACCTTTCAAGTTCACGGAATTCCCTGGTGGATCTTTGAGGTGCTAGTGTGTCTACGGTAGAGGTTGGCGTCACATCTGTGTGTGGCGTCTCCTCTACTTCCATCAACTGACTGTTATCCGTAAGTGGTTCTCGAATTTCTTCAAGATCAATCTTACTCCCACTGACCCTATCCAGAATAAACTCTTTCCTAGAACGTGGCTAGTCCTGGAAACAAACACCTTTTGATCCTCAAGGTGGTAAAATTGGTATCCTCTAGTTTCTCTAGGATATCCCACAAATAGACATTTGTCAGATCTAGCCTCTAATTTGTCAGGCATCATCCGATTCACATAAGTCGGACAACCCCAAGGTTTAAGCTATGCTAGACTCGGTTTCCTCTTATGCCATACCTTGTATGGTGTGGAGTCAACCGTCTTTGATGGAACTCGGTTCAGTGTACAGGATGCGGTTTCTAGAGCATACCCCCAAAATGATTTTGGGAGAACTGAGTAGCTCAACATGGATTGCACCATGTCCAACAAAGTGCGATTCCTCCTCTCAGACACGCCATTCATCTGAGGCATCCCTGGATGGGTCCATTTAGGTAGAATCCCATTCTCCTTTATATAACTTTGAAACTCTCCATCTAGGTATTCTCCACCTCAATCGGATCGAAGTGTTTTGATTTCTTTACCTAGTTGTTTCTGTACTTCACTTCTGAAATATTTGAACTTTTCAAAGGCCTCAGACTTGTACTTCATTAAGTATATATAACCATAGCGTGAATGGTCATCAGTGAAAGTGATAAAATAAGAGTATCATCTTTTGGCTTGAATTGACATTGGACCGCATACATCAGTATGTATGAGCTCAAGCAACTCTTTGGATCTTATCCTTTTGCCACTAAAAGGTGACTTTGTCATCTTGCCAAGCAAACAAGTTTCGCATGTATCAAACGATTCATAATCGAAATGATCCAACATTCCATCTTTATGGAGTTTGGAAATGCGATTCTTATTTATATGGACAAGTCTACAATGCCACAAGTAGGATTCATTCAAGTCATTCATTTTGGCTTTCTTGTTGTTTATATTAAGTACGTCAACATTCACATCTAATATGTAGAGACCATTGCTAAGTATGCCAGTACCATAAAAAATTCCATCACGTGAAAAAGAACAACATTATTCTCAAACGTAAAAGAAAATCCATCAACATCCAATGCAGAAATAGAAATAATGATCTTCGTAAGAGCAGGAACAAAATAACAGTTATTAAGTTCTAGTACTAGCCCACTGGGCAATGAAAGAAAATAAACTCCTATGGCCAGCGCAGCAACACTTGCTCTATTTCCAACGCATAGGTCCATCTCTCCTTTCCTCAGTTCTCTAGTTATTCTTAGTGCCAGCATATTCGAACAAATATGAGAACCACAACCAGTATCTAATACCCAATGGTTAGTCTTAAAAGAAGCAATATTGATCTCAATCATAAACATACCTGAAGTCGAAGCATTAGAATGCTTCTTCTTGGTACTCAAGAAGCCTTTGCAGTTTCTCCTCCAATGTCCGGTCTCACCGCAATGGAAGCAAGCATCATTGGATTTTTCTTTGGCTATCTTAGGCGTTGGCTTAGGTGCAACCTTCGCCTTCTTGGACTTCTTTTGGGATTTTGCCTTGCCCTTGTTAGAAGTGACTAGCAACACTTGCTTTCCCTTCCCCACAGTGCCCTCAGCAGTTTTCAACATGCTCAATAACTCATCAAGGGAGCAATCTATCTTGTTCATCACGAACTGCGATTATGAATCAGGTAGTGATTGCAGAATCAAGTCAATACTTAACTCTCGTTCCAACTTGTGGCCCAGCTTCCTAAGCCTCTATATGTACCCGATCATTTTAAGCATGTGTGATCCCACAACAGTCCCGGATGCCATCTTACAACCAAACAGGGCCTTCGAGACCTCGTACCTCTCAGTGCGAGACTGAGAAGCATAGAGTTCCTTTAGGTGAACCATGATTTAATAGGCGTCCATGGACTCATGCTGTTTCTGCAGTTCAGGTGTCATGATACATGTAGCATCAGTATTGTCAGACAGTGCTTGTTATACTTCTCAACAGCTTCTGCAGCCGAACCCTCTGCGGGCTTTTCCGGTAGGGCCTCGTCCAAGACATAGCCAATCTTCTCGTGCCTCAAAATGATTTTGACGTTTCTTTTCCGATCGAGAAAATTGGTTTCGTCAAGCTTATTGTCGATGATAAAACGAAGGTTCAATTTGTTTGACATTTTCTATAAATAAAGATAGAATAAGTAAAAGCTCATGTATTTAAAACCCTAAATTTGCACTTAAAATTTTATAAGGTTTTACTTCCACTAGCCAACTATTCCCAATTGGCTTTCAAGAATTAAATTAATTCCTTAATGGCTGGTATCCCTTCTAGTTGCCTCGATTCCCGACGAGGGCCGATCAGCCAAGATAATTTTGAAAGGTAGGTACTCCTACCAGTCGCATCGTAAGCGGCTCCTAGTGGCTGACTAGTCAACTCTTTGACGTTTCACATCTCTATATGATAGTCAACCCCTTGTCTCTAAAATCAGACAGTCCTGACGATGGCCAATCACCAAAAGATTCTAGTCGAGTGTTAGGAACATTTTATTATGTTTTGATGATGGCCATACTAGATGTTATAGCAAGCCTGGAATAAGTTAGAACACTCTGTATAGTCTTTACTTAGAGTCTGACATGTTGTATAAGTTGAGTCAGACAACTATTGTACTAGTTGGTAGGACGGCAAAGCAAGAACAGACTTTCGGCAGAGTGAAGCCAACCAAGCACCAGTAGAGAAGCAATGAAGACATCATGGTCTGACTTATAACCAAGAAAGTCTGTGATGACCTTGGATAAGTCTAAGTTATGTTTTAAGTGATGAAGCTCAATTTTTAAATATGGTGTACACTGATCTCACCCAAATCAAGGATCAGTGAAGTTCAAGGATTCTCCTTGAACTGAAAGAATAAAGGAAACAATGAATCGGTAAAGTAAACTGACTTTCGGCTGAGTGAAGACAAAGCAGTGAAGGAAGATCTAAGCGGAAAAGTCAGATGGTTCACTTGACCGTTCAAAGAACGGATGAGTAAACCTTACTCGATCAGATTATTGAAATATGGAGAAGATACAGAAGATCAAGCATTAAATGCACAATTAATAGAGGATGAATCAATGACGGATTTTCTGGTAAACGTTTGAAGAAAAATCCGATCACTAAAATCAAAGAGAATATAATTAAGGGGAAATCAAGAATCAAATCAAGGATTATTCCCCTCATTAATATAGCCAACGGACGGCAATTCAAATCAAGGATAATCAAGGCTATAAATAGAGGGCATTGACAGAAAAAAAAATGTGAAAAAAAAGAACGGTAAATCTGAGCAAAAACTCTGTCAAAGTAAAAAGCCTTCTATCTACGCTTAAAGGAAAACATCTAGTGATCAACTCAAAATTGAGAGCTACAATTCAACCATCAAGCATTGAGATTGATCAACAAGTTTGTGAATCCAATTCACATCAATCAAGCAACTGAATCAGAGTCATCTGAGAAGGAGTTGTGTTTGCGATAGCTGCTGAAGGATTTGATCCCAAGGAGCAGTGAAAGAGACTGAGTCCATCAAGTCATTGCGAGTCAGGAGCGATAGTCTTGTAGATTGTGAAGCTTGTGAAGTCAAGGTCAATCGTACTATTGTATCTGTGAAAACAATAGTGAATTCCTCCGATCATCACAGGAGAAGAGTGGATTAAGGGATTACACCACCCTGAACCACTATAAGCCTTGTGTCAATTTACTTTCTACATTTTACCTTACTGCATTCATTTAATTGCTTATATTATATCATATATTTGTGATTGCTTAAACTACTTTGAAATAACATAGTAAGGAGGGACTTATCCGCTGCCCAAAAGCTTTTAAGTACAAGAAAAGTTTTTGAAACTCACTATAGTCATTCATCCCCCCTCTGACTATAGTTTTACCCTTCTCTGGGACCAACCCAAATATTCATGAGATCTCGTAACGATCATAACTCGATAATAACGATATACCTGAGGTAGGTCAACTCCCGACGAGGGCCGATTAGTTGGACCCGAACAAGGGCTCTTCACCGTCATTATAATATTGGGAGACAATTTTGGCTCGATTTTTTTTGTGGGAATAATTTTAAATTAATTCACTTAATTAATTTCCTTTAATTATGGTCTCATCTAATATGTGCATATTACTACGATATCATATAAAGTAAAACATACACAACATTCCGCGCACAAAATAACCGGTATGCTCATGCACTTTTCCTAGGTGCGGTTTCGAATACAAACTGACGAAACCGCGGGTCACAATCTAAGGGTAGCTGCAACCGCCAATAGAATCTTTATTGTTGTACGCCAATGGGTTCTTTATCTCTCTTTGGTCTTCATCTTCTTGTTCCATTCTTGTTACATAATAATTTATCTAATAAATAATTACCCCCACAGAACACGGGGAGGAGCTAACGGGAATGGGATAAATGTAAAAAGTAAACTAGGTCATGTTATTCATAACGGTCTAGGACAATTTCAAAAACAACACAAAGAAAACATTCCCATCTATCCTATTGGTCGAGTCCATGATCAATCGGGGTCCATATAATCACATTATATCTACATATCTAATCCATACAATTATATCTTATGAAAAAGATCAAATTATAATTTTTAACTACTTATGCGTCTTATTTTATCACATCAAATAATTAAATAACTGTTGGTCCCTTGAAAAGGCTTTGGTTAAGTTTAGAGGGGGTGAATAAACTTAACACTTAAAACTTTGGAGTTAACAAGTGCAACTTGATCTCAACGATACTTCAGAGTCTCATCGAGACTTGTGAGCTCAGCCGATAAAGTGATAGTTCTTGATAGTTGAGTTTGCTAAATTTGTGCAATGGAATTAAATCAAAATTAAGCCTTAATACTTGTTGTTAAATATGATACTAAGTATTAGATACTCAAGAGTGCAAGTGTGTGATTTGGTTGCTAGATCCGAAGAGGTTGATGTACAAAATAAACTAAGTGCGTAAATTAAATCTTTGAAAGTAAGTAGGCGAGATTTTATAGTGGTTCCAGTGTTGTAATCTGTCGAGTCCACTCTTCTCCTGTGATGTTGGAGGAAATTCACTAGAGATCTTTGATGTAAATTTGTTACAAAGATTCCTAAGTTGTTTGTCCTTCACCAATAACTATGGCTTCACAAAGCTGGCCAGGAGCAGTAGAATTGCTGCTGCCCCTGAGTCTTCCACTTGGTCCTTGAAGGGTAGGATTGCCTCTTCACCACTCCACCACAAACAACGAGTCTTTCACACCCAATGAGATACTTCACTTTGTCTTGGCGAGGTTCTTAATAAAATAAAGATTGAATCAAATAAATGATTGATTGCGGCGACTTGATTAGGATGAAGTAATCAGCAGCTTGCAGGCTTCAAGTGTGTATGCTTGATATAGCTTGAATGTAGAATACACTTGAAGTAATTCACTGGATCAGTAGCTTTATGCTCGAAGAAGTTCGGCAGGTGTTTTCAAACTCGAGTTATCTCTTAAAGTTTATCCAAAATTCATCATCTTTTTCTGAGTTGAAAGTCCTCTATTTATAGGCAGGAATGCATGTGACTTGTATTTGAAATTCAAATGTGACCGTTCCTTGTTTTTGTCCCATCTGATTTGCATTCTGTCACTATTCATAGGGGGTGACCTTTATCGAAATCCTTTTTGACAATGCGATCTGGCCCACCCTTTGACTTGTATCCAATGGATAAAAACATAAATCATTCCAACGTCTTTTAATCTCAACCTTTGATTTTCTTGATAAGTCAGAGGTAGTTGGATGTCCTTATCCATGTAATCTTCCAATATAATCTTGATTTAATCGAGGTATATATATCGGTGAGGTTTATCATCTGTTTGAAACAATTTCTTTGTGTATAAAATGTAATGCAGCTGATTTCTTTTATCTAACTTTATTTGTGAAGTTAGATTACACCATTTTAATTATAACCAAGTTCCAAACATCAACCAACTTATGGAACTTAGACCTTCTACACAAGGTATATGTAATCAGTTTAGGTCATCACAGACTTGCCTAAATTCTGATTCCATATCCTTGACTTTAAATACTAAGTTTGATCCCTTAGCCTTCATTTACTGAGTTTGAACCCTCAGCCTTCAGTCTTCAGTCTTCAGCAGGTTCAAGACTAGTCTACTGACCTATCTACCCTACTGACCTAGACCAGTCTGCTGATATCAACCAGCAGCCCTTTACAGTGCTTGTTTGATCAAACCTATTTATGAATCAAACTCTAATAAACCTATACATTTGATCTAGACATCTTTTTGCCTTTGCACTATAACAGCTAGTATGGCACTCATCATCAAAACATAGAAATAAGTCCAACAATTTCCCCCTTTTTGGTGATGATGCCACTACCCTCACCTAATCAGCAAAGCAAAAAGATTAAGACAAAAATAGAACAAGTACTCATCTTTCATTAAAATCATTTGTTCAAAGCTATTACAAACTAGATACAGCAAAGATAAAGTAATGTAAGTATGCTGATCTATTGTCTCTTTTCTCTTTCTTGTCTAGCCTTCTCAGCTTGCTCTTGATAGGCTCTGATTTGTTCTATCATATCCCTCATCCACTCATTTTCAATCAAAGTAAAATCAATGTAGGGATTAACTTGTTTCCACCAGTTCCATGCTTCAGGCAGGATAAGATTGATATCATTCACTCTGAATCCGAACTTCATGTACAGTTCCTTGAATTCATCAAGTGAGTCCTTTGCTTTTGTGATAGGTAAGATCCTATCACCTCTGCCACTTCTTCCACCTCTCGCCACCTCTGCCGCCTCCTCTGTAAGTTGCCCTTAAGGCTTTGACTCTTGTTTCCCAAAATCTCAATGCTAAGAAAGAATTTAGACCTTCAAGATATCCCATGTCATGATAAGGTCTCCTTCTGTTATAGTATTCTTTCTTGTATTGTCTAAGGAGATCATCAGTAAGTTGAACTCGCCAGTGCAAAGTTGCTCTGAGAGCATTGATTTCATCCTCCCATCTTTTCTTTGCAAAGAGTCTTGCAACCTCTTTTCTTTGCGGTGATTGGCCCTCTTCCCCTTAGTGACATCATCAACAAAGCGGGATATGAGGCCATGAATACCCTCCCCGTGAGATGACCACTCTATTCAATTGACCTTCTATAGCTCCAGTTCTTGTATCAAGTGAAGTAATCCTTGATTGCAAGGTCTCCTCCGATAGGTTGATTCTTTCAAGAAGTTTGGGATCGAGGCATAGCGAGGTTGTTGTGCAAGAGCGGCCAGGCTCGATGAGTTTAGGTGCAACAACAAGGTTGTCAAGTTTCTGATGGATAGAAATAAATTGGTCTTTCAGAAACTTCTCTTTGGCAGTATTTCCAACCTTGATGCCCCTCACATCTAGTATCAGATCATTCACAGCATTTTGAGTAGATATGAAGTTTGAAGCAAGCTGTGGCGATTGATTGTCATTTTCATTTACCATCTTCATCGCTTCTTCAAATCTCTCTTCTGTCTCATCGATTGAGTCCTTAATCGTTGCATATCATGCCTCACGATTCTTAACTCATTTAACACTTCAAGCGGCACTTCACTGGTCATCCTTCCACCAAAGTGGCTTTCATCAACAAAGCTTCTCCACATTGTACTATGGCCTCGATTGCTTATTACCATTGCCCAACTCGATCCAGTCCAGCGAGGTTAGGTCCTTCATATTCATCGAGAATAGGATCAAAGGGCGGAGTTCCTCAAAAACAGTACAAATGCTCGAGGGGATTAACATCAATATTTTCTTCTTCGAGCATCCGAAATTCCTCATCACTAAAGTCAAAGTCCAGCAGGCTACTCATCCTCATTAATGGCGATCACGACCATCTTTCCTTCCCGGTGGTCTTGTCTCCAATAGGCTCCACTACTAAAGACCTTACCAAAGCATGGCAGGTTTCCTCCAAACCCAAAGTTTGTTCCAACCTTTGTCCAGTCTTTGTTTGAGACTCAAAGAACATGTACCTCCTGTTCCAACCTTTGTTCAGTCTTTGTTTGTAGCCCAAAGAACCTGCACCTCCTCTTCAATTCTCTCGTGGATTGAATATAGCCTCATTATCCACTTGGAATCCTTCGCATGTCCAATCTTGTGCGGGATGATGGCGGATTTTAGTAAGAGTGCCCTCAAAGTCAAATCCATCTTGATATTCAATGGACTCTTACGAAGGCGGCACTAGGTTCATTGAAATCGATAACCTTTTCTCCATCCAAATCCTCACTCTGTTGACTTGGTTTGTGCAGTGAGACTCTACAACATGGAATGTAGAAGATTCATCAGCTAGCCTACTAGCACTCAAATTAATTCCTTCATTGATCAATGCCTCTAGATCATCCATGGTGAGATCCTGTAGTTCCTCATCCATCTCTCCAGTCTGCTGGCCCTCGCAGACTTACCCGATCTCGATGGGTTCTCGCTTCTATAATATCGGTGGTTTCTTGACCGGTAGCTTGATTGTTGTTTCTCTAGCCACTCCACCTGGTCTCCCCAGAAACATAGGGGTATCATCATCGTAATCGATGAATCACTGCATGCAGTGTAAACTTTGGATCTCACGAACATAATAGCTCCACTTTTCTTTCCTTCATCCAAAAGATCCATCGGCTGGATTGCGGCATGCTAGTGTCTATCAAATCCAACAGTTGTCCACACCTAGTTGCTCAAATGCCCATTCTTCAAATCCACTCATTGGATCAAGTGGTGGTTTTCATCTCTTGTAGAATCCAAACTTCCACCGAAAGTAGTTTTGCACCTTTTTGAAGTTGGGATCTACTTTGCCCTTTTTAGATGCCTTCTCATATGGCATAGATGGCTTTCTAATAACAAAGTTCAAAGACTTGTGCGACCTCTAAAAGCTCCAACAAGTAATCTCATTGTTTCTTCAACAGATGTTCTAAAGTCAGTAGGTTGCTGAGGTTGTACATTTGTGCCTACTACTTCCATCTGTACCACACTTGGTTCCTCCTGACTTACATGCTCATCAGCAGGTCGCAGCAGACCGCTCTTCCCCCGAGTTCTTGCCACACTTGGGGTGGTCTTCAACCAAGTCTTCAATTACTTCTTCAACTACCACAAGAGTTCGAGTTCGGTGGTTTGTTGTGGTTCTTTCAGTAGATATTACAAAGAGAGCTCGTGAGTCGATGATCTGCTTTGCATATCTTCAACAGATTGCTCAACAACAACTCGCCCAAAGATCGAGACTTGACTACCTCTTGGTGAGGAGTCGATTAATCTCCACAGCCTGATTATGGTCAAGGGCTCGGCCTCAACGACCTCTTCTTCCTCTTCTATCGATGCTTCCTCTTGGATTCTTTGAGCCTCCAAGTTTTTGAGTTCTTTCCCTTTTCCATGTTTCGCATTTATGGACAATCTCTTTTCTCCTCTTGGAAATGGGTTCATCATTCTTTTCGATCACTGATAGACTTCCTCTTTCTCATCGGCTTCTTTCATTGTTCCTCAATATTTCAACAATGCTTTTTCTTGCACCAACAACAGGTCAATAACCTCCATGGACCTCAAGCAGACTCAATGATGCATGTCTTTTGTTTGCTTTCTTGTTTTCTTTGAAGGTTTTAATACCTCAGTTATTTTCTTTGTATCTCCACCCTTTCTCTTTCTCGGCAGACTTTCTTGGAGTGCAAAGAGTTTAATAGTTATCCTTTTTGATTGCTTGACCTCGCTCACCACCAAAGATCACCATCATCTCCATCATTATCATCATCAAGCAGACCTCTCCAAAGAACCTCTTCATCATCATCTAGACCAGAATATCATAATCAATTTCCTTCTTGTATCTAGACTGATTGATCTTTTCAGATGCTACATCAGGGATTTCCAGATGATTCAGCAGGTCTCGAACCATCAATCCTAAGGGCAGGGCCTTGGACTTCCTCTTTCCCTCTTTTTCCTCCTTGGAAACCTTCTTCATATAATGGATGAAGTATCTAGCCCAATCAAACTTCATGCTTTTGCAAATGATTATCATCAAATCTATCTTGGGCCCTGATAGAGTATCCATACTTCCAACTAGTCCCAGTATGTTTTTAGCAATCAGTTTGCTCAGCAGACTGTATTCACTTCCAATATGTTTGCAGTTGATGCCTGGAACGGATTTGGTGGCTGCATTTGTTTTAATCTGATCAACAAACGCCATTTTGTCCAATCCCATTGCTTCAGGATTGACTGAGCCATCCACCACTTCAACAAATCCAAAAAATTCCCTCAGTAGACTGGGGGGAAACTTCAATTTCTTGCCTATTCACAGCAGTTTTAAATGCTTCAGTTCCTTCTGTATTTGAATGTTTCTCCGTAAACCCGACAACATTTGTATGAGAAATTGTCTCAGTCTTATATTCAACACATTCTCCAGGCCGGCATATCTCCTTATTCTTCGACCAATGTTAATGGCCAGTTCAGTTCTGTTTGCATCCTCAACAAAACCTCTAACACTTTGGCTTGATTCATTTTAGACATCAACCTTTTCCGCCATTTGTATGAGAAGAATAAGATGAAGAAGATTGATTCTCAAATCTGTGTTCACACAGTGTAGAAATCGCAATGATAAAGCAGATTTGCAAGTAGGGAAACTGCTGTGTGATAGCCCGTATAAATATACAGTGAGTAGTTGTAACTATCAGTGCACGTACATCCATGTCAACCATGATTAATGAATAAATGCTGGTTTGACACGTGTTCCATAACGCGTCGATAACCGTTAGATCGTGTTAATCTGCGGTTATAAAGATAAAATAAATATCCCGCCAATATGCCTTTTGACTTTAATAACTTTGGTCGAGTAACGTTCCATCCAAAGCAGGTGATCCTTAGCGAGGTGGGCTCAAGTGATCATTGATAAATAGGCTTTCACCTGGCGACATAAGTACTCTGTTGATCCTTGTTTTCTTCTTGTTTTGTTCAATTGATAATACAAGATGAAGTTTAATACCAATGATCGATCTCGTCAAGTGAGCTCACCCAAAATGACAAAGACCAACCCTTGGCAACCTCATTTGCTCAATTGTCCAAACATAAGTACATGGAATTGTTGATACCAATGACTAATCTGCTAAGTGAGCTCACCCAACATAGCAAAGACTAATCCCCTTGGTGAATTCCAGTACATTGCTGAATGTCAGCCAACTTTTATAATTCCAAGTTCAGTCCTTAGTTTAGCAAATCTTTCACCATCAAGTGGTTTAGTAAAAATATCAGCAAGTTGATCTTGAGGGATGTATAGAACCACCACATCTTTCTTTTCAACATGATCTCTTATAAAATGATGTCTCACATCAATGTGCTTGGTTCTTGAGTGCAAAACAGATTTTTCGTGATTGCAATTGCACTTGTGTTATCACACATAATTGGAATTTCCTTTTCTTCAATTCCATAATCCCTTAATTGTTGTCTTAGCCATAGTACTTGTGCACAACAACTTCCAAAGAACAATGTATTATTCGGCAAGAGTGGAAGTTGATATAGAATTATGTTTCTTGCTAAACCAGAAACCAGTCTATTTCCTATTTAAGCGATTGAGTTCCCGAGGTGCTTTTTCTATCAATCTTGCATCCAAAGATAATCGAATCTGAGTAGGATATAACTTTGAAGCTTCCTTCCTTGGAATACCATATCCCTACTCCCAAAGTCTCTTTTAGATACTTGAGAACTCTCTTGACTACACCTAAATGACTTTCTTTAGGTTTAGATTGAAATCTTGCACAAACACCTATAGCAAAGGATATATCAGTCTCATTGGCAAGAAGATACTGACAGACGCCTATCATCCTTCTCGTATAAGGTCTGATCAACATCTTTGCCTTCTTTATCTTCATCCAATCTGATATTTGTACTCATAGGAGTTGAATTTTTAGTAATTGTTTTCCATACCAAACTTCTTGAAGAACTCCTTGGTGTACTTGGTTTGATGAATGAAGATTCCATCTCTCATCTGTTTAACTTGCAATCCCAAAAAGTAGTTCATTTCTCCCATCATACTCATTTGGAATTTACTCTTCATTAGATTTGCAAACTTTTCACAAAGTAAATCATTTTCAGAACCAAAAATTATGTCATCCACATAAATTTGTACCAGCAGGGTGCTATCCCCTTCACTGATTCTGAAAACTGTCTTGTCAATGGTGCCTTTTGTAAATCCATTGTCCACCAAGAATTGAGATAGAGTCTCATACCAAGCTCTTGGTGCTTGTTTTAATCCATAAAGTGCTTTGTTGAGTCTATACACTTTATCTTCTTGATCTTTAACTTCAAATCCAGGAGGTTCTTTGAACATATACTTCCTCTCTAGAATGCCATTCGAAATGCACTTTTGACATCCATTTGATATACTTTGAAGTTCTTATATGCAAAGCATGTGCCAAGAATAATCGATAGCTTCCAATCTTGCAATAGGTGCATAAGTTTCATCAAAATCTATTCATACGCTTGAGAATAGCCTTTTGCAACTAGTCTGGCCTTGTTCCTTACAATGGTACCAGATTCATCAAGTTTATTTCTGTATACCCACTTAGTACCAATAATATTTGCATGACTTGGCCTTTCAACTAGTGTCCGAACTTGAGTTCTTTCAAATTCATTTAATTCTTCTTGCATAGCAATTATCCAATCTGGATCTGAAATTGCTTCTTCAACAACTTTAGGTTCCATTTGAGATAGAAAGCAAGTAAACATAGCTTCCAGTTGTCTTCTAGTCCTCACACCTTGCTGTACATTGCCAATAACTTGTTCAGCAGGGTGATTCCTTAACCATTGTGGATTTTGGTTATTTTGATTTTCAGGAACATCATCTTCAGTAGGGTCTGCTGTAGCTTCTTCTACTGTGGGTTTGTGAGATCCTTGAACCGCCTTCGATTGTTGCATCAATAACATTATCGGCAGGTGCTCAAGCAGGGGCGATGTCGAAACTTTTAAGTCATTGAATCTTTCCAAAACTTCAACACGATCTGGATCGGTGACTTGTTGATTCTCAAAGAGTTCACAATCTACATCTTCCATACCAATAAACTTAGGTTCATCAAACACAACATGGATTGTTTCTTCATGTTTTGATGACCTCTTGTTCAAGACCAATGATGCTCTCTTGATCGAAGAATATCCCAAGAAAATTCCTTCATCTGATTTTGGTTGGAATGTTTTCAAATGTACCTTATGATTTAGAATAAAACATTTGCTTCCAAATGGATGGAAATAGGATATGTTAGGTTTCCTTCCATTCCAAACCTCATAAGGTGTCTTCTTGACTTCTTGTTTACTGATGTTCTGTTTTGTGTATAGCATGCCTGTATTTCTTGCTTCAACCCAATATCTTTCAGGTAGCAATGCTTCACAAATCATTGTTCTTCCGCTTCCTTTAAAGTTCTGTTTCTTCTTTCAAAGAACCCCATTTTCTTTGAGGTGTACCAAAGCAATGACAAGTTGATGTAGTACACCATTCATTCACAATATTCTCTTATAACTTTGTTGAGAAATTTAGTACCCTGATCTGATCTTATCTTTATTACTGTTAAACTTTTCTCATTTTGTAATCTCTTCAAAAGATTAGGCATGCTTTGAAGTGTTTCACTTTTCTTATTCATAAATATTACCCAAGTATACCTTGAATAATCATCCACAACCACTAAAGTGTACTTCTTTCTGTTACACTTGTTGGAGTTATTGGTCCAAAAGATCCATATGCATCGGCTCCAACACTCTATTAGTTGATTGTTTGGTCTTTGATTTGAAACTTGACTTTATCTGCTTACCTATTGACATGCATCACATATAGCATCCTTTTTGAATGTGATCTCGTGTAAACCAATCACCAAACTTCTTCTTCACCAACCTGATTGATATCATCAAAGTTTAAATGATTCAACTTCTTGTGCCATAACCAATTGAGTTCGAGACTTGGTATGCACAATCAGTGAGAACAGGAATGATGAGACCAATCAACAACATACATGTTCTGTTGTCTTCTACCAGCAAGTACAACTTGATCACCTCTTTCACTAATGACAGTACAATTGTTTTTGTCAAAAGTGACTTTATAACCCTTGTCACAGAATTGTCCAGTGCTCAGCAAGTTGTAGTCCAGTCCTTCCACATGTGCAACATTCTTGATTGTAAGTCCATTCCTTACAAGTGTGCCATATCCTCTTGTATATCCAGGTGTATTCTTGTTGCCAAAATTCACCCTTGGACCATCTTTTGCCACAAAGTTTGACAGACAGTGCTTATTCTTTGTCATGTGTCTGGAACATCCACTGTCAAAGTACCAGACACCCTACAAAACAAAGTTAATGCATTTTAGGTACCCAAACCTGTTTGGGTCCATAGTGGTCAGTGGCAAGCATGACCCTTGGTATGTTTCCATAAGGTCTTCTCCTGAATGTGTCATACTTTGGTTCATACTTTGGTTCATACATGTATTCCACACATCCATAAGTTCTAACAAAGAGGTTGTGTAGGAATCACATATGTTTTCTCGGCCTTTTGGTTTATAATCTTTGTTTAAAGTTATTCTTGGTGTTAGAAGCATTAGTATAACCATTTGTTTGTCTTTGTCTGTTAGAGCATTACTGTAATATGGAGTCTCATTGAGGTCTTGTGTAAGTCCTCTCTCTTGATCCCATTGCCTAGGTTTCACCCTATTGCATGATTATACTTGTTGTTTCTAACAAGAGTACAGGAGTATTCCAATCATCATCGGTGGGAAGCAGTCTACCTTTCCCCACGAGATAAGTATCCCTTAAATGATTAACATTTTTGGGTTTAGGATTCTTATCCTTGGAATATTTCTGTTTCTTACCCTTCTGTGGTTCAGCAGACTTGGTAGCATGTCTCGCTATCAAGACTTAGAAGGCACAAAGCTGATCTATTTTTAGATTTACTCTTTTTATTAGGAGCTGTTGACTTCTTTGACTTCTGATTTTGCTTCCTTGAAGCATTCTCATTGGGTTTTACTGCCTCAGCAACCTTACTGGGAGTTGAATCTAGTGCAGGCACAAACTTAGGACCAATTCTGGTACTAGGTTCAGTGACCTTACTGGATCCACTCTTGTTAGAGTGTTGAGTTCCAAATCCAAGCCCTGTTCTATCACCATAAGGCTTTCCAGATTTGTATATGCGCAGAGGAACCGGATGGTTCAAATAGATTCAGGGTCGATGTATGATCGTGAGCTTACAATCGATTCTGTCCAACATCTTTTCCTTACATTTGAGAACCCTTAATTCAGACTTTCAATCTTCCAACTTCTAACTCAAGAGCTTCTTTTTTCAGCCTTCACAATCTCATAACAGATTGCATTATCCTCGATTGATTAAGGATGGCATCCAAAGTCTCATTGTTGTCGTAATTTCTAGGATTGGAACCACAAGTTGATTCACAATCACTTCAAAGCAGGAGTATTGATGGATCTGATGATTGTATACCTCCTCGATTTCATCCATATTGGCCATCAAAGCATAATCTTCCATATCAAAGCCTTGATCTTTGTGTCATCCGATTCATTTCCTTTTTGATTCAACTTCATATCCGATTCATCTTCAAAGACAACCATAGCCTTCTTGCCATGTCTTCTTTGTTGACTTTTGGTCTTGATGAGGTCCGGACAATCAGTCTAAAGTGTCCAGCTTCTTGCGGTTGAAGCAAAGATAATCGAGTTCCTTGCCTTGTTTTAACTCGGGACGATCAGTTTGAAGTGTCCTGGTTTCTTGCAATGAAAGCCATGAGATAGTCATTATCTTTCTTTGATTCTTCTTCTTTCCTTCTTTCAAGAGGCCTCTTTGTGAAATTTCTTGAAGGGCCTTTCCGGTCTTCATCATCCCGATTTTCTTGCTCAAGTAGGGCAATCTGCTTCTTGCATTTCATCCGAAGATCATCTTGTCCTCCCGATGTTTCTTCTTGATGTGAAGCAGCCAATGCGATGGTCTTTGGCTCTTCCTTTTGATCTGTGTACAAGCTTTTGCTAAATTCATAAGCCTTGAGATCTGAAAACAATTTGAAGGTATCTTCTTCATGCAACTTTCTCATTTCTTCAATTGCAGTCACCTTCATTTTCCAAACATCTTTTGCAGGTAGAGCTTCCAAGATTTTGGTGTTTATTTCCTCTTTTGAATAACTTACACTCAGCAGAGTAAGTTCATCCAGGATTGCATTGAATCTTGATTCCATTTGCTCAATGGTTTCATTTGACAAAGATCTTGAACTTTTGAAACCTTTTTTCAAGCTACACCGATTTTATTCTTTTTATTGCATCGATTGCCTTCACAGATCAAATGTATCTTGTCCCAAAGTTCCTTTGCAGTTTTGCAATCTTTAACCTTCATGTACATATTGCTATCCAAAGTTCTATAAATGATATCAATAGCAATGTTGTTGAGGTTTGCTCTTTTTCTGTCTTCTTCATTCCATTCTCTTTTTGGTTTAGGAATGTACTCGGTTGTGTCACCCATTATTCTCGCCTTGGTAATCTCCAGGTGGTCCATCGGTTAGTACATCCATCATCTCATCATGTGTGTTGCAAACAAGATAAGCCTCGCATTCGATGTTTATACTCATCAAATCTATCTAGAGAGCACATCAAACATAGTTCTAGCATCTGTGTGTGTTATCCATGATGCAAGTTTTGAAAATCAAGAACTTGAAAGAAAGTTTCAAAGAATTTTCACAAGCACAACAAGTAGGATTTCTTTGAGCGAAGCCTTTGCTCCGATATCAACTGTTGGTCCCTTGAAAAGGCTTTGGTTAAGTTTAGAGAGGGGGTGAATAAACTTAACACTTAAAAATTTGGAGTTAACAAATTCTCGCAACTTCGTAAGTCTGCGATACTTCAGAGTCTGCTTTGAGACTTCATGAGCTCACGATAAAATGTGAGTCTTGATAGTTGAGTTTCTTTGAATTTGTGCAAATGGAATTAAATCAAAATTAAGCCTTAATACTTGTTGTTAAATATGATACTAAGTATTAGATACTCAGTAGTGCAAGTGTGTGATTTCAGTTGATAGATCCAGTAGGTTGATGTACAAAATAAACTAAGTGCATAAATTAAATGCTGAAAGTAAGTAGGCAGATTTTATAGTGGTTCCAGGTGGTGTAATCCTGTCAGTCCACTCTTCTCCTGTGATGTTGGAGGAAATTCACTAGAGATCTTTGATATATTGTTACAAAGATTCCTAAGTTGTTTGTCCTTCACCAATAACTATGGCTTCACAAGCGAAAATCGGGAGCAGGTAGAATTGTTGCTCTCCCGAGTCTTCCACTGGTCCTTGAAGGGTAGGATTGCCACTTCACCGGCTCCACCACAAACAACATTCTTTCACACCCAATGGATGCTTCACATTGTCTTCAAGAGTTCTTAATAAAATAAAGATTGAATCAAATAAATGATTTGATTTGCGGCAGACTTGATTAGGATGAAGTAATCGGCAGACTTTGTGTGCTTCAAGTGTGTATGCTTGATATAGCTTGAATGTAGAATACACTTGAAGTAATTCACTGGATCGGTAGCTTTATGCTCGAAGAAGTTCAAACAGGTGTTTTTCATTTCGGTGTTATCTCTTAAAGTTTATCCAAAATTCATCATCTTTTACGAGTTGAAAGTCCTCTATTTATAAGGCGAGAATGCATGTGACTTGTATTTGAAATTCAAATGTGACCGTTCCTTGTTTTTGTCCCATCTCGATTTGCGTCGTCACTATTCATAGGGATCGACATCGCCGTAATCCTTTTTGACAGTGCAGTCTGTCCACCCCTTTGACTTGTATCCAATGGATAAAAACATAAATCATCCCAATGTCTTTTTAATCTCAACCTTTGATTTTCTTGATAAGTCAGAGGTAGTTGGCTGTCCTTATCCATGTAATCTTCCAATATAATCTTGATTTAATCGAGGTATATATATCAGCAGGTTTATCAGTCTGCTGAACAGCAATTTGCTGTGTATAAAATGTAATGCAGCTGATTTCTTTTATCTAACTTTATTTGTGAAGTTAGATTACACCATTTTAATTATAACCAAGTTCCAAACATCAACCAACTTATGGAACTTAGACCTTCTACACAAGGTATATGTAATCAGTTTAGGTCATCATAGACTTGCCTAAATTCTGATTCCATATTCTTGACTTTAAATACTAAGTTTGATCCCTTAGCCTTCATTTACTAAGTTTGAACCCCTCGCCTTGGTCTTCAAAGAGGTTCAAGACTAGTCTATCGACCTATCTACCCCATTGACCTATTCCGGTCTCACGATATCAACCAAAGACCACTTTTACGAGGCTTGTTTGATCAAACCTATTTATGAATCAAACTCTAATAAACCTATACATTTGATCTAGACATCTTTTTGCCTTTGCACTATAACAGCTAGTATGGCACTCATCATCAAAACATAGAAATAAGTCCAACAATAACTTTTAATTAATTAAATGACTTACTCGAAAATAAAATTAACATTTAATTTAAATCGATTCTAGTTTCAATTTTATTAAAATTGAACTATTCAAATTAAATTAAAATTCTAAGGTCTCATTTTGTTTCCTTTCCTTTTTGTTCTTAACCAAAAGGGATGTCTTTGGTTTTCTAAACCAAATTTGGTTTAGGTGTAGCCACTTTTCAAAATCAAAATTTTGAAAGTGGCCTAGGCCTAGGCCTTTTCCAAATCAAATATTTGAAAAGGGCCTAAGCCTATTCCAAATCAAAATTTGGAAAGGCCAATAATTTGGTTGATATGCCACTATTGTTTCCCAATTGCCCAAACTATTTGAACTATTGGTTGACCATATGACACAACTAAACAAAAGGAGAATCAATGCACAATAAATATCACAAAACAAAAAAGATCAATCTCCCCTTGTGTAAGAGAGAGCGAGCCGGACGTGCAAACCACTAGAGCTGGCCACGCCGCCATGATGGAGGAGGGGGCCGCCTCTAGTCGGCTGAGCCCCCAAATCGATGACTTTTTTGTTTTAAATGTTTCATGAATCTAGATCTTGCATCTATCGATTAATTACTACGCAATTAAATTGTGCATATTGCTTAAGCTCGAAGTCTGACTCTGATACCACTGTTAGGAAATCACTAGTTTAACGCAGCGGAATTTAAAATTTTGATTTCCCTTTTCTAGATCGTCTCCGTTTAATGCAATAAACACATTAAGTAGTTTGACGGAATATACCTTGGATGATCTACAAGATCGTCGCTTTGACTGTCAACTGAGAGTAGTCCCGTGCGCAAGCCGTCCATGCGTCCGGCCTTTATCGTTGATCTGCATGAACTCCTCGCCGGAATCCTTCTGGGATTGCTATCGGAAAAACTCCGGCTGCTAGACCGGCCTTTTTCCTCTCTCTCAAACTCTCTATTGGAAGCTCTCTATTTTACTTAAGAACTATTAGCTCTTGGAATTGTGATGTACAAAAGAGCTTGACACCCATTTCCTATTTATAGGGAAAGTGGCGCCCCAACTAGAGTATAGGTGAAGAAAACTTTCTCCCAATAAAATAAGGAAAATCTCTTAGATTGACTTATCTCTTTTATATAATATCTCATATTAAATAAAATCTAAATATTGCCAATATCTTATATTGATTATATTTATCTTATTACCATAAATCTAATTTTCAAAAATCAATTAATATCCAATATTAATAGTATGGTAAATTAAAGTGCACAATCCAAGTGTATCTTATACAACTAGATGTGGCGCCCTATATTGCCAATAATTGGCTTCCGGAATATTCTTTAATTAATATAATTAATGTATAATTAATATCTTGTATTTTATTTATTCATAATAAATAAATACCACCATATTAATTACCACTATAACCTTTATAGTCTAGAGATTAACTTTTCTTATTTGGTTATCAACTATAACCGCATTTAATCCGACTCGATGTTCATATGTGTGTGACCCGATAGGCTTCCAAATATGGTGGCCGTAGACACAAAGTGCAAATTACGAAAATGCCCTTCATGCCTAACGATCACGGGATAGCGTCTAGCAACATACCATGACCCCCAATCATCGGAAGAGTCAAATGCAATGACTACTACCTTTCATGTGAAACAGTTACCGTGTAACTTACAATCATATTGTTGTAATAATATCCATACGATCGTATCTCGAGTGTCAATACATTAACGATCGTATCTTATAATCTGGATATCATGCTCTCTCGGAATAACATATTTACTCCCACTTTGCAAAGATTCTCGAGAGCTTGACATTCCTTATAAGAAGGCCATTTCGGATATTCAATCTCAATCAGGATACACGATTCCCGGACGACCAAACATGTATACTCCACATGCTTCAATATCACACTCGATCACTACGGCATGATCGCCCCGTGGATAGGGGAAACCTCAATAGTGTCAAAGCATGACAATCCACACCGTGATGCCATGAAGACTCCGGTCTGAAGGATAATTACACAACCGCCACATAGTGTGACACTTAATGTAAGTGGGTCAGTCTAACGTACGCATTCTCTAATACACGTCCACGTACAGTCCAAGTGTCTCAACACTTCGATAGACAAGATCTATCTCTACCTTTTATAAGATAGAAGACATCCAATACGTGATAGTCTAATTATAATATCAATGTCCCATTTGACAGTACATACGACTAGAGACATTTAAGTATCAAACTTGTTAAAGTAATAAAAGATCTCATCAACCATAATCACTATCATTGTTTCTCTAACACAGTTTGATACTAGGGACGTTACTATATATATACAACCAATAATGTGAAGATAAACAATATATAATAACAAAAGTGCTTTTATTAATCATAATAAAGTTATTACATGAACTAAAATAGACTATACACGACCTGACCCGGTCGGATCCGGTCCAACCCGATTAGGTTTAGGACACCTATTCAAGAATAAGAACTCGGTATCCGGGACATGGCGTTACAGTTGGTATCAGAGCCTAAGTTAGGGAAACTTGGGCAAGCCTAAGTTTGGAAATCTTGGGCATAAACATTGTTGTAATCCGTTAATTATAGATCCATTAGGAGCTTGATTTTGTAAGGTAGGCTTGAATATATTTGGTAAGTATTAAAGGTAATATGTCATAGGCATTAATGATGCATAATGATGCACTATACGTGAGATTTTAAGTTCTGAAAGGTTCAAGGTAGATTAAGAAGATGATCTCCTAAGTTTAATTCGTTGTTGTGTTATGGATCATAGTGTTTGAAGAAATGTAAGGTACGACAAGTTTCGAGGACGAAACTTCTTTTAAGGAGGGGAGAATGTGAAACCCTGAACTCTTAATTAAGGGTATTTGTGTCATATCGATAATGGGTGATTTTTATGGATTAATAAATCACCGGAAAAGATGTTTTTGACCGGTATTGCGACTATTTTCATTTAAAAAGCTAATAATGAAGAAATATTATCGAGATCCGTTATTTTAGATAAGATACTTGAAGATTAGGATTTGGGTTAGTTATTGAATAACTTGGGGCAGAAGTTTAGACACATTATAAATAAATGGTTGTGTGGGTATATTTATCAAAACATAAAAGAAAAATAATAAAAAAAAGGGAGAAGTCGACAATAAGCTTCGGCAATGACAAAGAGGAGAAGAGCACGGCAGTAGTTACAGGAATTAAAAGGGGAGAAAAAGAAGAAAAGAAATAAGATGATTCGGTCACAATTCAGTATATCGTTTTTAGATCCGATTCACGAGTGCTTTGAGGGTAAGTTTAGGTTATGATACTTATTGTGTTTTACGATTTTCAATTCTAGGTTTTTGGTTAAAGGTTGGATCTTTAATTATTAGGGTTTATTTGGAATTGACGGACGATTGAAAACAGGGGAATCGTTGTTTGATTTGTTGTTCGTTGATAGATTCATGTAAGATTTGCAAGAGTAGTTGTTGTTCGGCTCGTCTTTAAAGTAAGGAGTTCTTCTTATCAAAAGGTTTCATTTTTTAGTTCAAAGATTATGCCTTAAAGTTGTTTTGATTATTGTTTTACGTTAAACTGCATGAAACTAGCTATAATTTGTCAAACTGTGTATTCAGAACGTTATTCTATTTCTAGTTATTTTTTCTATAAATTGTCTTATATGTCTTGGTTACGAGTAGTGGAGATAGGAAGGGGGTTCAGTGTTTGTATGACCTTGGAATGTTCCCGTAGGATAGACATGTGCTTTATGTGCTCCTATGTGTTTATAGTTAGTGACCTTGCGATGTAATGAACGGAGTGCCATGGGTTCTAAGTCCCATGTCGGACGTGTGACTAGTTGTATTCCCCATGTCGTTCCCAAGACGATATACCGAACGGGCCGGGTACCGTGACCCAGACCCACGTTGAAAGTATAACTAGTCATTTTCCCCGTGCTGCGCCATGCCCTCGTGTTAAGTAAGTGACAAGGCAAGTCAAGACAATACAAGAATATGACAAGAACACGAGTAGGTTAAGTTGGTAAGTAATGTAACCTAACGAGTATGTGCAAGATAACCGATATAGTAATCATGCATGTTTCCATGCATTAAATATGTACGATAAAGTGGTTGTCTTTATGTTTCAAGTATTGTTCATTAAATTGTTTGTGAAAGTGGATAAAGTGGATTCATGCCGTGTCTCCCGGCACTTGACAACCATGAATCTCCCTTTTGATCTTCTTTCTCCTTACTGAGCATCTAGCTAGTGTTCACTCAATATGTGTCTAACACCCCGAATTTTTAGTAAGGGTAGTAAATTGGGTTTAATTATTTATCTAACCTAATTGCTATTTACCTAAATTAATTAATTTAAAGGATTTAAGAAATAAATATAATTATTATTAAAAAGATTTTACTAATAAGTATTTAAGGAAAATAATCCCCATTATTTTCCAAATTTAATCACAGCGGCAATTCTAAATAGTAACGCGGAGAGGCGGCGCAGATGCAACGCAAAGTTGCCAGGAAGCAGAGGAAAGGAATCTTCAATCGCGCGGCTAAACCGTCGGGAATTTTGACAGACCGCAGGAGGCGGAAATCATCGTCTCATCGAGATGAATATTTCCACACCAATCGTTTTCAATTCAGTAAGTTTTTAATTTAGCCCTAAATCTAGAATCTTGATCGTATTTAATTATCGTAGGTTAATCGTATGAGTGGTGGAATCGAAAGATTCAAGCTTTTGCTTTTGGACTCGCTTTCAAATTGCTAAAAAGGCAAGAGTGTGTTCTTAACGGATTTCGGATGTTTTGACCTTGTTTAATTCTGTGTATTTATTCATTATCGTTGATCTTTTATTTGTTATATGGTCGATTCTCTTTATTTGTAATATTGCTGGAAAAAAAAAGTAAGACTTGCTCCCAGTAGCCGCTGCATGTTGCCGAAAAAAAAGAAGTACTACTTTGGAGTCGACTATTAGGAAAAAAAAATTAAAGAGTTTGATCATTTCTTTATTTTCTATTTCTTTTCTTCTAAAAAAAAAAGGTAAATAATAATAATATGAGAGATTGAGGGAAAAGGACCAAAAAAAATACGAAATGAATAAATAGGACACACTCCTTTTTTAAGTTGCAAAAAGGATAAACAATTTTAGACAGACAAAATTACCCCATTTATAGAAGGAACGCGTGTATATCTTCAAGTGCTTCAGTATAAATTATATGAATCACCTGCTTTCTTTTCTTACTTTCTTTTTTTTTTTTCTTTTTTTTCAAATATCCGTAACTTTTGATTTACAACTCCGATCATCGAAATTGTTTCACCAAAATTCATATTTTTTTTGTGCTTTAATTTGAGCCCAAATACGATACCCTTCCGACGTAAATTTTGAAAGCCGAAAAAATATTTGTATTAACCGGAGCGTTTTTCTTATGAATGACCGTAACTTTTGATTTAGAACACCGATCATCAAAATTGTTTCACCAAAGTTCATATTTTTTTTATCTTCATTTTGAGACCTCATTTGATACCTTTTCGACGTAGAATTTGAAAGCTGAATTTAATCGCAGCATATACACTAACACAGTATCAGTATCAGTATCACTATATGTATCATTTAAGGCTTAATTCAAGTGACTACTTCAAGAAAAACATATCTGGCTCCTGTAAGGCTCATTTAAAGCTTAATTCAAGGGACACAAATATCATATCTGGCGCATATAAGGCTCATATAAGGCATACAATATCACTAACAGTATCATTTGCTATATTTAATTGTATAGACCAAAAGAAATGTCACAATGTCAATTGCCAAACATAGAGTGAAACCTGGACTAGTCCATAACCTGAAAATGAGAGACTGATAGGTAAGATAAAGAGAAAACTTGTTTTTTTGAATAGAATATCTTGCCATTTGGGAGAAGTCTTGCCATTAAAACATTAGCAGAAGGCAAATTAGATCATCGTCATCGACATTCACATCGATCATCGACATCATATCGCGATCATCGACATCGATATTGACATCACATCGATATCGTGATATGAGTAAGTGCAACCCATAACTTCCAAGTTACAATGCACCAGCCTCTCAGTTTTCTCCCAAACAGAACAACACATTTCACCAAAGAACAACTACTATTCACAATATGATAATGAATGAGAGGCTCAACTGGTAAAATGCTTCACTCAAGGAACATGTTTCTTCCTTTATAAACATACATGGTGTGCATTTCTTTTTTCACATTAATCACATATTATCAGGTGTCCATGACAACGAAACTTTCATCACATGATCAAATTACATCATTCTCTGCCTAATTCAAGTGACTACTCCAAAGGGGCAAATATGCTCTCTCAGTACACAAAGAACACGGCAAGCATGCCCGCATCATGCCATCAATGCTTCGAATATAACATAGGAAAAATAAGTTTATAGTCCACTTATGTTCCTTAACATATACCCATGTATGCATTTTCCGAAATCGAGCGCGGATAAAAGTGTACATGCAGATAACACATTGACTAATAAACCCTCTCCAGCTCTACACAAACATTCATTATTCACCACAGCAAAAAGTTGCATACATTCTTTCCACATTCCTATGTTTACAATAACCAGTCATCCAGGTGCACTTGACATGCCCTTCTCTCAAAACATTTCCCAAAAACTAAGAAATATCAGGAGAGTACAATGCAATTAAATTTTCAAAACAAGTATTACAACATAGAAAGTAACCTATTATATAAGGATTTACAAATTAAATACCTTTTATAACTACATTCTTCAGAATACTAAGCCTAACTTCCTCACTTGTTCATTTCCATCACATATTATGGCTCAATTTGCAGTGGATTTTTAACCCAAAAAGCTTCTTCAGATCTCATTATAACTGCAGCTCAGATTTGTTGTTTTAGATCAAGAAAACAACTTGTTCTAGCTTGAATAACACTAAGAAATACAGTTTTAAGTGCACCAATTGTAATATGAGCTCTACCGGATCCTCTCATTGTTGCTTCTTTCAGTTTCGTTGTGTTTGGATTCTGCATTTCAACAAGCAAACATTTTACAAATTGGATGGCTTTTTACAAATCAAAATGTAATTTTTTTGCAAAGATTATTGTGTCATATGTTCCCAATATTTTGCTATACATTGCCAAACTATTTGCTATGCCTGTTTTGATTTACGATAATCGGACTGTTCCAAATATAGCTATAATCAAAAAAATGAAAACATTAAATTACCTTTTCATCTGTGTAAATATGAATCTGAAGCTTGCGTTTTTCATTAGATTGTTGTTGTTGTTTGGTGTTGTTTCTCTGGTGAGTACCAAAGAAGATGATGCAACTGTAGCAGTTGCAATTCCAAAGGAGCAAATTGCACCGATTCCACTAGTCAAGCTTCATTTCCATATGTTGAATCCACCATTATTATTCCTCAACTTTCACAATGAATTTGGGGAAGAAATCTTCATATCAAAGATTTCACATTTTCCCTCATCCGCTAATTGAAAAGTGGTGCAATCAACTGGAAATGGAGGAGGCTTCATACTTCTAGTTGGTGACTCCAATTTTTTCATGTCGACAAATTCTGGTTCCTTCGTTTTCTTGTATAGAACCTGTAAAACCGGATCCGGATCCGATTCCTCTGCTTCTTTGAGATTCTTCAGCAGCAACTAATTTTATATGCTAATTAAGAGCAAAAAGTGGACTATAAACTAATTTTTCCTAATAATAAAGTAAAGACAGGACGGAACGCAATATATATGCCAATTTGCAGGCATTATTTACATGAAAACAAAATTTGAAAGCAGCTCCGGGTAGAAGGGAAAACAAAAAAGAAAAACAAAAAGAAAAAGAAAAAATCAAGGGAAATATATATATATATATATATTCTATTTCCAAAAAAAAGGGTTATATATATATATGCATTCTGTTTCCGGGAAAGTAAATGAATTATTAGTATAGTTGATTTAATAGATATTATGAACGGTAAGTAAATTTATATACTAAAAAGGTATGTACAACAAGGTACTATACATATGTAATGGTTATAGTGCAAGTGTGGTGTATATTACAGTAAAAGTGTATTGTATTAATTATGTGATTTCATGTGTATTACACGATATGACGAGACATGTATGTTCTTATGGAACATTATATGTTAATTGACAATGTCTAACAACGACTTCTGATAACCTTGGTATCAAATCGCACCACAACTAAGACCCTCTGCGGGGAGAAGGTGGGAGCGCCAGAATGCGTTGTTTAGGCCTTGTGGGACATTGACTTAGAAGTCATTGATCCTTTTACTATGTGATAGGTAGCATAATTAGTGGTCTAGGTCTTGATGACGGTCAAATTATACCCGTAAAAGTCATCAACATTGACCTTAAATCGAGATTAATAATACGCATTTTATATTAAATCACACGTTTATATTTAATATTTAATGTTATGTGATTTATATTATGTAAATTGGTATTTACTCGTTTTATCCGATTCTTGTGCGATTAATGTTGATTTCTGAGATCATTATAAATCGAGGAGATTAGTGTCATTCAATCAATTATCTCAAGATAAGGAAGGAAGGAAATCGGAGCATTAAATGAGAGATTAATCGGATCGACATGCAAAGCGTGCGAGTGGGAGCAAGGCAAGCGAAGAAAACGTGTGAAAAGGGCATTTCTAGGTTCGGTCGACCGAAGCCTAATGCTTGATCGACCCAGTGAAGATCTTCGTTGACCGAGCCTCGGGTTTGGGTCGGTTTTCGGCTTTAATTGTGTTTATCTTCTAGAACCACCCTAAGTCGGTGAAAGCCTCTATATAAGCGACATGATCTGAAATTTGTAAAGAATCCATTCATTCTTTTCTTCAATCTTACAATTCATAATACAACTTTGATACAATGTAGAATAATGTGAAGGTTTCAAAGCAATTTAAAGGTGCGATTATGTAAGCCTTTATTTTTGTTTCTTTTCTTTTAAGTAATTAATTCCCCCCAATTATGCTTTATTGTTTGAGTTAGTTAATTCATAGCTAGATGATGTAGATCTAGGTTATGTCGTTATGGATGTGGCGAAGCCTTGTCTATGAGGATCTCATAACCTACGTCATATGTTTAACGTCTATTCATGAATCGCTTGGTTTAATTAATGTGTATCTAAGTAGTTTATATGATTTCTTTCTGAGTTCTTGTTTAATCTGTTATGTATGATGAAGCATTTGAGAAATATATTCTAGGATGTAATCTGGGGATGAAATCGTTTGGGTGACCGAATGGAATCATTCGGTCGACCGAGTGTCTATCTTTCGGTCGACCGAGCCCCTATTTTGTCTGTTAGTTAGTCCGCCACGTCTTTATGGTTAGGTTAACTTAATAGAATTTATCATCTCGGTAGAGTATGGCTACGGCTATGTTGCTCGTCTGTTTTAATTAGCGTATGATTAGGAAATACCAATATAGGGCTCTAGGTTGGCTCATGAATGATCTTCCGGGACTTTTTGTGAGATCTAGGTAGGTTTTGTATTAGGAATTGAGCGTCACCTAGTTATCGTAGTTAAGTAAACTAGCATGAGACCTAAAAGGTAATTGTTAGTTGGGCGAGGGCTTGAGCGATCGTTTAGGAAGTATGCCTAACCATAGGAATGTTGCCTGGGCGAGGTGTACGATTAATATCGGCATCCTTAGTGTCGTATAGCGTGCAAGTTATATGAGATGGATACCCAAAAGGTGAAGTCACGTAATGTAGCACGGTGATCAGCAACCTAACCGGTGCTAAGTCAATTTAAAGAGGATGACTCCCGTAGCCAATCTAAAATAAGATACAAATGGATTGTGAGTTAATAAGTTCGATTTATTATATAAATTATCTAGGTCCAAACGATGAAGACTATAATTGGGGAGGTTAATTACGTTGTGTTGAGTCGTGTCTTTACCTTTCTTGTCTTATGTTGGTCGTAGACCGCCTCTCATGTCCTTGACATGTTTAATTAGTTGTTTGTATATAAGATGATCCACAATTGTTTCCTGTGGGATCGAGCCTTGATTCACTATAGCTATACTACGATGGGCCTAGTCCTCTTGCTAATCTTGGTTTATGGTGGTCGAGTATATTATAACATGATTGACCACGTCATCAAGTTTTTGGCGCCGTTGCGGGGAACCAACGGTCAATTTTATATATAAATAATTTTTATTCATGTCAAGTTTTACATTTTAGAGTCTGTTTTACGTTTTGAGTCCTCCGTTTATGCGCTCATCGAAAATTCCAGATTCTTAAAATAAAAAAAAAAAAAAAAAAAAAATTTATTCGGTCGACCGAGAGACCTCATTCGGTCGACCGAGAATTTAGAATTTTGTTTTGTTTTGTTCTTGTTACGATTCGTTTACACGGTTTCGATTTGTGTTTTCGAGTGCGGAATTTCGCGTGTCATTTATCCCCATATGTTTAATCCGTGAGTCCGATAGCGACATGGGAAACCATGTTAAAATCGATCTACGGTCTGTTTGTTTTTGTTTTCTTACATTTGCGAAACCAGGAAGCAATATTCGAGTCGATAATTTTTCGCGGCGCCGAGAAAATAACCCAGCAACGTGCGGAATTACTACTCTACGATGGGAAAGCGATGGAAGCAATACCATTAAAGCACCAAGATGGCTCCGAGAAAATAAATATTAAAAGGTTCGAATTATTCGTGGTACAATGTTGAAGGCAAAGGTACTACCCTTTTTTTCTTATGTTTTACTACCTTTGGTTTTTGAGCATAAGTTAGCCTATACATGAACCTTAGTATGAATCTTAGCCCGGAGTTGGTTTGTAAGAATAATTCTATTAGTGTGGAAGGTTACGCCTAAATCTGTCACATCTAGAGGGTGTAAGGAAACATGTAGTCGTTGAAAGAAGCGGTGAATAAAGAGTTCCTCGTAGTTACATTAAAATCTCTTTGTCCTATGCATGAGATTGCCTACCGCCAGGGGAGCAACAAATTGTGTAGTTTAGGCATTCACAATCTTAGGAAGGCGTTGAGTTTTGAGAGAACACCATCTTACGCTTTCGTTGAGTTTTATGGTGATGGCTTCTCGGTGAACCCACCTTAAAGCAGAAGCGAGATTACGCTTTGGGTGACAATTTAGAAATCGAGACTCTTAGTACATTGGTTCGAAATGGTCTAACCATGGGTGGCGAGTTTAACCGAGCCTCGGCTCAATCGACTCCCCTCCACGTGTGATATGCGTTACAAGTGAGTTCAACAAGACTTAGCATAGCCGATAAGCCTTCGGGCTAAAGCGGGGCTTAATCTTGACGGATTGGCTGAATCGTCACATATGTCCCAACGAATAAGACGGCGTAGGCTTGCTACACAACCGACCTTATTCGAGTACTTTGATTCATTGTTTCTTATTGTCAAGGCCAAAACCGTAATTAGTAACCGTAATTCACTAATTCCTAAAGCGAGAGCCGAGGTAAGAGCTTTGGATAAATGGTATGGATAAATGTCGTTTTTCTAGGTCTCACAACCAAAGGAAAAGTATTAATCTGCAAAAGCGACAAGCCCACCTCATATAATGCTCGAAGGGTCAAAGTGCAGCGATCCAAGAATGATAAGCGACAAGGATACTTTTGGAAAGTCGAAGTGAGGACTTTAAACTCGAACTACTTCTTTAAAACCCTTAGGATTTCTTTTTAGGATTATAGGTTTTGTTTTCTTTGAGTCAAATAAGAGTAACGTGAAATATGTTGAGGTTTTTTATTTTGCCGTGTTCCGATGGCCATTGGGCTAAGGATGTGCAAAACTTTTTTACTCAATATAGGCCACGTGAATTAGAGTTCCGTAGGAGAGTCGAAAAATTGCTAAAGAAAAGGAAATTTAGCAAACAACCTTAAGATGGAAGCATTAAGAGAGCTTGAGAATTATTGAAAATGTAACAGAGAATGATTGGTGTGAACAAGAACAATCTTGGTCAAATTCTAAAACTTTTTAGGTGATCCAAGTGAAAATCCAAAGTGGTGCGCAATTCATTCTGCAACTATCCTTATCTTTCCCTTTACACTTTTTCACCTTCAAACTTTTCGATCCTCTCACCAATCTGCCCCGGAAGTTCACATTTCTAACCATTCTTTCATCGCCTCTCTTTCTTTCCATCTGTTTCACTCTCCCACCCAATCTCAATGCCTTAACCATTTTCAACCCACCCATAAACACAATTTCTTACCCACCCTTTATCTTTTCTTCCCAACCTTATGTGTATCTTTTTCTAAACCCATCATAATCTCAACCTCCATTTTGTTTCCAAAATACCTTTGTGTTGCGGAATTTGAAATATTGCTCAGCGTTAATGATTATCTTTTATCATTTTGATTTTCATGATCCTAGTTGGGGTAAGTGTAGCTCGACCCCTAGCTAGATTTTAAAGGTTTTTGGTTCGATCAAAGTACAACTTATCTTTCTACCGGAAGTTTTAAATTTCACATTTTTTCCGTCTATTCCGGCATTTCTAGATGATAAGTTTTGTTCTGCACTATCACACCGATCCGACCCTGTTGATGACGGTTATGATTTTTACGTGATACATTGGGTTATTAGTAATTTCGAGGAGTAACTACATCTCCCTAAGTTGTTGATATCCAATGCAAGCGAGAAGTTTATGCGTTAAGTTTTTTATTTTATCTTTAGCCAATAGGTCGCATTCAATATATTATTCCTTACCAAGTTTCTCTTTTATACTGGATTGAATACATAGTGAGCCAGTCAACCTCGTGTTTTCCCACATGGGGTTATGCTTTTTGATCTTTGTCTTCTCCACCCGGTTTTAATAATATTTAGGCGGTGGAGGTTGTAGATGAAGCCTACCATCTTTAGTTGCTTGTTTATTTTTCTTTCTATTTAGTATTTTTCTTTTTGGTATTCCCTTGTCTTTGGTTGTATAAAATAAAGTGGCTTAAACTGTTTTTAGTTATTTATACCTCATTACTGCCACATTATTTTCTAACATCCATAGACATGGCATTTTACGGTTTCGTGGAGTTTGTTTGCTTATACAGGATGTGTCTATCTCTCCACGACGTGCTGAAATTTACTCCGATCTTTTTCCTTTACTTGAGAGCCGTTTCAGAGCTAAGTCTTTTCCTAACTTCTCATTTATTTTTGTCATTGAGGACAATGCCATGTTTAAATGGGGTAGGAGACTTAGCCATGTTATGTTATAATTGAAAATTGAATGAAACGGCACAAAATTGAAAATTTGAATAAATACCATATTATGTATCTCGTACCCTTAGAATTGTGAGTCCCTAGCTAAGAATTGATAGGAAAGGAACCAAGTTTCATGAGTACGTGATCATTTTATACTTATGTTAAGTAAATTTAAGGATATTCATGCCCGTTTTGCAAGTAGTTATTTATTATTCAATTACTCAACTTTGTGAATCGAGTATACGCGTAAATCATAATAATTGGAAGAAATTATGTGTACATTGCATAGATGATTGGTTATGTAAACTTAGTATCAATATCTATCTCTTTGATGTATTCTTATCTTCTTGCCAACAAAAGCGGAGTAATAAGCTTGAGGCGTACTGTGTTTTAGCAAAATGTTAGACTTTGGGCTTGTAGTAACATTACCAAAGTAGCCCGCTTGTGGTAATATTCAATGCTATATTTGATCTAAGATAGGGGATACTTTAAAAGTTTTCTTCCTTGAGATTTATAGTATTTGAAAAATATGAAGATATGAATTGAAGATATTCAACTCTTTAAGAGGCTTTGAGTAGTACTCGGTCTCCAAGTCCAAAACCCCATAGATACGCTCTTGCTTATTGCTCTAGTGCTTCAAAAATTTAAAGGCTTGAGAAGTATTAATCTTTGGGGTTGGTAGGTTGAGATTACGAAGTTGGCATAAACTCTAATCTTGCTACGAATATATAAAACTAAATGCACATGCACACATCACTTGATTCATAGTGAATAGTGAATAATGGATATCTTATGAGCATGACTAGTATGAGTTGACTTGAGCTTCTTGCGTAAGTATGATCGACCATGGGAAATGTTGTCTTGGGAAATGACTTATTGATGCTTTGTTCGGGACGATCAAAGTCTAAGTGGGGGTAGTTGATGACGGTCAAATTATACCCGTAAAAGTCATCAACATTGACCTTAAATCGAGATTAATAATACGCATTTTATATTAAATCACACGTTTATATTTAATATTTAATGTTATGTGATTTATATTATGTAAATTGGTATTTACTCGTTTTATCCGATTATTGTGCGATTAATGTTGATTTTACAGATCATTATAAATCGAGGAGATTAATGTCATTCAATCAATTATCTCAAGATAAGGAAGGAAGGAAATCGGAGCATTAAATGAGAGATTAATCGGATCGACATGCAAGCGTGCGAGTGGGGAGCAAGGCAAAGCGAAGAAAACGTGTGAAAAGGGGCATTTCTAGGTTCGGTCGACCGAGCCTAATGCTTCGGTCGACCGAGTGAAGATCTTCGGTTGACCGAGCCTCGGGTTTGGGTCGGTTTTCGGCTTTAATTGTGTTTATCTTCTAGAACCACCCTAAGTCGGCGAAAGCCTCTATATAAGCAGCATGATACGAAATTTGTAAAGAATCCATTCATTCTTTTCTTCAATCTTACAATTCATAATACAACTTTGATACAATGTAGAATAATGTGAAGGTTTCCAGCAATTTAAAGGCTGCGATTATGTAAGCCTTTATTTTCTGTTTCTTTTCTTTTAAGTAATTAATTCCCCCCAATTATGCTTTATTGTTTGAGTTAGTTAATTCATAGCTAGATGATGTAGATCTAGGTTATGTCGTTATGGATGTGGCGAAGCCTTGTCTATGAGGATCTCATAACCTACGTCATATGTTTAACGTCTATTCATGAATCTGCTTGGTTTAATTAATGTGTATCTAAGTAGTTTATATGATTTCTTTACGAGTTCTTGCTTTGTCATATGTATGATGAAGCATATTGAGAAATATATTCTAGGATGTAATCTGGGGATGAAATCGTTTGGGTGACCGAATGGAATCATTCGGTCGATCCGAGTGTCTATCTTTCGGTCGACCCGAGCCCCTATTTGTACATTAGTTAGTCCGCCACGCGTCTTTATGGTTAGGTTAACTTAATAGAATTTATCATCTCGGTAGGTATGGCTACGGCTACGTTGCTCGTCTGTTTTAATTAGCGTATGATTAGGAAATACCAATATAGGGCTCTAGGTTGGCTCATGAATGATCTTCCGGGACTTTCGGTGAGATCTAGGTAGGTTTTGTATTAGGGAATTGACGCGTCACCTAGTTATCGTAGTTCGTAAACTAGCATGAGACCTAAAAGGTAATTGTTAGTTGGACGAGGGCCTGAGCGATCGTTTAGGAAATACGCTAACCATAGGAATGTTGCCTGGACGAGGTGTACGATTAATATCGGCATCCTTAGTGTCGTAGCGTGCAAGTTATATGAGATGGATACCCAAAAGGTGAAGTCACGTAATGTAGCACAGTGATCTAGCAACCTAACCGGTGCTAAGTCAATTTAAAGAGGATGACTCCCGTAGCCAATCTAAAATAAGATACAAATGGATTGACAGTTAATAAGTTCAGTTTATTATATAAATTATCTAGGTCCAAAAGATGAAGACTATAATTGGGGAGGTTAATTACGTTGTGTTGAGTCGTGTCTTTACCTTTCTTGTCTTATGTTGGTCGTAGACCGCCTCTATGTCCTTGACATGTTTAATTAGTTGTTTGTATATAAGATGATCCACAATTGGTTCCCTGTGGGATCGACCTTGATTCACTATAGCTATACTACGATGGGCCTAGTCCTCTTGCTAGTACTGGTTTATGGTGGTCGAGTATATTATAACATGATTGACCACGTCATCAGGTCTAGAAATCCTTAGGAAGCCTTTTTATGTGAATGAATCAGGTGGTTAAAACTTAATTCGTAAATACATATGTGGTTGTCTAAAATCTAAAACGTCGATATCATCGAAAATAACCTTTTTGCGCCCTTTATTCGCCTGTTTCATGTAGCGTTCCGTCGCCTTTTCAACATTCTTCCGGGCCGTTTCATGAAGCTCACGCACCAACTTTGCCTTCGCTTCACCATCCAAACTCATTTGATTACCAGCAGAAAGTGGAGCCAAAGTAAAAGGTGTCTCAGGATTAAACTCATACACAAGTTCAAAAGGAGTAAAACGAGTAGCCGAATGTTTACAACGATTATATGCAAATTCCACATATGGCAAACAATTCTCCCAATTCCTTAAATTCTTTTGGACTACACATCGCAACAATTGACCCAAAATCCGATTAACAACCTCAGTTTGACCATCAGTTTGGGGATGGTACGCAGTAGAATATAACAAAGAAGTACCCAAACGAGACCATAAAACACGCCAGAAATGACTAATAAATTTGACATCTCTATCACTCACAATAGTACGAGGTACACCATGCAAACACACTATTTCTTTGAGAAACAAATTAGCAATATGCGATGCATCATTAGTTTTGGTGCATGCAATAAAATGCGCCATTTTCGAGAAACGATCAACCACCACAAAAATAGAATCCTTACCCGATTGAGATCGAGGTAAGCCTAACACGAAATCCATAGATAAGTCGGTCCAAGGGAAATGATGAATAGGAAGTGGGGTATATAAACTATGTGGAGCTGACTTTGACTTAGCATGCTTACAAGTAATGCAAGAATCACAAATTCTAGAGACATCAACTTTCATTTTAGGCCAATAAAAATGTGACTGCAACATTTCCAACGTTTTAGCAATGCCAAAATGTCCTATTAACCCCCCACTATGAGCCTCACGAACCAATAATTCATGCAACGAACAACGAGGAATGCACAACAAATGATCACGATAAAGGAAACCCTCTCGCCTATAGTAACGACCATCAATAGCATCAACAGTGGCAGCAAATTGCGTATGAAAATCAGGGTCTAAGGCATACAAATCCTTAAGTAACTCAAAGCCAAGAAAACGAGTTTGCATAGTAGTGATCAAATTATGACGACGAGACAACGCATCAGCCACGATATTATCTTGCCCTTTCTTGTACCGAATAATATACGGAAAAGACTCGATAAATTCTATCCACCGAACATGTAGAGGAATGAGTTTACCTTGACTTTTTAGGTACTTAAGTGTTTCGTGATCGGTGTGAATAATAAACTCCCTAGGGCGCAGACAATGTTGCCAAGTTTGCAAAACACGAACCAACGCATACAACTCCTTATCATATGTCGCGTAATTAAGTTGAGCACCCTTAAGCTTTTCACTAAAATAGGCTATAGGCCGACCCTCTTGGGTTAAAACGCCCCCAATCCCCGCACCCGACGCATGACATTCAATCTCAAAAGGTTTATTAAAATCAGGCAAAGCAAGAATAGGTGCAGAAATTAAATGGGATTTAAGTATTTCAAAAGACTCCCTTTGCTTGGGTCCCCAATGAAAAGGCACATTCTTCTTGACCAACTCGTTGAGAGGGGCTGCGATTGCGCTAAAATCCTTCATGAACCGTCGATAAAAGCTCGCCAACCCGTGAAAACTCCTAATATCAGCGGCACAAGTAGGCTCAGGCCATTCCTCCACTGCCTTAATCTTCTCGCGATCCACCTCGACACCCTGTGAACTAACAACAAAGCCAAGAAACACATCACGATCCATGCAAAAAGAACACTTTTTAAGGTTAGCATAAAGTTGTGCTTCCCGAAGTGTGACAAGAATAGTGCGTACGTGTCCAACGTGTGACTCAAAATCAGGACTATAAATCAAAATGTCATCAAAATATACCACGACAAACTTATTTATGAAATAACGAAGTACTTCATTCATTAAACGCAAAAAATTACTCGGCGCATTCGTTAGATCAAAAGGCATGACAAGCCATTCATACAACCCGAACTTAGTTTTAAATGCAGTTTTCCATTCATCACCAACGCGAATTCTTACTTGGTGATATCCACTTCTAAGATCAATTTTAGTAAACCAAACAGCACCAGAAAGTTCATCTAACATATCATCAAGACGTGGAATCAGATAACGGTATTTTACCGTAATATGGTTAATGGCACGACAATCGGTGCACATCCGCCAGCCACCGTCCTTCTTAGGTACGACTATAACAGGTACAACACATGGACTCATAGACTTTTGTATCTTACCATTAGCCAACAATTCGGACACTTGCCTTTGAATTTCTTGTGTTTCGGTTGGGTTGGCTCGATACGCCGGACGGTTGGGTAACGTCGATCCCCGTATAAATTCGATATGATGCTCAACCCCACGAAGAGGTGGCAAACCAGCTGGAACATCATTCGGAAAGACATCCTTAAATTCCTGCAACAAAGACACAAAAGCACTCGGAAGGGAATTAGGTAAATCCAATGTAATCGATAAAGAAGAAGCATCATGTGAAGTGTGTGTTACTGAAGAATTGAAAGAGCAAAGTGGAGCGTGTGTGTGAAAATTCATAAAAAGGTGGCGCATCCTTGTTGACAAGGAGAAACACCATTTTACCATCATCCACGGCGTTGGATACACCACAAGCATTCGCATAAAAATTAGATAACACTCGCTCACTTTTTGGATTTCCAACCTTGGAACGTCCCTCATTTTTAGTGCCACCGACCCTCACAATTGAATTTTCTACTTTATAACTCCCTCCAAAAGGAACCAAAGCTCCCTCCCTCACACTTACATTTTCAACTTTTATTTTACCCTCGGGACTAGGTCGCTCACCAGTTTTTTCCTCTCCGGTCGAACCCGTCACTTTCTTTTCACTTTTCGACTTAACTCCCTCATTTTTTTGATTATTTTCCTCACTAGATTGAGACAAACGCAGCTCATCCTGGTAAACCTCGTCGGGAGTCAAAGAAACTAGTGTACAAGGCTGCCCACGATGATTTAGCGTGTATCTATTCAAGTATCCATCATAGATAACACGCCTATCGAATTGCCAAGGACGACCCAAAAGTACATGGCTAACTTTCATTGGTACAACATCACATAAAACGTCATCCTTAAATTTATTGAGGCTGAAAGAAATCAAAGCTTGTCGAGTGACACGTATCTCACCCGCATCGTTGAGCCACTACAACGTATATGGTTGAGGATGTGGTGATGTAGGAATGGACAACTTACTAATCAAATCACTACTTACCACATTAGTACAACTCCCCGAATCTATCACCAACGAACACAATTTACTCAAAATCAGACAACGGGTGTGAAAAATATTTTCCCGTTGCAAATTTACCCCCGAATGAACCGAACTGCTCAAAGCGCGCTTAATCACCAACAAGGACCCCTCAAGAGGATTCTCAAGGGACGACCCCTCACTCAAATACTCCTCACGCTTATCTTCATTATCGGAGGTCGAATCATACTCAACCACACCATCATGCTCACCAACGATCACCATATTACGTAGCGTAGGACATTGTGACTTAATATGACCTATTCCTTAACACTTAAAACACTTAATATCACGTAAAAGTGGGCGGGCTGGTTCGGCAAGCTTACTCGGATCACTCTCCTTGCGTCTAAAAGGTGGGTTAGACGAGGAAGCACCCGAAAAAGGTGTAGCAAACGCAGGCTTGGTGCTATCCCCTTTATGCTGAAAAGTACGAGAAGAAGAAGAACTACTCGAAAGTGGTTTAACAAAAGACTAGTGTGCCGTGCCAGTTGTTTCTCTAAGGTACGAGCAAGGTGTAACATATCATCTAACGTATAACAAGGCTGCAATTCCAATGGATTTGCAATCTCGGTACGTAAAGCGCTTAAAAACCGTTGCATCGTTACTTCCTCCTCCTCCTTTATATTCGACCTAGCAAGGATTAAAACCAACTCTTGGTACAACTCATCGACACCACACAAGAATGTTGACACAATGCGTCCAAATATTATATATATATATATATATATATATATATATATATATATATATATATATATATATATATATATATATATAATTTTTTTTTTTTTTTTTTTTATTTTTAATATATATTGTCAGGCAGAAAATAAAGACCCTCTATTTTTATTTATTTTTAATTATTTTTTTTAAGTGATAAGGACGGCTTGAAGTTTTGATGATAAGAATGGAAGATCCAAGATTCCGGTAATTAGGAAGAACTATGATTATATATTATGGCAAGCTATGGAAAACACTTAGGCATATATTATGGAAAATAGCCTAAGCATGAGCAACTATGAACAATACAGGAAAAGAAAAAAAAAATTGCAAAACTGGAATTTATTCTAAGGAAGAACAGAAAACGAAAAAAATGAAAAGAAAGGAAAGAAAAAAAAAGGATATTTGAGTACCGTTATTTCGGGGCTCTGATACCAAAATGATACGAATTCCCGGAAGAACTCGAATCTACCTTTGCCTGGATCGAATTAAAGGTCCTCAATACGAGCTGAACAACCGAGGTTAGATAATCCAATCTACACTCCGGGTTTGAACACCACAACGTAGACCCGACTACGCTGATACAGTTCAGGGAAAGGATGAATCTCTCGCAAGAGATCACTCACTCACAAATTGTTTAAACAAAACAATTTATAAAGAAAACTTTAATCTCAAAATTTAGGTGTATTTTATTCAAATAAGAGTTTACATTTTATAGGCTACAATTTCAAAGCTAATACTTCCTGGAAGCAATGTGGGACAAATCCACATTTTATAAGCTACAACTTAAAACAAAATCTATATGGAAACAATGTGGGATAAATCCACATCTTCCTGAGGCAATGTGGGACGCCTCTTATTCCAAAAAAATACGCCCCCCCCCCCCACCCTTTTCCAAAAATGATGAATAACGCACCCAAGTCCAACTAGATTAAGCAAAGTCTTAAAAACATGTATTACGATGCATATATACAACACTTAATTGCCTTCTCACAATCTTCCTGAAGTTGCCCAAAATCATCATGCACTTGTAACACCAACTTAAGCATTCCATCTCGAATTCTCTTCCTTTGCAACCGTGTCAAAGGACCATCTCGAACCACCAACGGATCAACACTTTGTACGGGTGCAAGCGGGTCGGGAATCTGGTCATGAATCACATCAAAGGGGGAAAGGGGATTGGATGAACGGATATTAGTGAATGTATTAGCTACTTTGACAACTGCAGTGAGGTACGAACAGAGTTATGGTAAAACAGTTATTTATGGGTTGTACCAAATGGACGTGTGTGATGCATTCAAATCACCCCTACATACCACTACTATGTGTGAGAGTGTAACGCCCTGCACCGGACGGTGCAGTAGCGTTAGATAGTCATAAATGATCGTCAGTCAGTCTTAGACCGCCGTCCTCGGCAGTCTAAAATCATTAACCCGAGTTGACAAGCGGCTTTATGCCAGCACACATGGGGTGAACAAGATTTTATTTTACCGATGTGAGATTTTACATTCTCCCTTATAAGGATCGACGTCCTCGCCATGGCGACCAAGATTTGTCCTAGTGGACACATCGGGTTCGTCCTCTTATAGGATTCTAGATGTGGGCCGCCGCTTCTCACGCGGTGTGACAACAGGCCAGTATGATAGTAATTTCCGATCTGAATTATTTCAGAACGCCTGCAGGACCGGGCGCAGTAGCGTTAAATAGTCATAAATGGTCCGGTAATCTGCTAGACCATGATCCTCGCTTGGTCTAAAAGTCTAACCCGAGAGTTAATGGCGCTTTATGTCTCACACTTGGGGGGGAAGAAGACTTTATTTCTACCAATGTGAGCTTTTACAAAGAGAGTGTGTGTAAAGATTAATCACATCCATCAACTCGGTATAGCTCACAAATACCTGCTGCACCATAATTTCTCTCGGAATAACATAAGCATGTATAAACTCTAAAACTTACACATCGTATCTAATTAAGTAATTTAAACAATTTCTTCTAGTACATTTGTTCATGATAAAAATGACGAAATAATCTCCATAATTAAGCAAGGAATCCAAGTTTCTCGCCGTTCTTTTTCGCCAATCGAATCAGCCCTTGCCTCTGCTTTGGATCTGCTCCTATTGTTTTGCAGAATTCTGTTATGATCTGAAAATATTGGATCCATAATTAAATAAATCATCTCCACATCTTAATAACACCTCATTTGCCCAAATGCAAACCATACGTATCTTCAAAACATGTAAAGATTAGCTATTTAGAAGGGCTATTATTTGCACCGTAATCGTTCTACCCTCTGCCACTGACCTATCGATGCGTCACATCATATTTACATTATCGAAACTGTGAAAGCTGATATTTCAGCTAAGAATCGACTACCAACAGAGTCGACTCAGAAAATACATTAGGAAAGTCGCATCTTGGCCATATAAACGACTTTCATAGGTTCGATTCTACTTAGATGCATAAGTAGTATAATTCACTATTAGAGTCGTGGTGGTACAGATAAAAGACCCCTAGAGAGTGACACTTGCATTTTGCTTGTGTGACTAAGACGTGTCACAAGATCATACGTCCATGTAACACTAGTCTATTCTCACAACAATTAATAAAATACATTTTTGTTACAACATAAGAATGGTGTTATGGTCACACAAAAAAGAAAGTTGACAAAACACGGTTTTTTACACTATTGAAGATTATAAACTGATCCTAATAAATTGAATAAAAATATACAGTTAAGTTGTGCTAAAATTATTTCTAATTGTATCTACATTCTATTTTTTTTTCATTACACAAATATTCCATACAAACAATACTCACAAGTATCAAACGTAAAGTCCTTTTTTTAACCAATATTTTCTTTTTTACATCGGTATTAATTTTATTTATTTACAAAATATACCTAATTCTTATAAAAGTGTAAATCAAGACCATCGCATAATAATTTGTCCAATCGACTCATTGCATAATGTTGATTTTCGTTTATGTATCCGGTTCAGATGCATACGGACCATGGCATGAAGATAAAATAATAATTGCACCAAATCTCGTCATTAGTTAACTATGATAATCTCATCATTATTTAATATATCGGTTTAGCGGTTAGCTAATTAGTTAACTATAATAATCAAATCAAAGTAAATAAAGAGAGACCGGCCGTTAAGAAAAATAAAAAAAATTATCTTTTGACAGGAATGCGTAAATGTGTTAATTTAAGCGGGAAATACTTGTGTAGATTATTCACACGTGTGGAGATACCAAAGAGACCGTGTGTTTCGATATGAACCATAGAGTTTCATTCTGTAATCAAACTGTGTGATTCTGATCGTTTCACCCGTCATTTCACCTCAAAATTCTCTCACCACGTAAGTATTTCTCAGTTTAAGCGTGTTTATAAGAGTCAAAACAATGTTAGTTGACTTGACTAGTCTAATGGGATGAAGAAAATACCTGAGAGTGTAGAGCAATTGCTTTCCCCCTAAGCTGGTTGAATCTCTTCTTGCCTACAATGTTCCTTGTAACAACCACTAGCGGAGCAAAAATACCTTTCCCTTCATTGACATTCCCCATCATCGGCTGTGACCGGATCGGCCTCCCAACCCGAACTTGTCCTCCTGTTGAAACTCTTTTGTTGTCTAATAATAACATGTTTTCACCACCTAATGATCTTCCCCAACTTCCATGGAAAGTAGAAGATAAACCACCTTTTAAACCAATTGCACAAATTGATGATACTGCCATTAAATGATTATATTATTACCAACACGTTATTTATCAGCTTCTTGCTAGCAGCTGATTGAGGAAGGATTTTTAGCTTACTAATTCGATCTCTTCTTCTTCTTTTTTGTTTTCTTTTTGCCTTTTTTTCAATTAAAAAAAAACTGGGAATTTCTGTAAATTTGTTGTTTTGTTGGCGTTGGGTGTTAAAAGATGAGGCTTTCATGAAGCTACGAGAACCATTGGTTTGCTTGGTGGTAAAGTTGAAGGAATCCAATTGCCCACAACCACATATCTAAGGTAGCCGTGGATTTTTTTCTATTGCAGGATATTAAATATTATTGGAAATTGATTATTATACACTATTATATATATAATACATAATAAAATGGGTCGGGTGACACATTCTAGACGAGAAATAAAAACTAAACAAAAATATCTCGTTTTTGTTGTAAAACTATAATAAAAGTAGAGGTTCTAAAGACAACCTCATTTTTATTTCTGGCACCACAAAATATTATTCCAAGATCGCGATGATTTTTATAAAGTGATCGATGGCGATGGACGTTGTTATTGAAAATCAAGCGCGATGGCGTTCAACAACGAAAGTCGATATCGCCACCGATGATTACGTTATAAAAGTGTTCTGGCTTAAAAACGTCACCCACCGACATTTCGGCGATGTTCGTTTTGCATAGCATCGACGGCGTTGGTGTTTAATATCAACATCAGTGCCACTGATGTTTTTTTAACCAGAAAAAATAATCAAATAACGGATCCCAGAAGTAAAAGCGGAGGTGCCTTTAGAACCCCCTAAAAGTAATAGTAATGATAGTGTCAAAACCAAACATGCAAAACTAATCTCACAACACAATTTTGAATAATTGATTATGATATAAACCTATTGATAGAATCACATAGATATATAAAAAAACAATAACGTAAACGTGTGTTGTGCGTTTTATTGTGCATATTTTATGGCTTTAACATTTATCTAGAAGTAAACTGGAATCAAAAGGACAAATATATAAAAATAAAAGATGAAGTGATTTTATACATTTCATTATTTAATGGTATGAGAGTATTTAAAGTGCGATTCGAGGTGTAAGAGCATTCCCATCAGTTACTCTATCCCTATCCTCATAAATACTATTAAAAAAATACATATCCTTACTTTACAGCAACTAAATTCACAATACTCTACATCAGCATCCCTATCTCTATCCCTACAACATTAAAATATTCATTCTTTATCAATAAACAATTTTTTCAAAAGTAACTTTTCAACTAACTTGTAAATTCAAATTTTACTCCAACGGCTATATTTCAACACACATTTATAAATAGAACTCAATTCCTCCTTACCTTTCATCCCATTTAAAATTTTATGTTCATTTTTTGGAACTTTTATCAACACAATGAGTGATGACGATTTTTTGTGTGCAAGCGACGATTGTGATAGTTTTTTGGACGACTTTTTGTATGGAAGCGATGAAGACGATGATGAAATGCTTCAAATTGTAGCTTTAAAACGTGAAAGGGCTAAGATTGTCGCACAAGGTGAAAGATGTGAAGACCACGGTCATATATTGATCGTGACATTTTTCTGAGGCATGAACGTTTGTTTAAAGATTACTTTGCAATGCAACCTGTTTTTCCAGCTCACATGTTTCGTAGGAGATTTCGGATGAGACGTGAGCTATTCCTACGGATTCACAATGCAATGGAAGCACATGAGCCATACTTTCAACCAAAAAGAAATGCTTCCGGAAAATTAGGTTTGTCATCTCTTCAAAAAAACAATAGCAGCACTGCAATTGTTGGCATTGGGGGTAACAACAGATTTCATGGATGTATATATGAATTGAAGAAAGAAAAGCCGTTAAAAGCATGAGGTACTTTGTTGAAACAATCATTGATGTATTTGGTCCTGAGTATTTAGCAAACCAAACTCAGAGGATATTTCAAAATTACTTCAAATCGGTGAAGCTCGTGGCTTTCCAGGAATGTTGGGCAGTATAGATTGTATGCATTGAAAGTGGAAAAATTGTCCAAATGCTTGGAAAGGTATGTTCACTAGTCATTGTCATGAACCTACACTCATCTTAGAAGTCGTAGCATCTTATGATTTATGAATTTGGCATGCATTTTTTGGATTACCAGGGTCACACAATGATACCAATATGCTAGAACGGTCTCATGTATTTTCTGAAATAACTTGAGGTGAGGGTCCTCAAGTTAACTACTCCATTAATGGTCACAACTACAATAAGGGGTATTATCTAGCTGATGAGATATATCCCCTTGGGCAACTTTTGTCAAATCAATTCCTTTACGAATGAACAGAAAGACTAAATACTTTACCGCGGCTCAAGAATCTACGAGAAAGGACGTTGAACGCGCATTTGGTGTGCTCCAGGCTAGATTCGCAATTGTCCGTGGTCCTGCACGATATTTTGACCATGCCACTCTCAATAACATCATGTTGGCATGTATTATAATGCATAATATGATTATGGAGGATGAGAGAGAACTTCACCCACAACCCGATATCTCCGAATATGAACAAATTTCAGCAAGTCCTCCAGTTCTGATTGTATCACAAACTCGTATTCTAGAATCTAGTTCTTTCATTCAGACAGTGAGATTAGAGATCGAACCGTGCATAACCAACTACAAGAAGATCTAGTCAAGAATCTATGGAATTTATATAGTCAAACGTAAGGTTTGATGGTTATGAATATCTTCCGTTGTTTTAAATTTATGTGTTTTGTATTAATGAATCAGTATGTCTTTATTTTTGAATTTGACTCAGCACTGAATAGCCGTACTCTTTCCTCTTGGTAGATGTTGCCGCTAAGAGGTTTTAATGAGGCGTGATTAGGTGCCAAGATGTTAACTTTATAAAAACGGGTTGGTTCGTCTATTGTAATTTTTTTTTTTCCAGTTTTTGTTAATAAAAAAATATGTTAAAAAATAGTGTTATGTTGTTCTTCTTCAATACATTATTGTATTTTTTATTTGGATTGAATAATTTAAATTAAAATGTCAAAGGGTGCAAGAAAGATTCATCCGATAAATGCATTTGCTCGATTGATTTAGCATAGAACAATCCAATAAAAAAAGCCTAGCGACAAAATGATATTTTTCCAAGTAGTAGTCACATTACATAAAAGCACAGTCACACAACACAAAAGCAAACATAGTCTTCATGTTTTAGTCAAAAAAGGTTATAAATTAGATGAAAAGAAAGAAAAATACCACATAAGCTACCGATTAAAGCCACGCCTAGATAATATATCAGCCTGAAGTCCTTTAAAATAATCTTGTTGATAGCTATTTAATGAATTTAGATCCATCATCATAATTGCAGTCTAAATTCTGAAGCGATTTATTTGAACGTGCCACGTACTTTCCCGCACTATACTCTTTCCAATATGCACCAATCTTACTCCAATACTGTGTTTGGAACACTTTTAATATGTTTTGATGATGGCCATACTAGCTGTTATAACAAGCCTGAAATAAGTTAAAAATCTCTGTATAAGACTTTACTTAGAGTCTGACATGTTGTATTAGTTGAGTCAGACAAGTATTGTACTAGTTGGTAGGATGGCAAAGTAAAACAGAAATCCGGCAGAGTGAAGCCAGCCAAGTACCAGCATAGAAGCATGAAGACATTATGGTCTGACTTATAACCAAGGAAGTCAGTGATGACCTTGGATAAGTCTAAGTTATAACTCAAATGATGGAATACATTGTCAAATATGGTGTACACTGATCTCACCCAAATTAAGGACCAGTGAAGTACAAGGAGTTTGTAACATCAAAGAAAGCAGTAAACCGGTATAGTGAACTAACTATCGGCTGAGTGAAAACAATGCAGTGAAGGATGAACCAAACAGCCAAGTCAGAAGGATCATTTAACCGTTCAGGGAACGTCCAAGTAAACTTTACTTGTTCAGATTCTATACTTTGAAGATTAAGCATTAAATGCACAATCAATTGAGGATCAATCAAGGACGGATTTTCTGATAGACGTTTGAGAAAGAAATCTGATCACTGAAATCAAGGAGAATATAATTGAGGGGGAATAATGAATTAAATCAAGAATTATTCTCCACATTAAATAGCCAACATACCAAAATCAAATCAAGGATAATCAAGGCTATATATAGAAGGCATTGACAGATAGGAAAAAAACGATTGAATCTGATAAGAAACAAGAGTAAACTCTGTCAATTTGAAAAACCTTTTATATGTACTTAAAGGAAACATCTAGAGATCAACTCAGCAATCAGAGCTCAAATTCCACATCAAGCACTGAGATTGATCACAAGTTTGTGAATCCAATTCACATCAACTCAAGCAAAAGAATCTGAGGAATCTGAGAAGGAGTTTCAACCTTTGTGATAGCTACTGAAAGATTTGTTCTCAAAGAGCAGTGATAGAGACTGAGTCACTGAAGCTTTTGTAGCCAGTGAGTGATAGTCTTGAAGATTGTGAAGCTTGTGTAGTCAAGGACAATCTAACTATTGTATCTGTGAAAATAATAGTGAATTCCTCCAAACATCATATGAGAAGAGTGGATTAATAGATTACACCACTTTGAACCAATATAAACCTTTGTGTCTATTTACTTTCAGCAATTTACTTTACAACACATATTTTATTGCATACTATATCTGTGATTGCATAATCTACTTTGAACCAACATTTAAAGAAGGGACTTATCCGCTGCCCAAAAGCTTTTAAATATAAGAAAAGTTTTGAAACTCCACTATAGTCATTCACCCCCCTCTGACTATAGTTTTACCCTTCTCTAGGACAAACAATTGGTATCGGAGCAGTGTTCCTAGTATCAGAACCTGTTCAGATCTATTTCTGGTAACAAGTAGATCACATATTTTCAAAGTAGGTTTTAAATTTGTGCTTTCTAAATATATCTCTTATTTGTACTCAATGGATTCCTCAAATTTCACGTCAAAGGTACCTGTATTCAATGTTAATAACTTTGATGAATATAAAATAAGGATGTTATCTCATCTTGCAGCAACTGATAAGGAGATGCTGGATGTAATTAATGATGGCCCGATCAAGATCACAACTGTGGTAACCATATGAGAAGATCAAGGGAAGTAGATAGACAAACTTAAGAAGGATTGGACCAAGGATGACAGAAGAAGAGCAAACCTAGATTTTGTTGCAAAAGACGTGATCTTGAAGACTCTGGACAGTAATATGTACATGAAAATCAAATATTGCAAAACAGCAAAGGAGATGTGGGATAAATTAGCACTGATTAATGAAGGATCAGAAGCAGTCAAGGAAAATAAATTATCAGTTGCAAAATAGAAATTTGAGAATTTTAAAACGAAGACAGGTGAATCCATTGATCAAATGGACAACAGATTCTCCAACATCATCAGTGAAATGCAGCAACTTGGACACATATATCCATATAAAGTAGTGTGCCTGAAAATATTGAGAGGTCTACCTGAAAGATGGAATATCATCACATCAGTGCTCAGAGGAACAATAAATCTTGCAAACACTGATACTTTAACTCTGATGTCTCAACTAAGGGCTCATGAATTTGAGTTGAACGGAGAAGACAGTGCACCAGCGGAGGTACATAAGGCCAGTGCACTGGTTGCACCCGAGCAAAGCAAAATAGCTGACACAAGTAGCAAAGAGACACAGGAGCTAAAAGAACAGGTAGCTTTACTGATCAAAAGTTTTGACAGGTTTAGCAAGAAGAAGCAATTCAAGGGAAGTTCATCATCAAACAAGAAGTCAAGCTCAAGCAAAGACATGAAGAAAAAGGATGATGAATACAGATGCTTCAACTGTAAGAAGAAAGGTCACTTCAAAGTTGATTGCTCTGAAGAAAAAGACAAAGATGAGGATAAGAAGAAGTACAAGACAACTGAAAAGATAAAAAGCAAGAAGGCACTCAAGCTGAAACTAGTAGTGAAAAGAATGAAAAATCATATGAAAATGATTCTAATGATGATGATGAAGCTCATAGCTCAGACAATGAAAAAGCATACCTATGCCTTGTGGCTAAAGAAACTAATGAAACTGATGTAACATCTAGCTCATACTCATCATCTAGTACATCCACATCTGACACTGCACAATCTTCTATTCTCCCCTTAGAATCTGCAAAGCTAATTCAAAATCTCATCAGAAAATTTGAAAAAAATTCAAGTAAATCATGAAATTCTGGAACAAGAATGTGAGAATCTGAAAACGGAAAATAAAAGATTAAAGAAAGAACTGGATGAAATGAAAGCTGAACAAACTAGTAAGAAAATTCACTCAACTGATCAACATGCAGCAGATGATCACTCATCTGATGTTGAAAGACCAGGTGAGAAAATATCCCTACCAGTTAAGAGCACCACTGCACCATAAATTAATTACACCAGCTTACAAACCCTCAAAAAGGATTGGATCCAGATCTGGTCTTGGCTACAACAGCCAGGATGAGAAAAGAAACAATGGACAACACAATTTTGAATCAAGGACCAAAACTGAACCTAAATTCAGAAAAGGACAGACCATGGTTTATTCTACTCATCCTGGACCGGCAAAGTCAAAACCCAGTGTAGTGAAACAGTCGAGTAAATCATCAAATCAGCCAATTAAAGGCAAAGGCTTACTGAAAGGTAAGGGAAGACTTTACCCTTCAGAAGATGATTGGAATGTTGTACCTCCAAAATACAAGAAAAAACCATTTCAAGCTATGCATCATGTGTTTAAAAAAGCCAACCAAGGCATGTTCCTGGACACAAGAAGCAATATGGAAGTAAGTTTCCTCTTGCATATTGGAGAGTGAAAAAGAATGTAAATGCACCAAAAAGTTGGTAAAAGTATCAGAATACCTTTAGTAGAAATATTAGAAGTTATTCTGCCATGCCTTATACATATGACGTTGATGACTTCAATTATCCAAAAATTGGCATCACAGATTAGTTACTACTTCTCATAAGAACTATTATATCAATGATAAGAGATTTCAATATTGAACATAGTCAAAACAGTGAGATAGTTATGGAACAATAAATAAGGATTGGGGCAAAATATACAAAGTCAACAAACCAATATTTAATTTGATTGCATATATTATGCTCAACAAATCTTTAAATTCTTACCACAACCATGGTGATGTATACATTAGATCAACAATGAGAGTAACTCCTATTACCGAATATGTAGGGGCGGGTCATGCTTTTTGAGTATGAACAACTTTACTACCATGGATCCTCATCAATGACCATCATGTGTGTACTTCATCTGTAAATAATATAATTTCACCACTTTGCTTGAAATCCTCCATTAAGTTCTTAAGCTTTTATTCAAACTCTCATCTCTTAAAAAAAAAATAACAACAACACCAGAAATATCCAAAGTTCTCACACATGTATTAATGAAGAGAATATAAGCATTCAGATTTCAGAGTTGATAACATTAGACCAATCGTGCAATAGAAACAATATTAAAAATAAGAAAAAAAATAATATGAAACAACGAAATGGAGTTAGAGAGTTTGCTGATCACCAGAATTCTCACATCAATGGACACAATAAAGGCCCCACAACCAACATATTGTGCCGTCCTATCCTCAGACATAACGTTCAAAACACAATGATCACAAACATGTTATATTGGTGTGGGACCTATTGATTTGTAGGGGTCTCATAAGAATGAATGGCGTAGGAGTTTGTTATGGCCATTTTATTGCCGAACATACTTGACATATAAATAGCGACGGGAAGCCCAGCAACAGACTACACATACATTTCACAGAATAGTGAAAAGAAAAATACCATACTCAAAGTGTTGTCTCTTTCAATTGGCCTCATTCCTTCATCGAGCTCGAGATCGTGAATGAATCTTGGTCGACTTTCTGATAATGAAACCACATTAACCCAACTTCCTTTCATTTTGCCCTGTATTTTACAAACATCAATAAACACATGTATTCAGAATCATGATTTGTTCCGGAGTACATACCAAGGATAGACACTATAAGAAACTCGGTCGAAATCCACCTATAACTGCTTTAAGAAAAGAAATGTTCTTTATCTAAGAAGCAAAAACAGCAGATGATAACATCTTGTGACTATAAACAGGATCTTTATGAAAATTACACCTTTACTTTTAACACAAACAATTAGCTTAACTAAAGGAGCAATTTGCTCCATGATCAAAACCCCAAAAAAAATCAAGATCCCATATGTTTTGAGATGCAACAACAAAGGGGCGAATTAACATTTCTCACCATTCATCTTTTTTCTTAACTTAAACATCTTTTTCATAGCTTAAACATTTCTCCACATTCATATTTTTCTTTTAATAAGGAATTGCAATAGTAAAAGACTACAACAACAACTCACATCATTAGTGAGTCTCAGTTTTCCCAAAGTTTCCAATTGTTTATGATGCTTGCGAATTGTGTACATCATGACAATAAGCCGAAATATGATCCTAAGTTAGCTGCACAAATCAAATTAAGGTCATTTACATAGGTCTATCCTGAAGAAAACACATTTGAGGCCAGCACCAGTGCTAGATAGTGCATTCATCTTTAACGTATATAATAATCAAAATAACTTTGCAGCCATATCATGAACTCATGTATCATGCATGACATAACATAACTTTTCCCTAAAAAGGTAAATCTGTATAAATATATTAAAATAAAATAAAAATGAAAAGAAGATAAGTATATCTTTGTAGGTAAAAAATGATGATTTTTTTAGTTGATCGCTCGTTGAAGTTCCATTTCATATAGCCAAACATCAACTACTTTCTACTTCAACATACAAATCCCCTGTCCAACATGAAAACCATTGTTGTCAAATTAAATGAGGTCATCGGGAGCAGGGCCGGCCCTCGTATGTTTTGGGCTTAAGGCCAAGACCCCGAATTTGATCTTTTAGTTGAAGTTGTTGTTTTTTTTTTATAAAACATACTTATTGTGTTTTTAACATCCGTAAATACAAAATTCAATTTATTGATAGCCTCAAAACATGTCTACAAAGTAGTCGTCTTTGTAATTTCTGTAGTTTTCCAAACAAAAAATTAATAAAACTTGTTTGTATGTCTATTTTTTTTGGGGCCAAGTAAATGTTCTTATTGGGACCTTTATCGATTGGAGTAAAAAATATTTGGGTCTTTATAAAAAAAACATATTATATTAGGTTGGATCGGATTGAATCTACACGGATTTTTTTATAGCGAAACATGTACCGTTGGGCCCTCCCGGCATCGTTGGACTTAAGACGGCTGTCTCTCCGGCCTCACAGGAGGGCCGGCCCTAATCGGGAGTCAGGACCATTTGTTGTTAAGAAAATAAAATGGAAAAAATGAGAACACGGAATGCCACACACACACATACAACAATGTTTTAAGGTGAAACAAACTTGTCACAACATGACATCATTCTATCGCAATCCACTTAAAGTCAATGGCAATTGATCCACCCAACACCACTTAATGAAGATAATCTCCTTAAAAACCAGTTGTTGCAATCATACATTAGATGATAATCATAACACATGATACTGCACAAATATTTGAATAAGTATGGCATGTGAAATTTCCTCATAAACCATTGAGAAAAAGAAACAATGGAATTGATGTGAACCGAAGGCTTTCATTTGGATTGTATATCTTGGAAGTGTTAGAGTATCGATTCTAGTACCGATTATAGTACAATCACTTGTTTAAGACGTTTTAATATTTCTGCACGACCACATCTATATAAAGAACGTTTGATCAAAACAAATTATAGCATCTTGTTTTCGGATGAAAATAACGAACAGGATTATGGAAAGGAAGAACATTGATTACCATGGAAAAAAGCAATCCCGGAAAAAGCATTATTGCCCATGCAATGTGTGCAACAACTGAGAAAAAAAGAAAAATTAAAAATATATATTCTGCAAAAAGAAACATACGATTCACAAAATGTTATTATACAAATATATTACGATCTGATGAGCTTCAGTGGAGCAATTGATGATCAAAATGCAATGAAGAATATTAATGTATGATATCCAAAAGCATCAGTCTCTACATGCACCATGACCTACAAAGTATAATTACATTCCATAAGACTTTGATCCTATGTAAGAAAAAAAAAGCCAGATAATTAATGGTAATGACAACACCACCACATTTGGAACCAAATTTAGGGTATACGGCTTATTATCATTGGCTTTAAAAAAAATAGTTTATTCAGCGACCTTAAGGCGTCTATATGTTTGATCATTTACCACTGCTACGCTACTACTACTGCCCATGAAACAAAATCTCCAATGTTTGGCACCCTCTATTCAGAGCCCTTGGAAACTAAGTTGTCGCCTACAAATTAAAACATTTAAAAACCATACACATACATCATCAATATACTACAACTCCCAAATCTCAATATTTACTGAAATAACAATGAGAAACCAATATACTACAAATAAACGAAATTACTGATTGTCACAGATCGTAAAATTTGTGTTAATAAATCCCGAAAGTCGGCAATGAAAAAGTTAATTAAAACGAAATTACCGATTCTCACGGATAGTGAAAGTGGCGTTGATCTCTCGAAAGTCACTGCCGGCAATGAAAAAGTTGAAAAGGATCTGTAGGTTATATTTTCATCAATAATTTAAGATAAAAAAAATCAGGAAACGACCAAAAGAATGGCAATCAAACTAATGGAAGAAAGTATTTAACAAATGAAACGAAAACAATGGAAAAGAATTTATTTGCTTTCTTCTATTGTTAAATTTAATGTCGGCACACCAAAAAGGAGAGAGACTAAACAATGGAAAAAATCTTATTGGCAATGAAAAAAGAGAGAGAAAAAAAGAAAAAAGTTTAGTAATAATCAAAGCAAACGACGGATTTTTATAAGACAACTGCTTTTCGAGCAAGTTTTATGTATGTAGTGTAGTGTGGTGTTGCATTAAGGCAGGAAGGAGTAAAAAATATATGAGATGTGAAGAAATGTTAAAAAGAGGAGAAAAGGGGTATATAAATGTGTTGTAGTCGTGGAAAGTAGTTATAGTTGTGGGGGAGGTGGAAGTTAGAGTGTAATGAGGAGTGAATGTATGATATGGATGAGGGTTGTGTATATTTTTTTCGTTTATTTATTTTGTTTAATTTTTTCATAGGTAAATTTATTTATTTTTTTCGGATGGGATAAACCGGGTATGGGTCAGGTCAATTGGACAAAATGGGCAAATTGACAGTTAATCACTCAAAAATATTAATATAGATATTAAATGTTGATGTTTTAAACTTGGAAGTCGTTTGATTTCTAAACAAACAATAATACTTTGATGTTTTAAGCTAGTGCACACTTTTTACGAACCTATAGAATTAGATACTGGGAATCGACGGAAAATACTTTCTCGCTCTCTCGATCACGAAAGTGTCAAAACTCTGGTGGCTAGGGGGATTAGAGTTCCTGCTTTTGGAGAACGGCAAGGAAAGTTTATCTCTAGACTATAAAGGTTATAGTGGTAAATTAATATGGTGGTATTTATTTATTATGAATAAATTAAATACAAGATATTAATTATATATAAATTATATTAATTAAAGAATATTCCGGAAGCCAATTAATTGGCATATGGGGCGCCACTTTTGAGTGTATAAGATACACTTGGATTGTGCACTTTAATTAATGAAGATTGCCATAATATTAATATAGGATATTAATTAATTTTGGAAAAATAGATTTATGGTAATAAGATAATTATAATCAATATATGATATTGACAAAATAAATTATAATTAAAGAGATAAATCAATCTAGTTGATTTTCCTTATTTTATTGGAAAAATGTTTTCTTCTCCTCCACACCATATATGGGCGCGCCCAACCACTATATATATAGAGGTGGGTGTCAAGCTCTTTGTACATCACAATTGCAAGAGTTCATAATTCTTGTGTAAAATAGAGAGCCTTCCATAGTGAGTTTGTGAGGAAGAAAAGGTCGATCTAGCGGCCGGAGTTTTTCCGATAGCAATCAAGGAGGATTCCGGCAAGGGGTTCGTGTGGATTAGCGATAGAGGCCGGACACGTGGACGGCTTTGCGCATTGAACTACTCTCCGTTGGCGGTCAAAGCGACGATCTTATAGATCATCTGAGGTATAACCGTCAAACTACTTAACGTGTTTATTGCATTAAACGAAGAACGATCTAGAAAAGGAAATCAAAATTTTAAATTCCGCTGCGTTAAACTAGTGATTTCTAATGAAGGACATTGACATCTTTGAGAGGAGTACAATGAGAGGGAATTTTGAGGAATAATCATAAAATTTTATAACGGTCAAATTTGAAATTCAAATTGAAGCACAAGATTTTCACCTATAAATAGAGGACCCCTGGAATCAGATTATACACCGAACTTACTAGAAATCAAGAGCATTCCACCATGATAAATTGAGCATTCTTAAGGATCACAAATTTTCATCAAGTGTTGTTGCATTCAAGTATCATCTAGTATCTACACTTGGGGTTCTTAAGATGCTAATATTATCAACATGATAGAAAGCTTACTGAAGCAGAATCACTTTCTTGGTTCAAACCATTCTTTTCAAGAAGAATGCTGAAGACAGAAAAGCAATACTGAATGTCAAGAACTGCTGTTTTTGTGGTGCCAGTGGAGTACTTAGGAGCAGCAATCCTACCTGTTCTTAGCATTCAGTTTGTGAAGACATAGTTATCGGTCAAGGACAAACAACTTAGGGACTTTTGTAACTGCAACCTCAAAAGACTCTAGTGAATTTCCTCCAACATCATAGGAGAAGAGTGGACTGACGGATTACAGCACATGGAACCACTATAAAATTTGCCTAACTTTATTTACTACATTTACTTTTTGCATTTTTATTTATTGCATGTAATCCATATCAACCTTTTGAACTAGATACTGAATTCACACACCTTTCACTACTGAGTATGCAATATTTAGTATCATCTTTTAACAAGTATATAGGCTTAATTTTAGTATGTTCCACTGCAACAGATTCTTTAGACTTAATAGTCTGCAGACTGTTCAAGTCAGCAGACTATTGACCCTGCTAAGTCAGTCCATACTCTGAAAAAGTTTTAAGTGTTAAGTTTATTCACCCCCCTCTAACTTAACCAAATCCTTTTCAAGGGACCAACAATTGGTATCGGAGTAGAGCTTCTATTATTAAGTAATCCTACTTGTTGTTCTTGTGAAAAATCTTTGAAAACTTTTTCTACTTTTTGTTTTCAAAAGCTTTTGCATCATGGATAACAACCAGTATTGTACAACCATGTTGATGTGCTCTCAATAATGTTTTGATGAATACAAACGTCGTATGCAGGCTTATCTAGCTGCTACACATGATGAAATGATGGATGGATGTGCTAATTGATGGACCACTCTAAATCACTAAAGTCATTCTTGTTGATGGTTTAAATCAAATTGTTCCAAAACCAAAAGGAGAATGGTGTGCTGAAGATAGAGAAAAAGAGCAAATCTGAACAACATTGCTATTGATATCAGTTATAGAACCTTGGATAGCAATATGTACATGAAAGTGAATGATTACAAGACAGCCAAAGATTTGTGGGAGAAGCTACAACTGATCTGTGAAGGCCCTGATGCTATCACGAAGAATAAGGTTGTTGTGGCCAAATAGAAATTCAAATAATTCAAAATGAAGTCCACTAAAACCATTGAACAAATGGAATCAAGATATAATGCTATTCTAGATGAACTCACCGTGCTGAATATGGAGTACACTAAAGAAAAGATCAACACAAGAATTCTGAAAGCTTTACCATCAAAAGAAATCTAGAAGATGAAAGTCAGTGCAATGGGAGAATCTAGGAAACTTCAAGAGGAGGATACCTTCAAGTTATTCTCATATCTCAAAGCCTATGAATTTAGTGAAGATCTCATTGCAAGTGTTGCAAAAGAAGTTCCAAAGACTACATCACTGACTGCTACACACAGAGAAGAATCATCAAATGCTCATGATGATGAATTTGATGCTATGCAAGAACAAATAGCCTTGATGACAAAAATAATTAGGATGATGAAGTTTGGAAGGGCATCTCCAAAGAATTATGGCAAGAAAGCAAATGAGAAAAAGGAGGAACCAAAGAAGGATCCTGATTATCTATGCTTCAACTGTAAGAAGCCTGGACATTTCAAACCTGATTTTCCTGAATTGAAACAGAAAAGGGATCCTGACTACTTGTTCTTCAATTGTAAAATTCTTAAACACTTCAAACCCGATTGTCTAGACCTTCCGAGATAAAGAGGTCAGCAGAGAAGACCAGTTAAGAAAGCACTTGTTGCAGGTGATGAATCTAGCTATGAAGTGGAGTCTGAAAAAGCACAATCTGGAAATGAATCAGATGACACTGCTCTTTTGGCACACATGGAAGACATAGAGGAGGTATATAACACTGTATCCAATAACACTCCTGCTGAAAGTGAATGTTCATCTACTGGCGGTTTCAAACCTAAGAATTATGATATGAAAGAACCTTTAGATGCCCTCCTTTATCAATTGTGGATAATACAATCTGGTTATGAAATTGTGAAGGCTGAAAGAGAAACACTCCAAGCAGAAATTCAAAGATTGCATGCTGAATTAAGAATTCTCAAAGGGAAGGAAATTGATTATGAATAGAATCAGCAGAAGCCTGGTGCTCCAGCAGTACCAGCTGATCTATGGCACATTGAAGTTCTACAACTACATTCAAATCTGGGAAGCCTTATGGTTATAGGTTTTGGATTTGACACCCAAAAACCTTCTAAGGATGGATCAAGTAATGCTACTGAACCTAGTTCCAGGATTGGTCCTAAGTTTGTAGCTGCACAAGATCCAACACCCTAGAAGGCTGCTGAAGCAGTAAAGCCTGCTGAGAATGCTTCAAAGAAGCAAAATCAGAAGTCTAAAAGGACTGTTGTACCAAACAACAAAGGTAAATCCAAAGGTAGGTCTGCTGCAACTTCTAGACCTGCTGATAACAGATCTGCTGCAAGATTTGCAGGACCACAAAAGGCTAATCCTAGATTAGCCAAGAACCAAAAATATCCCAAGAATAATAATGTTAAACCTAAGAATGATAATCATTCAAGGGATATTTATCTCAGGGGGAAAGGCAATTTAGTCCATGCTGATGAGGATTGGGATATTCATGCCCCTGCTGTTAGAAACTAGAAGTTTTTCCATAATGCTAAAGCTAGACCTCAACAAAGGACTCAGTAGAGACCTCAACCAAGGACTCAACAGAGGTCTCAGTAGAGACCACAATATAGAGCTATTCCTAACAGACAGCAACCTTATAGTTACACTGATGCATCTAACAACAGAAATCACTTTAAAGAACACTATGTACCAAAAGGCCAGAAACAATATATGAATACTACACAATCCAACACAAGATACTATGGGAATGTGGCATACATATATGAACAAAAATGCAACACCTTTCAAAGGAGACCTTACGGAAATATGCCAAGGGTTGTGCTTACCACTGACCACCATGGACCCAAACAAGATTGGGTACCTAAAACACATTAAATTTGTTTTGTAGGGTGTCTGGTATTTGGACATTGGATGTTCGGACACATGTCAAAGAGCAAACCTTGTTTGGTGGATTTTATTGCCAATGATGGACCAAAATACATTTTTGGAAACAAGGATAAACCTGGATACACAAGAGGATATGGCATACTAGTGAAGAATGGTCTTACAATTAAGAATGTTGCTTATGTTGAAGGGCTGGACTACAACCTACTGAGCACCAGTCAGTTTTGTGACATGGGTTATAGAATCAATTTTGACAAGGATCATTGCATTGTCTTAAGTGAGATGGAACATCAAGTTGTAATTGTTGGAAGAGGACAACATAATATGTACATTGTAGACTGGACTTCTACTATACCAGAAACCTGTCTCATTATGCATACAAAATCAGAACTCAAATGGTTATGGCATAAGAAGTTAAATCATCAAAACATTGATGATATCAATATGTTGGTGAAAAAGAAGCTGGTGATAGGTCTACCTAAGATCGCATACAAGAAGGATGGCATATGTGATGCTTCTCAACAACGAAAGCAGACAAAAGCAAGTTTCAATTCTAAGACTCAACAATCAACTAAAAGAGTTTTGGAGCTGATGCATATGGATTTTTTGGACCACTGATACCAACAAGCATAACTGGAAAGAAGTACACTCTAGTAGTTGTGGATTATTTTTCAAGATACACTTGGGTAATATTTATGAACAAGAAAAGTGAAACACTTCAAAAGATGCCTGAACTTTTGAAAAGGTTACAAAATGAGAAAAGTGTAACAGTAGTAAAAATCTGATCAGATAAGGGTACTGAGTTCTTGAACAAAGTCATCAAAGAATCCTATGAACAAAATGGTATCCTGCATCAACTACCAGCCACTGGAACCCCTCCATAGATTGGGGTTGCTGAAAGAACAAATAGGGATTTGAAGAAAAGCAGGCATGACAATGATCAGTGAGGCAAAGTTACCAGAAAGGTTTCGGGTTGAAGCAATCAATACAACATGTTACACACAGAACATAACTTCTATAAACAGAAAGCATGACAAGACAGCTTATGAAGTTTGGAATGGAAGAAAGCCTAACATATCGTACTTTCATCCTTTTAGGAGTAAATGTTTTATCTTGAACCATAAGGAGCAATTGAAGACTTTCCAACCAATATCTGGTGAAGTAATTTCTGGGCCTACTCTTCAGTCATCATGGCTTTGTGGTCTTGAACAAAAGAACACTTAAACATGAATAATATATACATTTTGTGTTTGATGAACCAAAGTTCACTGGATGCAAGATGAAGAAGTTTCAGAACCTGCTGTAAATCTAGAAATCACAAACCCTGAATTTAGGGATATTCTAAGAAAGTTAAGTGAAATAAAAGTCTATGATTGTTAAAGTGAAGGTATACCTTATGTTGCCCCTGCTGAAGGACCTGCTAATACTACTACTGATACATCAACGGATACAGCTGAAGGATCTACTTATCCCCTTATTGAACCCCTCCTTGAAATCAAGCTCCAGTAAATCAAGCACATAATGATTTATAATGGTTGAAGGATCACCCTGATGAACAAGGAATTGGTGATGTACAACAAGGTGTCAAGACAACTAGAAGCTATGTTCACTTGTTTTCTATCTCAACTGATACCTAAAGCTATTGAAGATGAAATTGTTGATCCTGATTGGATAATTGACATGCAAGAAAAACTCAATGAGTTTGAAAGAAACCACGTATGGACACTAGTTGACATGCCTGATCATGCAAATATCAATGGTACAAAATGGGCTTACAGAAATAAGTTGGATGAATCTTGTACCATTGCTAGAAATAAGGCCAGACTAGTTGCAAAGGGCTATTCACAAGAAGAAGGAATAGACTTTGATGAGACATATGCCTCAATTTCAAGATTAGAATCTATCAGGCTGTTTTTTGCATATACTGTGCACAAAAACTTCAAAGTTTATCAGATGGGTGTAAAAAGTGCATTTGTAAATGGTATTTTGGTTTTTATGTACATCAACCTCCTGGTTTTGAAGTAAATATCAAGAAGATAAAGTGTATAGACTTAACAAAGAATTTCATGGATTGAAACAAACACCAAGAGCTTGGTATAAGACTATATCTCTATTCTTGGTGAATAATGGTTTTACTAAAGGAACCATTGATAAGACTCTTCTCAGGATCAATGAATGAGACAACACTCTACTGGTGCAAATATTTTTTGATGACATTATATTTGGTGCGGAAAATGAAGTAACTAGGTGAAATGTTTACTAATCTCAAGAAAAGTATGTTTCAGATAAGTATGATGGGTGAAATGAACTACTTTTTAGGACTATAAGTCAAGGAAATGGATGATGGAATCTTCATTCATCGAGAAAAGTAAACCAATGAAATTTGTTGAAGAAGTTTGGTATGGAAAATAGCACAAAAGTTTCAACTCTATGGGTACAAGCATCAGTTGGATGAAGACAAAAAAGGTAAAGATGTTGATCGGACTATGTATTGAAGAATGATAAGAAGTTTGTTGTATCTCACGACCAATGCAGACCTAATATATCCATTGCAATAGGTGTTTGTGTAAGATTTCAATCAAAACCTAAAGAAAGTCACTTAGCTGTTGTCAAAAGGATACTCAAGTATCTATAAGTTTTGGAAATAATAATTTAGTTTTGATGATAATTCATCTTATTTAAGAACATGTTTGTTTACACCCCATTCATGAAGTCAAACTAGAAACATTTGTTATAGTGAAAGGCTAAAAGATGTCAGGCCCGAATGTATAAGTTTTACTAGAGTCTGATAATTGTATAGGTTATATCAGACATGCACTGTAATAGATAGAAGTGTCATAAAACTAAAAACAGGAAATCATCTAAGAAACTAAAAATACTAGTCATCTAAAACTGACTCAGACTACACCAAGAACTGAAGCTCACACAGAACTGGAGAGGTAAGTTCGTTGAGGGACACAAAATTAGTTGGCTTATCTAAAAGTGAAGGCTGGGGGAACTAACTCAGTTACAGAAGATTGAAGAACTGAGGGTATAAACTCGATTATGAAATTGAGGCTGTGTAAAGTTAGACTTCAGGCAAGTTTTTGGTGACCTGAACTGAGTTTATGGATCTTGTATGAAGACCTAAGAGTCATAAGGACAATGAACTCTTAGATGATATATGCTTATGGTGTACTCGATTTAGTGAATAATAATCAAATGAAAAGCGAGATCTTGATATTTGAAGAAGAGTAAAATCTCGATTAATCGCCGCAAGTCGACAGAAAAAGCGACAACCGACAAAACTCGGTATAAAGCTCATTTAGGAAACTCAATTTTATAAGTCAGTCATCCAACAAACTGATAGTACATTCGAACGTTGTAAATGATGCAATTTTATTGGAAGAAGTACTGACAAGTCAAAACGGTCAAAAAATATACCCATTACAAGATAGACGTTGATACAATTCGAATTCAAGCAAGATGAACGTTGGACCTTAAACTATAAATAGAGGACTTTTCACCAAGGACCAACACATGAAGAATTAACAAGATTACAAGCATTTTTGTGCACTAGTCTCGTTCATTGGAATTGCTATCATCTTTGCGCTAACAAGATCAATCACGAATTTATTCAAGTGTTCAAGCTACACAGAATTTATCCAGATTCAGACACTTTGAAGAACCACAAACAAGAATCAATTTATTGATTCTCACCAAACTTTGATTCTTAATCAAAGGTTTAGATTTGTGAAGAAATCAGTGAAGGATTTTCCAAGGACAGTTGTATCGTGATCGGGTAGATTGTGTTTTTGGTTGTAGTGGTGAAGAGGCATACGTAACCCTTCACGGACCAAGTGGATGAAGTAATTTCAGAGCTGACCATTCCACTGTTCTACAAGTGTTTAGATAGTGAAGCTAGGATTAGACAAGGACTATTGTTTAGGACTTTTGTGTGACTCACCTCAAGAAGTTCTAGTGAAATTTTCCTCCTACACCACAGGGGAAGAGAGGACCAGCGAGGATTAGACCACTGGAACCTCTATAACTCTTGTTTCATTTACTTTACACATTTACATTATGTTATTTATCATTCAAACATTTATTATTGTTTATTAAGCATCATGAGAGGCGATTGTTACACAACTCACAGCTCATAAACATACATTCACTAGAATTCAGTTTAGCACACTCTGCTTTCACAGAGAATAACAAGATCAAGAAAAAGGCTATAATTATATCCGCTGCCGGTTGACTCAGTTTTGTTATATGTTAGCTTTGACTTAGACTCGGCTTTGTCAGCTTAACTCCACACAAGTTTTAACTGAACCTTAAACGTATAAAATCCAGTTTTTAGGGACAAGTTTATTCACCCCCCTCCCCTTTAAACTTGTGTTAGCCTTTCCAAGGGACTAACAATTGGTATCGAAGTGGTGTTTCTTTAACACGTCATTGTTAAAAACTCAGTCGCTCTATATCTCCTCTAGTTGTTCTCATTAGAAAGCTCAGTTTCCAGTTTTTATATAATCAGCTTTCACTCACTTACAATGGATAGCAATCAGTATGCAAGACAAATGTTTATGTGTAACATGGATAGGTTTGACGAATACAAACATCATATGCAAGTTTTTCTAGTTGCTAGTCATGGCGAGATGATGGGCGTGCTCAGCGATGGACCAATCGAGATCACCCACATGCAAGCTGTTGGTGAAAATCAAGTTCGAGTTCCAAAGCACAAGGTGAATGGACCAATGATGATCATAAGCGAAACAATCTCAACAATGATCTATGGACTTTATCCTCAGAACTCTTGATAGCAATATGTACATGAAAGTGACAGATTGCACAACCGCTAAGGAAATGTTGGAGAAACTTCAGTTAGTATGTGAAGGTACTGACTCAATCAATGAGAACAAAATCTCAGTTTCAAAGCAGAAGTTTGAGAATTTCAAGGTGAAATCCGGAGAGACCATTGACCAAATAGAGACAAGATTCAGTGCTATCATGGATGAACTAGACATACTCAAGATTGAATACACAAAGAAAATAATCAATACAAGAATCTTGAAGGCCTTGCCAGTGTGTTGGAAGATGAAGGTCACTGCAATGGAAGAATCTAGGAGACTTGACATAGAAGACTCATTTAAATTCTTCTCAAATTTGAAAGCTTTTGAATTCAGTGAATATTTTACAAGCACATCTGCAATAATCAAAGCTCTGGAAGAACCAAAGACCACAGCACTTGCAAAGTAAACATCTAATGACTCTCAAGAAACATCCATAAGTAATCTTCAACAGTTGGATGAAATGGAAGAACAAATGGCTCTTATGATGAGCAGAATCAGAAGGATGAAGAATCGTCATCCAGTAACTCAAAAATACATCAAAACTCCTAAGAAAATGAAGGATGATGAGTATCTCTATTTCAAATGCAAGAAACCTTGACATTATAAAGCTGAATGCCCAGAACGGAATACGAAGAAGACTCAGCAAAGAAGAACCGGTAGAAGAGCATTGTTAGCTGGATATGAGTCTGACTATGAAGCTGGTACAGAAAGATTATCTGATGACACAACTTTGATGGCACACATGGAAGATTCCAATGAGGTATGTGAATCAAATTCTAAATACAGCTCAGCTCAAATTTCCATTAAAAATGCATGTTTTCAACAGCCGATTCCAATCAATCAAAGCTAAGAAAGAAGTTCTAATTCTAGAAGTCAAAAAATGAAAGATGAATTGAACACATTAAAACTAAGCAGTATTGATAAAGGAAAGACTCAAGATCGATCCATCATGCATCGCAGACATTAAGCGAATCTTTTCCTCAATCTAGTTCAGCAACTAGATTCAAATCAGGCAAGCCATATGGAGATAGAACTAGCTTAGGATTTGATACTCTACAAAATTCAAAGGAAAAACGAGTAAGGCAACTGAACCTAATACCAAAACTGGTGTTAATTTCGTTGCTGAACAATGTCCTCAAACTAAGAAGCATGCTGAACCAGTAAAACTAGTTCAACGTGAATCAAATCAGCCACAACGTCAGTTTTCAAAGAAGTCAGCTATAAACAACAACAGGGTCAACCAAAAAGGTAAATCAGCTGTACATCATGAAAATAGAAAATGTAGATCAACTGTTGAATCTACTAAAGCTGATCAGGCTAAGAACTAGAAAAACTTCAGTCAAAGTAAATCCAAGAATATCAATTATTCAATGATTCACAAAGTCGGGGGTAAAGGCAGATTATTTCCAACTGATGATGACTGGAATTTCTCTGGATCTACTATTAAAACTAATAGAAGGAATCATTCCAGACAGAAAAATTATCACAAGTTTCAGTCTAAAGGTCAGCAGAGGAATCACTTGGTCCTCAATAGAGTCCTCTCGCACCAAGGTCACCTAGACCTCAATTACAAAAGAAATGATGGTTATTATTCAAGTTTCAATAATAGAAAACATCATGGAAATCAGTTTCAGCAAAAGGATCTGAGAGATCATATAAATAAGACACAATCCAAGTATAGATACTACGGGAGTGTGGCTTACATATATGAAAACAAGTGCAACAATATCCGAAGGATACCTAGTGGATATATTCCCAAGGTTGTACTGACAACTGACCCCCATGGACTCAAACAAAGTTAGGTACCTAAAACTGTTTAATTTATTTTGCAGGATAGATGGTACTTTGACAGTGGATGCTCAAGACACATGACAAAGAGCAAGGACTGTCTGAGTAAATTTTTTTTTCCAAGGATGGACCAAAAGTTAAATTTGGAAACAAAGACAAACATGGATACACCAAAGGTTATGGTACTTTGATCAAAAATGGACTCAAAATCAAAAATGTATCTTATGTAGAAGGATTACATTACAATCTACTCAGCACCAATCAATTTTGTGACAAGGGATATAGAGTTACATTTGATAAAGATTTCTGCATTGTCGTCAGCGAAACAACATTTCAAGTTGTTCTAGCTGGAAGAAGAAAAGAGAATATGTATGTTGTAGATTGGACTACAACGGTTGCATAAACTTGTTTACTTGTGCATACCAAATCAGAAGTCAGCTGATTATGGCACAAGAAACCGAGTCATCTTAATTTCGACAACATCAACACCCTAGTCAAGAAACAGTTAGTCATTGGATTACCCGAGATTACATACAAAAAGGATAGCTTATGTGATGCTTGTCAAAAAGGAAAACTAGTGAAAGCCAGTTTCAAGACAAAATCTTAGCATTCAACAGCAAGAGTCCTAGAGCTACTACATATGGACTTATTTGGACCTATCACACCAATCAGTATCAGTGGAAATAAGTATACATTGGTGGTGGTATATGATTATTCAAGATACACCTGTGTTATCTTCTTAACCAAGAAAAGTGAAACCAAGCAAAGGCTTACAGAACTTCTCAAGAGACATCAAAATTAGAAGAGTGTTTCAGTTCTGAAGATAAGATCTGATAAAAGAACTGAATTCTTCAACAAAGTGATTATTGAATACTTTGAAGAAAATGGTGTTTTACATCAACTTGCAGCAACATCAACGCCTCAACAGAATGGTGTAGCTGAAAGGACGAATAGAACACTCAAAGAATCAGGAAGGACTATGATATGTGAAGCAAAACTGCCTGAAAGATATTGGGCATAGCAGTTAACACAGCTTGCTATACACAGAACAGAGCTCTCATAAATAAAAGGCATGAGAAGGCACCTTATAAAATTTGGAATGGAAGAAAGGCAAATAATTCCTATTTTCATGCTTTTGGAAGCAAGTGTTTCATGCACAATAATGGAAAAGATCAACTTCATGTTTTTCAGCCCAAAGCTGATGAAGGAATATTTTTAGGATACTCAAGTGTCAGCAAAGAATTCAGAGTACTGAACAAAAGGACACACAAGCATGAAGAATCGATACATATAGTATTTGATGAACCAAACTTTCCTGGTGAAGAAACTGAAAGCAGACCAGATCCAGTTTCTCAACCTCAGTCACCAGCTTTACCAGAATCAATTTTTGTTGACATTTGAAGATTAAGAGTTTTAGAATCATCAGATCAAGATCAGCCTCAGTTCTCAACAATTGAACAACCTACAGTTGAACAACATGATTCTGACCCAGTTCAAGATGATCAAGACGAAGAAAATCAAGAACAGATTCCTAAAGAACCAGTTCAACAAAATTTAGATCCCTTGATGCAACCCCCAATACATCTATGTATGAGGGATCACCCAGAAGAACAAGTGATCGGTGATACTCAAGCTGGTGTTCAAACAAGACATCAACTAGATGCAATGATTGCATGTTTCTTATCTCAGTCTGAACCTAAAGAGATCGAAGAAGCTTTGAATGATCCAGATTGGATTTTAGCTATGCAAGAAGAGCTGAATGAGTTTGAAAGAAATCAAGTATGGGAACTAGTAGATAGACCAGATCTTGTAAACATCATTGGCACTAAATGGGTTTATAGAAACAAGCTTGATGAAGATGGGAATATCATCTTAAACAAAGCTAGACTTGTAGCTAAAGGATATTCACAAGCTGAAGGCATAGACTTTGATGAAACTTATGCACCAGTTGCAAGGTTGGAAGCAATCAGACTCTTTCTTCCCTTTGCAGCTCACAAGAAATTCAAAGTGTACCAGATGGATGTCAAAAGTGCATTTTGAATGGAATTCTAGAAGAAGAAGTCTCGTTCACCAACCACCTGGATTTGAAATTAAAGAACAAGGCGATAAAGTTTTAAAGCGAGAAAAGCTCTATATGGACGGAAGCAAGCACCAAGAGCTTGAGTACGAAAGCAGTATCTCGCTTTTTGGCGGATAATGGATTTATCAAAGGAACTATTGACAAGACTCTATTCAGAATGAAATTTGAAGAAAGTACTCTCCTAGTTCAAATCTATGTTGATGATATTATTTTTGGATCAGAAAATGAACAACTCTGTGAGAAATTTGCATGTTTAATGAAGAGCAAATTTCAGATGAGTATGGTGGGAGAACTGAATTACTTTCTAGGTTTACAAGTTAAACAACTGGATAATGGGATTTTTCATTCACCAAACCAAGTATACAAGGGAATTGATCAAGAAGTTTGGAATGGAGAAATCAGCTGGCATTTCAACACCAATTAGAACTAACATCATATTAGATGAAGACAAAGAAGGCAAAGATGTGGATCAAACTCTCTATAGGAGAATGATTGGAAGTCTACTTTATCTTACAGCAAGTAGACCAGATATATCTTTTACTGTTGGTGTTTGTGCTAGATTTCAAACAAGACCTAAAGAAAGCCATCTCACAGTTGTAAAAAGAACCTTGAAGTATTTGAAAGATACAGAAAGAGTTGGGATATGGTATTCGAGAGAAGGAGAAGTCAAACTGATGTCCTACTCAGACTATGCAGGATGCAAAGTGCATAGGAAAAGTACTTCAGGCACATGTCAGTTATTAGGAAATAGACTTGTGTCGTGGTTCAGCAAGAAGCAAAACTCAATCTCTACTTCAACAAATTGAAAAGCCGTATATAAATAGTGGAAGTTGTTATGCCCATGTTTTATGGATTAGACAACAACTAAGACATTACGGAATAGAAGAGGGAATGATTCCTATAATGTGTGATAATACAAGTGCAATTAATAACTGACAATCCTGTTTTGCACTCAAGGACAAAACACATTGATGTGAGACATCACTATATAAGGGATCATGTAGAAAAGAAGGATATAACAGTTCTCTATGTTGTAACTGAAGATCAGTTAGCTGTCATCTTTACCAAACCTCTGGACAAAGAAAGGTTTGCTAAACTAAGAATTATTAAAGTCAGTTAAGTTAGTTCAAGCTTAGAGATTCATCAAGGGGATTGATATTTGTCATGCTGGGTGCGCTCACTTGATAGATCAGTCACTGACATCAAAAATCTCAAACAAAGTCAATAAAGGGATGGATAAAACCGACAACAGTTACATCACATTTAATTACCGCCGTTTTTCTGTCACAATTTGTAGCATGTATACCCCCATTATGTCAGATAGTTCACATCGGTTACACAAACCATGATGGAATTTGAAAAGATTATACAAATCTATCAGAAGATCGTGAATCCTTTCAACTACCTAACCCTTTATATACAAACATTCTTTCACTCTCTCTTTACCAAAAAGAAAAATCAATCGTTCTCATCCCTAAATCAGCCAAAAAAATTCTTAAATGGGCGCGCCAAAGAAAACTCAAGAAGAACGGTTAATCACCGCACTTGATATGTTCACACTTCAAGAATTCAAAGAAATGTGTGGTAATACTCTTCTCTCAGTCATATATATCGAAAAGATTGGAAGATTGCCGGGTTTTGAGAAATCTGTTGGAAGCAAAATTGCAACAAGACCTGGACTTGGAAGGTCTATTGCAATTCTGGGAAAATATGAAGTTGCTGAAGAACTCTCTACTTTCAAGTGTTCGTGGTTAGAAGATTTTTGTCAATGAAGACATCATCAGACATCTTTTTGGCTTCAAAGATCATCTAGTGAAATCTATTGATCTAGCCTGCTTACCACTTCAACGCTTGAGTGCTTTCCTTAGACAAATTTTAGTTTCAAAGGAACCAGCAGAGGTTGATACACATATTAAGGATCTCAAAACTAAGTTCGGTCTTCTCAGCAGATGGATTAGCAGACATGCCATCGGACAGCACAAAGGGCTAAGTAAGTTAGCGAAGATGGTAACTACCTAATGAATGTCATCAGGATGGATTTGAGTTCAAGCTGGAAATTTGGATATATCTTCAATCGAGATCAAGCGGCAACACTTGGATGAATTAGCAAGTATCAGTGAGCCAAGTGAAGGAAGACAAATCAAGGCGATTCATTGAAGAAATCACTTAGCCTAGTGATTCAGTATTATTTGGAAAGAATCAGTGGAGGGAATAAGAATGCACAGGCTGCTACTACAAAAGCTGCAGCATCCGCTAGTTCAACAAAAACAACTTCCCAACCTGAAGCCAATAGGCAAACTGTGTCCCAGCAGATCGCTCAACAAAAAGGCATTAAAAGGAAAGCTGAGACACAAGGAGAAAAATCAGTTGCACGTTGTTTGTACCAGGCACTTCAAGTCGATTAGCAACAAGCGAGGGGAACAACAACCAACAACTATTTTCGATTAGTCAAAGGATTATGTCCACAAGAAGAGTTCCAGAGAAACAAGTTTCTATTATGCACAAGGAACGGTATCTCAAAGAACCAAAGGAGTATCTCTTTGAAAAGTGAAAGGATCATCAAAGCGATGAAGATGAAGCTCAAGATGAAGATTCTTGAGAAGCTACTCTACTTAATGAAGAGAAACTATTGTTGAGAAGCTGGAAATACCAAATCTCTATGCACTATTTCCTATGGAAGAATTTCTCAATAATTGCTACAGATTGAGAGAGATAGCTAAGAGAATTGAATCAAGCACATCATCTATACCCAAGGATGTTTTAAAGAAAAAAGATGATGATAAGGATGATGATTCAAGGAAAGAAGCTCAAAGGAGTACAATTTTGCAGTCAGAGACTCAACCTCAACCACAAGCAGCGCAAACTGATACTCAGCAAGAAGAATTGCCAGTTGGAAATCAGACAACTAACAATAAAGAAGAAGAAGCTAGAGCTGAAAATAATCAACAACTAATGATAATTGAAGATGCCAGTCAGTCTAAAATCGAAGAAACAGAGGAAGAAGACCCATCTGAGAAACTTACAACTGAAGAATTAAGCCAAGTCCAAGAAGGCTTGAAGATTATGCTCAACCAAAAGGATGGTTTAAGTTGTCTTTTATCACATGTTTTCAGTTATTTGGATTACAGGAAGAAAACTGATGTCTCAACTCACACTAAGTTGGACATTATCAAGTAATCCACATCAAATACAGTTTCAGAGATTCTCAGTCTGAAGGAAAAACATGAACAAACAATAATGGAAGATCGAGAAACTCATGCTCAAGCTGAATGGCACCTCAATCAACGGATCTATGTCCTAGAAAAGGATGGTTTAAGTTGTCTTTTATCACATGTTTTCAGTTATTTGGATTACAGGAAGAAAACTGATGTCTCAACTCACACTAAGTTGGACATTATCAAGTAATCCACATCAAATACAGTTTCAGAGATTCTCAGTCTGAAGGAAAAACATGAACAAACAATAATGGAAGATCGAGAAACTCATGCTCAAAGTGAATGGCACCTCAATCAACGGATCTATGTCCTAGAAATCGAACTCAGAGATTTCCTCACCTCTCGAGAAAGAGATGTCCACAAATCGAAGGCAACACATCAACTAATCAATGAGTTGTATGATGCAAAAAGGGAAGTGAAGGAAGAAAAGATGAAGTTACGTGAAGAAAAAGCTCAAGCTTGAAGGCGAGTTGTGAGAATCGAAGAAAGAAAAACCGACTCTGAGAATCAAACATCCGGCAAGTTGAAGAACTAAGCGATGTGCGGTGATACTCAAATGATCAACTTTGATGAAAGAAGAGCAACCTTCATGAAGATATTTGGATGAAGTTTATTTGAGATTCTGATCATGTCAAATCCAAATCTGAGATACAAGAATTATGAAGAATCACTCAACTACTTTTTGTGTGATCTTCATCATAAAAGAAAATGGCCAATTACAAAAGATCAAAAGGATTGAAGAAAAACTTGAGATCAAAGATAAGGTTGAATGGATGAAAGCAGATGTTCATGAGTTGAAAGTTATTACAAAGATGAAAGTCATTTTCCAAAGTTAGCTATGTGGAGAAAATGGAAGCTAACCAGCCAAGTGGATTACCTCAAGACTATCAGCAATGAAGAGAAAAAGATTGAAGGAGAATTTCCCCTGCATGACAAAAGAAGGAAATATGTCTTAGTTAAACAGAAAGCTGTTTAAAGTTTCATTTAAGTTTATACATAATGTGTAACTTGATCCAGTTTTTGCAAAATCTTATTGAAATCCAGTTTCCAGTTTTAGTTTGTTTTGTATTGTGTTTATCTTTAAGATTTTCTTTTAAGGAGGGTTTTGGCATCATCAAAAAGAGGAAAATTATTGGAAATAATAATTTAGTTTGATGATAATTCATCTTATTTAAGAAAATGATTGTTTACACCCTATTGATGAAGTGCTGAAACTAGCTGTTATAGTGAAAGGCTAAAAGATGTCTAGAAATGAATGTATTAGTTTTACTAGAGTCTGATAATTGTATAGGTTATATCAGACAAGCACTATAATAGATAGAAGTGTCGTAAAACTGAAAACTCGAAATCATCTAAGAAACTGGAAAGACAAGTCATCTAAAATCGACTCGAGACAACACATAGAAATGAAGCTCACTCTGAATTGAAGAAGGTAAGTTCGCTAAGGGACATAGACTTGGTTGGCTTATCTAAAACTTAAGGTGAGAGCATGACTTTAGTTACTGAAGATTGAAGAAGCGAGGTACAAACTCGGTTATGAAATTCGAGATATGAAGTTAGACTTGAGCAACTTTGTGGTGACTGAATCGACTTTATGGATCTTGTATGAAGACCTAAGAGTCATAAGGACAATGAACTCTTAGATGATATATGCTTATGGTGTACTGACGATTTAGTCAATAATAATCGGATGAAAAGCAGAGTCTTGATATTTGAAGAAGAGTAAAATCTCGATTAATGCTCCAAGTCGGACAAGCCCGACAATCGACAAACTCGATATAAAGCGATCAGAAACCCAGTTTTATAAGTCAATCATCCAACAAACTGATAGTACATTCGAACGTTGTAAAGGAAGCAATTTTATTGTATGAAGTACTGACAAGTCAGAACGGTCACAAAATATACCCGTTACAAGATAGACGTTGATACAATTCGAATTCAAGCAAGATGAATGTTAGCCCTTACACTATAAATAAAGGACTTTGCACCAAGGATCAAACACGAAGAATTAACAAGATTACAAGCATTTTAGTGCACTAGTCTCGTTCATTCGAATTGCTATCATCTTTCCGCTAACAAGATCAATCAGGAATTTCTTCAAGTGTTTAAGCTACACAGAATTTATCCAGATTCAGACACTTTGAAGAACCACAAAAAAGAATCAATTTATTGATTCTCAGCCCAAATTTGATTCTTATTCAACGGTTTAGACTGTGAAGCAATCCGGTGAAGGATTTGCCAAGGACAGTTGTATCAACAGTCGGGTAGACTGTGTTTGTGGTGGTAGATGGTGAAGAGGCATACGTAACCCTTCAAGGACCAGTGACTCAAGCAATTGCAGCCATTCCATTTGTTCTACAAGTGTTTAGATAGTGAAGCTAGGATTAGCCAAGGACTATTGTTTAGGAATTTTTGTAACAGATCACCTCAAGAAGTTCTAGTGAAATTTTACTCCTACACCACAGGGAAGAGAGAGAACGCAATAATTACACCACGGAACCTCTATAACTCTTGTTTCATTTACTTTACTCATTTACATTTTGTTATTTATCATTACAACATTTATTATTGTTTATTCAAAGATCTTGAGGCTCGATTGTTACACAACTCACAGCTCACAAATTGACATTCACCAGAATTCAGTTTAGCACACTCAACTTTCACAGAGAATAACAAGATCAAGAAAAAGGCTAGAATTATATCCACTGCCGGTTGACTCAGTTTTGTTATAAGTCAGCTTTGACTTAGACTCAGCTTTGTCAGCTTAACTCCACAAAAGTTTTAACTGAACCTTAAAAGTCTAAAATCCAGTTTTTAGGGACAAGTTTATTCACCACCCCTCTAAACTTGTGTTAGCCTTTCCAAGGGACCAACAATAAGAAACTTTGGGAGTAGGGATATGGTATTCAAAAGATGAAAGCTTCAAAGTAATATCCTACTCAGATTCTGATTATGTTGGATGCAAGATTGATAGAAGATGCACCACCGGAACATGTCAGTTGATGGGAAATAGACTTGTCTCCTGGTTTAGCAAGAAACATAACTCTATATCAACTTCCATTGCTGAAGCAGAATACATAGCTACTGGAAGTTGTGGTGCACAATTCCTATGGATAAGACAACAATTAAAGGACTATGGGATTGAAAAGAGAGAAATTCCCATAATGTGTGACAACACAGGTACAATTGCTATAACATAAAATCATGTTTTGCACTCAAAAACCAAACACATTGATATGAGGCATCACTTTATAAGAGATCATACTGAAAAAGAAAGATGTTGTGGTTCTTTACATACCTACTGAAGATCAAGTTGCAGATATCTTTACAAAGCCTCTGGATGAAGATAGATATGCTAAGTTAAGAAATGAACTTGGCATCAACAAGTTTTTCTAACCTGCTAATGGTCAGCAGGGCATTGGAATTCACCAAGGGGACTAGTTTTTTCCCTGTTGGGCGCGCTCACTTGTCCGATTAGTTATTGGTATCAACAATTCCTAAATGCTCTTGAAGATTGGTCAATTGAGCAAATGAAGTTTCCAAGGGGATTGGTCTTTGCCCCGCTGGGTGAGCTCACTTGGCAGATTAGTCATTGGTATTAAATTTCATCTTGTATTCTAGTTGGACAATTACCTAGATGAAAATGGGAAGATCAGCCAGGTATTCAAGAAATTAGCAGACTCTGTCCCTGCTGAAGCATATCAGCAGAGTCTCTACAATGATCAGTCTGCTGAAGATTCTATCAGCTGATAAAGTCAGACTTTAATGAAAATCAACAAATATACTTAGTAGGTTTTAACTTTATCTTGATTACAGCTGCTACAAGGACATAATCGTTTCATACAATTAGTGGGCTTATGTAGTGGGACACTTGGCATTTTCTAATTGGTTTCCACTTGTTCGTGCATTGTGACGGTGCTAATGCAAGTGTACGTGCCTGGAGAGAGTATACCCACTATAGCCTATATATCTCAGAGAATATGCAGAGAATTATCATTACATTCCCTTTCAAACAGTCAAGCATTTGCGTATAATCTTGGCATTATCTTCTCTTTTCTCTCAACATCAAGAAACAAAATGTCTGCTGAGGACATTATCTCGGTTCGAGTCAAAGTGTTTGTGGTTATGTTAAAGATGCCCGTAAAGGTGAGCTTGCAGTTAGTCTTAGAAGAAGGATTTGGTGGTATGAAGGTCTAGAAAATGTGCTAAACATCATACTGCAAACAATCTCTCACAGAAATGTATGTGATTTTTGGAGGAACATGGTTGTAAAACAAAACACAGAAGAGTTTACAACCACAGTTTATGGTAAGAGATTCTCATTTCTTCAGATTTCTTTAGGGAAGCTTTTAGGTTTGCACAAGAAAATGGAGCCCCAACAAATCCGGAAAGTATGCAACTGCCCAGTATGACCTTTGTTAAATCAATTAAGACTGATCATGATGAACAATCATCACTTGGAATCAATGTTAAGTATATTTCTTATGAATATAATCTGCTGAGCAAATACATTGCCTGAAGTTTACAAGGGTTGGTTGGAAGTTATGATACCCTATCAGGGTCCAAGATTGATTTGATGATTATCATTTCAAGAACCATGAAGTTTGATTGGGCAGGGTTCTTAATACATTACATGAAGAAGGTTATGACTGAAGAAAGAGAAACAATCAAGGAGAAAAAGCCAGTCAAATATCTTGGATCTCGATCCTTTATCAAGATCAAACCTTTAGGTTTGATTGCCCAGAGTCTGTTGAATCACTTGTAGATTGATGATGTATCTCCTTAAATCATCAACGAAGCAAGATACAAGCCTAAAGTCAATTCACCAATTCATGGTTTGGATGATGATGGAATAGATCAACCAGAAGGAAGTGAACCAAATCCGGAGTTCAGAAGAAAAAAAAGGTTGATCCCAAAGTTATTGAATCAAGAAAATCAGTGGAGAAAAGGCATGCTACTGAACCTCCAAAATCAACATCAACTTCCAAGTCAGATACAAAAGATCACTGATAGTCTGAAGCCTAAAAGGTCTAAACAACCAGCAGACTTTGCAAAGCTTGCTGATACAAGCATTATAGAAGAATCCCCCGCACCTGCTGAACAGGTAAAGACAATAGTTGCACAAATATTTACTGAGCAACTTAAGGATCTATCAAGAAAAAGGATGCCAGTAAGCAAAGAGGCACTTGAACAAGCCTTGTTTGAATCCCTTGAAAGACCACTGAAAAGAATCAAACAAGTTGCTAAGAAGATGATCAAACATGGAAAGGGAAAGGATATAAGAACTTTGAAACAACAGAAGGAAGATGATGATGAGGAATGTGAGAAAGAGCAAACTAAAGTGGCTGCTGATATTGTACAAGAGCCTACTGAGAAGGCTAGTGAAATTGTACAGACCCCTACTGTGGATGATACAATTTAGGGAAGTAAGAGTGAAAGCAGAACCCTCTTGAGGGAAATGCAACATAGGGGAGCAAGTATTGAGCAGATAGAAGTAGTAGACACTAATATTCCTCGAGATAACTAAAGAACCTACTGATATCTTTCTATTTGCTAAGGAAACCTTGTCTCATCTAGTGGAGAATTTTAGAGGTCAATCTACTGAGCCTCAACCTGATGCAAGAAAAACAACAATGCCTTTTGTCTGAAGACCAAGGAAACAAAAAAGAGACCGGCCTTGGAAAGAATATCTCAGTACATAGAATGGAAGATGGGTTTTTACAAGAAACAGAAACCTCCTGTTAAGATGATGACCGATTTTGAAGAATGGTATTTTCAATATCTGGGAACTGAGAATTTTTTGCATTTTATAAACTGTGAAGATTTGGTTGCCAGACTTCCAAAAGTTGTAGAAGAAGGAAGAAGAAAAGGAGATTTGTTGTTTAAGGATCCAAAGTACAAACCATTTAGTGATTCTGATGATTCATCATCTTTTGATTCTGATGATGATCATCCAATGCATCCTAGAGAAACAAGTGGTGTTTTCAAAGAAAGAACAACAGAATATGTACAAGAAAGATCTGATGAGAAAGATAAGGAGAAACCTACTAAAGAACAAAGACATCCTACTGAAGGACAACAGGCTGCTGATGTTATTGAATAACAAGTGTTAACAACTGAGGCACCACAGTACTTGAAAATGTAGATGAATTGTTGGATACTTTTACTATTGAACTTGAAGCTGAGTTGGACAAAACAACAATTCTACTAGGTGCTGCCCTTAGATGATTCTGCTGAAGTAGCAAGAAATGAACAGATAGATGATGTATCTGAAGAATCTATTCAATTCCAAGATAGAATCAACACATAGGGAACTTCGGCAAATGTCGCTGTGGATCTAAGTGTTATTGCTGGACAAATAGTAGTTTTGGAAGAAAACTTAGCAATATTTCTTGCCATTGCCGAAGGCCAAATTGGTCAGTTGGGTGTATTTGCACCTGCTAGACAACCCATTCCAGTAATTGTAATTCCAGGCACATTTATTGAGCCTACTTTTGGTAACTCCCATGATAACACAAGAAAAACAACCTAGAGTTATTGAATCTACACCAGTCACTGATCCATGTGTAAGCCACTAATACGCATGAAATACTAGCAAGAGTACTAGGTTAATCGTAGTATAGTAGGTGCAAGTCAAGGTCGATCCCACAGACACAATGCAATAAAACAAGGAGATAATGATGAACAAGTTAGTGGTGAGGTCGCCTGTTAAAGAGAACAACCGAAGAACTTGACAGAGGAGGGCACTTTGGAAAATCCAAGGCACCTATGGTGGAGTCAAGTTCGGGTGCAAATAATGACAAAGGCCAAAAAAGAAAGTTCATGGGTGAAATTTATAAAGGCAAATTAATTCAACGGTAAATGCTATTATTGCGAGAAACAAGGACACCGCATGAATGAATGCAGAAAGCCTCCAAAGGTTGAGCAAGCAAACAAGGCAGAAATAGTCACTGAGTCTATGAATGAATTGAATATATCGGCGTGATGATTGCAATGAACTTGATGGGTCAACTTGTTTTGTCAAAACTATGACATTAGTTCATGGTTTGTATTAAACAATTTAGTTCAGACCTTATTATATGTGTGTAATAATTTGTATATAGGTGTTTGAGTAAACACCTTAATGTTTTATGTAGTATGGTGACAAAGTTATTATTATGAATATATGTACATATTCTGTTTTTATATTCATATTAATTATAAATTTGATTTAGGTATTGTGATGTACATTTCAAAATGTAAGGATGAAGTTGTTGAGGCATTTGTTGATGCGTTTAAGTCGATATAATAATAAGTTAATCAGTTCGTGGTGATCAAGGTGGAAAACTGTTACTCAAGGTTTAATGAATTTTGTTTGGTAGCATCAACATTCATCAAATCATTGAACTACACTTACCTTAATCAATTATTGTTACAAAATGATGATTAACTTGAGGTTTACCCAAAACTTGTGGGGGAAGAATATCTTCTTGACTAAAACTTCATGGAATTCTTGGAAATGTGGGGTGATTGGTAAGAGGGAATTTACCTAAATAAAGTGAAGTAACGAAATCAAGAAATGGAAAGGAAGTTGAATTAATTCAGAATTCCTTGGAAAAATATTGTGTGTGGCCCAAAATCTATCACTAGTATTAGCATGCAATAGTCGGTAAGTGATAGAACAAGCACACAGTTAATATGAAAAATAGTAAGTTAAGAATCATACATCATAGACACAATACCATTAAACAATGATCTCTACTGGTTTAATTTCCTCGATTGCATAAAGTTGAAGGAGAATCTTACCCGCTTATGAAAAATGTTTAGCTAGAGATCGGGTGTCAATGTTTTGACAAACGCAATAGGACTGAGGACTATTACGCATATTCCTTATAATGACAACTGAACGATAGTTACTGCTGATCCCAAGATCATGGTTAAAAAGAGACAACTAAGCTATGAGGGACAGTAGACACATACCCATTCTAGTAAAACTAAAGTGTTGTCTACTGAAAGGTTTAGGTTAAGCATTAATCTTTTAATGATCCATATATTTTGGTTAAGCCAAGTGAGGTATTTCTTAGTACTCTTTATAGGAGGTCACTTATGTAAGTGGAAGTTGGGCGCTTCTATAATAATTTGTGGGCTGAATTTCTCGACACACTTTATGAAACCTAGGTGTTCGGGGCCAAAATGGACACAACCATGAGAACCTCGAGAATGTTAGGAGATCCATTCTCAGTAGGTATCATTGTCTAGGAATGCACTAAATCCTGAGCTGTTCAAGGCCTAGTTCACTTTGCTTATCCGAGTATGTCTGATGGTATTCTACTACGAAGTTTCGAGCCGAAAAACCACCTCGCTTGATGCAAATGATTTCCCCTTGTAATCTCTTTAGAGTCCACATTGCGCTTGCATTAATTTCCATTCATGTGGGGGATTGTTGGAGATATTTGAATTAAAATTAATGAAAGGTTGCATCGGTTCGGTGAAAGATTACAACCACGTAAGAGGTTGTATCTTTTCGATTAAAGGTTATAACTTTTCGGTTAAAGGTTGCAACCTTTAATAGATCGGACTGACTTTCTCCTATAAATTCCCATCAATATTATGAAAAAGAAGAAGATTTTTTTTATAATTTTCCTAGACAAAATTATGGCCAGTTGCATTAAAATATCTATACAAATACATTGCATAAATACAAGTCAATAAGATATTTACAGAACATGATCGTTTTGCTGTCTACTTCTCATTGAAGTGCAAGAATCTAAAGAAGGTATGACTGTTGTATCATGGGAGACGATTGTCATTACTGTGTGCACATAATCGGGGCAAAAACGTCTTAAACACAGTCTTGCACTCGTCTCGATCTACGAAAAAGTTTGCGTTTCATTTCGCTCTCAGCATTTATTTCAATGTGTTTGCAGTATTTGCATATGTGAATAAAATTCTTTCTTGTTGAGTGTTCTTATTGTTCGCAATCTGTTTCTACAAATTTATGACTTTTATTTTTAGAAAAATTAGCAAAGTACTATTTTCCCAACAATAAACTACAGTGCCATAGTTCACAATTGTTGGTTTCAAATATAACAACAGAAACATAGTGTTGTATGTATTGTGTCGGCCAAGGAATGGAGGGTAAATTTCAGGTGTGATGTTGGATAAGAATTGACCATTATGTAAATGATTGTTGCATATAATCAATATAAGGTCAACATGGTTCTAGTTTATTCTAATTTGGGTAATATATGATATAACACCTGTTTATTGGTTTGTTTCATGGTGATAAATTCTATTACTGTACTAGTATGTCAACTCTATGAAAACCAAACACGAGCGGAGTGTGCTTGTAGTATTTGGAAAGGTTTCAATTTTGCATAGAGGATGTGTCATTCAGTTTTTAATGTATTGTGATGTATTTAGTACGGAAAAAGAAGGAAAAGAAAAGGGAATATCTTTTCACACAAATTTTTATCTTACCATACAGAATTTTTTTCCAATTTCGTCCTTATTTTTTTTATTTTACGCGCTTTCATTCTGACCAAAGTTTGGTCAGAATATGACACATTATCCATACTGAAATATGGTCAGAATATACGTGTTGAGAGTCCACACTGGTTGATTCTGACCATATTTTAGGTAGAATGTTTGAAGTTTTCCAAACTCATACATAGTCAGAGCATCATTCTGACCAATATTGAGTCCAGAATACTCTAGACATTCAGACTAGAATTGGGTCAGGATAACAACAACAATATAAGAGCACCACTATTGATTCTGACTGAATTTCAGACAGAATATTAAAAGTTTTTTGTACTCAATTTTAGTCAGAATGTCTTTCTGACCGGTATTGAGTATGAAAAACATTCAAAATTCTGACTAGAATAAAATCAGTATAATGATCGTATTCTGACTCAAATTGGGTCAGAATGGCTGCTGTGTGAATTGACTATAAATTGGCCAGAATAATATATATTTTCCGGACTCATTTACGGTCAGAATGGCAGGCGTGTGGAATATCCAAACGAAGCCCACTCTCGGCTCTTGGTAAGTGTAAAACAACATTTGTGTGAAAAGATAGTCCAAAAAAAAACCATTGGTTTTTCCTCTGGTAACTGTTGTGTTTTTATTTTTAGTTTTTAATTTTTTTTTGTCGTGCACTTCAAATACAAAATAACAGTGAATTCTCTTTAATCGAATTTTTTGAGGCCACTCTATTTTCTCTGTCTAAAAAAAAGCTCTCTGCTTGCATCTTAATCCGCTTGCCGTTTCCGGCGCCGGTGACGCTAGGCTGCCGGCGACCACTTATTTCGTCTGTTTTCTTCTGTTTTCTTCATGTTCTCTTATTATTCTCTTCCTTTTTCTCTGTTTCCCGGTTGCCGTTGTCCTCTCCGGCGATCTTCTTCGGTTTACTCGGCTCTTGTTCTCCTCAAGTTTTTGGGCTTGCTTGTAGCCGTGGGTGTTTGATTGAAGGTTGATTCTGGAAGATGGTGTTGACGAAAGTCTATTGCTTGAATCAAGATTATGGCTCGGATCTGCATTTCTTGCATGCTCCTCCTCTACCCCCGGTGAGGGTCAATCATGGCGATCCAGTGTCCCCGAGTCACGAGCGCCTTGATTCAAGCGTGTTTTTAAAGCTAGGTCTTTGGCGGGGTGTTGTGGCGGTGGGAAGCCTTTTGGTTTCGGCATTGGGGCGCTTCAGGTTGGTGTTCGGCGTTGGCTACTTAGTCCCGCTAAGGCTTCAGCCTCTTTGTTAGCGGCTACGGTGCTACTCTCATTTGAAAGGTGGATGTCACACTTCCGGGCTCCTTGTTTCTTATGGTGGTAGCGGTTGCTTCCGGCGGTGTTTTCCGTTTGCCTAGTTTCTCTCTGTCATAGATCGTTTGGCTAGTTTCTTGCTCTGTTGTTCTTTCTCAAGTTTTCTGTTTGCCGGCCGGAGTGGCAGAGTCTGTAATATCGTCTGTTATTCTAGTTTGTTTTTCTTTAGTTCTATGCCTTTTGTCTGTTGGGTAATAGATTGCTTTAGAGGATCCATGTGTGCGGGCGTCCTTTTCTTTGGAGAATTTTTTTGTCTTTCAATTCAAGCACCTCTGTCAATCTATTACTTGGCTTCGTTGTCTTCTTGTAGTTAGTTGTGCGGCTTAAGGCGCGTTGTAGAAGGCGTCATTTGGTCGCGTTATAGTGCGGAATTAGACTGCGTTTTAGTCTAGCTTCAGCTAGCTTTTGTTGTAAATCTGCTTTCGTTAATAAAAGTTTTCGTTTCTTGAGGGAAAAAAAAAGACTTAAGTGTTATTTGAAATGATATTACATAGAAGGGTACCATAATTGCACTCGTTGATTATAGATGTGTAAATTAAATTATTATTGTTGCAAGTTGGAACATTAATTCTAATCACTACTTGCACCCGTGTTGTATATGACATTTTGATTTTGTGCAGAAACACTTTAAAATTAATTCTAAAATACTAGAGAGCTGCATCGCTTCGGTGAAACGCTACAACCATATAGATGTTGTATCCTTTCGGTTAAAAGTTATAACTTTTCGATTAAAGGTTGTAATTTTTAAATAATCGGAGACCTTTCTCCTATAAATTCACATCATTATTATGAAAATGATGCATATTTTTTTACGAGAATTTTCTTAGACAACAATTATGGTCATTTGCATTAAAACACTTACAAATATTTTGCATAAAATTCGAGTCAAGAAGAGATTTGCGAGCATGATCGGGTTGACGTCTTCTTACCATTTAAGTCGCAACAATCCAAAAAGGTATGATTGTTGTATTTTAGAAGATGATTATCATTCTAGTGTTCACATAATCGAACAAAAAGCGTCTCGAGGCAGAGTGATGTCTTTCGCTAAGTCACTAAGTTTTCTATGCAATTACACTGTTTTCGTTTTTGCAAGAATTATATGTCAAATATCATGGTAGATTGATTATTATTTCGCAACACAAATTCTTTCAGTAACATAAATAAATCTCTTTTGATAAAAGTCTCAGGATGCATGTCTTAATCAGTAAGCTAACCATTACAATGCATTTTGGAGAGCCTTTGTTCTTCACATGCCACACATTTTAAATTTAAATCGATCAACAAGTTATGTATTTCTCGTGCATTTGCACAGATTTATGTCTAGTTTATAAAGAAAAGGATAAAATAAAAAAGGGCAGTTCAACTTGAGAAGCATTTCTATATTTCAAACCAGAAGTAAATAATTAATTCACTTATTCAATATTCAACTATTGTAAATAATCGGGAGTGGATCCTCTCAAATCTTAAGCAGTAAAGTCTTTCTTGTTTACACATTATCACCAAAGCGACGTAGTTTTGAATATATAAATATCTGATTAGATGATTTTCATATTTTGGGTGTGTGGGTAGATCACTACTCTTACTTGAGATAAGATCTTCCTCAAGATCTTGAGAGGATCCTATTCCGTAAATAATCAGAAACATTTTATTTAAAAGTTGACAATACTTCAACCATTGTAAATAATCATAAACATTTTATTTCAAAGTTGACAACAGTTACTGGTTTCCTAAAATAAGAAATTCAAATCTTCCCATTTAAAAGTACTGAAGCTTGTTCTTCTTATTGTACAGAAAAGAAGGTGCAAATAAATTCCCTCCAATTTTCTTCTTTATAACTGGTTTCGGCAAAATGGACTTCTTTCTCCTATTACTCATATTATGTCTGCACTTTACCTTCTTATTTCTCTTTTGAGGCGCTTCTTTCTTGGGGAGATCTTCTGTGCTTGTAACCTTTGACAAATTTTTGAATGACTCTGATTTACCTTCATAGTGTTTGGACAGTCCTCTCCTACACATAAAGAAAATTAATAATACGCAATAGTTATAAATGAAAATTTATTTTATAAATTGATGATATTTGCTTAATATTATTTCATTAATTAAATGATTCCAGGAATTATTATAATTCCTTGACTTACATAAGTGAATCTAGTAATAATTCTAATCAAATATTTTCAAAATTAATTTCGGCCGCTAATCATGCGCATGATTAATTCTTTCAATATTAGGTGACTAACATTATACGTCGTAAAATCCTCATATTATTTCATCGAAAATATTAGAAGAGAAAATGTGATTTCCTTTATTAGATACTACATAGCATATCGTCATATACTAACAAGATGCAAATTATAATTTGATGAACACGAAGAATCGTTAAGCCTATTATTTGTAAACAAAATGACAGTTACAATTCCAAACAAACAAATGTAAGAAATGCACGCAAAATTTAATAAAAATATAATAGCATTGTTCTTTGGCTCACAATCAATCTATTTTTGAAATTCAAAACCTTCATATATTTATACACAAAACTAGATTTTCAGAAGCAAAATCGGCTTTTACAGATTTATACACAAAACTTTACTCTCCAAAACAAATTTCAACTACTAGAAAGTCGAATTTTTATAGAAATGTGACGCCAAAAAAAACGTAAGATCGCTCCCTAAAAAATGTACTTAAAGAAACTTACTTGAGAGGTAATTGTGCCATTAGATCCGACAAGTCGTATAAACCATTACGAGAATCTGGAGAAGACACATCATCATCATCACTATTGTCACTCGTATGGACGGAAGAAGAGAACCCATCTGAACTGGTTGAATACTTTTCATTGTCATTGATCATCATTGGACTACTATATTCTACCATCATGTCTTTTCTGCTTACAAACTGCTTGTAAACTTGTGACCTTTCTTCACCAAATAAAACTTCTCCCATTTTCACCTAAAACTCAAAAGAGAACCAATGGGTTTTGAACATTTCCCCACATGTTTGATGTTTACTTATATATATATGGAGGAGTAAGGGTTAAAAGATAGAGATAAGGACAAAACGTAAGAAGGTGAGACAGACATTGATGACGTATAAAGTGATAAAATTTTCTTATCCATAAAGATAGCAGTGTATACTGTATACAGGTAATTACATAAGGTAATTTACCGCAATACTCTTTTACATTTAATGATTTTTATTATATAATTTGTATTATGTACTTTTCAAAAAAAAATTGTCTACGCCAATAAAAAAAATGAGAGATTGAGGGAAAATGACAAAAAAAAATTATAAAATTAATAAATAGGACACACTATTTTTTTTAGTTGCAAAAAGACAAACAATTTCAGACGGACAAAAATAACCCCTTAATAAAATAAACGCGAATACCATTTCTTCTAGGTTCCAACTTAGGTTTGTTTGTTTGTTTGTTTGTTTCGTTTTGATTATTTTATATTTTTTTTCGAACACCAGTAATTTTTGATTTATATCTCCGTTCATCGAAATTTTTTCACCAAAATACACCAGTAACTCTTCCGACGTAAATTTTGAAAGCCGAAAAAATATTTGCATTAACCGGTGCGTTTTTCTTATAAACGACCGTAACTTTTGATTTAGAACACCGATCATCAAAAGTGTTTCACCAATTCATATATATTTTTTAATCTTCATTTTGAGACCTCATTTGATACCTTTCGACGTAGTATTTGAAAGCTTAATTTAATCGCAGATTTACACTAACACGATGATCGATGTCGATCGATATCAGGCTCATTTAAAGCTTAATTCAAGTGACTACTTCAAGGCACACATATCTGGCTAATATAAAGCTCATTTAAGGCTTAATTCAAGGGACACAATATCATATCTGGCTCATATAAGGCACACAATATCTACTGATGATCATATAAGACACACAGATGTCGATGTCGATATCGACGTATTAATATCGATGATCGAGTTCAAAAGGACTTTCCTTTCGGTTTTTTGTTGCAAGGTCTATGTCCCCATGTCCTTGATATGAATCGAATGTCTTTTCTGATTCAAGCACTCATATTTACTTCTTTTCGGAACATGTTTCGATACTACTTTTTCTTTAAGATCATTTCTTTTAGGCCTCTTCTTGTTTTTGGGTTCAATCACATTATGCCACTTGTTATTGGCTTCATAAACAGCTGCATTCTTGAAAAATCCTTGAAAGAGCGTATCCGATTCGCCTCTAGCTCACATCTCTTATGGTTGTTTTTTTTCCCACCTATTTTCTATGCCAAAAGAACTTGCCCATCTCACAACCAATAAGAACTTGCCCATCCATCTAGTATTTGGCATCTTCTGCATCGCACGGATCCATGTAGTGTTATAGATAGAAATCCTTTAACAGACCGAATTCTCATAAAGGCCGTCACAAATCTTCAGGACAAGAGATTGGTGGGAAGATCCTCTCACCATTACCATGTCTGGGGCTTGCACTTCTGTGCCTCACTGCCTCCTGCTATATAGCTCCCTTGGAGGAGATGGACGGTAGGTAACTATAACTTCTGCCCCTCATTTTTCAGCAAAGGGTCACTGTAAAAAAACATTCAGAATGATGAATCGAGTTTGGTGTTTCCTCTCAAAATGGAGTAGAATCACCTCCTTCTGAAAGGGACTTTCAAATTAATTGTTCTCATCCAGTCTGCCACCCTAGCAGTAGTGTCTGGTCATTGATAATGCCAGAACTTTGAATTAAGAAAAGGACACATGATCATAAGTTTCGTAGATGTATGCTTTGAAAAAGTTGTTCTCATCAATAATCCCAACAACAGGTTGCCTGTTTATCTAGCTAACGTAAACAAACTAAAAAAATGCTAGTTTGTCAAGAAGACAAAAGCTTGGTTCCGGACTTGGTTTTTTGTCCGAATAATCATCCATCAGGAAGTATGTGGGTCAATTGCAAGCTGTGTAGGTGGAAGGAATGAAGGCCGCAGCTGACAAATTCTCCTCCTCTAAGACTGGTAGGACAAGGGGATGTATCCATAGTGGCTGGAATGCTGTTGGAGAAGCAGTGGCAACGATCAGAAGGCCAAGGTGAAGAAGACAACGATTGGCAGCGTGAAGAAGACAACCTACCGATTCATTCCGGCCAGCAACGTACCGATTGAATTTGCGTACCAGTGCAATCGTACCAGCACCGATTGAATTCCGATCTATGTGAATTTGCGTTAGATACGTTTTGGAAGAGAATAGGGGTATATTCGTCCGGTGTAATTTATTTGTCCTTAATGCATCTAAAAAATTGAATCTGGATTAAAACTTAATTAAGGAGGAAAAAGTGGACTATAAACTAATTTTTCCTAAAAAAATTATTTGTCTTACGTAGATTCATCAAGGTTGATTAAAACAGGGTCTATATCTTTAGAAATATTTTCACGTGGCCTACATTTTCCGTTGATATTGTTTAATTCGAAGGTCATACATAGGATCATGAGATTGATTTTTTTATTTTTATTTTAGGAAATCATCAAGATTCATTAAAACAATGTATAAAGTTTATTTCCCAGTTGTATCTTTTATTTTTCTGATCATTGATCCCCATAATTTTTTGACAGAATGTTAATAATTTTGTGATTTAATTTTATTTGATGTATATCAATCGGACCAGAGATCATCCAAAATCTGACACAACTTTTTTTAGAGAAATATGACACAAATTTAAACGAATAAAAATTATCATTCAAAATTTTCTAATTGTGAAAAGTGTTGTGCCTATTATAGTCACTTGGCCTACATTTTCGGTTGATAAAATTATTGAAATATGCTTTTTGTTGCAAAAAAAAAAATGCTTTTGGGTATGGTGATATGCGAAAATTATCTTCTTCCTTTTAGGTTGATTTCGAGTATCAAAGCACTAGTTAAAAACCCGCAATGCCCGGATAATTGAATCTAAAACTTAAAATAAAATAAATCGGCTACCTTTTATAAAAACATAAATGTAATATTCCGATTTTTGGAAAAGGGCAGACGTGTCATTTTTCGAAAAACGAAATATTGGGTTCGGTTCCTTTTATTCAGAGTTAAAGTATTTGTTAAATTGTATATTTCGAAATATATATATGTATATATTTAAGGAGGAAAATCTGATTTTTATGATAAAAGAAGATAATAAGATCTTTATCCTTTTTTGGGATTTATCTTATTATAAAGGAAGATAATAAGATCTTTATCCTTTTTGGGATTTATCTTATTATAAAGGAAAATAATAAGATCTTTATCCTTTTTTTTTTGGGATTTATCTTATTATAAAGGAAGATAATATGATCTTTATCCTTTTTTGGGATTTATCTTATTATAAAGGAAGATAATAAGATCTCTATTTTTTTTTTGGGGGATTTTCTATTTAAGGAGAATAAATCCCCACAATTTTTATAACCTACTAGAAATCAGATCTTCTACACCTCCAATATACTCTCTGCGTGTGTGAGCCAAAAATTAGAAAAGTGAGAGTTTTCAATCGGTCATTAAAGCAATTCTTGACGGTTTTAGGATCGAGTAGAGCGCCGGAATCGTTGTGAAGAAGGCAACGTTTTGATTGCGAAAGTTGAAGCTTTGATAAGAGAAAGATCGGTTTTATTGCTTTTCTCTCGAGTTTTCTTTGTTGGAATAAGCTTGCTAAAGGTAAGAAGCTCTTCCTACAATCTAATTGTGGTTTAGAGTAGAATAAATCATGTTTTGGATGCATATTGTATCAAGTTTTAAGCTTAGATGATGTTTAAGGATTAAGTTTTGTTTTGGATCTTAAAAGACATGTTTTTCTCTTTGTTTTCGCTATAATTAATGTGCAAGATGTTTGGAAAGCAGTAGAGACCGTTAAGGGTTGGAAAACAGGTTTTAGGGCTTTTTCTGCGTAGGATGCGTACGCATTGGCTAGCAATGCGCACACATTCCTGATGCAGGATTGCTTAGAATAAGTGCAGCAGGGATGCGCACGCATTCCATAGTAATGCGCACGCATTGCCCCAGTTTTCTATGTAATGTTGTTTTAAGCTATGTTTTGAATTTTAAACCGTAATTCATGATTGAGTAATACTAATTAAATATGAGCAAGCCCCGATTGAGTTTCTGATTCGTTCAGTTAAAACACCGAATGTACTCTTAAAGGGAGTTGAAGTTCGGATCCGTCGGAAGGGCATGAAAGGGCTTGTGCTTTGATGAACTAGGGTTCATCAATATGCATGTAATTGATAGGATGTGATACCTAGTTGTCTAAGTGAGGAGTAGAGTGATAAGGTGAGTATTATTATTCGAAAACACTTAGGTGACTAGTTAATTCACATTAATAATTACATAAGTGTAGTAAAAGCTAAAACGTCATCTATTCTTGGTTAGGCACTGATTCAAATCGGCGATGTGATACGTTCATAAAAGGTGGACAACGTACTGGCTCAAAAGGCTGAAGGGTAGTGAAGGAAATCCATCGAACGTATATGCATACCGGGGAGATCCCGGGACTACCGGTGCTAATCACCGTAGTTGGCAAGTATATCTCGTGGTGGAATTTTCACCATGCATTGTGTCCTAGAGTAATGATGTAACAAAGATAAGCTAAGTTAGAAACTTATAGTCACGACGTGTTGATGGGCATGTAGTGAACCCTAGATCGAGTCGGTTTTAGTAAGGCAAATCTTTTAATAATAAACCTTAATTATATTGTAGCTTCTACTTCTTACTTTATACATTGTACTTACCTCAAATGCATGTTTATTTATGTGTTTGGGGGAGAGAAGACGAACAGGTAAATGATGAGTTAGAGGAGGACTTTGATGACGTCGTTTGAGGACGCCGGAGTTGAACACTTTGATTAATTATTATTCATTTCTTTATTTATTTCCTAGATTTGGATTATTATTGGATTTTGTAGTTTACTTTTAGTACTTTGGAATTCGTACAATTTTGGATTCGTTGGTTTTGTTTCGGATGTAATAACTTTACATTTCCTTCTCTAGTTCTTGAATTTCTATTCTGAGATGTTTGAAAAATTACCCGAGTCTTTTTAGCTTCCGTTTGCTTTTATTTGATACGACGGAGGAGAGGCTTACGTGTAATATTATTTATTTAATATTATGCGTGCCGAACGTTTCGATTTCCGGATAAGGACTCAGTGTCCGGGAACGGGGCGTTACAGTTGGTATCAGAGAGAAGCGTCATTTAGGCTTCCTTCCTTAAGATAAGATCTCTTTAGACCACTTAGAACCGTTCTGATCCTGCCTGATCTTTCAGAATGTTAGGTAACCTCAGATACTCGTGTTGATAAGTTTGGAATCGGAAGTTCTAAGGCCCAGCAAAAGCGAGTGGTAGATTAAAGATGGGGGTCTAGTGGTTGTGGTTCATCTAGAAGATGTTGATGATCGTGTTGGAGCTTACCGTTGAGAAAGAAAGAAAAAAGGACCCTATAGTTTGAAATTCTACGAATCATGGTGTAATTCTTGGTATAGGTCGGCTATCCAAGAATTTTGTTTACATGGATTGTAAACATAAGGAAATACCTTCCGGTGAGGAATGCACCGAGTAGAGGTTGAATAGTGCAGTTTCAATTGTTCAAGAATGGTTTGTCCCGTGAGATCCAAGCGGAAAGGTTGGGATGTACACCAAGGAACATGGCTGAATGTTGAACAAGGTCTTGGAAGCTGAGACCTTCGAGGACAAGCTTTCAGTCGTTAATGGTGCTAAGAGGAACTTAGAAGTTACGGCATTGTTTGATACGGGAGCGTCTAACACTTTTGTGTCAACTAAGATAGCCAAGAAGCTTAACTTACCAACGGAACCTTTAAGAAACACTTTGGAGATATCAACACCTTTAGGAAAAGTGACTAAGGTAACCAAATTGATACCTCAGGTAGAGGTTCGAGTTGGAAAGTATTGTTGCAGGAGTGATTTGACGGTTTTGGACTTTTCAGATTTCGATGTGATTCTTGGAATAGATTAGCTATCCGAGAATTTTGTCCACCTAGATGGTAGAGAAAAGAGAGTGACCTGTAAGATACCGGGAAAATCAGATAAGACTTATCAAGGTAACATTTACAAGCCTAGTAAGAAGCGTCACCCTATAATTTCAGCGGTTAAGGCTATAAGGGCTTGTCAGAAAGGTTGTGAAGGCTACTTGTTGTACGCAGTTGATGTGGAGCAGGTAAAACCTAAGTTAGAGGACACCCATGTAGTCAAGGAATACCCCGAAGTGTTTCTAGAAGAGTTACCGGGAAACATGCCGGATAGAGAGATAGAATTCGAGATCAAGTTGATACCAGGAGCGGCACCAGTTGCTAAGGCACCCTATAGGATGGCACCGGCTGAATTGAAGGAGTTGAAAGCCCAACTTAAGGATATGCTAGAGAGGAACATAATTCAGCCTAGTACTCGCCAGGAGCCCAAAGTGTTGTTTGTTAAGAAGAAAGATGGTAGCATGAGGATGTGCATAGACTATCGAGCGTTGAATAATCTGACCATCAAGAATAAATACCATTTACCGAGGATTGATGATTTGTTTAACCAGTTGCAAGGCAAGAGAGTGTTTTCTAAGATTGATCTTAGATCAGGATACCACCAGATTGAAGATCAAGGTAGCGAGATATACCAAAGACAAATTTTTCGAAGACGAGGTATGGACATTATGAGTTCTTAGTTATGCCTTTTGGACTCACTAATGCCCCATCTGCATTTATGGATTTAATGCAGCGTGTTTTCATGCCATACTTGGATAAGTTTGTGATAGTGTTCATAGATGACATCCTTGTATACTCTAAGGATGAGAAGGAACATGAAGAACACTTAAGGATAGTCTTTGGATACATTAAAGGAGAACCCGGTTGTATGCTAAGTTCTTGAAGTGCGACTTTTGGTTGGATCAAGTGAGTTTCTTGGGTCATGTCATTTCTGGAGATGGCATTAAGGTTGATCCCGCGAAGATTGAAGCAGTTGAGAAGTGGTCTAGACCGACTACCGTTTCAGTGGTTAGAAGTTTTCTCGGTTTGGCTGGCTATTATAGGAAGTTTGTACAAGACTTCTCAAAGATAGCTACACCACTTACCCGACTCACTCAAAAGGATGTGAAGTTCGAGTGGACCAGTGAGTGTGAAGATGCTTTTCGGACGCTGAAGAAGAGGTTGACTACAGCCCCAGTTTTGGCAGTTCCGGAGATCTTTGATAATTATGATGTCTACACGGATGCTTCGGGTTGTATGTTGATGCAGGGAGGGAAGGTAATTGCTTATGCATCCCGACAGTTGAAGGTGCATGAGAAGAATTACCCAACACATGACTTAGAGTTGGCAGCAGTAGTGTTTGCCCTAAAGACTTGGAGGCACTACCTGTATGGAGTTAAGGCCAGGATCTTCACCGATCACAAGAGTTTGAAGTATTTCTTTACCCAGGAAAACCTGAATATGAGACAAAGGAGATGGCTGGAGTTCGTAAAGGATTATGACTTGGAGATTCAGTATCATCCAGGTAAAGCAAATGTAGTGGCTGATGCCTTGAGCAGAAAACCAGTGTTCGCGGTTTCAAGCGTTGAAGGTGTTGTAGAAAGGTTAGATGAGCTGGGAATCCAAAGCTTTGATCAGATTGAAGACCGACAGTTTGTGGCACCATTGTTAGCAAGGTCTGAGTTGATGGATGACATTCGGGAAAAGCAAGATGAAGACCCAGTGTTGGTTGACTTGAAGCGAGTTGCAAGGGAAAAGCCTACGGTTGGATATGTGTTTGATAAGAATGGAAATCTTTGGTACCAGGATCGTTTGTGTATGCCTAAGGTTGGTGATTTAAGACAGAGAGTCATGGAAGAGGCACATAGGATTGCTTTCACAGTTCATCCGGGAGCTACTAAAATGTACAGAGACTTGAAGGAAAGGTTTTGGTGGCCCTCGATGAAACTGGAGATAGCCAAGTTCGTTGCAGAGTGTGATACTTGCCAAAAGGTTAAAGCGGAACATAGAAGACCGGGAGGAATGCTTAAGCCATTGGATATCCCAGAATGGAAGTGGGATAAGATCACTATGGACTTTATCACCGGTTTACCTAAGACGAGAGGCGGTAATGATGCGATTTGAGTGATTGTGGATAGATCATTTCTTACCATATGAGGTCGATATGCCCTTGAAGAAAATGACGACACTATACTTGGATAATATAGTGAAGTTACACGGAGTACCTATCTCGATAGTTTCGGATTGTGATTCGAGGTTCGTCAGTCGGTTTTGGAAAAGTATACAAGCAGCATTTGGAACCAAGTTGGATTTGAGTACGGCCTTTCATCCTCAGACAGATGGACAATTGTATTTACCATACACTGAGTTAAGTGATTACATAAACGATATACTTTAGGGTTTTCTATAGTGTAAATACTATTGTCACATCGGTGAATATGAGAATAATAAATATGAATAATAATGTCAATTCATTTATTAAATAAAACAATTACAAAAATTGTCTTTCGGGCATCACACCTAACAATCTCCCACTTGCACGAAAGCATGTGATTAATTGTTTTAGAGCACACCCTATTATTTAAAATACAACAAACTACATCTCCCACTTGCTCTAAAGCAATGGAGACCCATCCCGTATTCTAGTACCCATTAAGCATATCATAACCATTTCAGATTCCAAAGTACACTCCGAGTATGCCGTCGTAGGATAGGTCAGTGACTCGGTGAGTACCTACATCTAAATGTCATGGGTCTTAATGATTAGTCAGGTTGTCGGCTCGAGACGATCCGTAGAATCGAAACGTTACCGGTCCATCAAATCATGTGGTACTCGAGTAAACATCGAGCCCGAGATCGACTTAACGATCATCCTCAATCGACTTAAAGTCAAAATCGAGTGTATCACACATATCCAAGTTCACACATGAATACGCCTCGCATATTGTTCCTCGTTCTCTTCAAGATACTAAATGGCATACTAAACTTGCTTTGTTAACCGCCGAATCTAAGATTCGATCAAAGTTGACGTTCAATAACCTGACCATCTCTTACTAGAAAGAGAATCTATCCCATTTCTTCTGATCCGAAGATTTAGAGAGTCATTCCTGAGGCATAGGGTAGAACTTCCTCGTTGAATGTTGCATACACAGATGCATCATCTTAACCAATAAGATGGATGGGAAACCAGTGACTGATTCTAAAGAATTCGACCGAGTCAAACTCTTAAGAATGTTGTCCAAATCTCTATTGTAGAGAATTGTGGTATTGTCAGATTCTGACTTCAGATAACACACCCATGTTGATTCCAACTGGTACAGTGTTATCCTTCACAAACACTAATATATGTATGTATATATTCACTACTGAACTAAAATTGATATCCAGTCTACAAAAGACTTATCAATATTCTGGTCAAATCCACATATTGTAGAAATATATGACTTCCAATGACCGAGAGGTTTGCTTTTTATCCACAAAGGACATAAGCCTTGACAGTCATTCTGTCATTAGTTCATAAGGCAATACCCTTCTGTTTCGAATGAATCCAGACTCCGTTTGTTTGGCAAGAAAGTCTTAGGGAATCACCCCTATTTTCTGCTTGAACGAAATCATGCAATACTAAGTGGTAAGAGAGTTCAAGGTCTGATTAACTCTCTACTTCTTAGGGAATTACCCCTAGACCACTCAATCTTTGCTCTGAAAAGATAAACTTTCCTATTCATTCTACTCTTTTCCGTGTAGATCCAATTACTCCCACTGGGCCTGAGACGCTCAGGTGGTTCTACAAGAGCATGAACAGAATTGGAGTTCCAAACTCCATTCACAGGGTTATGGCTATTAAACCAACCTCCATTATCAGAATCCTATACTGCTCACAAAAGAGCCATAGGTCATTAAACGATCCTCAGACTACAAAGTCCGCAGAACCCGTAATGGGTAATGGATAAACCATACTCCCACTACATTCTGGGTGGATCGAAATTCTGATCTTGTTTAGTAGTATTTAGTGTTATCACCAACAACCGATGTTGGACGTGGTGTGATTTTAATCAGTTAGTAACTACCTTGAGTAAACGTACTTCAAGGTTTAAGGTTTTCTTGTTCATAGACTCTATCAGAAAGGACGCAACAGTATAACTGTCCCTTCCCAATTTCAAGAATCTTATAAGAAACCTTTTTTTTTCAATGCTACAAGATATATAACGATTGGTCACTGACCGAACGTGTTCGCGAAATTCCCAGACCTACCTTCAAGCACCGTGTGCTAAATGCTTATATTTATGGAAGTGGGGTGAATCGAATCCACACCTTATCCGTAAATTCCAAAGCATATTCTATGTAGACTTCTCGGTCTTATATTTCGATGTAAACCGTTATTTCGCTTCCAATATCTTTATTGAGTTAAGTAGTGTATTGTAGCACATCTAAAAACTATATAAGGCAATTTAACGGTTTCTCACTTAGTGAAAGCATTTCACTATGAGGCAAGCCGAGCATCAGTCCCTAGGACTATGTGATGGCCCATTTCTGAGTATAGAATACTCTATCTCTGTTGAAAACAGAGAAACCTCAAAATATTTTGGATAAACTTACCGGAGTGTTTGAATAGTTATCAGACAAGAAGTCACTACTCGGAAGCTCCTACTAGCTTATGTCTTTCATCAGACCCCGAAGGTCGTCATGAACAAGCTATGTCACTTCTTTATAACCATTATCCTTTCCCGATTGAAAGGAAACTTAGTCATCGAACCTTTGAGACAATATAACCAAACTGGGAGAAAGGAATCACCCTGAGCCAGTCTTCAGGTCTTGTCTTTTAGGGACTATACACTAACTATGGAATATGAAGAAGTGTTTATCTAAATATAGAAACCAATTGCTTTTAATAGTTCTTAAGATGTGTTTTATATACATATTTCAAAGATTCTAAGTGGTTTTGACTTTATCAAACAAAAGTCCGAGTCTTGGATTCAGTACTACAAATGGTATATTCACTTTCTATACGACAAACAAATTATCAAATAGAAGGTAAATCCTTTCGTTCCAACGAATCTTAAGCAGAAAATAATTTTTCGCGATATCCAAGGATTGAATCGAGATTCATTTCCTTATATCACTCCCACTATTATAGCTAAAATTAAGCGCCCGTTGTTTACTCTTTTAATCGTTAAATGCTTCGCTACCTTGTTCTTCCAAAGAACTTAGCTCGAGAAAATCGCCAGGATTCATAGGTTGGTGATCCAACATCACCGTCCTTATCCTATGATTTTCGATTTAATTAATTTTCGGTTCACCTTAAAATTTTCTTAGTTTAGATGACTAACACTTTTAGACATATTCTCCCATTCTTGACTTTCGTGAATGGAATGGAAACAGTCTTGAACCAGCGGTTCGTTTGAGTAGACACTACTCTTGAACCGTGGGATGTCTATTTCGAGTGTTACTCGTCGGGACTTCTCGGATTTTCTAATATACCAGAAAAAACAACAAATCATAACATTAAAGCTCCCACTAGTTTATCGGTTCCAAATACCGTCTAACGAGCAATGCTTTATGATTTTCCGATTTTTTCGATTACCAGAAAAACAACAAATCATAGAACTCCCACTAGTTCATCGATTCCAAATATCGTCCAACTAGCGACAGTTCATGACTTTCCGGTTTTTCAATTAGGACGTTTACGTGTGTAGTTAGTTACACTTTTCTAATGTTCTAGAAAAACAACAAATCATAAAGCTCCCACTAGTTCATCGATTCCAAATATCGTCCAACTAGTAACACTTCATGATTTTCCGATTTTTCAATTAGAAAATTACTCGTGTACACACTCAAAATTCACTAGAAGAATTTCAAAGTCCGAAATCACCTTTTTGATCAAACTAAGTTTGTCTTCCGTTTGACAGGAATGACGCAAGTGACATGCCTATATGTCACTCTGGTCTTTTAAAAGGCTTAAGAGAAAATATCTCTTTCGAAATTTAATTTTGCATTATCAATTAACTAGTTCAACGTCCTAGTTACTTTCCACTTTTTAACGAAGTCAATACTAGTCAATTATAAATTTTAAGCAATTTAGTAAGGGATATAATGCTGTAAATAAAATGACATATATTAATTCAAGTTAACACTACTATATTTTATTTTAGGAATTGTAAACTAAAATTAAGTCTACTCTACCATTCCAAGGTTTTAACCTCGCATCTCAGTGCCGCCTTAGGGTAGGTCAAAGAGATGACGGTTAAATCGAGACAATCTCATCAATGAATGACTTGTGAGAATCGAACATCCCACGAGAATCGAACATCCCTTTATTCATTGACTACCTTCCTTTTTTAGCCTAGATATTATCAAAAAATACCCATGATGAGTGTGACCTACTATATCGGATCTCTTAGGTACGCCCCGAGTATGCCGTCTTAGGATAGGTCGGTGACCCAAGAGTACCCGGAAATCCTATCCTTTCGGAGACCAAGCCATGAATGTTGATAAGGCGAACACCATCCTTAGGGGACGAAATCAAAGCGCCTCGAGGCGTCACCCTTCTCTCACTTACTTGTATCTATAGTAGAAGCCGTGGGGTTGGTGTCGCCCCCCGCTCCCACTCAATATTTTGGAAGTGGTTGTGGGTTAACTAACCACGTCTTTTGATGTTAACATAAAAGCTCATCAAATCAAGGATTCCGAATGGTGTCGGTAACGAGGCAAGCCTACCCGTCCTATTCGTTGGAACATATGTGATGATCGGACGAAGTCGGGTCAAAACGATTTATTGAGATAAGAAGGAATCACCCCTCCGTAATCCGGTGTAGCTTAGTCTTGCGGACCCCGTGCATACATCACACTAGGAGGGTTAAGTCGGTCGAGCGAAGCTCAATTGACCACCCAACCTATAAGCGAACCGTTTTTATCCAAGATTTATTGTTCTTTTACCATCATTCAATCTCGTAGACACTACGAATCGAAAACGTGATCTCGTTAGGGCTTTAAGGCGGTTCACCGGGAACACACACCGAAAAGCTAACGATTTCATAACCCGTCCTCGGATCTTTAATTAGTTACTAAATTAATTAATTACCACGTATTAATTAAATTTCAACTAATTACGCGAGTTTGTATACATGCCTATTTTAATTACCAAAATTAAAATTCTACATGTATGCATGGAGTGGATTAATGATATGATGCATGTCATGGAAATTCCGATTTTATGTCTATTTTATGATCAAACACATAAAAAATAAATTGCGGAAAATTTAAACACCGAGATGGACCGTTGGCACCCCCGTATCTAACCTATTAGAAAATAAATAACCAAAACCCTAACTAGGGTTTACTACTTTTCAACATAATCTGCAGCTGTTCGAACTCTTCGACGATCGGCATACCAAACGGACTCGGATCGGGACGAAAATTTCCAGATCTTTTCTTCACTCCTTGAACTTCAATATGGACGGTTGGATCGGATTTTTGACTTGTCAAGTTTCTTCAGTGAGCCGCCGATCTTGATGCTGCATCTGTCTCTGACTGCAGCGTATCAGTTACTCTCCGGAGCCGATCGGGAGTCGAGATGAAACCCGATCGACCTGAAATTTTTATGCCACATCAAAAACTCCATATTTATCGATCTGACCGGTTGGATTTGCGATTCAACGGTTTAAACTCTCCCAGAAATTCGAGGAAGTCACAGGTAGGGTTTCTGTGAATCCTGCGTTTTTCTGTTACAGCAGCTTCTTTGCAGCAATGAACGGATATCAAAACGGATTTCGATCGACGGAAAATTTTGTGGAGTAACTCACCATCTTCTGATCTTGATTCTGACCGGAGGGATCGTCGTTGCAACGGCTCAATCAACGGGAAACACGAAATAACTAAACAGCTACTAAACAGATCTATTTTCTGGAAATTAAAATTGCAATAAAAAAGAATTACATAATTTCCTATACTCATATGGATGAATTTTCATCGTTTATATGAGTTTACAATAGATCTAACGGGTAAACAGTGCCAACCCCAATCCATCTCTTCAACCACGACATTCATAAGCATAAAAATTAAACATATGCATCGGCCCCCAAAAAAATTGGGACAAAAAAATCTACATGTTTTCCACTCCTAGATCTAATATTTTATACGTATAAATATAGATCACCTTGGCGACTGATACCACTGTTAGTAATATCATCCGCAGCGGAAGCGATTTTAGGATCTAGATCTATAAAATACACGTAATAAAATAACTAGATCTATATCTACAAGGGGGTTGTAGATCATACCTTTTGGATCTCAAAATCCAAGTTGAAGAACCGCAATAGAAATAACAAACGAAGATGTGAAGAGCACCACGATCTTCCGTACGTGTGATCCAAGCAACTCCCGGTGGAAGGAATTCTCGACTCAAACCCTTCCGATATGCTACCCGGAAAAATCTCCGAGATTTTCCCCAAAAAAACCCCCTTGGCCGAAAATTTTCTTTCTTCTCCTCTCTAAGAGGTGAAGTCGAAGTGTGTGTGTTATGAGGCAGGAACTCTCTTTATATAGGAGAGTAAAAACTTAACCTCAAGGATTTAATAATTAATACAAAATCAATTATAATAATCCCATTAAATAAAAGATAATTCCATAATATTCTAGAACAAATCTAGAATAATATTTATCTTTATTTCTTTCCATAAATATTTATCCAATAAATATTTTATCGCACATCTTATTAATACAAAAGAAAATAATTTCTTGTTCCATAAAAAATAAGCCATGGCCGAAATTCATCATCATTGACCTAGTCAATGTTATTTTCGCTAAAACACTAATTTTCACAAGATTATATAAAAATGTCTTTTTCACATATTTAATTATTTAGCCCAACTAATTTAATAGTCCACTAAACAATTAATTCACATATCGTTTTAATAAAGTCCAATAAGAACTAGATTAATATTATTAGGATTCGACGTCCGAGAATAATTTATGCTTATATTAGGAAGCACGTCGGGGACCAATGACTAATAATCGTGGCTCCGATAAATCAAAAAAATAATTATAGAATAATTATATTCGATAAATCAATCACAGAATATGCCACCATAATCCCGTGATCGCACTCCTCCGATTATAAGATTATATTTATCTCCTCACGAGAATAATAATAAGCGTCCATTGATATAATCATTACATATGGATTAATCCTCCATAGATTATTCATTCTAAATCGGAAGTTACCGTTAACCCTTTTCGTAACCTCTTATCCTTATTTACCATTAACCCCTAGTGATCAATTAATTCATATAACTCACTTTGGTAGCTAATCGGTGTAATATGAACTCGCGCGATCGATCGTTTCTAGGATTAACAAATAAAGGAATCGTCTTTCTACTTCCATAAATAGAAGGAATGGATTCCGTATCTATGATAACACGTACTACTCACTCAATCCAAAGACAATGCCAAGATGGGGTAATTCGGACCACAGACTCGGTGTAATCCTTAACCGTCAAGTCAAACTTCATATCGATTCAAGCGGTTGATCGTGATCACCTCGGGATTAAGATATATCCATAAATATGATCATCCATTGATTCGATAAGACTTTCGATTACGGAATTATATCGTGAACTCTACTCAAATCGGTCCAAATTTCTTATATACGATATATCTATCATATATAAATGCCCCACTAGGTTCTCTTAACCGAAAGTCCAGATAAGACAATCACACCTATTGTGTTCTGGGCGCATTAATAGCACGTTAAAGGAAAGACCCGATACTCTCGATTAACTTCACTACGGGCTAATTGTATTTTAAGTACATCTTCACTAACTCAATCCTCCCGCGTATATACCATACACTGAGTTAAGTGATTACATAAACGATATACTTTAGGGTTTTCTGTAGTGTAAATACTATTGTCACATCGGAATATGAGAATAATAAATATGAATAATAATGTCAATTCATTTATTAAATAAAACAATTACAAAAATTGTCTTTCGGGCATCACACCTAACATTACTAACCTATGAATCCTTAGAGTCTTGCTTGATCGGGTAATTGACTCGAAAGATAAAGTTCTTTTGCAAGAACAAGGTAGCTGGGAATTCATGATGAAAGAGTAGACATCGGGTAGTTTCAAATTTAAGATAGTGGGAGTGATATAAAGAAACAAATTTTGATTTTAATCCTTGAATATTGCGTAAATTTAATTTGCTTTTTTCATTCGTTGGAACGAATAGATTCACTTTCAAATCGATAATATAGTTTGTAATACCCGTACTATATTCACTCGATAATGGTATTAGTTATTAGTAAACACACATCAATATATATATATATATATATCTCCCATGCTAGTGGAACTATTAGATGTTTATATATTTTTACTTACGTGTGACTAGTATATACACACATATAACCAGACTTATAATTATAAATATGATGTGTTGATATTCGAAAACATACAATATATGTGTCGTATGGATATATAATTATATGTTGGTATAATATTGTTAGTATATAATTATGTATATGTTACACATATATCTGTATTACATAATTTTATATATATATATATATATAGAGAGAGAGGATATATGTAAAAATGGAAAAGGTGCTGTGTAAATAGAAAGATTGACTAGAATACTTACCTTGCAAGTGGATTCACGTGACTTACTACTCATATAGCTGCTCTTAGGAGGTGTAATTGTTGGATCATATATCCAACGTTGGGACTCAGTGACACTTCCGTTTTATCTTTCTATAGATTCTCGATAGTTTAAAGATAAACGATCGCAGATCAAAGTAATTCATCACATACGGTTAGATCCAACAAGTGGTATCGGGCCAAGTTATGTTGAATTGTCAAAAATCAATCTTGTTTTAGATTTTACTGAATCGTATACGGTCATATCTGTATCTGTGGTTTTAGTTTTTTGAAACGCCGAAGCTTTTTTTTTGATTGCCCTTTCCATGCCTCGCTGTTGGTTTGAAGTAATTCATATTCAGATAAATATCGTGTCAGTTATGACACGAAAGGATGATTACACATACATATGTGCAAGTTGAAAAGCATGCAGGACTATTTTCTTTTGCTTTTGGTCATGTGATCGGCGGCAGGTTCAACAATTAGGTTTTGTTCCTAATTTTTATTTGTTTAAGGCACATTTAAAAAAAAAAGAAAAGATAGAATTGTTTTTCGTCTATACCTCCGGAACGTTTACGGAATTCGGCGGCACTTCATCAGTCTTGGCAGTACAGAATATTGATATAGGGTTCCATTATTTATTTATCTTTTTTGGTAGGGACATTTAAGTTCAATAAAATAAATAAATAAAGGATAAGAAACCTATTAGGTTGAACAGTTATAATATATTCTGATGTGTTTGAGGGGCTGTTTTCGGTCCATTAACAGAGAATATTAATAAGATTAAGGAAATAGTTTGTTGTTCCGGCCCAATTAAAATCTTTTCTTGGACATAAGTTTTGTTTTGTATTTAGGCAATAATTTATTTGGACAATTATTAATATTGGGCATTGTTTGGCTATTGCATCGGTCCAAGTTTATTAATTTTTTTTATTGGACTTCATATAATATGTAGTTCATATGAAGTGAATTTGGTTAACGCCGGGATAGTGAGCTTGAATTAAGTTGGACCTTTTTATTTGATAATTGGTCCATATATATAATATGATATGGTAAAGTCTGAAGAAATAAGCAGCCTAATTTTGATAGACTTTTTTTATTTTATTTTATATATTTTAATTTTAAAGTCAATTCGGTAAAATCAAACATTGATGTATTGCGGTATTTGTATTTATTATGTTTCTAAGTGGATTTGTTGAAGCGATATGTCGTCAAAGGGACCTCTACGTGGAAACTGATTCACGGTGGGATGTAAAATGGTTTGTGTGTTTATAAATTCATGCGGATAGTATTCGGCCCAAAGGAAGGATATTATTTGGCAGAATTGTAAATACACTTGTGGTGATAAATACGTGACAATTATTTGGTTTCCATGTGGGTAATAGATACGGTCCAAAGATTGGTCTATTATTTGACATGATTTATTGTCAGTATTTGATCACTACGCCAATATGTCAATTACGAGTTAGCATTATCGTCCAAAGATGAGATACTAATGTTGTACCGGTATCTTGTGTTGGGAAAATATATCATAAATTTATTGACTTTGGATATTCTTCGGATCTTAAGTTCTGCTTTAAAGTATATCTCCTCCTTGAAGCATTATATTCCTCCACTAATTATCTATGACTTCAGGCGTTAGAAAGAACAAGTTTGTTCTTGTCACTGACACCATGGATCTAGACTTGACATTTAGGTATGATCCTCTTAAACCTCACAGTTAGGATAATAAAGTCAAACATATTTGTACTTTGAGAAGTGAGAGTGATCAAACAAGTTGAGTCAAGTGATCTTGCAGGAAGTCATTCTAGATACTCTTAAAAGTGGAAAAAAGATTATGGTGACTATTTGGAAAATTTCGTATTCAATAAGCTGCACACTCCGGAAATGGATCATCTGATTTCCAAAATTTAGGTCTTTGATTTGGATATCCATGATGGCTTTTGGTGCAATTTATCATTCTTTCTCTTCATGCACAATATGGTAAATTAAATGTCGTTATATAATCGACATAAGGAATTGTGGGAGTTGAAGAAAATGATTTCCCACTGAGTGCAAGAAGTCGAATGATTGAAATTCAGGCAGCCAGAAAGTGCTAAATATGGTCACCATTAAAGGTAAGGGCACAAAAAAAAAAAATTAAAATTTAAGGAAGCTGCTAGTATTTAACACTAGGGGCAATAGCGACAACATAAGGATATTATTGGTTGTTCTTATGACAATAGTTAGGAACACAATGAAAGATCGCTTGCTGCGCAAATAAAGTTAAGTTTTTCCTTTTTGGTTTGTTAAGGGGTTGAGTTGATTTATGTGCCTAAGCACACTTGGTGGACAACTTCTGATGCAACTATTCACTTGAGTGTGAATATGCAGAGTAACTGGCATTATCGATTACCATTTGATGTTGAAAGATACATCTTTGAGGGTGATGATAATGTTGTAAAGTTTAAGGCTATTCAGACAATAGATTGTTACCAAAGATTGAACATTTTCTAGACTTGGAGAGACTTATCAGACCGTCTTTATGGCGGAATTCAGCTTTTCATTTCTTGATTGGACAAATTAGGAAATTCTTGTTCAATTAAGGATGATACATTTAGTCTTTTCCAGGATTCAGATCATATATGTTCTAATCATTTGGCTTTCAGTGATAATCTATTTATGGTGGATACCATTGTATCATTATTATCACTCTGCATTTTGTTTTCATGGCACAATTCAAAGTCAGCTAATGATGGTTCCTATATGGTTTGACATTAGCATTTAAGGAAAATTTCTTGAAAGAGAATAAAAAGGCTTGTGTCAGATGGAACATTTGGTCCTCTTGATATGTCAGATGGTTTTGTCTGAGTAGGTTGTATTAAGGGGTAACAAACCGACATAGGGAGATTAGGTATTGGCTTGCTTTAAGTACGTCTTAGAATTAATACATATGTTCACTTGATGTCCATTCCCTACAGTATGTAGGAATGTTCAAAAACAAAGTATCACATTCATAGACCATTATTTGCTCCTAATTACCTTTATGGCTGTCACTATGGAAAATAAAGCTAGCAGCTTCCATACTAGATAAATACCCATTACAGCAGTAACCAAAACCCCATATGAAATATGGACAGGGAAAACCTAGTATTCAGTGTAATCATATTGGAGGTTGTCCAACTAAGGATAGGCCTTATAAGCCAAAAGAAAGAAAATTGGACTTTGGTTAATAGTTATGTTATGTGGTGTTTTAAAAGATCCAGGGGTTTTAAGTCCTGCGGTCCTACTTCCTCTTTTTTATTAGACGGGATCTACAAGGTTCCTTGAGGATATTGAGTTTGGGGGGAAGATAAGGTATGAAATATTGTCTTTAAGGAAGAGCCTACCATGACTCTCCCTACAGTGGCAGTTGGTCACAATTTGTATTTCCCAAATGGGATGTATACTAGTGCCAGATACGTATTATGACAATATTCTTGAACTTCCATTTAGACAACCTCAACATCCTCAATAACCTATATGGGAGCAATATGAGCATATGAGATACCACATGAGAAATCAGTGGCACCACCACCAAGACATTCCACTAGATAGATTGTGTCAACAATTCAGAATAATTATATTGTTTACCTCCTTGAGCATAAGGATTCTGGCAATATGGAGGACAATCCGGTTACCATTCCCCAAGCCATAGAAAGCTCCAACTCTCATAAGTGGATTAAGGTTGTGCAAAATGAGAGGAAGTCCATGAAGGACAATGACATTTGGAATATTCTATAATTTCCAGAAGGATCGAAACCGATTGGCTGTAAATGGACATTTAAGACCAAGAGGGATTCAGATGGTAATGTGGAAAGATATAAGGTATGTCTTGTCATTAAAGTATTTACTCAAAAGGAGCATATATTATAAAATGCTTTCTCTATGGTTTCTTTCAGAATAATTATGGCTCTACTTGCTCATATGGATTATGAGTTACATTAGATGGATGTAAAGACAATGTTCATCAGTGGTGACATTGATGAAACATTGATTTAGTGCTGCCAGAAAACTTTGCATTTGGTGACGTAAAGAATATGGCTTGCAAATTAAAGAAATCCATCTTTGGACTCAAACGGTTTTCATGTCAATGGTATGTTAGATTCCTCAAATTGTTGTCTCATTTGGTTTTTTGGGTTAAATTCGGTTGATGAATGTATCTAACATAAGTTTAGTGGGAGTAGGATCATACTCTGGTTTTGTATGTCGATGATATTCAGTAACAATATAGTTTTTGGGCGTGAAACTAAATCATTTATCTCGTTCGGTTTTGAGTTTAAAGATTTAGAAGACGCTATTTTTAGTTTTTCGGGATCCAGGTATATCAGGGTTATTCTTGAGGTATTATTGGATCATTACAAACAGACTATATCGATAAAGTTTTCTTATGAGATTTGACATGATGTATTGTAAACAACATGGTACCCCTGTGTCTAAGGGAGACAAGGCTAGTCTCAAATAGTGCCATTTTCTAATGATTCAAAGTAGGAGGAAATTCATAAAATTCCATATGATTCATTTATTGGGAGTCTAATATGTGCCCAGTTTGTATGTGTCAGGTTATTACGTACATTTTCGTAATGTTGAGCAGATTCTTAAAGATCTTGGAAAAGGGTCATTTGGTCGTAGCCAATTAAGTTATAAGTATTTACAGTAAACAAAATAAATTATGCTCACATGAAATGAGTCAGAAAAGCTAGAGATCGTTTGGTATACTGACTCAGATTTTGGTGGATGTAAAGATACATTCAAATCCATATAAGGTTGTGTCTTCATTTTGTCAAAAGAAGTTGTTTTTCTGAAAAGTGCTAAGCAGACACTTATGACTTATTCAACTTTGGAGACAAAATTCGGGGCTTTTGAAGCCACTAGTGATGGGATATGGATGCGGAATTTTTTTTTCGGGCAGCAAGTTTTTGGTCATATAAGGACCATTAAGGATTCTTGTGATAATAATTTCGTGGTGTTTTATCCCAACAACAATTGGAATTCATTAATGTCTGAGAACATTGTTATATGATTCCTAGTTGTTAAGCATAGAGTTCAAAGTGGACGGGTGTCTATTGAACATATCATGACAAACTCCATTATTGTGGATCCACTCACTATGGGACATCCACCCAAAGATGTTCTTGAGCATATTGCTCGTATGGGTGTCATGTCAGTTAAGGATGTTTAGGTTTAGTGGGAGTTTGTAATTGATAATGTTTGCTTCGATATAGACACATTTTTCAGTTTGTTTCAATTTAAGGTTAAGGTTATGGTTAAAGTTAAAGTTACAATTGTAGTTGTTTTATAGAAATTAAAGTTTTGTCATTTCACACTTTGATCTCGATATATGGTTTTGATCTCACTAAAGTTTAAAGTTGGACAAGTTGGAAATATACATGTTAAGATCACATGTCATGTTATTTTCCATGCTAAGCATCCACATCATGATCCATGTCATTCAGTTTTATTAGCATATGTGATCATTGATGGGTCCCGTCACGATAGATGTGACGAAGGTCGCTGGTCCTATGTTGATGGGATTGATAGATGAGATTGTTATTGATACGCTTTGTAATGACAGCCAAGTTGAGCGCTCATTGGGTTATCTTATGACATACAATTATAAAGTTACACATATAGCCCAAGTGGGAGATTGTTGGATCATATATCCAACGTTGGGCTTATATGTGAAATAATTGTTATGTCGTAGACTGTCAATAAATTTTAGTCCGTTTTAAAGTGATCTACTACGGTTATAATTATTGGACTGTAACATATCGCTAGGGTGTGGACCTTTAATGTGTAGAAACTCGGAGGTAATTTCTAATTTTATGATGGGTAAAATTGGAAAGACCTAATAAATATTTTACTATATAAGGGTGGGTTATGGTCCTTAGGTCATACACTTTTTCCCACTCTCTTTTGACCCCCATTATCACAAGAGAATAATACAGAGAACACAAAGGGTTCTCCTGACAAGAAACGGGAGGTGTATAGATCTGGAAGATCGATCCTACAACATCTACAGAGTCTTCCGCTGCTATGGATTCAGGTATGTTTTGTAGATTAATATCGTTATCTGATTCTCAATAATTTATCATAATCGATCCGGAAATAATGTGATTCAATCACATAAGGATTGTTCTAACAGTAATCACATGGCTTACTACATATATGCATGCAGCAAAATACATATATGCATGCAGCAAAATAGGATAATACTAAATTACTTAGCAATATTTACTTCCATGACTTCTTTTACCCTTGCCTTGTCATGTGATGCACGTGAAGACTTGTGGTGACCATTAGGCTGGGGTTGGTTAATGTTTTACATAGGTGTAAAGTTTCGATGGATAACTTTCAAGATAGGCGGTGGTAGTCTACTATGCCTACATAACACTTCCCGACTCTTAGTATAAATAGCATTACTGATTGCTTAGTATTATGATACACAAGCTGTTACTTTTACGCAAAAAGAAATGATGCTATATCACCGGAGTAAAGGAAATACAAGCTAACGTCTTGTAGAAAAGACGTTGTAAAGCTCGGTTGATACATCTTTGTGAGGTTCTTTTATGTGTTTACATGTTATAATACGTGATTTTCAATTGGTAGTATAGTAGCCTATCTCGTGGTTGTATCTGTATAACAAGCCTATCATGATTTAACTTTGCTTAATATGTGTCGTAAAAGCAATCTTGAAATCTATAAATCATGTGGTCTTACTCTTTGAAACGAGTTATTAATTGTAACATCACATACATGCTATTTAAGTGTTGTTTCTATGATGCTTTAGTGCTATACTAGTTATTGACAAATAGTGATACGGCATACCATTTTGGCTAACCGTTACTGGGGCCCTCAAGCGGGGACTTGATCAATTGCGAAAGCTTTGGGCTGACAATTGGGCATTTCCTAATCCTGACTCGCCTTGGCCAAACATGGTTAGGAGGTTTATCCATGTAAGGCCGAAGGCTCTGGCAGATGATGTAACATCCCGACTTTTCAGAAAGGGTAAAATAGTAATTGGTCATACCCACTACGACCTAATTATTATTTATCATATTTATTTAATTAAAAAGGAATTAATTAAAGGGATTTAGTTATTTAATTAAGAGATTTAATTAAATGGCTATAAAAACAAAATAATCCCCCAAAATCCCCTTTTATGTTTCACGGCAGAATTCAGGAAAAAAGAAAAGAAAAGAAGAGGAACGCTGGCAACAGGCAGGAAGAAAGCGAAATAAAAGGGAGAACCGTGTGATCAATCCGTTCATCTGTTCAAGATGCCGTAGGAGAGAAAAGTGATCAGCGCGAGGAGACGCAACTTTGGAAAATAACATCTCTCAATTTCGTAAGTTTTCAGTTTAGCCCTAGTTTTCGGTATTCGTAGAGTTTGATTCTTGAAAAATTCGTATCTTTCAATCCGTAACTCTGTTTTTCAGCCATGAGTAGTCGAAACGATCGTCTTGGAGCATAGATCATTCTAAAAATAGTTTTACAGCAGTTAATCCAGGTAATCTGCAGTTTTGATCACTTTTCAGTTTCGGTTTCTCGCAAAGAAATAGGATTTTAGGGTTCTCGTTGATCAAATAGGTTTTGGGGTTGAGGATCAACTGTTGTTGCAGTTGCTTGACGTTTTGCTTTCGGTTTTGCTGGAAATTAAGGTAAGAGGCTCTTCCTAATGAGTAATTATAGTTTTATAATGATAGGTTGAGTTTTGGTGAGTTTTGGTGTTGTTCAGTTGATAGAATTCATGTTAAGTTGTAATTAATGAGTTGTGATATGTTTTGGTATATTTGTGTTGAGTTTTAAATTTCTATTTTTGGTTCAATAACATTAATTAAATATGAACAAGCTTGATTGAACTTCGATTCGTTCAGTTAAAACACCGAATGTACTCTTAAAGGAGTTGAAGTTCGGATCCGTCGGAAGGGCATGAAAGGGCTTGTGCTTTGATGAACTAGAGTTCATCAATGTCTGCATGTATTTGCTAGGACTTGTCCGTGTCTAGTGGTCTAGGAAGAGAGTAGTGTATGTGAGGGAGCTTACCTGAAAACACTTAGGTGGCTAGTTAATTCACAATAATAAATACATATGTGTAGATAAAAGCCAAAACGTCATTTATTCTCGGTTAGGCACTCTTTCATATCGGCGATGTGATACGTTCATAAAAGGTGAACAACGCTAACGGCCTTAAACGGTGAAGGGTAGTGGAGGAAATTCATCGGACGTATATGCATACCGGGGAGACCCCGGAGCTAATCGGTGCTAATCACCGTTAGTTAGCAAGTATATCTTCAGGCTGATGAACGCCATGCGTAGTGTCCTTGAGTGATGACGTAACCAAGATAAGCTAAGCTAGAAACGTTTAGTCATGACATGTCGATGGGCATGGATTGAACCTTAGATTGAGTCGGTCTCATAAAGATAATTTAATAATCATAATAATAACCTTTCGTTGTATAACTTAGTTATTCATTAGCTTCTCACTTTTACTAAGTACTTTGTACTTACCTCCTTTGCATTTTCTTTTGTATGCATTGTGGGGTGAGAAGACGAACAGGTTGATCAGGTAGATGACGACTTTTGAAGGCTTTGAAGTCTTGACGAAGTTTCTAGTTCATTTTCTTTGTAAAGTTTGTACTAGACTAGTTGTTTTTCTTAGACGTGTCGTACTTCTTCTGTTAAGACATCGTATTGTATAAGTCTTCGGGTTTTTTCGCGTTGTAATTTAACTATCCATCTTTAGTATGGTTAATTTCTATTCTTAGTAGCATTTATGTTTTACCCGAGTCTTTTAGCTTCCGTTTGCTTTTATTTGATACTGACGACGTAGAGGCTTGCGTATAATGTTAGATTTATTTAATGCTATCTGGCGCCGAATGTTTCTCTTCCGGATAAGGGCTCGGTATCCGGGAGCGGGCGTTCTGATTGGTATCGAGAGAAATCGTCCTTTCTTTCCTATGCTTCTTCCTCGAAGATTGGATTTCTTTAGACCTTTTAGAACCTTTTCGATCTCTCTTGATCTTGGTGGTAAATTCTCGTAGGATTAGGAATCCTTAGAACGTGGTTAAGTTGCACTAGGACCAAGTGAAAAGTCTCATTAGGTGAAGGTTGAGTTTTAAGCTCATACCTCTTATGTGATCCTCTTAAGTTTTGTTTCTTTCGAGAACCCTTACTAGGATCCCTCTTTCCTTTTGGAATCTTCGAATCTTTCTCTATTTTTCTTTCTTTTTGAGGTTTTAATGCTTTTGTAATGCTACATTTGGTTCAAATCACTTCCTTGTATCTTGGTGTTATGCAAAATGAGTAAACGATTTTGTTCACGTTTCTGCATGTTATGTTATATCATTTTTTTTGTTCCAAGAATTCTGTAAATTTTCAGCCACTTAGAATGTTGTCTTATCTACAATTTCTCTCTTTACATCAATTTAGATTTCAATATGGATTGTTCACAAATTGTTTAAGAAGGAGGGGTACTCTGTTCAGAAAATTCTGCAGCGGTACTCTTACTTATCATTCTGTTTTGAATAAGCTAAACACCTCCAAATGACTTGAATTTTTGATATGTTGTAGAAAACATCGTGAACTATAATTTTTGTTTTGGAACCAAGTGCAAATTCGTTTTGGTCTTAGCACAATCTGCAACACACGACAGTTGATGAAATCCTGAAAATTTTTGACAGCTTATTGTAGTAGATGAAAAGAATTATTTTGACCGAACTATGGCTTCCCAAAAATTTTGATTTTTGAGCATCATATGTAAAACTTATATACTCACAGATTTTCTCTTTGCCTCATGTTCAAAATCAGTTCGGTTTGTTTTGTGCAAATCAATTATTTTCGTGGCTTATGTATGCACCGAATTTCTCAAAACCATTTAAGTCCTCTTGTCAAGGAAGGATAGATGTCTTTCTTTCACCCTCAGAGGTAGGTTATAGTGTAGTAGGTTATAGGAGATGAGAATACTTTGATTTATCTCGATTCTTAAGCTAGTTGTTACCCGGATAAGAAGTTTGGTAGGTAGAGACTAGGTGTTGTCGTTATAGTGTTCCTCATGGCAAGATACGATTGTGTGGTGATTTTCCAATCTTATGTCTTCATTAATAAGATCCTCTTTTATAATCATCTAGTTTCCTATTTGGTTTTCCCGATTTCAATGTTTCCCCATCCATACTAATTGTAACTCATGTTCTGGTTAAATCATCCATTTGAAACTTCTGAAACTCGGTAAAAGTCTCTTATTACGCAGTCTTGTTTTCCAAGTGTGTACATTCATTTGATGTGCCTTATTTTTTAAAGATGTTTTCATCGTGTCAAATGCTTGATTTAAGAAAAATAAGTTTCTCATCCTTCGAACTATTTGAACTGACAATTGCATATCCTTCCAACTATATCTTGTTTAGCTATTTTGGGGCAACACACTTTTGCATCCTAGTGATTACCCTTAATGCATCCCCTACAAGATGTTTTAGTACATACAATTTTTTGTTTAAAGACTCGACTCTACAAAGCCTCCGTTTTTCTCTCTTTGCTATCGCTTGATTTATGTTTACAAAAATTCTTTGACCATTGCTTTGCTTGAGATGGTTCTACACGAACTCCATGTGTAATTCTATTCTTTCCAAGTACTCCTCAGTCGTTTCAACTAATAGTGTTAAAGGTCTCTTACTTCAACTAATAGTGTTAAAGGTCTCTTACTTTGGCACATACTTTTCATCATCCTCGTGTTTGGCTTTACCCAAAGATGAGTGAATGCTTTTGTTTCCGTGTTTTCCTTCAGGTTAAACAACTTACCGTGTTCCAAAAATTCTGAAAATTTTCAGCAAAGTAGATTACTTTTTTATGTACAATTTCTCTTTTACATCAACTCGATAATCATTATGGATTGTTCAGAAAATTCATGTTTATGCCGGACACTCTGTCCAGAAAATCTGCAGCAAAGCACTTTCACTTCTTCTTCCGTTTTGAACAGGTTAAACACCTTCAATTGATCTGAATTTTTGATATGTTGCAGAAACAACTTTTATCTACAATTTTTCTTTTGAAATTAAGCACAGATTCGTTTTCGTTTGATCTCGATTTTCAATTCAACTCAGTGTTTATGAATCTGGAAATTCTGACAGCTTGTGCAATCGTCAGAAATAATTGTTTTTGACCAACTCCCTCTCATCCAAAAATTCTAATATTTTTATGTCACATAGGAAACTCCAGTATCTAAATCTTTTCTCTTTGGATCATGCTCAGATTTGATGACGGTCAAATTATACCCGTAAAAGTCATCAACGTTGACCTTAAATCGAGATTAATAATATGTATTTTATAATAAATCACATGTTTATATGGATTATTTAATGTTTTGTGATTTATAAAATATAATTTGGTATTTATCTATTTTTTATGGTATTTATCTGTTTTTATTTATAAATCGGTATTTATCCGTTTTTATTATATTTATCCGTTTTATTTAAATATGATTTATTTTGGGATAAATATCTATTTTGCAGATTTGGATAATTATGGAGGATAAATACAAATGGAAGAATTAAATCTCAAGATAAATCAAAGGAAATTCAAGATAAATATCGGATTAGCACGAAAAGATCGGATAAGCATGACAAAAGACTCCAAAGAGTTGGCGCCAATAGGAGAACACGCATAAGGGGAGGGGGCGCATCTTATTTTATTTTGGAGATCGACCGGGAGTTATCTCTTATTTGTTTTGACATTTTGAAGTATATCTCTTAATTAGCTTGAACCCCTATAAATAAAGGCATGTTATACACGCCATAAACACCACACTCGACCATATACACTTTTCAGTTTATAATAAAGTTCTCGATTTTTCTTAGAGCAGTTTTTATGCAAGATTTGCAATAATGTAAGTTCTTGTATTTATTTGTTCTTAGTTCATTGTAATTAAGCCCCAATTATTATTTATTGTTTGAGGTTGTTCGTTCTTCACCGAACGATGTAGATCTAAGGATACGATATGAGGCGGTGGGATTCCTTGTCTATAAGGATCCACACGCCGAGATCTGTTATCCGGTGACCTATAGATGACTTTGGTATGATCGAAAACCGTGTTTTAGTAGATCTATATAATTGCTTTATGAGTCTCTATTTTATCCGTTACGTATGTAGAAACGCTAAGATTTAGTTTTTCACGCGTCAATCTAGCCACGTCTTTATGGTGTGATTGTCCACTTAGAATTTCTTATCTTAGTAGGTATGGCTACGGCTACGTTGCTCGTCTGCTTTAATTAGCGTATGATTAGGAAATACCAATATAGGACTCTAGGTCGGCTCATGAATTGATCTTCCGGGACTTTCAATGAGATCTAGATACATCAGTATTTGGGAATTGTCGACACCTAGTTATACGTAAATCGTAGATTAACATGATACCTAAAAAGTTAGTGTTAATGGGACGGAGGCGATGCGATCGCTCAGGAAATGTACGCTGAAAAAGGAATGTTGCCTAGGTGAGGAATACGGTTAATATCGGCATCCCTAGTTTTGTAAGCGTGCGAGTCATATGAGATGGAGGCCGAAAAAGCGAAGTCACGTGATGTAGCATAGTGATCTAGATGGCCTAACCGGAGCTAGATCTAGTTTAGGGGATGACTCCCGTAGCCACTATAAAAGGAATACGAATCGGATTAATAGTTGTCGAGTCTAGCTTAATTATATAGAATCTCTAGATCCAAACGATAACTTAATAATTGGGGAGGTTAATTACGTTTTGTGTTGTGTCGAGTCGTGTCCTTTACTTTTCTTGTCCTTCGTTGGTCGTAGACCACTTTGTGTCCTTGACATGAATGATTAGTTGTTTGTATATAAATGATCCACAATTTGGTTCCCTGTGGGATCGACCTTGATTCGCTATAGCTATACTACGATGGACCTAGTCCTCTTGCTAGTATTGGTTTTGGTGGTCAAGTATTTTAATTTCATTTGATCTACGTCATCAAGTTTTTGGCGCCGTTGCCGGGGAACCAACGGTCAATTTTATATATAACTAATTTTTTATTCATGTTAAGTTTTTTGTTTTAAAGTCTGTTTTTACGTTTTTGAGTCCCTCTGGTTATCTGCTTTGTGTAAATTTCGTGTGTCTGTTTATCTCCGTATGTTTAATCCGTAAGTCTGATAGCAGCATGGGAAACCATGTTAAAATCAGTCTACGGTCTATTTTGTTTTTCTTCTGTTTGCAGAAACCAGGGAAGCTAAAATGAGTCATTAATTTTTAAGCGGTATTTGAGAAAATAACCCAAACAACATGTGGAGCTACGAATCTACGATGGGAAAGCAATGGAAGAAACACCTTTAAAACACCAAGATGGCCCCGAGAAAATAAATATTAAGGTTCGAATTATTCGTAGTACAATGTTGAAGGCAAGGTACTACCCTTTTTGCTTATATTTTACTATCTTTTGATCTTTTGAACATAAGCTAGTCTTTACATGAACCTGAATGAGAATCTTAGCCCGGAGTTGGTTTGTAAGATTTATTTTATTGGTGTGAAAGGTTCTGCCCCAAATCTGTCTCACCTAGAGGGTATAAGGAAACATGTAGTAGTTGAAGGAAGCAGTGAGTAAAGAGTTCCTCGTAGTTCTGTCAAAATCTCATTGTCCTATGCATGAGATTGCTTCTACTGGCCAGGGGAGCAACAATTTGTGTAGTTTGTAACAATTCTCAATCTAAAGAAGACGTTGAGTTTTGAGAGAGCATAATGAAGCAGCATTATAGAGGATGTGATTAAAATGGGTCCCTAAGACTAAATCTTCTTAGAATTCACTAGTTCCTAAAACGAGAGCCGAGGTAGGAGCTTTGTATAAATGGTAAGGATAAATGTCGTTCCCTAGGTCTCACAACCAAAGGAAGGATATTAATCCGCAAAAGCGTCGAGCCCACCTCATATAGTGCTCAAGGGGTCAACATCTGGCGATCCAAGAAGGATAACTGACAAGGATAATTTTTGGAAAGTCGAGCTGAGGACCTTAAACTCAGAACTACTTCTTTAAAACCCTTAGGATTTCTTTTTAGGATTTTAGGTTTTGTTTCTTTAAGTCCAATAAGAGTAACGTGACATATGTTGAGGTTTTTTATTTTGCCGTGTTCCGATGGCCATTAGGCTAAGGATGTGCAAAACTTTTTTACTCAATATAGGCCACGAGAAGTAGAGTCCCATAGGAGAGTCGAGAAATTGCTAAAGAAAAGGAAATTTAGCAATCAACCTTAAGATGGAAGCATTAAGAGAGCTTGAGAATTACTGAAAATGTAACAGAGAATGATTGGTGCGAACAAGGATGCTTTTTGGTCAACTTCCAAAACTTTTTAGAATGGCGATCCGAGTGAAAATCCAAAGTTGTGTGCAATTCATTCTGCAACTACCCTTATCCTTTCCTTTGTACCTTTTTCACCTTTCAACCTTTCTATTCTCTCACCAATCTGCCCCACAGTTCACATTTCTAACCATTCTTTCATCCCCTCTCTTTCTTTCCATCTATTTCACTCTCCCACCCTTTGTCTTTTCTCACCATCCTTATGTATATCTTTTTCTAAACCCAACACACTCTCAACCTCCATTTTGTTTACAAAATACCTTGGTGTTGCGGAATTTGAAATATTGCTAAGTTTTAATGATTATCTTCTATCATTTTGGTTTTCATGATCCTAGCTGGGGTAAGTGTAGCTCTGAACCCAGCTAGATTTTAAAAGTTTTTGGTTCGATCAAAATGCAACTTATCTTTCTACCGGAAGTTTTAAATTTCACACTTTTACGCCTATTCCGGTATTTCGAGATGATAAGTTTTGTTCTAAGCCATCACACCGATCTGACCTTATTGATGACGGTGATGACTTTTACGTGATACATTGGGTTATTAGTAATTTCGAGGAGAAGCTACATCTCCCTAAGTTGTTGATATCCAATCTAAACGTGAAAGCGTCGCACCGAGTTTCGATCCTATCTTTTACCAATTGGTCACATCCGATCTGTTATACGACCAAGTTTCTCTTTTCTACTGGATTAAATATCTTATCAATCCGGTAAACCTCGTGTTCTCCCATGGGGTAATGCTTTTGATCTTTGTCTTCTCCACCCGGTTTTAAGAATATTTAAATTTGTGGAGATTATAGATGAAGATTACCATCTTTAGTTGCTTGTTTATCTTTCTTTCTATTTAGTATTTTTCTTTTTGCGTCTGAACGAGTAGTTTTAACTCTTTGGTTTTCCTTGTCATTGGTTGTATGGAATAAAGTGGCTTAATTTGTTTTTGGATATTTTATATCTAATTACTGCCACATTATTTTATATCTTCCATTGACATGTTATTAACGATCTCGTGGAGTTTCTGTTTGCTTTACTTAAACAGGTTTTCACTTGCTTCTCCACGACGTGCTCCAATGATCTGCATCTACTTGAGAGCCGTTTCCAGAGCTAAGTCTTTTTCTTAAATTCTCATTTTTATTTGTCATTGGGGACAATGCCAAGTTTAAGTGGGGGGTAGGAGACTTAGCCATGATACTATAATTGAAAATTGAATGAAACGGTGAAAAAAATTGAAAAAATTGAATAAATGCCAAATTAATTATATCTCGTACCCTTAGAATTGTGAGTTCCTAGCTAAGAATTGATAGGAAAGGAACCAAGTTGCGAGAGTACATGATCATTTTATACTTATGTGAAGTAAATTTAAGGATATTCATGCCGATTGTTGCAAGTAGTTATTTATTATTCAATTACTCAATCTTTGAATCGAGTTTATCATACGAATCATAATAATCAAGAATTATGTGTACATTGCGTGAGCGATTGGTTATGTAGACTTAGTGTCGATATTTATCTCTTTGATGTATTATTATCTTCTTGCCATCAAAGCGGAGTAATAAGCTTGAGAATTATCGTGTTTTGACAATAAGTTAAACATTGGGCTTGTAGTAACATTACCAAAGTAGCCCCGCTTGTGGTAATATTCAATGCTATGCATGATCTAAGATAGGGGATACTAAAAAGTTTTCTTCCTTGAGATTGATAGTATTTGAAAAATATGAAGAATTGAAGAAATTCAACTTTTAAGAGGCTTTGAGTAGTACTCGGTCTCCAAGTCCAAAAACCCTATAGATACGCTCTTGCTTATTGTTCTAGTGCTTTAACCATTGCGAGGCTTAAGAAGTGGGAATGCTGATGTTGGTAGGTTGAGACTGCGAAGTCAGCATAAACTTTAATCTTGCCACGAATATATAAAACCAAATGCACATGCACACGTCACTTCGGTTCATAGAGAGTAGTGAATAATGGATACCTTATGAGCATAAGTGGTATGAGTTGACTCGAGCTTCTCGCGTAAGTATGATTTGATCATGTCAATTGTTTTCTTGGGGAATGACTTATTGATGCTTTGTTCGGGACGATCAAAGTCTAAGTGGGGGGTAGTTGATGACGGTCAAATTATACCCGTAAAAGTCATCAACGTTGACCTTAAATCGAGATTAATAATATGTATTTTATAATAAATCACATGTTTATATGGATTATTTAATGTTTTGTGATTTATAAAATATAATTTGGTATTTATCTATTTTTTATGGTATTTATCTGTTTTTATTTATAAATCGGTATTTATCCGTTTTTATTATATTTATCCGTTTTATTTAAATATGATTTATTTTGGGATAAATATCTATTTTATGATTTGGATAATTATGGAGGATAAATACAAATGGAAGAATTAAATCTCAAGATAAATCAAAGGAAATTCAAGATAAATATCGGATTAGCATTTAAAAGATCGGATAAGCATGACAAAAGACTCCAAAGAGTTGGCGCCAATAGGAGAACACGCATAAGGGGAGGGGGCGCATCTTATTTTATTTTGGAGATCGACCGGGAGTTATCTCTTATTTGTTTTGACATTTTGAAGTATATCTCTTAATTAGCTTGAACCCCTATAAATAAAGGCATGTTATACACGCCATAAACACCACACTCGACCATATACACTTTTCAGTTTATAATAAAGTTCTCGATTTTTCTTAGAGCAGTTTTTATGCAAGATCTGCAATAATGTAAGTTCTTGTATTTATTTGTTCTTAGTTCCTTGTAATTAAGACCCAATTATTATTTATTGTTTGAGGTTGTTCGTTCTTCACCGAACGATGTAGATCTAAGGATACGATATGAGGCAGTGGGGATTCCTTGTCTATAAGGATCCACACGCTCAGATCTGTTATCCGGTGACCTATAGATGACTTTGGTATGATCGAAAACCGTGTTTTAGTAGATCTATATAATTGCTTTATGAGTCTCTATTTTATCCGTTACGTATGTAGAAACGCTAAGATTTAGTTTTTCACCGCGTCAATCTAGCCACGTCTTTATGGTGTGATTGTCCACTTAGAATTTCTTATCTTAGTAGGTATGGCTACGGCTACGTTGCTCGTCTGTTTTAATTAGCGTATGATTAGGAAATACCAATATAGGACTCCTAGGTCGGCTCATGAATTGATCTTCCGGGACTTTCAGCGAGATCTAGATCTGTTCTGTATTTGGGAATTGTCGACACCTAGTTATACGTAAATCGTAGATTAACATGATACCTAAAAAGTTAGTGTTAATGGGACGGAGACTGATGCGATCGTCTAGGAAGTACGCCTGAAAAAAGGAATGTTGCCTAGGTGAGGAATACGGTTAATATCGGCATCCCTAGTTTTGTAAGCGTGCGAGTCATATGAGATGGAGGCCGAAAAAGCGAAGTCACGTGATGTAGCATAGTGATCTAGATGGCCTAACCGGAGCTAGATCTGGTTTAGGGGATGACTCCCGTAGCCACTATAAAAGGAATACGAATCGGATTAATAGTTGTCGAGTCTAGCTTAATTATATAGAATCTCTAGATCCAAACGATAACTTAATAATTGGGGAGGTTAATTACGTTTTGTGTTGTGTCGAGTCGTGTCCTTTACTTTTCTTGTCCTTCGTTGGTCGTAGACCACTTTGTGTCCTTGACATGAATGATTAGTTGTTTGTATATAAATGATCCACAATTTGGTTCCCTGTGGGATCGACCTTGATTCGCTATAGCTATACTACGATGGACCTAGTCCTCTTGCTAGTATTGGTTTTGGTGGTCAAGTATTTTAATTTCATTTGATCTACGTCATCAAGATTCCTCTTCATTTGTTCTGTACAAATTGATAATGTCAGATCCGGAGTAAATTTCATACACAGCAACCTAAAAGGAATTTTCACCTCTTTGACTTGGGGTTTGGGCTAAGAGGGTAGTAAGTTACGACTGTTATGTTTAGGAGTTCCCCGAAGTTTGTTCTCCTTCTGAGTTAAACCTTTTAGTAGGATGCTTGTAAAGCTAACATTATAGTTCTTTGCAGCTTGTAAACAAGAACCAAGATGCTATCCTCCAAAGATGCCATGTTTGATGTTGAGACCACTTTTCGTGCCCTTTTATAATTATACATTTTTTCGGTGATGTATTTCTCATGTAATCCCTCATTTGAGATCTTTAAACTTAACAAATCATTTTCACATGATGTCATGAATTACCTCGTAAATATGTCTCTATAAGCCTTTCTTTTGAACAAGTTCTTACCTTCTTACTTTTCAAATCAAGAAACAAGTTCTCTTCAAAATTCTACATTGTTGCACTTCCATCTTTCTTTTCAAATTCAAATTTGACCAAGCCTTCGATGTCGAACATTTTTTTACTTGTGTTCATTCTCGCTTTCCTCCTCAAGGGTAGTGTCGATGTTGTAACTTTTTCACCTAATCTTCGCTTTCTTTTAAGGTATGCATATCCTTTCTCGCTGATCAAATTTTTAAGCCGACCATGACATTCCTTTTCAATTACTCACCCTTAACATTCTAGCAATTTATGCTAAACTAGTTTCAAGCGAAGGTAGTCTTTGCTAACGTGCCTTTCAAACCTAACTAGCCAACCAACTTTTGAATTCCTAAACTTCGATTTTCCAATCAAAGTTAATGTTGTATCCTTCGTTTTAACTCTCTTCCAGGCCATTTAGAGCCATGAACCGCCATATACACCTTTTGACTTCCCATCTTCTGCTTTTGGCGCTTTCATTTACCATTTTGATACACCGTTTGATCGCCTTTTGTTTTAACTTTTCCATTCTCTCATGAGGAATGACCTCGAGCATTTATTCCTTGGCAGTGTACTATTCCTCTTGAGTAGTGCAACCTTGAACTTTTGATTTGAATCGTCAATGATCGTTTAAACTTCCTTTGAAGGTTTGAATTAATTCTTTGAAATCAAACCTTATCCGACAATTCTTAAGTGTCGTTTCCTCTTCATTCAAGATCTTGTTTGTCGCTTACTTATTCAAACTTTTGATATTCCTTACAATTCCTTGAGAGAAATTTATATTTCTATTAAATCCTAAATAACCTCTCTTTGACTATTGCAAACTTGGACACTTCTTGACAAGTGTTTATTTTATTCTGAGACCTTGTGGTGTACTCGTTTTGTCTCTCTAGCTCCTTCATGTTGAGATTCTTGCTCTCTTTTGATTTCTATCTTTTAGTCCTTACGGTGCTCGACCTTGCACCTTTACCTTGATTTACATTTGTGTAATGTTACCTTTAACGTCTCCACTTTCTCAAGGCTTATATGAAAGCTTATTACCATCCTTTCAAGTTACCTCGAGGTCTTTGAGACCACCGTATCTTGCAATTCCTCTCTCTCTAAAAAAAATCATCTGCAAGGTGTCCTTTTGTTTTCCTTTTTGTGGCTATCCCTTGTATTATGATACAATGTCTCATTCTTCAATTTGGAAACACCTTCAACTTTTCCCCATCACGAAATCATCTTGTTTTGCATGTAACCCAAGCAACCTTTCTTATTTCAAGTGCATTGTATCATTCCTTAGCTTACCTAGTTGACATACCACCCTGGTACTGAACTTGTCACTTTTCAACTTCTTTTATTTCCAAGCTAACCCTAATTGGCACGAGGATTGGATCAGACTATCAGAGAGAAAGTATGGCAATGCATGTTCTCCACCCACAGGGAGTCTCAAAAGTCCTTCAGCTGGGATCCTTGGAGTTCTTCAGCAAGCTTGTGGTTCCATGACTGAAGTTGAGATCAAAAGAAGTCAAGTGTGCGAAGTGTGGTTTCGGCCGGGAAGATTCAACCTTCGGGTATAGGGCGCAAGAGCAAGCAAAGAGTGTTGAACCGATGATTGTAAGATTCGTGCGCTTGATGAGTTCGTGAAGGAACAAGATGAAGATCCAGCTTGTCTCCGGTTACAAGTGAGTGGTTGGAGCCCAACCACCATTGGTCACGAGTTAGATGAAGATAGCAACCGTCGGCATCGAGAATCGCTTTGGGTTCGAATGCGGAAGATTGGGAAGGACAATGAAGAATGAAAACCATGGGTTGGAAATTGCGCCTTCCTCGGAGCGACCAACAAGTACAAGAGTTGGAACAGTACTGCTGATGATCTTTCATGAAGATAGAGATAGAAAAACACGAGTTTCTGGGATGAAGTGGAGCGACAACATAATACGAGACCAGATTTGATACAACAAGTCAACGAGGAGATTGAAGTAGATCTTCGCCACCTCGAGATAGCTCAAGACAAGTGGAAGAGTTGGGAAGATGGAAGAAGAAGAAGACTGTACGAGTTAGGAGACGAAACGCTTCGCAAAGTCCAGAGTTCAAGTACCTCTCGGTTACATTCGAGTTTCGAGGACGAAACTCCTCTTAAGGGGGAAGGAATGTAACATCCCGACTTTTCAGAAAGGGTAAAATAGTAATTGGTCATACCCACTACGACCTAATTATTATTTATCATATTTATTTAATTAAAAAGGAATTAATTAAAGGGATTTAGTTATTTAATTAAGGGATTTAATTAAATGGCTATAAAAACAAAATAATCCCCCAAAATCCCCTTTTATGTTTCCCGCGAATTCAGGAAAAAAAAAAAAAGAAGAAGAACGCAGCAGCAGCAAGTGCGGAAGAAAGCGAAATAAAAGGAGAACCGTGTGATCAATCCGTTCATCTGTTCAAGATGCCGCAGGAGAGAAAAGTGATCAGCGCGAGGAGACGCAACTTTGGAAAATAACATCTCTCAATTTCGTAAGTTTTCAGTTTAGCCCTAGTTTTCGGTATTCGTAGAGTTTGATTCTTGAAAAATTCGTATCTTTCAATCCGTAACTCTGTTTTTCAGCCATGAGTAGTTGAAACGATCGTCTTGGAGCATAGATCATTCTAAAAATAGTTTTACAGCAGTTAATCCAGGTAATCTGTAGTTTTGATCACTTTTCAGTTTCGGTTTTCTGCAAAGAAATAGGATTTTAGGGTTTCTCGTTGATCAAATAGGTTTTGGGGTTGAGGATCAACTGTTGTTGCAGTTGCTTGACGTTTTACTTTCGGTTTTGCTGGAAATTAAGGTAAGAGGCTCTTCCTAATGAGTAATTATAGTTTTATAATGATAGGTTGAGTTTTGGTGAGTTTTGGTGTTGTTCAGTGATAGAATTCATGTTAAGTTGTAATTAATGAGTTGTGATATGTTTTGGTATATTTGTGTTGAGTTTTAAATTTCTATTTTTTGGTTCAATAACATTAATTAAATATGAACAAGCTTGATTGAACTTCCGATTCGTTCAGCTTAAAACACCGAATGTACTCTAAAAGGAGTTGAAGTTCGGATCCGTCGAAGAAGGGCATGAAAGGGCTTGTGCTTTGATGAACTAGAGTTCATCAATGTCCGTGTATTTGCTAGGACTTGTCCGTGTCTAGTGGTCTAGGAAGAGAGTAGTGTATGTGAGGAGCTTACGAAAACACTTAGGTGGCTAGTTAATTCACAATAATAAATACATATGTGTAGATAAAAGCCAAAACGTCATTTATTCTCGGTTAGGCACTCTTTCATATCGGCGATGTGATACGTTCATAAAAGGTGAACAACGCCATCGGCCTTAAACGGTGAAGGGTAGTGGAGGAAATTCATCGGACGATATGCATACCGGGAGACCCGGAGCTAATCGGTGCTAATCACCGTTAGTTAGCAAGTATATCTTGGTGATCGATGAACGCCATGCGTAGTGTCCTTGAGTGATGACGTAACCAAGATAAGCTAAGCTAGAAACGTTTAGTCATGACATGTCGATGGGCATGGATTGAACCTTAGATTGTGTCGGTCTCATAAAGATAATTTAATAATCATAATAATAACCTTTCGTTGTATAACTTAGTTATTCCTTAGCTTCTCACTTTTACTAAGTACTTTGTACTTACCTCCTTTGCATTTTCTTTTGTATGCATTGTGGGGTGAGAAGACGAACAGGTTGATCAGGTAGATGACGACTTTTGAAGGCTTTGAAGTCTTGACGAAGTTTCTAGTTCATTTTCTTTGTAAAGTTTGTACTAGACTAGTTGTTTTTCTTAGACGTGTCGTACTTCTTCTGTTAAGACATCGTATTGTATAAGTCTTCGGGTTTTTCGTCGTTGTAATTTAACTATCCATCTTTAGTATGGTTAATTTCTATTCTTAGTAGCATTTATGTTTTACCCGAGTCTTTTTAGCTTCCGTTTGCTTTTATTTGATACGACGACGTAGAGGCTTGCGTATAATGTTAGATTTATTTAATGCTATACGCGCCGAATGTTTCTCTTCCGGATAAGGGCTCGGTATCCGGGAGCGGGGCGTTACAGATGAATTCCGGACATCTGCAATCTGACTGGCCGTTTAGTTCGGCATTGGCGTGTGAGGTAGCTCATAGTATGTTGATGGGTTACAAGGTTGGTATCTGAGCTCTGCTATGATTACTATCCCTTATGTGGCATTGACCGTCTAGAATTTGTGTATATGCTAACATGATATACTTATATCTATGATTGACTACTTTGTTTAATTTAACTAAGCCTATTTGTGAAACTACTCCTTCTGCACACACCGAGCCTCACTGAGTTTCATAACTCACACCTCTTGTGAAAATCTTTCCAGACGTGCAGGTTGATGAGGAGCCAGGACAGGCTTCTGCATGACGTAGCGTGTTGGTGAAGTCGCTAGACTTTTCTTTTTAGTTTGTGGAACAATCCTTGTTGTATACACTACTCATGGTACAATTTTGTTGTGTAAATATGTAAACTATGTGACCATGTACGGTAATTGTGTAATGAATAAAATGGGTTGTTCTTCTTTTCCGCCTACTTTAGCGTCTTCCGTTAACCTCTCTGTCTGGGGCGTGACATAGTTGCCTTAAAGAAAGTGAATATGACATTTGTATATGATTCGTAGACTCAGACTTTTGTCGGATAAAGTCAGAACCACTATGTAATGGTGAAAAGGCATATGTAACACATCATAAGCTATTAAAACAAATGGTTTCCATATTAAGATAAATGATTCTTCAGCATCTATTAATTAGTGCATACTCCCTCCGTCCTGCAATATAAGTCTTTTTAACTTTTTTGTGGTGTCCCAAAATATAAATCATTCTCACACTCCAATACAATATTAAATGCATTGTCTTCACTTTCATACTAACAATGCAATATTATTAGTCAGTCCCAGAAAACAATACAATATTTTACATTGAAATATTAAAAAATCACTCATTTATTAAGTTTCTTAAACTGTGTGAAATAGTCAAAATGTCTTATATTATGGGATGAAGGGAGTATATCCTAAAGATAAGATCTTAAGACTAGATAAGGGTGATTCCTATCTCCTAGTCTAAGAACACTATTTCTAAGGAATAATGACTAAGTAACCTTTCAATTTGGAAAGGTAATAGAGTGAAGAAGTATCACGACTTGTTCATATTGACCTTCGGGGTCTAATGAAGGATACAAGCTAGTGTGAGCTTTTGAGTAATAGACATTTTGTCTAATGACTACTCGAAACGCCGATTAATGTATCTAAATATTTGGAGGAATCTCTAATATTACCAGAGAAACGAGTATTCCATGCTCAGATATAGACAATGGCATGGTTTTGGCACTGATGCTTGGCCTACCTCCGAGTGAAACGATTTCACTGAAAGGATAAACCATGGATTGCCTTATATAGTTATTGATATGATACAGTACGTGCTTAACTCAGTTAAGAAGAAAAACTAGAGTTTTTCTTAAGCATATTCGAGGAGGTTCTACTATGAGGATCGACGTCCACCAGTCGTCGCTTCGAGATACAATCCGGAAGATCACGGCTTCTCTCCGGTTGGGGTAAATCTACTAACCTTCTTGTAGATTAATTTATTATGCGAATCATATCGTTTTAAAATCGAAAAATGAACTTAATTCGTAGCTTCTGCTATGCATGATCGAGCGTCTCGATCGGTGCTGTGAATCAGATCTGACGATCCAATTATGGATCAGATCCGGATTAATGTTTATATATATCAAGCACCTTCTTCAATAACCTCAGTATTCAGACCACAAAATCCCAATGTGGTACCGTTAGTGACACAAAAAACTGACTAACCGTACTCACAACACACGAGATATCGGGTCTTGTGATAGTCTAGTAGTTAAGTTTGCCCACAAGACGTCTGTACTTCCCTGGGTCTTCCAGTAGCTCTGCTTCACCCTTTAATAACTTCACATATGGATCCATTGGGGTATCAACAAGACGCTCCCCAAGTAATTTGATCTCCTGTAATAAATAAAGTACATACTTTCTCTGACTTAAGAACGTGCCTTCTTGCGATCTAACAACCTCTATACCAAGGAAATAACGGAGTTTCCTTGATCTTTGGTTTGAAATTGCTTGCCCAAAATCGCTTCAATTTATCTATACCTACATGATCAATTCTTGTAATAACAATGTCATCTACATAGACAACCAAAATATATAGCCATTCTCGTAACACATATAGAATCTTGAATGATCTGTCTAACATTGTTTCAAACCAAATGATCTTACCGTATCCAAAATTTACAGAACCATGCCTGTCATGGAGTGCATAAGGCCATCCAAAGTGCATTTTGTAATATACATTCCAAACGTTTCTCCCCCGAGGAACAAACCGGAGAGGTTGCTCCATAAAAATCCTTTAAATCCCGTTAAGAAAGGCATTTTCGACATCAAGTGAAACAATGACCAATGATTTTTAGTAGCAATGGAAATCAAAATACGAATAGATGGCATTTTGGCAACCGGAGAAAAGTCTCTCATAATCTACCCCATAGACTTGCGTGATATCCTTTGCAACCAACATGGACTTCAACCGATCCATAGACACATTAGGAAGGAATTTTTGTTAGGAAATCTACGCGAAACGCAATGAATTCAAAAATTTATTTCCTTTAACCCAAGATCGACTTCGTTTAAGCAATAAACAAATAAGTAGTAGGTAGTGGTTACCTTGCTCGATATAAAAGATCGACGCTTTGACCGTCTAAGGAGAGTAGTGATGCACGGAGCTGCCCAAGCGTTTGGCCTCAACCGGTGATCCACATGAACAGCCCCCTGGAATCCCATCATGGATTGCTACCATAAAAACTCGGTTCCTAGACCGACTTTTTCTCTCAATCAAATCTCTCTAAGAAGCTCTCTATTTTTCACAAGAAACTATTAGTGTTTTAGAATTGTGATGTACAAAAGAGCTAGCCAAGCCCTCCTTTATATAGAGTATGGGGTGCCCCTTGCTATCCCAATCTGATTGGGATTAGCTTCCTAGTAGATAGAGGAGAAAGAAAATATTTTCCCAATAAAATAAGGAAAATATATTTGATTGATTTATCTCATTTAATTTAATATCATATATTAAATATTTCCAAGATATTGTCAATATCTTATATTGACTATATTTATCTTATTACCATAAATCTATTTTTCCAAAAGTCAATTAATATCTAATATTAATATATGGTAATCTTATTAATTAAATTGCACAAACCAAATATATCCAATACAAATGGTGCCCCCCTTCCCTACTAATTTGGGAATTGATATTTTCTTTAATTAATTTAATACTACGATTAATTAATTCACAAATTACATGTATATCATATATATATATATATATATATATATATTCAAAATATATGTATCTATATACATATTTAATTAATCAACACAATTAATATATTGTATTATATTTATTCATAATAAATAAATACCACCATATTAATTTACCACTATAACCTTTATAGTATGAGATAAATTGTTTCCTTAATTGGTCATCAACTATAACCACATTTAATCCGGCCAGATGTTCTTATGTATGTAACCCGATAGGCATTCGAATATGTTGGCCGTAGACACAAAGTACAAATTATGAAAAAGCCCTTCATGCCTAACTATCACGGGATAGCGTTTAGCAACACACCGTGATCCCCAATCATCAGAAGAGTCAAATGAAATGACTACTACCTCTAATGTGAAACTGTTACCGTGTAAATAGAATCCCATCTCAATAATAATATTCATACGGTCGTTCGTTGAGTGTCAAACATCAACAACCGTATCTTATAATCTGGATATAATGCTCTATCGAAGTAACTCATTTACTCCAACTTTGCAAAGATTCACGAGAGTAAAGCATTCCTTATAAGAAGGCTCATTATGATATTCACCCCTACTAATAGGGCACGTGATTCCCGGATGACCAAACATGTATATTTCACATGTTTCTGTATCACACCCAATCACTACCTCATGATCGCCCTGTGGCTAAGGGAAACCTCAATAGTGTCAAAGCATGACAATCCAAACCGTGATGCCATAAAGACTCCGGTCCTAAGGATAATTACACAACTGTCACATGGTGTGACACTTATCTGTGTAAGTGGGTCAGTCTAATGTACGATTCTTTAATAGACGTCCACGTACAGTCCAAATGTCTCTACACTTCGATAGACAAGATCTATCCCTAACATTAAAGACATAAGACATCTAATACGTTCTAGCATGTTTGTACTATCAATGCCCTAATAGTACATAAGCTAGAGACATTTATGTATCAAACTTGTTAAAATGATTAGAGATCTCATCAACCATAATCGCCTATCATGGTTTCTTTATCACAGTTTAATACTAAGGACGTTATCATATAACAATTCATAGTTGGTTCTTTAAAAGAACAAATATATGACAAAAGAAAAGCCATTTATTATATATGTATAATCATAAAGAAATAGTAGAAATGATCTGACCCGGTCGGATCCGGTCCAACCCGATTGGGTTTAGGACACTATTTCAACAATCTCCCACTTGGCCTAAAGCCAATCACTCGTACACACAAGACCAAGTTGAAACATAAGAATCTCATGCAATACTCGTAACCAACCCTAGCCATGAACGGATCGCTATCCATGAGGACTCAGACTATCTTCATATCATGTTCCAAATGACCAAGTCAAAAGGAACCGCCTCAACACACAGATGAATCTCTGACGATACCATGGTCCTTGCTTCAAGCAATGAATCCACCACTATATCAGCTATATAGGAAAGGTGGAAGCAGAGGCGTCCATGTCCAAATTTAGACTCGGGGCCAAAAAAAAATTTAGGCCCTCGCCCTTCGAAAAAACAGTAACCAAAACATATATAAATAAATAAAACAAAAAAGCTGTGTGAGATAGTCATGGGTTTGGAAGGATAAAAAACTACTTATTTGGCTCCTAGTCCTTGTTTAAAGAAAAAAAATTTATTGTATCTTGCAAGATTCGAAACCAAGTCTCACTCCTAGTATACTAGAGTGCTAACCATTAAGGTAATACATTCCTTGTGCATATAAATACAAGATATATATAATATTAGGTCAAAATTTCGTGAGGCCCTTAAATTCATTTATTTTCGGAGGGCTCTGGGCCATAGCCCCTTGGCCCCCCAGGGCGCCTGGGTGGAAGAACCACACTAGGTTCAAGAATGAACCTTCTATACCCATGTATCGCATCATTTGCGCCCGAGGCACTATTGGGTTTTGGCCTAGTTGTAGAATCTCCAGGTGATTTCTAGCTAAGAACATTTCCACTCACTATATCATTTAATAAAAGTGACTGCAACCCTAAACTGTAGCTCCCACTCACCTTCATAAGACTCAGGATACACGTCTGTATATCTGTATTTATCCGATTTCCTAGTTTCGATAAACTAGGAAACTATCATTAACTGGTTTTAAGGATATTCTCCACATTCACCAGATTTACTTTCACACTTGGTCATGACTCTTCTTGGACTATGAACATCTGGCATTACTTTTACGATGGTTCCTATCACAGTTGCAAAGGAAACCTTCCATAAGCATCATCTTTCACCTTATCTTTAGAATAACTTCCTAACATAGATAGATCTTGAGAACACCGGCTAGTAGTATATCCTGTTGCGATCTATGCTAAACTCTTTTAGCATCACATCTATATAGGTAAACTATAAACTAACAGCAGTTAAATCCATCACTATAGATTCTTATTCCTAAAATAAGAACTACTAATCCAAGTGCTTTCTTAATGACCTTGAACTACAAAACATTAATTGACTGTGACATAGGGTGATAATTCCCGAGAGAGATATCCAATACCTTACTCAAAAATCATAACACACTCTCACTATCCCTCTTGCACATTGGGCATATCCCTTATTTTGACTAAATCAAACTCCTTTGATTATCAAACAAAGAAATTACCTAGAGAACTTGTTTGAGTCCATAGATGGATCTCGTGGGCTCACATATCATGTTATCGTCTATGAACATTGAGCTATCTGCCTAACATTTTCAACACTATCATATAGCCATGATACAAAGTATAACAAGCATAGTCTGAATAGAACTGGGCTCAGCTAGCATCATAAAGATAATTACAAGGTTTACACTCCGTAACCTTCAACCGTCACTATAGCCTTATTGTAATCATATTACTATCCATGTCAACCTTTCAGGGACATTCCCTCTAGGTAAGACAGACTAGGTTCACAACCTGGTTGTCACTTATGGAATCTAATTCAGATATTATGGCTCCTGGCCATATCTCTCAATCTTGCCTTTCAAACATTCCTTCATAAGTCGTGAGATATTCATTCTTCAAGATGAATATACCAGCAGCCTTTTCAGGCTTGAGGTTATCCATAGACTTATAGAACTTTTGTGTGCACTGAGCAGTGTTCTACACTTCATCACTATGTGGCGTCAGCTCGCGTTCCTATGGTTGAATCTCTCCTTGTGGCTCTCAAACTCTTTTGAGATCTCACTTACTCCCACTGTCTCTTTTGGAAGAAATACCTCCTTTAGAAGACAGCATGTTTGGAGACAAACATTTTGTTCCCCGGGAAAGTAGATAATATCTAACGTACTTGCCAAGACATTCCACAAAGTAGCATATGCCGCACTAGGCTCCAAGCCTTTCAGACATTGCCTATGACAACTTTAAATCATCGGTTAAGATAGATTCGACATTATCCCCTTCCATATCCAATATGGAATTTATTCAACCTTTATTCTTTGGAACTCGGTTAAGTATATGTTTCGTATAAGGGCACTATCCCGAAATGGGTAAGGTACTTCGCATGGCTTGAGTCATACCTTTATCATATAAAGTGTTGTTTCCATTTTAGGAACACAATCTGATTGCGTATCCAAAGATGGTATCCTTCAAGGGAGAATCTTATTCCTTTTCAAACAACTTCTGAAACACCCTTTAGGTACTAATTGCTTCAATCCAATTGAACATTAATTCCCAAGTAGCTCATCAATCTCATATTCGTACTAGCTCAAACCTTTCAGGCTTTCCGAATTGTTGTTCTTCACTAAGAACGTTCAACTGTTTCAAAAAATAGTCACAGAGAGTAATAAACAATTATTTGTGGTATTAATTGTCATAAGCCAGCAAACATCGGTATGTTTAGGCTCTAGACAACTTACTAGATTTTGTAACCTTTTCATAAAAGGGTATTTCAGTCATCTTCAGATAAGGTATGTATTACCCGCATGATTCATAATCACATGGTTCAGACATCATCAGAATGGTATCCGATTACACGTTCCTCTTCTATAGAGACTATTTCTAGAATGACCACCAAATATGAAGGATAACAGCCATACAAATACTTAGTTGAGATTTCATTACCTATATCAACTATATAGTGACACCAATCTAGTATGTCAGATTCATTGACTGTTAAACTTTATCAGGATAACATTTATTCCTTACAATTGAATTTGTCCATTAAATCCTAACATCTAACTGAAAATATGTTCTTCATAAGAACCGGAACATGATAACATTTATTTAGTTCCTTTATCAGTTTACTAGACTCAGAATACAAAACCGAAAATGTCACAACGTCTGCTTCACTTTTCCGTACCTTTGTATATTCCGTATTTAATCCTTCTAATTTAATCATACTCGTAAGATATCATATATCTAAGAGTTGCCTTCAACTTAGATGGATTTATCTCTACACACTTGCCTAGAATAAAGAATTCGATAAGATCTCTTATTTTAAGCACATGCCCTAACTTCCTTTTTAATCCTTTAAGCACTTGTAAATATTTCTTAGTATAGTCTTCATAAGACTTAAGAAAGATCACAAGAGCTATGTCTTTAATTTCCTTTCATAAAGAAAATTTAAAGCTTATTACATAGTTAATTTAGCCTTTTGAATCAAATTCAAAACATAAACTATTTAATTAAACCTTCAAGCAATGATTAAAGAAATAAGTCGATTCTTAAATATTAGAATTTTGAAAACAAAATTTTCAAATTTCGATGTGGTCATTCTTATCCAATGTTTGAATTAATTGTCATCGTATGACTGAATGATCATATTGGATCGTATCCAATATATGATTAATTCGTTGAAACTTATTTCAAGTGATTTAATCATATCACGAGCTTCCGCTTTTCATTAATAATTAATGTCTTGGAGCACTGCTTCAAATATGTAGTGTCCTTGTCTCTAACTACTATAACGGGGTTGCTCGCGTCATTGCTTATTTTAAAAGGATCAAAATTACTTAACCATACTAGAGAACGTTTCTCAAAAGGTAACAATCACAACTTGGTTTTACTAATCGAGAATTAAAAATATAAATATAAAAGTTTGCTAAAAACTACAACATAAATTAAAGATAAAAGAGTTTTGTTGTTTATACACGTAAAATCAAAAATGGTTTTTTGATTTATGATTTTCCTCCCACTAGTCAACTACTCCCAATTGACTTTCAAGAATCTTTCAAAAATTCTTTAGTGGCCATGATCCCATCTAGTTACCCTGATTCCCGACGAGGGCCGATCAACCAGAATAATTGGAAAGGTAGGTAACACTTTACCAATCACATCTCTATGTGACTCTTGGTGGTTGACTAATCAACTCTTTGACAATTCACATCTTATGTGATAGTCAACCCATTGTCTCTAAAATCAGACGGTCCTGACGAGGGCCAATCACCGCAAGATTCTTAGTCGAGTCATAACCCAAATATTCATGAGATCTCATAACGATCATAGCTAACGACGATATACCCAAGGTAGGTCAACTTCCGATGAGGGCCGATCAGTTGGATCCGAACAAGGGCTCTTCACCGTCATTATAATCTTGGGAGACAAATATAACTCGTTTTTGTTGTGGGAGTAATTTTAAATTAATTTCGAATTAATTCTCTTAATTAATATAATTATGGTCTCATAAAAAATATATCTATCTCTATAGATATACATCCTACACATTAATCTAGATCGTGTCTAGTTATGCATCTATCGTATCATATAAAATAAATACAAGCACAAAATAAATAAATGCCACTACAAGAAATCTGTGTTTTAATAAGGGTAATTTAATGAGGGGATAAAAATTCGTCATTAAAGTATACTTATAATGAGGGGACATAATTTATATGAGTAAAAAATTTTGGTTGATGACCAAATTTTGAAACCACTCATAATTGATCATATTTTCCTCTCATTAGGTACACAAAAAAATATACACCTCATTATTTTTATCTTTTTTATACTTTTTTAAGGGAATACAATTTTTTATAAAACAAAAAACACCCACCCGATTAAGTCATTACCCATCTTCCCCAACCCTAAACTTTCCTCACACATGATCGTGATCGAACCACTGCCTGCCTTATCTCCTCTAGTCAGCCGCCACAGGTCACGGTGATCAATCAACCACTACTCATCGTTGTGCGGTAATCGATCAACCACCACTCTTTCGTCCTACTCCACACTACAAGAAAAATGACTTTTGGTGGCATAGTTTCGGCAGAGTGCATTTATAACACGTCGCAAATGTTAGAATTTGCATCGTGTTGGTCCTTGAAAAGGCTTTGGTTAAGTTTAGAGGGGGGGTGAATAAACTTAACACTTAAAACTTTTGGAGTTAACAAACTCAACAACTTCAAGAAATTCGATAGCTCGATAGTCTGTGACTATTAACATTCTGAATTTGTTGCAAATGAATATATTTAAATTAAGCCTTATTACTTGTTGTTTAAAATATGATACCAAGTATTAGATACTCATTAGTGTATGTGTGTGACTCAGGTTGCTAGTTCGATGAGATTGATGTGCTAAATGTACTAAATCGAGAATATAAATGCATAAAGTAAGTAGGCAATTTTATAGTGGTTCAGGTGGTGTAATCTGTTAGTCCACTCTTCTCTTGTGATGTTGGAGGTAATTCACTAGAGATCCTTGAAGTGCTTGATTACAAAAATCCCTAAGTTGTTTGTCCTTCACCAATAACTATGACTTCACAACCGAACACTTGGAGCAGGTAGGATTCTTTGCTCCAAAGTCTTCCTTTGGTCCTTGAAGGGTAGGATTGCCTCTTCACCGGCTCCACCTCAAACAACAATCCTTGTCACCCAAAGATGCTTCCTTTGTCTTGATGAGATTTCTTAAAAAGAAAGTTTGAATCAAGTATGTGATTCACTTTTTTGACTTTGATCGAGGATGATATGATCAGCAGCTTGAGGTCTTCAAGTGTGTAAACTTGATGTAGCTTGATAGCAGATTACACTTGAAGAGTTTGACTAGATCAGTAGCTTTAAGTTCAGTAGGGTCAGCAGGGTGTTTAATAGATTGAAATCTGATAGCTCAAGATAGATCCTTAATATTCATCACTTGTATCTGAAGTAGGAGTCCTCTATTTATAGGTAGGAATCCTTGTGACTTATGTTTGAAATTCAATCATAGCCGTTTCAGACTTGTACTTTTCTTGACTTGCATTACGTCTCAGTACATAGTAATCGTCTCGATCGTCGATTGCTTTTTGACGATTTCGATCATCCACCCTTTGACTTGTATCCTTTGGATAAAGCTCATTTCTTCAACGTCCCTTTAATCTTAACCATTGATTTGTTTGATAAAATCAAAAGTTGTTATCTCATCCTTATCCTTGTATTTTTCCAATGTAACCTTTGAATAATTCGAAATATATATCAGCAAGTTCCTGTGAATGTAAGTCGGTTGAAATGCATATTAGTCAGCTGTTCCAAAGTTTATGTGTTTATAAAAACACTTTAGCTGACTTCTCTTATATCTAACTTTTTATTATTAAGTTAGATTACACCATTTTAATCATAGCCAAGTTCCAATTACCATTTAACTTGTGGAACTTAGACCTTGTACACAAGGTATATGTAATCAGTTTAGGTCATCACAGACTTCCCTAAATTCTGATTCCATATCCTTGACTTTAAATACTAAGTTTGATCCCTTAGCCTTCAATAAGCGAGTTTGAGCCTCACCTTTTCCAGTCTTGAGGTTTCTAAACTAGTCTCTTGACTCGGGTACCCTATTGATATAGACAGGTCTCATTGATGAAAGTCAGCTGACCTTTTACAGTTCTTGTCTGATCAAACCTATACAAAGATCAAACTCTAATAAGCCTATACATTTGATCTAGACATCTTTTTGCCTTTGCTCTATAACAGCTAGTCTGGCACTCATCACTAAAACTTAAAATAAGTCCAACAATTTCCCCATTTTTGGTAATGATGCCAATACCCTCCTTACAGCAAAGAAAAAAGAGTAAAAACAAAAACAGAACAAATTCAGTAATTTCTCATTATAAACATATTTGTTCAAAAGTATTACAGTCTAGATTCAGCAAAAAATAAAGCAGATGTAAGTGTGCTGATCTAGTTTCTTCTTTCTCTTTCTTGCCTCTCCTTCTCTTGCTGCTCATGGTATTCCCTTATTTCTCTAACCATTTGTCTCATGCATTCATTTTCAATAAGAGAAAAATCAATTTGGGGATTCATTTCCTTCCACCATTTCCATGCCTCAGGTAAAGTAAGGTTGATTTGGTGTACTCTAAAACCCAACCTCATGTATAACTCTTTAAACTCATTCAGTGAATCTTTAACTGATGTAGTAGGTAGACTCTTTCCACCTCTACCACATCTTCCACCTCTTCCACCTCTGTGTGAAGATCTAAGAGCTTTGACTCTGGCTTCCCAAAACTTAAGCCCCAAAAAGGAATTTAGTCCCTCATGGAAGCCCTTGTCATGGTAAGGTCTTCTCTTGTTGTAGTAAAGCCTCTTATACTCCTTGAAAAGATCATCAGTCAGTGGAAGTCTGCCAGGTGCAGGTTCTCTGTATGCATTGGTGTCAGCTTCCTATCTCTTCTGTGCAAAAATTCTAGCAGCCTCTTTTGCTACTGTTGTTTGGCTCTCTTCCCCCTTATTGACATCATCAACAAAATGGGATAGTAGGCCATGAACACTCTCCTGTGTGATCACTAGATTATTCAGTTGACCCTCCATTATCTCTATTCTAGTATCAACTGGAGTGATCCTTTCTTGCATAGTTTGCTCCAGTAGATTGATCCTCTCAGTGAATTTAGGATCCAATCCAGCAGGGGGAAGTGTTCCAGCAGACTCAGCCTCAGCAGGCTTGGGTGCATCAGCAAGTTTATCCAGTTTCTGGTGAATGGATTCAAGTTGGTCTTTCAGAAACTTCTCCTTCATTGTATTGCCTTGTCTAATCCCCTTTACATCTAGAGCAAGGTCAGCAAAAGCATACTGAGTGGAGGTAATATTGGAAGCAACTGTTTCAGTGGTTCTCCCTCTATTTTCCACTAGATTCATCAAATCTTCAAACCTTTGCTCTTGTCTGTCAAGTTTAGTCCTTAATATTGTGATGTCATTTCTGACAGCCCTCAACTCATCCATCACCTGTGCTGGTACCCCACCAGCCATTCCTCCATCCATATGTCCAGCAGCTTCATCCGCAGGCTCTTCTACAATGTACTGTGCTCTCTGTCTGCTGACAATCATAGCGCTACTCATGTCCCTTCCAGCAGGGGTAGGTCCTTCTTCAACCATAGTACCAAGAATATCTTCCATAATAGGATCTTGTGCAGGTTCCCCAAAAATTGGTACATTTTCCTGTTGTGGTTCAACATCAATCGGTTCTTCCTCAGGCATTTGAAACTCCTCATCACTGAAGTCATAGTCTAGCAGCTGTTCATCTTCATCAATAACAACAGTCTGCTGACTATCTTTGCATTCAGTGGCCTTTCCTCTAGCAGGCTCTACTACAGCAGCCTGTTCTCCAACAGCAGCAGGGGTTTCCTCCAAACCCAATGAGAGTTCCAACCTTTGTCCAGGTGCTGTTTGGTCCTCAGTAACCTGTACCACCAGTTCCGACCTTTGTTCAGGTGCTGTTTGAACCTCAGCAGCCTGAACCTCCTCAAAATGTGATGGTGATTCTTCCACACCCATCACCAAGTCCAACCTTTGTCCAATCACTGTCTGTGCCTCAGTGAGTAGGACTCTCTCTTCCACAAAAATAAAAGGAAATGTAGCCAAGTTTTCCTCTAGATATCCTCCAGCATTAGCAACCATCTGTAAGGTTTCAGCAGATTTTGATAGAGTGTCCTGAGTGTCAATCCACTCCTGATATTGAATGGAATCTTCAGAACTGACATCAGGTTCACTATGTTCAATAACATTCTCTTCATCTAAATCTTCAGTCTGCTGATCCTCAGGATTTATATCAGCCTCCACAACCTTGAATGCATTAGATGTGCCAACCATCCTGTTACCTCCAAGGTCAATACCATCATTGATCAAGGCCTCCAAATCATCTATGGTGAGATCTTCCAGATCCTCATCCATTTGGCTAGTCTGCTGGCCCTCAGCAGACTTGCTAGCATCACTGGACTGTTCTATTCTTGGTTCATTTAACATAGCAGTCCCATTGGCTTCTCCTTGATGTGGGGGATGACCATCATCAGAGTCAGATGATGATGAATCATCACTATCTGATCCATCTCTAGGATCATTGAATGTGATACCTTCCTCTTTCTTTTGTTCATCAATGAGTTCCATCAGTCTCATTTCCAGCAAGGAAGTATCAACCAAATCAAGCAAGTTCTCTACTCCTAACCTCTCAAAAGCCCACTCCTCAAAGTGCAGCCGTAGGCTCATTTGTTGATTTCATTTCTTGTAATATCCAAACTTCCATTGAAAGTAGTTAGCAACCAGCAGGAGCTTAGGATCAACATACCCTTCCTTCCTTTTCTTTTCTCTCCTTTCAAAGGGCATAGTCGGCTTTCTAGGAGCTGTTTGTCCACTTTGCTGACCTCCAAAGGTCTCAACAAGTAGATTTAGTGTTTTTTCAACAGATGCTTCTAGGTCAGTAGGTTCTTCTTGTTGTACATTTGTACCTACCACCTCCATCTGCTAAACACTAGGTTCTCCCTGACTTACATGCTCATCAGCAGGGTTAGCAGCATACTGCTCTTCCCCCTGAACTATTGCAGAATTTGCAGGGTCTTGTATAGTTAAATCAATGTCCACAGCAGGTGCGGACTCAGTAGCCTCTGTGGTTCTTTAGTAACCTCAGCAGGTTGTTCAACAACAACCTCTCCAGTTTTAGTAGGCAAAACAATCTTTAAAGGCTCAGCCTCAATAGCCTCTTGCTCTTCTTCTTCCCTTTGTTCTTCAACAATCCTCAATTGTTTTCCTTTTCCATGCTTCTTCTTTGCAACAATCTCCTTCATTCTCTTAGAAGGTTGTTCAGCTTCAAGCTCAGTACCTTTCTTCATCCTTATAATTTCAACAGGCTCAGTAACTTCAACTTCAACTGGACCCTCAATAGACTCAGCAGTGTGTTTCTTTGTTTTCCTAGGCTGTAACATCTCTGTGATTTTTCTGTTGTCAGCAGCCTTCCTTTTCCCAGTAACTTTCTTGGGTGCAGCAGACCTAACAACTTTCTTAATCTGCTCACCACCAGCACCATCATCTCCATCATTATCACTTTCTGTGGCTTCAACATCCACATCTTCATCATCATCCAAACCAGGGATGAGATAGCCAATCTCCTTCTTATATCTGGATTTATTTATCTTCTCAGGTGCAACATCAGGAATCCCCAAGTGATTCAGCAGGGCCTGAATCATCAATCCCAAAGGTAAGGCCTTGGATTTCCTTGTCTCTTCTCTTTCCTTAGTTATCACTTTCTTCATATAGTGGACAAAGAATCCAGCCCAATCAAACTTCATGCTTTTGCAGATGATAATTAACAATTCAATCTTGTGTCCTGATAAAGTATCCAGGCTTCCATTGAGTCCTAAGATGTTATTTGCTAAAATCTTACTCAGCAGGTTGTACTCCATTCCTATGTGTTTCAAATTGATGCTCAGTGTTGATTTAACAGCATCATTGGTCTTTATTCTGTCAATAAAATCCAATTTTGACAGTCCCATTTCCTCAGGATTAGTTGGAGCATTGTATGCAGGTCCAAAACCAAAAGCTTCCCTCAGCAGGTTTGAGGAAGCTTCAATCTCCTGGGCATTTACTGTTGTGGTGATTGCCTCTCTATTGTCTCTAATCACAATGTTCCTCCAGAAACTGACAACATTTGTTTAAGATATTCTTTCCAATCTGATATTGAGTACATCCTCTAATCCTTCAAACCTTCTGATTCTACGACCAATATTGATAGCTAATTCTGCTTTGTTAGCATCAACAACAAATCCTCTCACACTTTGGCTTGTTCCAATGTGAACATCATCCTTATCTGCCATTTTTGAAGAATAAGATGAAGAAGATAGCTTTCAAATTTGTGTTCACACGGTATGTTTGCTGAGAGAAAATCAATCACGAGTTTTGTAAGGATTCTCTCTGTGGATATGTCTCAGTATATACGAGGATAGGTAGTTGATAGTGTCGGATAATGCCTATGTCTGCATCTTGTAGCATTAACCACGATTAAATATGAATAAATGAGATCTTGACAAGTGGCCCATAACTTATTCATAAAGAGTGGTAACCGTTCGATCGTGTAACTGCGGTTATAAAGATAGAATAAATATCCCGGTCTTTCTACTTTTTGACTTTTGTTAAAGTTTGACTGTAAAGTATGCCTCAGCAGCCTTTGCCATCGATGAGACTTGGCTCTGATCTGCTAACATAATGTCTCGATCTTTGACAAAGTCACTTTGCTGATCTTCAATTCTTCTTGTTTTGTCCAACTGGTAATACAAGATGAAGTTTAATACCAATGGCTGATCTGTCAAGTGAGCTCACCCAACATGACAAAGACCAATCCCCTCGGCAACTTCATTTGCTCAATTGTCCAAACATAAATAAGTAAATGGAATTGTTGATACCAATGACTAATCTGCTAAGTGAGCTCACCCAACATAGCAAAGACTAATCCCCTTGGTGAATTCTAGTACATTGCTAATCAAAGATGTATCAGTCAAATTTTATAATTCCAAGTTCAGTCCTTAAATGAACAAATCTTTCACTATCCAATGGTTTTGTGAAAATATCAGCAAGTTGATCTCTCAGAAGGGATGTAAAGAACCGACACATCTTTCTTTTCAATACGATCTCTTATAAAGTGATGTCTCAAATCAATGTGCTTGGTTCTTGAGTGCAAAACAGGATTTTTCGTGATTGCAATTGCACTTGTTTTATCACACATTATAGGAATCTCTTTTCTTCAATCCCATAATCCCTTAGCGTTGTCTTAACCAAAGTATTTGTGCACTGGCAGACTTCAAAGAAACAATGTATTCATCTTCAGGAGTGGAAGTTGGTATTGAAGTCTGTTTCTTGCTAAACCAGGAAACCAGTCTATTTCCCATCAACTGACAAGTTCCTGTGGTGCTTTTTCTATCAATTTTGCATCAAGCATAATCAGAATCTGAGTAGGATATAACCTTGAAGGTTCCATCTTTTGAATACCAAATTCCTACATCCAAAGTTTCTTTTAGATACTTAAGAATTCTTTTGACTGTAGCTAAATGACTTTCCTTAGGTTTTGATTGAAATCTTGCACAAACACCTACAACAAAGGATATATCAAATCTTGGCGAAGAAAGGTACAGCAATTTCCTATCATCATCCTGTATAAAGTCGATCAACATCTTTGCCTTCTTTGTCTTCATCCAATCTAATGTTTGTACTCATAGGAGTTGATACTTTGGTGCGCTTTTCCATACCAAACTTCTTGACAAGACTCCTTGGTGTACTTGGTTTGATGAATGAAGATTCCATCTTTAATTTGTTTGACTTGCAAACCCAAAAAGTAGTTCATTTCTCCCATCATACTCATTTGGAATTTACTTTTCATGAGATTAGCAAACTTCTCACATAACAATTCATTTTCAGAACCAAAAATTATGTCATCAACATAAATCTGTACCAGCAGGGTGCTGTCTCCTTCATTGATTCTAAAAAGAGTCTCATACCATGCTCTTGGTGCTTGTTTCAATCCATAAAGTGCTTTATTGAGTCTGTACGCTTTATCTTCTTGATCTTTAACTTCAAAACCAGGAGGTTGCTGAACATAGACCTCCTCTTCCAGAATGCCATTCAAAAATGCACTTTTGACACCATCTGATATACTTTGAAGTTTTTGTAAGCAGCATATGCCAAGAATAGTCTTATAGCTTCCAATCTTGCAACAGGGGCATATGTTTCATCAAAATCTATTCCTTCCGCTTGAGAATAGCCTTTTGCTACTAGTCTGGCCTTATTCCTCACAATGGTACCAGATTCATCCAATTTGTTTCTGTATACCCATTTTGTACCAATTATATTTGCATGATTAGGCCTTTCCACTAGTGTCCAAACTTGATTTCTTTCAAATTCATTCAATTCTTCTTGTATAGCAATTATCCAATCTGGATCTGATATTGCTTCTTCAACAACTTTAGTTTCCATTTGAGATAGAAAACATGTAAACATTGCTTCTAATTGTCTTCTAGTCCTCACACCTTGCTGTATATTGCCAATAACTTGCTCAGCAGGGTGATCCCTTAACCATTGTGGATTTTGGTTAGATTGATTCTCAGGATCATCATCTTGATGAGGTCTGCATTGTTGCTTGACAAGGGGTTGACAAATCCTTGAGGCTGCTTGAGTTTGTTGCATTTGTAGTGTTATCAGCAGGGTGTTCAACAGGGGCAGAGTCAGAAAACTTTAAGTCATTAAATCTTTCCAAAACATCAACACATTCTGGATCAATGACTTGTTGATTCTCAGCAGGTTTTGATGCTTCATCTTCCAATCTAGTGAACTTAGGTTCATCAAATACAACATGTATAGTTTCTTCATGTTTCAGTGTCATTTTGTTCAGTACCCAGAATGCCTTGCTGACAGAAGAATATCCCAAGAAGTTTCCTTCATCTGATTTTGGTTGGAATTTCTTCAATTGTTCCTTATGATTTAAAATAAAACATTTGCTTCCAAATGGATGAAAGTAAGATATATTAGGTTTCCTTCCATTCCAAATCTCATAAGGTGTCTTGTGACTTCTTGTTCATCGAGGTTCTATTTTGTGTATAGCATGCTGTATTTACTGCTTCAGCTCAATATCTTTCAGGCAATAATGCTTCACAAATCATATTCCTTCCTGCTTCTTTCAAAGTCTTGTTTCTTCTTTCAGCAACCCCATTTTGCCGAGGTGTACCAATTGCGACAAGTTGATGTAGTACACCATTTCGATCACAATATTCTCTTATTACTTTATTGAGAAATCGGTACCTTATCGATCGATCTTTACTCTTGTCAAACTTTTCTCGTTTGCAATCTCTTCAAAAGTTCAGGCATCTCATTGAAGTTTTTCACTTTTCTTGTTCATGAATACTACCCAAGTGTATCTTGAATAATCATCCACAACTACTAAAGTGTACTTCTTTCCTGTTACACTTGTTGGTGCTACTGGCCCAAAAAGATCCATGTGCATCAGCTCCAAAACTCTTTTTGTTGATTGCTTTGTTTTTGACTTGAAGCTTCATTTTGTTTGTTTACCTTGCTGACAAGCATCACATATATCATCCTTCTTGAATGTAATCTCAGGTAAACCAATCACCAGTTTCTTCTTCAACAACTGATTGATGTCATCAAAATTTAGATGATTCAACTTCTTATGCCATAACCAATTAAGTTCTGACTTGATATGCACAATCAGGAAAGTTTCTGGAACATCAGTAGACCAATCCACAATACACTTGTTTTGTTGTCTTCTTCCAGCCAACACAACTTGATCACCTCTTTCACCAATGACAATACATGTGTTTTTGTCAAAAGTGACCTTGTAACCCATGTCACAAAATTGTCCAGTGCTCAGTAGATTGTAGTCCAGTCCTTTCACATATGCAACATTCCTGAATGTTAATCCATTTCTCACAAGTGTGCCATATCTTCTTGTGTATCCTAGTGTGTTCTTGTTGCCAAAATTCACTCTTGGACCATCCTTTGTCACATAGTTTGACAAACAATGCTTATTCTTTGTCATATGTCTGGAACATCCACTGTCAAAGTACCAGACACCCTACAAAACAAAGATAATGCATTTTAGGTACCCAAATCTGTTTGGGTCCATAGTGGTCAGTGGTAAGCATGACCCTTGGAAAATATCCATAAGGTCTTCTTTGAAAGGTATCATACTTTTGTTCATACATGTATTCCACACATCCATAAGGTTTAACATTTGGTTGTGTAGGACTCACATATGCTTTTGGCCTTTTGGTATATAGTGTTGTTTGAAGTGATTTCTTTTGTTAGAAGCACTAGTATAACCATAGGTTTCTTTATGCATTTGGAACAACAACCTGTAATATGGAGCTGTTGAGGTCTCTCTTGAGGTTTTATATAAGTCCTCTGTTGAGTCCTATACTAATTCCATTGCGGAGGTTTTACCCAAGCAGTATGGTTATATCTGTTGTTTCTAGTAGTGGGGGCAGGAGTATTCCAATCATCATCAGTAGGGAACAGTCTACCTTTCCCACGAGATAAGTATCCCTTGAATGATTGACATTTTTAGGTTTAGGATTCTTATCCTTGGAATATCTCTGATTTTCACCACTTTGTGGTCCAATGAGACTTGGTAGCAGTGCGCTATCACAGTCTAGAAGGTACAAATGATCTATTTTTGGATTTTTTCTTTTTGTTAGGTGTTGTTGACCTTTTGACTTCTCGATTTTGCTTCCTTGAAGTCTTCTCGGTAGGCTTTCTTGCCTCATCAACCTTTTGGGAGTTGGATCTTGTGCGAGGCACAAACTTAGGACCAATGCGGTACTAGGTTGATAACCTTCTTGGATCCACTCTTAGTAGATTCTTGAGTTCCAAATCCAAGGCCTGTTTCTATCACTATAAGGCTTTCCGGACTTGAATGTAGTGGAGGAACAAGATTGTTCAACAGATTTAGCGACTCATTGAATGTACATCGGACTTATGCCGATTTCGACCAACTTCTTTTTCCTTTCCTTTGAGAATTCTTAACTCGACTTTTAAACTTTCAACACGTTGGAAGAGCTTTTTTCGGCCTTCACAATCTCATAAGCAGATTGTATTATCCTCGGTGATTAAGGATGGCATCCAAAGTTTCTTCATTGTCAGAATTTTTTGGATTTGAACCACAAGTTGATTCACAATCACTTCTAGCAGGAGTGTTAATAGATACAGAATTATATACCTCCTCTGTTTCATCCATATTTTCCATTAAAGCATAATCATCCATATCAGCAACAAGTGCAGTATCATCAGATTCATTTCCCTTTTCTGATTCTACTTCATATCCTGATTCATCTTCAGCAACCATAGCTTTCTTGCTAGTTCTTCTTTGCTGACTTTTGCTCTTCAGTAGGCCTGGACAATCAGGTCTGAAATGTCCAGGCTTCTTGCAATTAAAACAGAGATAATCAGGTTCCTTTTTCTGTTTTAGTTCAGGATAGTCTGGTTTGAAGTGTCCTGGTTTCTTGCAATGATAACACAGGTAATCATTGTCTTTGTTGGATTCCCCCTTCTTCTTTTCACTAAATTTCTTTGTGAAATTCCTAGGAGAACCCTTTCCAGTTTTCATCCTTCTGATTTTCTTGCTTAGTAGGGCAATTTGCTCTTGCATCTCATCTAGTAGATCATCTTGAGCTCTTGATGTTTCTTCTTGATGTGCAGCAGCCAATGCAGTGGTTTTTGGTTCTTCTTTTTCTGTCTCAGGTACAAGTTTCTTACTGAATTCATCTGCCTTGAGATCTGAGAACAATTTGAAGGTGTTCTCTTCATGTAGATTCCTCATTTCTTCTATGGCAGTCACCTTCATCTCCCAAACTTCATGTGCAGGTAATGCTTCCAAGATTTTTGAATTGATTTCTTCTTGTGAGTACTTCACACTCAGTAGGGTGAGTTCATCCATGTTTGCATTGAATCTTGACTCCATTTGTTTAATAGTTTCATTTGCTTTCATTTTGAACTCCTGGAACGTCTTCTTTGCCACACTGATCTTGTTCTTCTTGATTGCATCAGTGCCTTCACAGATTAATTGCAACTTATCCCAAAGTTCTTTTGCAGTCTTGCAATCTTTCACCTTTATGTACATATTTCTATCCAAAGTTACGTATATGATATCAATAGCAATGTTGTTGAGGTTTGCTCTTTTTTTTATCTTCAACAGTCTATTCTCTTTTTGGCTTTGGAATGTCTTGAGTTTCATTATCCTGATTATAGCTTTTGTGATTTCCGGTGGTCCATCGATCGACACATCCATCATCTCATCATGTGTTGCGACTAGATAAGCACTGCATACGACGTTTATACTCATCAAAAGCGATCTAAAGAACACATCAACATTGTTCTAGCATCTTGGTTGTTATCCATGATGCAAAGCTTTGAAAATCGAAACTTGAAAAAGTTTTCAAAGTATTTTCACAAGCACAACAAGTAGGATTACTTGAGCGAAGCACTCCTCCGATACCAATTGTTGGTCCCTTGAAAAGGCTTTGGTTAAGTTTTGAGGGGGGGTGAATAAACTTAACACTTCAAACTTTTGGAGTTAACAAACTCGGCAACTCAAGAGACTTTGATAGCTCGATAGTCTCATCGACACTCGATTAGTCTCTGCGACTATTGACTTTTTCTGAATTTGTTGCGGCGTAATATTTTTAAATTAAGCCTTATTACTTGTTGTTTAAAATATGATACCAAGTATTAGATACTCATTAGTGTATGTGTGTGACTCGAGTTGCTAGTTCGGTAGATTGATGTGCTAAATGTACTAAAATGAAAGTAAGTAGACAATTTTTATAGTGGTTCCAGGTGGTGTAATCACGCCGATCCACTCTTCTCTGTGATGTTGGAGGTAATTCACTAGAGATCCTTAAAGTAGCGATTACAAAAATCCCTAAGTTGTTTGTCCTTCACCAATAACTAAGGCTTCACAAGCTGAACACTTGGAATAGGTAGGATTCTTTGCTCCAAAGTCTTCCTTGGTCCTTGAAGGCTAGGATTGCCTCTTCACCGGCTCCACCACAAACAACGATCCTTGACACCCAAAGATGCTTCACTTGTCTTGATAGATTTCTTATAAAAGAAAGTTTGAATCAAGTAAGTGATTCTTTCAAGTGACTTGATCGAGGATGATATGATCAATGACTTGAGGTCTTCAAGTGTGTAAACTTGATGTAGCTTGATAGCAGATTACACTCGAAGAGTTTGACTAGATCAGTAGCTTTAAGTTCAGTAGGGTCAGCAGGGTGTTTAATAGATTGAAATCTGATAGCTCAAGATAGATCCTTAATTTTCATCACTTGTATCTGAATTAGGAGTCCTCTATTTATAGGTAGGAATCCTTGTGACTTATGTTTGAAATTCAAACTTGTCCTTTTCTTGACTTGCATTCTGTCCCTGTACATAGTATTGACACTGTCAGATTGCTTTTTGACAGTTTTCAGTCTGTCCACCCTTTGACTTGTATCCATTGGATAAAGCTCTTTTTTTTCCAACGTCCCTTTAATCTTAACCATTGATTTGTTTGATAAAATCAGAAGTTGTTATCTGTCCTTATCCTTGTATTTTTCCAATATAACCTTTGAATAATTCGAAATATATATCAGCAGGTTCCTGTGAATGTAAGTCTGCTAAAATGCATATTAGTGAGCTGTTCCAAAGTTGCTGTGTTTATAAAAACACTTCAGCTATCTTCTCTTATATCTAAATTTTTATTATTAAGTTAGATTACACCATTTTAATCATAACCAAGTTCCAATTACCATTTAACTTGTGGAACTTAGACCTTGTACACAAGGTATATGTAATCAGTTTAGTTCATCATTGACTTCCCTAAATTCTGATTCCATATCCTTGACTTTAAATACTAAGTTTGATCCCTTAGCCTTCAATAACTGAGTTTGAGCCCTCAGCCTTCAGTCTTCAGTAGGTTCTTAAACTAGTCTACTGACTTAGGTACCCTATCTTGATATAGACAGTCTCATGATGAAAGTCGGTGACCTTTACTGAATGCTTGTTTGATCAAACCTATACAAAGATCAAACTCTAATAAGCCTATACATTTGATTTAGACATCTTTTTGGCTTTGCTCTATAACAGCTAGTCTAGCACTCATCACTAAAACTTAAAATAAGTCCAACACATCGCGCTAATTTTTTACCACCGCTAATAAATGATATTAATTAGTAATTGCGCGTGCAAATAAATAAGCAACTAATAAGCTTTTTCGAGGCTTGTTTTCTCACGCTGTGGAAAAAAAATATTAGCAACAGGAAATTACATGCCGTCAATTTTTTAACCCATATTTTCATTTATTCTTCGTTCTCCGTGATTTTCTAAGATTTCCGTCTAATTTAGAAAATGCGCGCTAACTCAAAAGAAAAACCCATGTTTCCTTAAAACCACAAAATATGCCCTAATATTTTACATTCTTGATTGAGCTTTTGCCATTGATGTCGCTCTGCATTGTTCTTTGCCTTCTCCGGCGAGATTTGGTCGCCATCGAGGTGAATCGGTTGATTTCTAGCCTGCGCAAGTATATCCAGGTAAATTGATCAATTTTTTTAATTTGAGAAATCTCTCCTGGTTTCTGAATCAGTCATTTTGAGAGCACGACGCTCTTCTACCTTTTTGGTGAATAAGAGTGTTGCGACACGGAATTGATTTGTCAAGGTGTAATCTTTGTCTACATATGTTCCTTCAAGTAACACTTCGTTTCTCCATATAGGGTTTGTTGATTTGCGTGGAAAGGATTTATCGACCTTTTCTTGTTTCTTTCTTCCAGAAGTGCAAGACATTCTTCCCTAGATTATTCATCAATTAGGAATTTATTGATTCTTATTTAGCTTTCAATTGTAATATCCATGAAATTAATCAAGGGTAAAAGGGTAATTGGAAATTATTTATTTTTAAATAAACCTATTACCTATTTTACATTAATTAAATTAATTGGATAATAAGGTATTAATGGGATTTATCCTATTTAAAACTCCTACCATAACCCTCACCCCTCATTAAACGATAATCAGTTTCCCAAATTTTTCCTGTGCGTAAAAAAAAAAGAGAGCCGCAAGAACAGAGAAAGGAGAAAGTCCGGACATCATCTTCATCCTAGAGGGCTAGCTGGCGTTATCGTTTTGAGATAATTCATACCACCACGCGATCATCGCGACGAGGCAACGTTTTGACATAAGAATCACCTTGATTAGGTTGGTAAGCGAAAATCCCTCTTTCTAAACAATTAGGTTGTGATAGATGTCTTAGATTAATCGTGAGGTTGTTATTCTTGTTGTAGGAATCGAAGGATTATCATAGTTGTTGGATTTTCAAGTTTGGCCTTTCGATTCAAAGCTTTTGCAATTGTTTAAGGTAAAGGGTGTTCAACCGTTATTTAATAGTGTTATTGTTGTGTTTCCCTTTTTGATTTTGTTGTTTTATACATTTCTTTTGCTTATGGTTAATGTTATATATAGTACTCTGCTAGTAGTACATGTCTCATGCCGATGAGAAAGAAAGGAGACATTATACTTATGTATATATTTTCCCGATTCTTTGTTGATATGTAAATTAAAAAAAAAAAAATAATAATAATAATAAAACCTAATCTATGTTCTTTGTCTTTGCTTATGCCGAAAGACTCAGGAGGGAAAAAAGGAAGAAGCGAGAGAATACTTATGTTCTTATTTCTTTCTGAGATAGTAACATAATAATAATAATAATAATAATGCTAATGATGTTGATGAATCTAAAGGTAGTATTGATATAGTCATATCTAAAATTGATATAATGTGGTGATTATAACATGTAGTCTCTTTACTTTGAAAGAGTGGATGATATGAACATGTAATCCATAGTTGTGTTGTGTTTGTATTTAGAAATGCTTATTCATTGTTGCTATCTTTTATTAAGTGTGTATTGGGATAAGCCTTAAATGTTAATTGACATAGTTTTGAGTATGGTTTCTGGTGTATTTGGCACAGCACCGTGTGGAGACCCCTGCGAGGGGAGAAACACGGGATCACCGGAAGACAACTCTTAGCTATGTGGGGTGTTGTGCTTAGTAGCCATCACTTTCTGTGCTACATGATAAGTAGTATAATTAGAATGGTCTAGGACTAGACGTCTCTAAGAAGCCTTTATGTGTAATGAACTTAGGTGGTTAGCTTAACTACGTGTAAATACATATTTGAGAGTCTAAAAGATAAAACACCTTGGTCTTTGGTAAGGCACGTTTCTGTTTCGCAGCTTGGGACTATTACCCCTCCACAAAGGTAGCCGCTGCGTGGGCTGGGTAGTCTCCCACATGGGTAGCAGCCGTTCCATATGAGGAGCTGAGGATATGTCGTGGTGCATTCTCACCATGCAAAGTGTCCTTAGACCTTGTGTGTAACAAACCCTTTGTTTGGTTGAGTTTAACTAGTGAGACTAGTAGAAAAGCGAGTCTTTATACATACATGGTAGTAATGATAACTTTGTGTTAGGACTTGTTTTAAATTCGGTGCTTTCTACCCTTTCTTGAGTGCTTATATACTCACCTCTTTATTTTTATGTATGTTTCCCACCCGAGAAGGTGATGCAGAGTTACTATGAGCGAAGATGTTTATTATGAGGCGTAAGCTTATGGCAACTTTTGAAGGTTTTGATTATTGTTTCCTTTTGATGGTTCGAGAAATGAGAGGATGATACTTTCGTTTTGTTCATTAAACTTTTGATCTTTCAGTTGAACTTGTCGTAATGTTTAGACTCTTTTACGTTCCTTTCAGTTAAATGTTGTTGGAAACATCATTTACTTTTCTTTAGTCGGTACGACTTTGTTTGTCGTTTAAGATTTCTCCCGTGTCGTTTCATTTCCGCTTTAACTCTGATGTAATTACGTAAGGCTTACATATATAATTGATTTAAGTATTAAATTATATACGTGCCGGGCGTTCATTTCCGGATAAGGACACGGTGTCTGGAACGGGGCGTCACAGTTGGTATCAGAGAGAAAATTCCTTAGACTCGTAAAGTTGAAAGATAAGTTCTTTGAGTTTCTTAGAGCCTTAGCTAACCAATCTTTGGTTACAGGATGGTGACCACCCGATCAAACCCTAATCTGGATGGATCTGGCAGTTCTCAAGAACTTGAGGGTCGAGAGGAATCGATTAGGCGTAATTTGCGAGTCGGGGAGGACAACATGGCCTAGTGGGAGTAGTAGTTCGACTACACGCTTGCGGCGAGGACTCTTGAGACGACTCAACCGGCGGTGCGATTACTCTTCTAGCTTCAGGTGGCTTTTCAGTGGTATCCGAGCTTCCCAGTTCATTAGTCAGTCAGCCACCAATCTCTCAGGTTCAGATGTCATTACCTCAATCCTCAGGAACCCTATCACCACCACCACCCTTTGTACCTTCACCATATGTTTCTGGCTATCCACCTCAGCAGTTTGCTTACCCTCCACCATGGTCTATTTACCAACCACCACCGATCTCTATGCATCCAATCTACCCTCCTCAGCAGCCCTTGTATCCACCTCATACTCTTTATGAGGCAAAGACTGAGCGATATCTGTGTACCCACGATTACTCAACCACAAAGACCTCACTACCAAAGCGGCTTGAACCGGCGAGACCAAACCCGTCTTACTACGGTTATCGGCTATACCAACAAGCTCATGTTGATCAAGTACTCGACCACCCGCATGAGTTACCCTCAAGTCACGCAGCCTACCCTCCAAAGATACCCTCAAACTTACCAAGCCCCACCTAATGTAGGTTACCGTCGGGCTTTACCGACATACGCCCCGCAAGGTGAAGAAGTCATGGATAATGCAAGACTTTTTAATGAGGTTCGAAAGAACAAGGCACTTCTTTTCTATGGCAATAAGAGCCCAGTTGAATCAGAAAGATGGTTGCGCGATGCAGAAGCACTGTTCAACGGAATGAGGATACCAGAAGCTAAGTGGGCCAACTTGGGTAAAGCTCTTTTGATGGGAGTTGCTAGAGACTGGGTCAATACGATTGAGAGATCTCTTGGCGAGATACACCATTGGCAGCAGTTCTAGGAGGAATTTTTACAAGAGTACTTCCCTATAGCGAGTCAGTCGGAGAAGATGGACCAATTCTTGGACTTGAAGCAACTTGAGATGAGTGTTATGCAGTATCAGCAGAAGTTCTATGAGCTTAGAAAGTATGTACCGGAAGTCATGAATAGTGAGAAGCTGAAGGTGTCAAGGTTTATTAAAGGGTTGAAACGGGAGCTACGGATTGGTTTGGGAGGTTACAAGCCAGACACTATGAGAGAGTTGTTGAATAGAGTAATGGAGTTTGAAAGGGACTTGGCTCAAAATTCTGTGATCGTTGGAGAGAAGAGATCTTTCAAAATAGTCAAGGTAATGGGGTGCACCGCCACCTCATGCAAAAGAGGACAGCAAAGACACCGCCTACCGCTTTGACACCGTCGTTACCTCAATGCCCGAAATGCAACAAGTATCACTTTCGGGAGAGTGTAGACACGGTTTTGTGGGATGTTATCGGTGTGGGAGCTCATCCCACTTTGTGAGGGAATGCCCTCAAAGAGGAGTGCACCGGTGTCATCTTCAGGCCTCTTTCGGGAAAATAAGGCCAAGTGGTCCTACACGTGTTTTTGCTATAGATGCATCGGCTTATGAATGCGAAGAAGGCTGTGGTCACAGGTACTTTTTAGTTTTGAGTTTCTATTTTGCGTAATTGCTCAATAGATCCTTGTAACTTTTTGGTGTAAACTTGGTGATTACTTGAAAATGGATTTTTTTTTAATTGTTAGGTACAATTTTTGTAAATGGTCTAGTTGTTTATGCCTTGTTTGATACTAGTGCCTCAAATACATTTGTATCTGCTCGGGTAGCAACACAATTAGGATGGTCCTATGGAAAACTAAGGAAGCCTTTGTCCATTACCACACCTTTGGGAGAAACAACTAAGGTTAATCAGACAGTTCAAGGATGTAAGATCCAAGTTGGGAAGTTGAAAAGGATATGACTTCAGAGTTCCCAGTGTTTTGAGAACTTCCACGTATGTCAAGTTTCGAGGACGAAACTTTTTGTAAGGGGGGAAGAATGTAATATCCATGAAATTAATCAAGGGTAAAAGGGTAATTGGAAATTATTTATTTTTAAATAAACCTATTACCTATTTTACATTAATTAAATTAATTGGATAATAAGGTATTAATGGGATTTATCCTATTTAAAACTCCTACCATAACCCCTCACCCTCATTAAACGATAATCAGTTTCCCAAATTTTTTCTGTAAAAAAAAAAAAGAGAGCCGCAAGAACAGAGAAAGGAGAAAGTCTTGACATAATCTTCATCCTAGAGGCTAAGCGGCGTTATCGTTTTTTGAGATAATTCATACCACGGACGATCATCGCGACGAGGGCAGCGTTTTGACATAAGAATCACCTTGATTAGGTTGGTAAGCGAAAATCCCTCTTTCTAAACAATTAGGTTGTGATACATGTCTTAGATTAATCGTAGGTTGTTATTCTTGTTGTAGGAATCGAAGGATTATCATAGTTGTTGGATTTTCAAGTTTGGCCTTTCGATTCAAAGCTTTTTGCAATTGTTTAAGGTAAAGGGTGTTCAACCGTTATTTAATAGTGTTATTGTTGTGTTTCCCTTTTGATTTTGTTGTTTTATACATTTCTTTTGCTTATGGTTAATGTTATATATAGTACTCTGCTAGTAGTACATGTCGCACGCCGATGAGAAAGAAAGGAGACATTATACTTATGTATATATTTTTCCCGATTCTTTGTTGATATGTAAATTAAAAAAAAAAAAAAAAAATAATAAAACCTAATCTATGTTCTTTGTCTTTGCTTATGCCGAAAGACTCAGGGAGGAAAAAAGGAAGAAGCGAGAGAATACTTATGTTCTTATTTCTTTCTGAGATAGTACTTGCAATAATAATAATAATAATAATGCTAATGATGTTGATGAATCTAAAGGTAGTATTGATATAGTCATATCTAAAATTGATATAATGTGGTGATGAGTGGATGATATGAACATGTAATCCATAGTTGTGTTGTGTTTGTATTTAGAAATGCTTATTCATTGTTGCTATCTTTTATTAAGTGTGTATTGGGATAAGCCTTAAATGTTAATTGACATAGTTTTGAGTATGGTTTCTGGTGTATTTGGCACAGCACCGTGTGGAGACCCTCTGCGGGGAGAAACACGGGATCACCGGAAGACAACTCTTAGCTATGTGGGGTGTTGTGCTTAGTAGCCATCACTTTCTGTGCTACGTGATAAGTAGTATAATTAGAATGGTCTAGGACTAGACGTCTCTAAGAAGACTTTATGTGTAATGAACTTAGGTGGTTAGCTTAACTACGTGTAAATACATATTTGAGACTCTAAAAGATAAAACACCTTGGTCTTTGGTAAGGCACGTTTCTGTTTCGCAGCTTGGGACTATTACCCCTCCACAAAGGTAGCCGCTGCGTGGACTGGGTAGTCTCCCACATGGGTAGCAGCCGTGCCATATGAGGAGCTGAGGATATGTCGTGGTGCATTCTCACCATGCAAAGTGTCCTTAGACCTTGTGTGTAACAAACCCTTTGTTTGGTTGAGTTTAACTAGTGAGACTAGTAGAGAAAAGCGAGTCTTTATACATACATGGTAGTAATGATAACTTTGTGTTAGGACTTGTTTTAAATTGGTGCTTCTACCTTTACTTGAGTGCTTATATACTCACCCTTTATTTTTATGTATGTTTCCCACCCGAGAAGGTGATGCAGGTTACTATGAAGAAGATGTTTATTATGAGGCGTAAGCTTATGGCAACTTTTGAAGGTTTTGATTATTGTTTCATTTTGATGGTTCGAGAAATGAGAGGATGATACTTTCGTTTTGTTCATTAAACTTTTGATCTTTCAGTTGAACTTGTCGTAATGTTTAGACTCTTTTACGTTCCTTTCAGTTAAATGTTGTTGGAAACATCATTTACTTTTTTTTAGTCGGTACGACTTTGTTTGTCGTTTAAGATTTCTCCCGTGTCGTTTCATTTCCGCTTTAACTCTGATGTAATTACGTAAGGCTTACGTATATAATTGATTTAAGTATTAAATTATATACGTGCCGGGCATTCATTTCCGGATAAGGACACGGTGTCTGGAACGGGGCGTCACATCAATAGTATAACATTGATGTTAATGGCGGTGGGGGTCGTGGAAGACTTGTAACTAGATATAATTCTTAATGGGGCACAATACTTCCAGTCCGGATAACTTGGAGAAATTGAAGAAGTTGGTTGAGCAATTCCGAAGCAAGCACCATTCTTTGGCGGTGGTCTTTGGTGTTGCCACAATTCTGAAGAAGACGAGGTGATTAAGTGCACGAATTGGTGCCCGGAGAGACATTTGAGGCGCCATGGAGGAGGGGCTCATTCTTAAGTTATTTTCCTTTTTCTTGTTTTGATTGCAATGCATTTAGTTGCTGATTTTTCGATCTCAATTATGGAGACTTTGATTATCATGACTTTGTTGACCGCCAAACAAGCAACCCGTTTTGGAGGATTCCTTTTTTTTGGTTTCATTTGGCGTTCTACATTCCTTATCGGTGTAATACATATATGTTTAAATTGCATTCTTCCATCAAATATAGCTAAGCATTTTAATGGGTAAGATTCTAGGTAATGCATCAACATAGCAGTAAGCAATTAGCTTAGGGTGTTCATTGATTTTGAGATTTTTATTCAACCGGTAATTAATGCTTTTGATTTTTTTTATTTAACTTGTGGGCAGATTGTTGGATTCCATCCATGACTATAGGGCACTAAAGATATCCTTATATATTATCACACAAGACAAGAAAGCGGGCCTGATCCTGATACCACTATTTTTATGTTCTATACGGTAAGTAAGCAAAAACAGCTTGTCTAGTTTTTGTACTTTTACAAATAAAATTGAAAATTGTTCTAGCCACCTATTTTACTTTATTTGCATCAGAGCTAAGTTCATATAGGTGTTTTTTGATGTTTCATTTTCAGTTAGTTTAAGGACTGTCAAGTATAGAATTACATAAGCATGAAATTAAATTGTTTCCCTTGCTCCTGTTTTCCAAAATTTGTAAGTGGGAATTATCTCATTCATTGCATACTTCTTAATTTGTTCTGGAGGGGAAGAGAGAAAATTCTCTCTCATTTAAAAAAAAGGTTTTGCTCTTTGCTTCGTTTCATGGTATGGAAGTGGCTAGAAAACTCAGTATTAATGCTTAGTAAGAATGTTCGGTGCGGAGAATACATATTTGTTTCTTGCACACTCCAATGAGTTTTAGGCTTGCCATTGCTGTAAAAAGATTTTTGGTAGAAAAAGTTCACATGTTCCCCTATTTACAACTTTAGTGTAAAGGAACATGCTCATTGTCTTGTAGGTTGGTACACATATTCAGTACTTCAATGTGTGTAGTTTGTTAGTTCACTATAATAGTTTGTTGGTGTTGAGATTTTTTTAACATGTTCTTAAATGTTTCATGGAGGTTCTTATTTGTTTTATTTTTATATGAATAAAATGGATGAATTGATTGACGAAAAGAAATCCGATGATAAAAAAGATCGATGAAAAGCTACCTAAATAGCTACATAAACTCGATCCTTCTACCATTCGAATTTGCTTTATGTTAAATAATATGTGATCATTGTTTGGTTTTGAAATGATGCAGGAGTTATATGAATGGGATGAATTGATGTAAAAGAAATCTTATGACACGAAAAAGTCGAGGAATAATAATAATTGAAAGTATCCATTTTAGGGGTTGATTTGGAAAGCAGGAAGTGCGACTACAAAAACACTAATGAAAAACTTTGAGCATTCGTTGTTTTCCAATGATCAAGTAAGTGTTTTTAATCTACAAAAATGATGATGATGATCAATTTGATCGTTTCACCATCTAACTTTTTGCATTTGGCTAATCTGTAAAAAAAAGTATTTCTTCTTTTAATTTTATTTCTTGGTAATGGTATGAATGAACATTCTACCGGGAGAGGTAATATATGGAATGTTCAAGCATGAATAAATAGAAACCTTTATTTGATGTATTCTATATGCCTATATGTTATAATTATGCACATGTATTGCATCTTGCTATTGGATTTGTAATTTTCACTCTAATTGAATTTGTTGCAACAATTTCTGTTTAAGGTGGATAGGGAAATGTGGTTGGCCCCATAAGTACAAGACTTGGAAAGAGGAAAGTGAAACTTTAATTCTTTTGTTGTTATTTTACATCAGATATGTGAATGTTTGAAACATGTTGCAACTTTTCATTTGATGTTGTTTTAGCCGGTTCATTCGGGATTTTCTACCTATATATATAAAGCTATGACACCGCAGGTTCATGTTAAAACAACCTCTTATGAAACATAAGTAAGGTGCACATCAGTTCTAAGTTACCGACCCTTTTCTCGGATCTGCGTATGTGGCATACAGCTAAGTACCTAGCTACCAATATTTGTTAGATTTCTCTTCAGTACATACATAGAGTGGACACCTAACACTTACCATGCATTCATACCTTATGACAGAGCAATGGAATCTGGTTTAATGTTGATGTTGCATATGTTGGTAGTGCATTCATTTCTCCTGATCTATGGCACTAAATAGTTGGTGTTCGGGAAGTTGACTTGTTTAATATGCACGCCCAAAAATTGGTTTTGACCAAAATTGGTTGCTCTGCACTTTGGGTGAAGATACAATGTTAAAATCTGTGAGTCATTTTATAAAATAATTTTATGTTACTGTTAATTTATCGTATGACGATACCGTATCGAACACCTCCACGTGGCATCACGAGATGAGACTCTCAGCTGGTTAGAGCGAGTGGTGGCTAAAGGATCGACTCGATAACTTACGACATCGACATGGTCAGGAAGCCTAGGCAACAATCCCATACTGACATCGACGATCCACATCGACATGAGTAATGTCCGCAGAAGCGTACAAGCTCGACTTCTCGAGTCGAATATATGCAACACGAAGCTATAAAGCAGTGCAGGCTGTAAAAGCCCATTATCTCGCAGCTAGTTTAACTTGGGGAAGAAGCAAGGCCCAGTAAGGGCAAATGTGACAATAACCTCAGCCGACCCATAATTAGGGTTAGGGCACAAATAGCCCCTATAAATACTAGTTAAGATGAACTACGAAGGGGGCTTGATTCCTGAATAATCAACAGGATACGTAGGCAACTTGAGAGAGACTCTCAAGCTCAGTCCAAAATATACAACAAACACACACATCTTCTTTGAAGATTTTAGGGTTCTTATCATTATCACATAGAAGAACAGCCCGATATTATCATTAGACGGAACCCAGCATCGTCATTTGGCGCTAGAAGGAGGGCCTCTTCTACTGATAATCGATTGAATCCGTCAAGAACACCCTAAAAAGAATTATGGCACCACCCAAGAATACTGGGAAAAGGGCCGCAGATCCCAAGGATGCGTCCCAGCAAGCTGCAGCAACGTCAACCATCCAAAAGGATGTTCAAAGAAACGCAGCCGCAGCGGAGGAAGAACCTAATCTTGTCCTTCAAGATCCAACCAATCAAGCACTGGTGGAATCCTTGAAAAATCTGGATAACGCCACGATTAAAGCAATCTTGGATGAAACTCTCAAGGGGAGAAACCCCCCAGAAATCCCAGATACAAATATCCAACCAGAAGCTCCAAAACAGGCGGAATTGGTAGAATCAAGTGTCCATACAGAACATGTACCGCACTGTGACACGGCCAAAGTCGAACTCGATATCATTCTCGAAAGCGATCAGACGAGTCGATCTGCGCATCACCCTTCATCTGCACATATCGACAACTACCCTCGACCCGCGGGATTTAAGATTCCTAAGGTTAGTGCCTATGACGGGTCCAAGGATCCTTACGATCATATGCACCAATACATCTCGCATATGAACTTGTACAATGCTTCGGACGAAATGAAGTGCAAGGCTTTCCCCGCACTTCTAACAGGAAGAGCTAGGGAGTGGTTAAGCAAAATCCCTCCCAGGTCGATCTCCGATTTTGGGACCTTGACTAGGAAGTTCGTTCATGCTTTTATCATTTGCTCGACCATTTCAAAGAAACCAGACTCATCTTTTGACTTTGAAGCAGAAGCCGGATGAGACGGTGCTACAATTTATAAGACGCTTCAATGAAGAGTCCGTACAAGTACGCGACACAGACGATCGGTTGCTGGTTGCATCCTTCGTGTCAGGTCTGCGAGAAGGGAGGCTTCATGCCAAACTTAACAGTAAGCTCCCTCATACGATGGAGGAGTGTTTAGATGTCGCCTACAAGCACTGCCAGGGGGAAGAAGCCAATAGGATCAAGAGAGAGATGGAAAAGGGGGAGAACAAGAGGAACAAGCCTGAAGACGGTTCAGATAAGAAAAGAAAGTCGAGTTGGGATCGGGTTACGGGATCCGTCTCGGATCGATTCGGGGAGAAGAGACCCCCACAGGAGAAGGACTTCATCCCATTAAACAGGCCTCGTGAACAGGTCTTAACAATCATGCAAAGGAAGGGATTGGCCAGAAATCCCCCACCAATGAGGGGACCCAGGGAGAGTAGAAACCCCAACAAGTACTGCAAGTACCACCAAGATATTGGGCACGAATCGGAATATTGCCGAGATCTGATACGAGACATAGATACAGCTGTGATGGAAGGGAAGCTTGACGAGGTCGTAGGTCAATCACAGCAGGTCGAGCCGAGGGGAAGGCATGGATTTAAACGCTACAATAGTGGCAATAGAGAGCAGCGGGATGATTACCGCAGAAGAGACCGTTCCCCAGAGACGGCGGATTACCTAGATAACCGCCCTGTGAATACGATCCCATGACTTCCGGGGGGGGGTCGATCGACTCAAATGAAAAGCCTCTAGCTCGAAAAAATTTTATTTTCAGGGCAAATCCTGTGCCCTCTAATGTTTTGTTTAACTTTGATACTGCTGTGGAATCTTTACTATTAGATAAATGTTTTAACTATATTATTTATTATGATCACTCACAAGTGACTTGCAGATCGAATTAACAAAGTTTACAAAAGACGAACTCAAATAGTCTATGAAATCAGACCTAACGACTTGATCTGAAAGTCGGATTCACACGCTCAACAAAGTCCGGGAAGTCGATACGATCGGCGCAGCTCGGCAAAAAATATATGCGGGAAGTCGATACGGTCGGCGCAGCTCGCTCAACAAAGTCCGGGAAGTCGATACGATCGGCGCAGCTCGGCAAAAATATATGCGGGAAGTCGATACGGTCGGCGCAGCTCGCTCAACAAAGTCCGGGAAGTCGATACGATCGGCGCAGCTCGGCAAAAATATATGCGGGAAGTCGATACGGTCGGCGCAGCTCGCTCAACAAAGTCCGGGAGGTCGATACGGTCGGCGCAGCTCGGCAAAAATAAAATGTGGGAAGCTGATAAAACTGGCGCAGTTCGCTAATCATCAAAGGTTCGACATCGAACCTCATTATTCGAGCTACACGAGCTCAATCTAAAACTCGTATCGACTCCTTATTTGAGGATCTGCGTGTCGACCGCTTTCAATGTCGACAGTTAACGATTATAAGTCTTAAAGTGACAAAAGCGACACGACATCGAAGTCGGCATCAACTTAGCCGCACATTATAAGGCCAAGGGTTGACAATAGCCGAGGTACACGTTTGGCAGATCAGACCCGACCTCAAGAGCTCAGATTGATCTGGGGGGCTTATGACGATACCGTATCGAACACCTCCACGTGGCATCACGAGATGAGACTCTCAGCTGGTTAGAGCGAGTGGTGGCTAAAGGATCGACTCAATAACTTACGACATCGACATGGTCAGGAAGCCTAGGCAACAATCCCATACTGACATCGACGATCCACATCGACATGAGTAATGTCCGCAGAAGCGTACAAGCTCGACTTCTCGAGTCGAATATATGCAACACGAAGCTATAAAGCAGTGCAGGCTGTAAAAGCCCATTATCTCATGCAGCCTAGTTTAACTTGGGGAAGAAGCAAGGCCCGAGAAGGGCAAATGTGACAATAACCTCAGCCGACCCATAATTAGGGTTAGGGCACAAATAGCCCCTATAAATACTAGTTAAGATGAACTACGAAGGGGGCTTGATTCCTGAATAATCAACAGGATACGTAGGCAACTTGAGAGAGACTCTCAAGCTCAGTCCAAAATATACAACAAACACACACCTCTTCTTTGAAGATTTTAGGGTTCTTATCATTATCACATAGAAGAACAGCCCGATATTATCATTAGACGGAACCCAGCATCGTCATTTGGCGCTAGAAGGAGGGCCTCTTTCTCGCGATAATCGATTGAATCCGTCAAGAACACCCTAAAAGAATTATGGCACCACCCAAGAATATCGGGAAAAGGGCCGCAGATCCCAAGGATGCGTCAAAGAAGTGCGCAAAGAACGCCAACCATCCAAAAGGATGTTCAAAGAAACGCAGCCGCAGCGGAGGAAGAACCTAATCTTGTCCTTCAAGATCCAACCAATCAAGCACTGGTGGAATCCTTGAAAAATCTGGATAACGCCACGATTAAAGCAATCTTGGATGAAACTCTCAAGGGGAGAAACCCCCCAGAAATCCCAGATACAAATATCCAACCAGAAGCTCCAAAACAGGCGGAATTGGTAGAATCAAGTGTCCATACAGAACATGCTGCTTGCTACAATTATACACAGCAGAGCAGGTCTCTCTAACCTTTGTGAAATAAGTTATTGTTGTACGAAATTATTGATTGAAAATTTGAGACTAATATGTTTTTTCTCTTCTGCATTTCAGCAACGATGCAAGTCCATATCAGAAGGAGCTGGTCCTCAAAGGACGGAAAATGTATGCTAGAGGCTTCAATACAATTGGTTATGAACATGGGGGGTATGTTTCATGGGGGAAAAATGGAGGCAAATTTTTCTTATATTGACTGTCATAGTTTTGTCATAGTTCTGTATTAAATGTGTTGAATTTAGTACTAACATGATATGCAGAGGCAAATTTGTCTTTGAATGTATTGTCCGAGTTCTTAGAATGTGTTGGATTTTGTATTTTTGTTTTTGTGGGTTGAATTACTAAGTTTGGTATTGAGTTGTGAATTACTGAAAGGATTTCGCGTGCCGGGTTCTGTATTTATGTAAATGGTTTTTGTTTTATATATAGGTGAGGATCGGGTTTGTTTTGGGTAAATAATTTTTTTATCAAAAAAAATACTAATCCGCAGCGTGCTTATTCACGCTTCTATTAATAAATGTAATTATTTGCAACCTGTATTTGCACGATACTTTTAGCATAGCTATCGATTTGGCAGCATGCCATGTAAGCTACCAATAATAGCATCAACGGCATGCACCGTAAGCGGATAGTAATAGCATCAGCGGCATGGATTGTAAGATGCGAATAATAACATCAGCGACACACAAATGTATGCTGTGAATTACCTTTCACTTTTAGCGGCTTTGAACTCTGCAGCATGCAATGCATGCTGCCAATAGCCAATTTGCATGCTGCTAAAAGCATTTTTTCTTGTAGTGCCACAATAGGGGGCCTGAAAGGGAGTCGTTCCATCTCGTGACTCATCCGCTCTTCTCCGCCGCCACAGTCCACCGGTGACCATTCCTTCTCTATTCACTCCTTCCATTATCTGGTATGAATGACTTCAACCTCTCCGTCTGATTCTAATTTCGTGTTGGTGCTAAATCCCTTTAAGAAATAGGGTTCTTGCGCCCTTTAATTCTGATTTTCCTTGGATTCGAAAAACAGCCGGCATCGCGTGTAGCCGGAGTTTGAAATGGGGAAATGAGCTTTGTTCTAGCTAGGGTTCTGGCAAAGTAAGAAAGTCTCAAATTTTGATCAAATTGATGGCACAAATTCTTATGAAAGAGCAATTTAAAGCTTCTTTTCATCCACAAAATTGAAGCAATTTACTTCAATGGAGGAGCCATCGGAAGGAGAAGACGATGGGAAAATCACCGGCGGAATTCAGAATCTAGTAGTCGACGATGAGCTCTGCGAGATGGCCAAGACAGCCGCTTGGAGCGTCAGCTCTTGCAAACCTAGCAATAGCGTATCTTTTCTTCACGATAGCAATCTCGATACTTACTGGAAATCAGATGGAGCTCAACCTCATTTAGTCAATATTCAGTTCCGGAAAAAGGTAAAGCTCCAATTAATTGCACTTTATGTGGATTTTAAACTTGATTAAAGCTACACTTCTTGTAAGATCTCAATTCAAGCTGGTGATGGTTTCCATATTCTGAAAGAGATTAAAGTAGTTGAGCTTGTTAAGCCAACATGTTGGGTGTATATCATTATCTGGAACATGTCCAAGGGAAACTTTTGTTAGTACATTCATGTTGCAAATATATGTTTTGACTAATCATCTTAATGGGAGAGATAGTCATATGAGGAAGATCAAAGTTTATGGACCTCTTCCGTATCCGATTCCTCACCAGCCTTTTCAATTTACTTCTAGAGAGTTCATTACATACTCTACTTTGAGGTGAAGTTCTTAATCTCTAGGCTGATTTTGGTGTCATACATGAGAAAAAAACATTGATATCATCATGGGTTTATTTACAAGATATCATTCTAATAATCTCTTGGTTTGGTTTTTCTTCAGTTCCTTTCTGTTGGAAATAAAATTTATGTTTTGATGATAATTCATCATAATTATTCAAAGTATTATCTTAACCTCGTTGATGAAGTGCTGAAGCTAGCTGTTATAGTGAAAAGCTAAAAGATGTCTAAAACTGAATGTTTAGGTTTTACTAGAGTCTGATATTTGTATATGTTACATCAGACAAGCACTGTAATAGTTAGTGTGTCATAAAACTGAAAACTAGAAGTCATTCAGAAAACTGGAAATCATCAAGATAAACAAACTGACTCATAATAGACTTTGATGAAACTGAAGAAGATAAGTTCGCTGAGGGACACAGACTCAGTTGGCTTATCCGGAAGTTGAAGAACTGAGGGTCACAGACTCAGTTATTGAAGATTGAAGAACTGAGGGTCACATACTCAGTTATTGAAGATTGAAGAACTGAGGGTTCAAACTCAGTTATGAAGACTACGTCGAGATTGTCGAGTTAGACTTCAGGCAAGATTGTGGTGACCTGAACTGACTTTATGGATCTTGTATGAAGACCTAAGAATCATAAGGACAATGAGTTCTTAGATGATAATGAGTCATGGTGTACTCTGATTAAATCAATTATAATCAGATGAAAAACTGGAGTACTGATATTTGAAATTCGATGCTAACTTGGACAAGGCATCTACTCTGGTATACCTCAGTTACTTTATAGCTAAGTTGGCTTAATTGCTCGATCAGGACCTTATTGTCTGACAAGAAATTCAATGCTAACTTGGACAAGGCATCTACTCTGGTATTCTGTGATCTGGAGACCTGCTCAATTTGCACTTCTCGAAACTGGTTTATCTTTGATTGGGCCAGAGCAAAATACTTTTTCATAGGCTCCTCCTTTGCTTCATACTCTCCCCTGATGTGGTTTGCTACTAGTTGAGAGTCACTGTATACCTTGAGTTGCCTAACTCCCAATTTTAGAGCTAAGTTCAAACCTGTAATCAGTGCTTCGTATTCTGCTTCGTTGTTGGTTGCGTGGAAGTTAAAGTGCAAAGCATAAGGGAACTCTTCACCCTTTGGACTTATGAGGAAGAGACCTGCTCCTGACCCGCTCTTACTAGATGATCCATCAATGAACAACTTCCACTGGCCTGATTCTTTTGGACGCACTTGCTGATCGATAGAAATAGATTTCTCTTCAGCCAGAAAATCTGCTAGAGCCTGAGCTTTCACAGCGGTTTGTTCTCGGTGAATTCTATGATTTATATCGCAATATTTCATAACAATAATCCCCGTGTTTTAGTAATTTTTATAGAAAGTTGCGTATTAAATGAATAAATTGAAGAAATGGTTTTAGAGTTATAAAAAGGGTAAAACGTGCCAAGTGCGTGCGTAAAATGATGATTTTATGTTGGTTTGAGTTGTGTTACACTTTGGTATGTTTTCTAATGACTTGCAGGTGTTAAATGCGACTGGAAAAAGATGATTTAAAGTGTTTAATCGTGTTTTGAAGAGTGGGAGTTAAAGAATAAAGAGATAAAGATGAAAAGTTGAATTTGAAGGTACTGGACTGGCGTCCAGAGGCATGAACTAAGCCGCCCGGCAAAGTCGAACGAGTGTTTGATGTTCCGTCTACTAGACGGGCGTCCGGAATTTTGGACTGGCGTCCACTGGAAGAATTTTGATTCAGGATGTTCAGATTTTCAGTGAACTGGCGTCTGATTTTGCCCAATTTTGCATAGGACGTGCATCCAGGCCCAGCTCGGCCCGACTCAAACAAGTTTTGCACACTGGACGGGCGTCCACCACCGATTTTAACCCTAGCCGCCTCAAAATCCTATAAATACAGTGCTTATTCTAAACCCTAGGGAGGGATCACATCATCGAAAAAAAAATACAGCGGCTGAGACCTAATACAAGAGAGCAGCCGCACCACAATGAGTTCCTTCCTTTCCATCCGATTTTGGAGTCAGATGAGGATGCAAGGCTAAGCAATTCGCGAGAGAACAACGGGAGGATACAACATCAACACCATCACAACCAAAGGGATTTTCAAGTAGCGATTGTTAGTGAGTTTGAGTTTTATTTTCCTTATCAATTGAATAGATTTGAATGTTTGTTTTATTAGATTGAGAAATCAATGAAACGTTTATCTGTTTTGAATTTTAATGAGAATTAGATTTATGTATAGAACCGTTCTTTTGATACAATTAATAATTATTCAAGAGATTGTTTATTATTGATTGGGTAGGAGATTCGGAGACGAACTCATGATCATGTTCTTCATTGTTATGTTTGTTTTACTTGAGGAAGAAAACGAACCTTAAATAAATTTGATTAAAGGAATTAGATCGAATTTAGGTTAGATCATACCAAGGAATTTAATTTAACTCATAACTCGGTTGGGTGGTGGTTGTGTGGTTGATTCTGGTTGTTTTACTGTTCTTTTAATTATTTGATAATTCAATTTGATCGTTATTTGCTACGTTTAGTTATTCAAAAGATTCTAGTTTCTACCTGTTATTTTTCTGCATATTTCCGTTCCCAGCACGATAATCAGACGCCCGTCCACCCTAAGCGGACGCCCGTCCAGTATCGAGTTTTCCTGTTTTCTGTTCCTTCTAGTCACTGTTCTTCGTTTTTATATTATAGTTAATATACACCTTAGTTTTAGGTAATAATTAGTGACATATTTGATAGAATAACTGCCTTTAATCCGATAAACATTCGATTCCCTTACGACGACTCGGTAACACCCTATACTACGAACCTTATACTTGGGGTGTTCCGATAAAATAAATTTAAAACTAGATTTATCGAACATGTTTTTGGCGCCGTTGCCGGGGAATCGGTAACGGTTGTCGGATTCTACTTAGGACAGTTTTCTGTGTCAAAAGGGATCGCTATAGCACGCGGTAGTATTTTGACCATAACTTTCGGCTCGAGTGTCCGTTTGGCGCGCAGGACCCCAATTCGGAAAGCTCGTTCCGACGGCGACAACGCTGTGAACGCCGTAGGCCGTTCAACACCGTTTTCGAGGTCAAAATCTGCTGTTTTCCCCTCCATTTTGGCCCTAGAAGATTTCAACACGTTTTTTTTTACCGTCTTAGTGCCTTTTCTGTTTTAAATTTTTTCGTAGGTAGGTTTCTTTTCTTGTTTCTGTTTCTAGATCTTTTTCTAAATTCAAAAATAAAAAAATAATATATAAAAAAAAGAGCCTTTCTGAACGGGCGTCCAGACTTTAAACGCCCGTCTACCCCCCCATCTGTCTTCGACGCATGATTCAGTGCTCAACGAGCGTTCACTTCCGATCCTCTCTCGAACTAGCGCCCACTTACACTCGAACGCCAGTCTCAAAATTTCACTTTTGAGTCTCTTCTCTCTCTTCTCTCTTTCTAAACCTCTAAGCCTCTACTCATCTCTACATTCCCTCTCATCAACCCTAAGGTTGATTTCTTCCTGTTTCGCTTCTCTCGGTTTATGCAAACCGAGGAGTAAGAAGGAAATCTTATCTTTAACTCCGAACCTGAGCGAGACATTGTCGGAAGAAGATTATTTCAAAGTTCGACAAGATGAGCTTAACACGGTTCTAGTGATGACGAACCGGAGAACCAAGGAACAATAACCAAGATCCCGCTCAATTAAACCAAATTTCGATGCAAATGTTGCAGAACCAACAACAGCAGCAAGCCTGGATAAACTAGCAGATGCAACAACAACCTCAGATAGTTGTTTCAACAAAGAATAACTTGACCCAGCGGCCGCAAATTGTTGTGCAACAAGACCCTTATGCGCCATGTCTTGATCAAGATTTCTTGGAAGGGCATAGACCAATTCGGCCTCCAGAGATGGGAGGAATGCATTTTGATTTAAAGAATGGAGTTGTGGGGATGGTCCAAAATAGCTCATTCCATGGCACTGCTGCAGAAGACCCACATGACTTCTTGTCTACTTTTGTGCAAATATGTGAAGTAGGTCACTACCCTGGCGTTCGTACAGAAGTTGTTAAATTGAAACTTTTCCCGTCACTACTACAAAATATGGATATTAAGACACTATATTTAAGACATTTTGTTCCAAACGTCCTTTCAGGCCTTTAATGGGGCGTTCACTCTGTTAGTGCACTTTGCTACAGTAAATGTAGCATTATGTTTTATTTATTTTTAATTCCTAATAGCTGTAAAGGCGTTGACAAGCGCCATATAGCCTTTATTTTTTTGTTTTCCTTCTTTTTTTTACTTACAAAAGAAAAGCGGGACAATATCCCGTGTTATTTTTCCCCAATCCTTTTATCGGACAAGAGAAAAGACCCGCCCGCTCTTTTATCAACTATCTAGGGTATATCTCTTCCACCTCCTCCATTCTTCATCTCAATTTTACGCCGTTTTCATCGGTTTTCCGGTAATACTTCTTTCCTTCTAAGTCATCATATGGATCCATTTCCATATCTAAGTTGTCTCCTCCGTTTATAAATTGCCTGTTTCTATTCTTGGACTTTACCAAATCAAGATCTGTGGCACACCTAAATGGAAGTGCGCTCTTGATTTCATTTTTTTATCATATCGTTACAATGTTCTCCTTAGCAACATTCTCGACATCATTTTGATATCAAGTGTAAGTTTTCAAAATTGGATCTTTGGCTTGTTTATCATTTATTTTTTTGGCTGAATTATTCCATGTAATTCTCCATTTTTTTGTTTCTGTGATTAGGTGAAAGATTTCCATGCTTTTTCCGATTTATAAGGTGGGAGAAAATTTGATTTTGATTTATGCATTGTCTACTTTTCCTCATTTTTTCCGCCTTTGTACAATTGGGAGAATAACCAACAACCAAGAAGGTATGCTCTTTTAAACCTTTACTCTTATTCATTGCTCTTTCATGCGGTTTAATTCTTATAACCCACTAATTCCCTAATATCCTGATTTTTTTTTCTAAATATCCAAAATTGTGCTTTTATTTGTTCATTTTTAGGATTTCTTTTATTTATTATAAATTCATAAAATCTTGATTTTATATTGTTTGAAGACAAAATCCCCAATCATTTGTGCTCAATTTTTTTCCTGCTGATACTAAAAAGTTCGAGCAGGTGAGCTCTGGTGTATAGTCAAGATTGGAGTACATGTCAATGTGCACAATTTTTTTGTGTGTTTGTGTGTGTGTGTTGGAGCAATTGAATTGTGCCAGCAAATCTTATATAGGCTGGGTGCAAAGGCTAGTTTGACATATACTTTCTTTTGTTGGCAGAGAAAAATAGTTCGATTTGGTTGAGTAGTGATGGACTCAAGCTTGCATGGACCTTGAATCATCCAACATAAGGTATAACATATAATTACCTTTGCCTTGAACTCTCTTTCTTGAGTCTTGGTCTAAATGTTCTTCTTTCCATGAGAATTGTTGGCTGTGATTTCATAGTTATATGTGATGCCCATGTTTTGTATGATTTTTAAGACCGTATTATGTCCATAAGATCTCACAACAAATATCATGTCATCTTTGACTGAGTTCTACTATACGATCTTTGGTATGAGTTTGATTTGATATCATTTTGTGAACTTTGATGTTAGAGAATCTTGATTGCTCAATTTTATAAGAATGTTGTGTACTTAGTGTTTTGGTTTTTGATTTTGGAGAAATGAAGTTTGATGATGCATGCTTAATGCTCATAAATGTATGTGGTCCCACCATTTTAAGTATTTTTTTCCTATCCAAGCCATTTTCTTTATATGGGGGTGATCAAGCGGTGGTGATTATTAAAGGCTTATTCAGAAACATAAACGTTGATTAATCATTTGGCTACTAAATTCATTTATAACATGTAACTTTGGAGTTCACTTGGTAATATTCATATGTAAATGGGCAATCTCTTTAGGGAATATTGATTAGACCTTGCCTTGGATTGGAGTATTGTTGTTTGTAACTTAAATTAGAGCGGATTTTTTGGTCTTATAGAAATGATAGTGCTCAGATGAAAGTTGAAACTTGGATAAAGTGATGTAAGAGTGAAACTGTATGATGCAAGTGCTAGATCGGTTATTTATTCTTCTTTTTTCTTTTTTTCTGAATGTTAGTTTATTAAACGAAAGAAGTATAATCTGTTTGTCTCATTTAACTGCAGAGAATACTTTGATTGGAACATTACCATGGAGATTGGTGCATATATATGAAAGAATATTTGATCTATCAGAACTTGTTTTCAGGTGATTACTTATTTGTTTAGAAAGTGAAGTATTATGTTGGTCTTAAACTTTTAGACTTGAATATGCCCCCCTTGATACATTTGGTTCAAAAACATGTTCTATGTAGACCATGCAAATTTATCATGAGATTCAAATGCTATTTAAGTTGGAATATATGCAATTTCACTACAGGGATGTTTCTTATCCAAGCTAAAGATGGATTTTGTAGACTCCTGACTCGTGATACTCATGTTTATGAAGTCGTGTATTTGATAAAATGTGGTGCTTTGTCTGATCTGATTGTATTTAATTGCATTGCAGGACAATGCAATGGGTACGTAGCTCCAACCTCACGGATTGGACTTCTGGGAAGTTAGTTTGTTCAACTTTGTAGATTTGTGTATTGACCTAGATTTTTTATGCCAAATTATTGTATAACGGATGGCTGCTGAGGAGATTTGAAGCTCAGATTAGGTCTTTTTTATGCTTTGGTTTTACTTTTGTTTATTAAATATATTGGCTTGAGAATGTAAAATAGTATGTGCCTCTTTTTTTGAACTCTGTATGTGCCTCTTACATACTGGAGAATTGGGGAGCAGCAAACTGTTTCAGCAATATATATATATATATATATATATTTTAAAATAAAAAATAGATTTAGGGCGTTTTCAAGTGTCCTTTTAAGGGAATAATATGGCGTTTCATGAAGTCTTTTAAAAAACATCAGGGCGTTTCAAACTGCCCCATCAGGGCTGTGTTAGGGCGTTTCAAATTGCCTTATCATGGAATTTGTTAGGGCGTTTTTATTGTATCCTATAATGACGTTCAAAAACGCGGTAAAGTCTATTGCAACATCGACAGAAAGGGCGTTCCATCCAAATGCCTTTAAATAAAAAACGCCCTATTAGACCAATATATAGGGCGTTTTGAAACGCCCTTAAAGACCTTTTTTGGAGGCAAGGCGTTTGCTTTGAGGGGTGAAGCAAATCGATGGTTTAAGTCCTTACCCCATCACTCTCTTCATAAGCTGGTGATGTTAAAAGAGCCTTTGCTCAAATTCGCTTCACCTGGAACGATAATGGACCGTAAACGAGATATAGCTACTTTGAGCAATTAGAAGGAGAGAGTGTGGGAAAGGCACAGGAGAGGTTGAATTTGTTAATGAGGAAATGCCCTAACCATGGATACACTCGACATGAACTTCTAGAATTATTCTATCGTGGTGTTACTCAACCCAATAGAGATTACTTAGATTCCACGGCTCATGGATCGTTTTTTAGGCGGAGGAGATGATCTGCCTCAGGTAGCGAAACAATAGCTAAGAATAACACATGGGCTACTCAAAAGAAGACCCATGTTAGTGGAAGCAAAAAGAGAGTCTGCTTGAAAGTAACTCGGAGACAAAGGCGCTAGTTGCTCAAATGGAAATAATGAACAAACAACTAGCCAACATGCAAATGAAGCAGCAAGAAGGGCCATCAGATGTGAATTACCCGGGCATGCAGGCCGGGAATATGATAAATGAGGAAGTGCAAGCCATGGAGAACCAGAATCAACCTTTCAGAAGCTTCAGTCAAAATTCTGGTCAATCGAGTCAAACTCAAAACCGTAACTATTCAGGAAACCCGTGAAATAGTTATTATACACCGCCTGGTGCATCCAATAACCAAAGACTCCAAGGTAACTGGGCTCAAATGCAAAATCAACAGCCCACCTATGTCTCTCAGAAGAAATTCGATGAGCTAGTAGACATGGTGAAAACACTAGCCACCGGTCAAAAAACGATGGAGAGACAGATAGGTCAGATGGTCGATCAACAAAGTAAGCGAGACCTCGGGAAGACGCGCTAGTTATACAGATAAAAACCCTAAGGCGGATATCAATTCTTGCACCGCCTTCACACCTCAATGGGAGTATGGGAGGAGGAGTTGAATGCAGTCACCCTCGAAGCGGTAAGGCAATTTGGACCCGAAAGATGTCGGAAGCAGAGTAGCCCCTCCCGACGCCATAAGTTCGGGAGGGGGCAATCGGAGTTAAATGCCAAAGTAAGCAATAAAGTGAGGAAGAGTGAATGATGATGATTCTTCGGGGATAGTGATGAGGATGCTGAGAAGAGAAGTCAGGTTGCTGAACACTTGACTAAAAAGAAAACTGAGAAGTTTGTCAGGTGGAAGGACAAGGAGGACGAAGCCATTAAAAGTCAAACTATAATCAATCATTCGAAAACCCTTCCTTATCCGGCAAGGAAAAGAGAGAATATCGTGAACTCTGACAAACAGTATGACGGGGTGAGAAAGATGCTTAGAGATACTATGGTGACTATGCCACTTGCTGAGGTATTAACTGAGATGCCTAAATGCTCTAAGTATCTTAAGGATGCCTGTGGAAGTAAGAAGAAGCTAAAGGGAATGGCAGAAGAGGTGCTAAGAGAAGAATGTTCAACGGTTTCACAGAGCGTTGCAATAAAGCGAGGTGACCCCAGACGACCTTCGATCTCTTGCATGATTGAAGGCCACACGTTCCACAATGTTTTATGCGATTCAGGGGCCTCTGTCAATGTGATGCCATTGAACGTCTGCAAGAGTCTCGGGTTGGACAAAAGGCTAAAGGAGCGTCCCGTCTCTCTTCAGTTGGTGGACCGATCTAGCCGCTTAGCAGCTGGTTGTGTTAACAACGTCCTTATCCATGTTAAACATTTAGTTTTTCCAACTGATTGGGTCATACTGGATTACCAGTCTGACAAGGAGATGCCCCTGATTCTGGGCCGGCCTTTCTTAAACACTTCTGCCTCCACCATTGACTTCCAAACTGGCCAAATCACTCTGAGAGTAGAGGACACTTCCGTTACACTCGAGCGAGAAAAAAATTCTGCGGAAACCTCGAGCCAGGAGATTTCATTCATTGAAGCAATTTATGGAGATGAATCCGACCCTGATGAAGAGCTCACGGAGATAGGAGCCCTGGATGTTATAATTCACGAAGAAGGAAATAACTGTCCACGGCCCGTAATCAATGTTGAGTTGTCTCAACAACCTGCTCACACTGAGCCTATGAGTGAACAGAAAATCTGGGACATTCCAGGGATGAGCAGCGATGATTTGAAAGAGCTCAACCAGCCAGACTTTAACCTCGCAGAGGAGGAAGTTTTAATGGGTAGTTGGGACGAAATAGATTTCTGGAAAGAAACTACTCATTGGGAGTTGGATGATTGGGAGCAGCTTGCAGAAGAGCTTGAAGAAGAAGAACTTAAGAAGATGGTTAAGCATAAGAAAGAAAAAACGGAAGCTGACAGGAAGATTCCTCTAGATGATGTCATTCAATACCTTTCTGGGGTTACACCTCAGGAAGATGAGGTGTTTTTCAGTCAACCGGTCCAAGCTCACAAGGAAGAAGGTGGTCCCTTAAAATCCAGTATTGAGCAACCCCCTACTGACTTGGAGCTTAAACCACTTCCGCAGCACCTTAAATACATCTTCCTTAAAGATGGTGATAAGTTGCCCTTGATCATCTCGTCTAAACTCGAGCGAGCAGCAAGAATGAATTAATCAAAGTGCTTGAGAAACATATCCTCGCGTTCGGATGGCGGTGGGCGATATCGGAGAATCAGCCCAGGCGTGTGCATGCATAAGATTCGAACGGAGGAAGGAGCGAAAAGGTCGACAACCTCAAAGGAGGCTGAAATCCGCGCACGCAGGAGGTTGTCAAAAAGGAGATTATCAAATGGCTTGACATGGGAATTATTTATGCCATAGCTGATAGTGAGTGGGTCAGCCCTACTCAAGTTGTGCCAAAGAAGGGAGGCATTACTGTGGAAAAGAACGAAAATGGGGAAGAAGTTGCCTTACGCCTTGTGACTGGCTATAGAGTTTGCATTGATTATCGCAGGTTGAATGAAGTCACCGCTAAGGATCATTTCCCCCTGCCCTTCATTGACCAACTTCTAGAAAGACTGAGTGGTCATAAGTATTATTGTTTCCTCGATGGATATTCTCGGTTATTTCCGGATAGCCATCGACCTAATGACCAGGAAAGACTACGTTTTACGTGTCCATCGTGCACTTTTGCCTTTCGCGAGAATGCCATTCGGCTTATGCAATGCACCCGCGACTTTTCAACGGTGCATGTTGGCCATTTTTGATGGACTAGTGGAGAAATGTATGGAAGTCTTCATGGATGACTTCTCAGTCTATGGAGACAGCTTTGATGAAATCTTAAAGAAGCTAGATATGGTGCTCCAACGTTGTGTTGAGAAAAATCTAGTGCTTAACTGGGAAAAGTGCCACTTTCTAGTCGAAGAAGGGATTGTTTTGGGACACAAGGTGTCCAGTGATGGTATTCAGGTGGATAAGGCTAAGGTAGAAGCCATTGAGAGAATGTCGTACCCGAAGAAAGTGAAGGAGGTACGAGGATTTTTGGGACATGTGGGCTTCTGGCGTTTCATTAAAAAATTTTCGACGATAGCAAAGCCGTTATCCAACCTGCTGAAAGAGGAAGTGGAGTTCTTTTTTGATGATGGGTGTAAGAAAGCTTTTAATAGCTTAAAGGATAAGCTAACCAGTGCCCCCATTTTAATCGCGCCCAACTGGACTCAACCTTTTGAATTAATGTGCGATGCCTCTAACTACGCAGTGGGCGCAGTTCTAGGGCAGAGAATTGACAAAAAGTTCAGGCCGATTTACTATGCTAGCCGCACTTTGAACCCAGCTCAATGCAATTACGCCACTACCGAGAAGGAATTCTTGGCAGTCGTTTTTGCTATTGACAAATTCAGAAGTTATCTTTTAGGGTCCAAAGTGGTGGTGTGGACAGATCACGCAGCACTACGCTACCTTATGGGCAAAGCAGACGCTAAACCAAGGTTACTCAGATGGATTCTGATACTACAGGAATTTGACCTCGAAATTAAGGACAAGAAAGGTAGTGATAATGTTGTAGCTGACCACTTATCTCGCCTAGTGAATGAGGGTGGCGAAGTCCCTAAGGAGATAGGCATTGACTTTCCGGACCGAGCAATTAATGATGCTAGAGGCGTGAGGCCGTGGTATGTCGGACACGTTAACTACTTAGCAAGTGGGCATTTAGAAGAGACAACGTGATCGAAAAGAAGAAATTTTTCAATGACTTAAAGTATCTCGTATAGGAGGATCCATATCTGCTTAAAGTCCGCAGGACGGGTTGCTTAGAAGGTGCGTTCTCGAGCATGAACAATTGGATATCTTGGAGCAATGTCATAGTGGTCCCATTTGGTGGACACTACGGAGCACCTAAGGCAGTCACAAAAATCCTTCGTTTGGTTTTCTTGGCCTACCTTGTTTAAAGATGTGAAGCCTTTTGCAAAGGCTGTGATAGATGCCAAAGAGTAGGGAGACTCAGTAATAGGATGGAGATGCCTTTGAGGCCCATCTTGGAATGTGAAGTTTTTGACGTCTGGGGTATTGATTTTATGGGACCATTCCCATCATCATGCTCTAACAAATATATTCTGGTCTGTGTGGACTACGTTTCCAAGTGGGTAGAGGCCATAGCCACCCAAACCAATGATCACAAAGTTGTAATGAAATTCTTGCAAAAGAATATCTTTACTAGATTTGGCTATCCTAGAGCCCTTATCAGTGATGAAGGTTCGCATTTCTGTAACGCGCCACTTGATAAAATTCTTGAGAAATATGGTGTCAAACATAAAATCGGTACACCATATCATCCCCAAACAAGTGGCCAAGTCGAGGTAAGCAACCGGAGCCTTAAACGGATTCTAGAAAAGACCGTGAACGCAAATAGATCCAACTGGAGTCTAAAGTTGGATGACGCACTTTGGGCTTATCGCACTGCGTTTAAGACCCCTATGGGTACGTCACCATTCCAAATGGTCTATGGCAAGGCTTGCCATCTACCGGTCGAGTTGAGCTGAGCTTCTTGGGCTATTAAATTCTTAAACTTCGATAGCCAACTCTGGGGAGAAAAGATTATTGCAAATACATGAGCTTGATGAATTCGGACTCAGGGCCTACGAGAACGCCAAGCTGAGGAAGGAAAGAACGAAGGCGCTCCACGATGCTCAGATTAAGGATCGGGAATTCAAAGTGGGAGACATGGCTTTGTTTGTATAACACCAGGCTCCATCTTTTCTTTGGTAAGCTTAAATCTAGATGGTCGGCCCCTTTGAGATTCTTGATGTTCATCCTGGTGGAGCCATTACGTTGAAAGTGGTACGGCGATCATCCGTTCAAAGTCAATGGTCACAGAGTTAAGAAGTACTTTGGGCAACCCAAGGAAAAGCACAAGTACTATACTTTCAAAAGAGAAATGAAACGGTTGAGTCATTTATTTGTGAAGAGATTCCATCCTACTTCTTTGGAGTGGATGATGACATTATTACCCCTATCCTTGCAGATCCTTCTGTCAATGTTCCTGAGCCTGTTAGCATACCTCAGCCGAATCTGAGACACAAGAACAAGATGAAAAGAGTCAGTGTTGTCTGGAGAGAAAAATTTCATGATCTTCTCGTGCACTTGACTTGTTGTTGTGGCGAAAACCATTTCCGTCCTAGTCATTCTGATTCTACCAGAGAAGTGATTAGCCTCATACCCAAGTGGCCTGATCCAGGTTGACTTGGTTTACTCTGTCAAGCTAATGACATAAAAGAAGCGCTCATAGGAGGCAGCCTAGTCTTTTAAGTTACTTTTTAGTTAAGTTTTAGGCCATTAGAAATAAAACCGTGGTGATTGGTGTGTTGGTTATCCCTGTCCTATTTGTGAATGCTTTATTTGCCCATTTCTGTGTGCATTCATGTTTACTCATATACCCCTTGTACGCCGAGATTATATGCTATGTCGAGTGTTGCAGAATCTTGTTGAGCGGTTTTTGCAGTTATCACTTTTAGTGTTGTGCATTCGTGATATTTAGCCGCAGCGGTTCATTCATGTTACGGCTGACATTTGTCAACCTACTGCCCGACAATCATTTTGAAACCAGCTAAGTATTCTTTTCTTTTATTTGCACATTCTGAGGACATAATGTGATTTAAGTGTGGGGGGGTGTTTAAATTGGGTATGTTATCATGCTATGTTTCTGACAATGAGTAAATGTGATTTTCTCGAAAATTTTAAAATTTTTCAAAGTAAACTTGGATAATTGTAAATCTTGAGCATGTAATGGAAACAAATGGCTTGCTAGTTGTAGTTTCCTGACAATGATTTTATGTGACTTTGAGAGATAATTATAGCATGCTTTTACTAATTTGAGATAGTATTCATTTCATACTCACGAAAGCCTTTGATATTGAAGCAAAAATTTTGAACTGTATCCTTTCACTATTTTAGTGATTTATCTTAGAGAGACTTGTGCTTAATAGTAACAGTGAACATTACACCTAATTTCTAACCGTGCACTGTGAATATCTGAAGGTTTGAATGTGATAAGTGAAACGTAACTAATGTTTTTGAAAAAGTCGAGTTAATAATAAATAAATGGGTGTGTCGAAAGCTGGTCGATGATTGGAGTGCGGTAAGGCATTATCTCGAAATGTCCTATTCCACTATGATGACCAAAAGCTCACGACAGTCAGGAAAAGCTACCCTATGATTTGAGTAAGGTAGGGTGTTATCCCGAAACATCCTATTCTACTATGACGGGTAAGAGCTCATTCTGATGTGCGTCAAAGAAGAAAAAAAGAAAGTGAAAAAAGTTAAAGACTTTGTTATCGTTGAATTTATACCCAGTATAAACTAAAAGATATGTTGTAGGGATTATCCTACTGAGTGCGCGGGAAGACTTTGGGTGGAACAATTACTGTCTATAACTAGGAAAGTCATTATACTATTTGAAGGGGTATTTGTTCGAAAGGATTGTGAAGATTGAAAAGGGCTTGACACACACATCGAATCTATCTCTATGTTGGTAGGACTTGCTATAGTTGTTGTATCTCTTGTTACGTGAGTTAGGAATCTATTTGGATTGCGTATAAAGTGAGCTAGTTTTGATTGTTTTGTTCGGGACGAACAAAAAAGCTAAGTGTGGGGGAGTTGTTCTCGGTGAATTCTATGATTTATATCGCAATATTTCATAATAATAATCCCCGTGTTTTAGTAATTTTTATAGAAAGTTGCGTATTAAATGAATATATTGAAGAAATGGTTTTAGAGTTATAAAAAGTGTAAAACGTGCCAAGTGCGTGCGTAAAATGATGATTTTATGTTGGTTTGAGTTGTGTTACACTTTGGTATGTTTTCTAATGACTTGCAGGTGTTAAATGCGACTGGAAAAAGATGATTTAAAGTGTTTAATCGTGTTTTGAAGAGTGGGAGTTAAAGAATAAAGAGATAAAGATGAAAAGTTGAATTTGAAGGTACTGGACTGGCGTCCAGAGGCATGAACTAGCGTCCAGAAAGCTGAACGAGCGTATGATGTTCCGTCTACTGGACGGGCGTCCGGAATTTTAGACTGGCGAATTTTGATTCAGGATGTTCAGATTTTCAGTGAACTAGCGTCTGATTTTGCCCAATTTTGCATAGTACGTGCGTCCAGGCCCAGCTCGGCCCGACTCAAACAAGTTTTGCACACTGGACGGGCGTCCAGGTGTTTTGGACGGGCGTCCACCACCGATTTCAACCCTAGCCGCCTCAAAATCCTATAAATACAGCGTTTATTCTAAACCCTAAGGAGGGAACACATCATCGAAAAAAAAACACAGCGGCTGAGACCTAATACAAGAGAGCAGCCTCACCACAATGAGTTCCTTCCTTTCCATCCGATTTTGGAGTCAGATGAGGATGCAAGGCTAAGCAATTCGCAGTAGAACAACGGGAGGATACCACATCAACACCATCACAACCAAGGGATTTTCAAGTAGCGATTGTTAGTGAGTTTGAGTTTTATTTTCCTTATCAATTGAATAGATTTGAATGTTTGTTTTATTAGATTGAGAAATCAATGAAACGTTTATCTGTTTTGAATTTTAATGAGAATTAGATTTATGTATAGAACCGTTCTTTTGATACGATTAATAATTATTCAAGAGATTGTTTATTATTGATTGGGTAGGAGATTCGGAGACGAACTCATGATCATGTTCTTCATTGTTATGTTTGTTTTACTTGAGAAAGAAAACGAACCTTAAATAAATTTGATTAAAGGAATTAGATCGAATTTAGGTTAGATCATACCAAGGAATTTAATTTAACTCATAACTCGGTTGGGTGGTGGTTGTGTGGTTGATTCTGGTTGTTTTATTGTTTTTTAATTATTTGATAAATCAATTTGATCGTTATTTGCTACGTTTAGTTATTCAAAAGATTCTAGTTTCTACCTGTTATTTTTCTGCATATTTCCGTTCCCAGCACGATAATCAGACGCCCGTCCACCCTAAGCGGACGCCCGTCCAGTATCGAGTTTTCCTGTTTTCTGTTTCTTCTAGTCACTGTTCTTCGTTTTTATATTATAGTTAATATACACCTTAGTTTTAGGTAATAATTAGTGACATATTTGATAGAATAACTGCCTTTAATCCGATAAACATTCGATTCCCTTAGGACGACTCGGTAACACCCTATACTACGAACCTTATACTTGGGGTGTTCCGATAAAATAAATTTAAAACTAGTTTTATTGAACACGGTTCTTGGCCTGTATTCCAGATCGTACCCTGCCAATTCGATGACCCATTTGGCTAAGCGACCTGAAGTATCTGGCCTGCTCAGTATTTGCTTTAATGGCTGATCAGTCAAGACGACCACCGGGTGACTCTGAAAATAAGATCTCAATTTCCTGGACGCATGTACCAATGCTAGTACCAATTTCTCCGCATCTGAGTACCTCACTTCAACTTCAGGTCGATGTAAGGATTTGCTCGTGAAATAAACTGGAGTGTATCTGACCTGACACCAAAGGTTCATTTCTTGGGATTCAGCTTCATTCTGGCATTTCGAAGTACTTCACAGACTTCTTTGACATCTTGCAAATATTGATCTAAAGTCCTGCTTTTGATCAGTAAATCATCAACGTAGACTTCTATGGACTTGCCTATCTGATCATGGAAAATTCGATTAACTGCCCTCTGGTAGGTGGCACCTGCATTCTTCAGCCCAAATGACATGGTTACATAATAATATGTCCCGAACTTAGTTATGAAGGCTGTTTTCTCTTCATCTTTTAGGTCAATAAAAATCTTGTGGTACCTTTTATACGCGTCCAGGAACCCAAAAATCTCAAAACCCACAGTCGAATCCACCAGCCTGTCGATTCTGGGTGAAGTATAACTGTCCTTAGGGCAAGCCTTGTTCAAGTCCGTAAAATCCACACACATTCTCCAAGATCCATCTGACTTCATCACTAAGACCGGATTGGCCAACCATTCTGTGTAAACCACCTCCTCGACAATTCCTGCCTGCTTTAACTTTGCAACTTCTTGTTCAATGACTGAGATCCGTTCTGGTGCAAAATGTCTTTTTTTTTGATGAATTGAGGGCCTTCTTTGATCCACGTTTAAACTATGGGCAATAAATTCTGGTGATAAACCTGGCATATCATCTGTTTTCCATGCAAAAACGTCTTCGTACTCTCTGAGCACATCTGTTAACGCATTTTTATAGGGGTCTGGAATCCATGAACCTATACTGACTGCTGACTCTGCTCCTTGTTTTCCGATTTGAACAGCCTCAGTCTAATCTGCTGATACCCAAGTTTTTTCTTCCTCTGGTAATAATTCCTTAAGAGTTACCTGCTGAACGAGTTGTTTTTTTACCAACTATAGAGGTGTAGCAGCTCCTGGCTACTTCCACATCTCATTTAATCTCGACCGGTCCAGAATTGGCTGGAAACTTCATACTGTTATGGGCTGGGGAGATAACAGCTCGCAGATCGATGATTGCTTGTCGTCCCATGATGACATTATAAGCTGAGGGTGCTTTAACCAAAATATAATTTACCATGAGGGTCCTGCCCCTAGGTAATTTACCATAAGTTGTAGGTAACGTGATCATGCCCATAGGATGGATAGGCGGGCCTGCGAATCCGAACAGAGGTGTGGATACTGGTTTTAAACTGGAATCCTTCAACTTCATGGCCTGGAAGGCCCTATAATACAAGATGTTAACAGCACTTCCTGTATCGACGCAAATTCTTTTTACCAAGTTCTTGTTGATGACGGCCTCAATGACCAAATTTCTTCATTGTTGATGACCCGGTGGTAATGGATCCTCCAGTGCAGTACTTCACCTCACCGATATTTTTGACGCTACTTACGAGTCGATCTCGACTCGTCGACTCCGCCTGCGGCTGTTGTCTCTACTTCCTTTTCCTGATCTGTCCGCCTAGGACCTCCCATAATTGTATTGATAGTTATACTGGACGGTTATCGATCTGACCGTCCTGATCTGGGGATTCCTTGGTCTTCTCTGTTCATTGTTCCTGTTTCTGTCATTTTGATGTGTTCCTCTCCTGAACTCTCTGTGCCCCCTAGGCTCCTCGTTACGAGATCGGTCAATTACCTCGTCAAGTTTTCCTTCAATAGCGGCTGCATCAATGTCCCTGATCAACTCCCTACAAAACTCTGTATCATGACCAACATCCTGGTGGAACTTACAGAATTTGGTCTGATCTCGCTTTTCCCTGGGTCCCTTCATGGGAAGTGGAGTTCTCGCTATGCCTTTACGTTCCATAATGGCCGGAATTTGCTCTCGTGATCTGTTCAATGGGATTAAGTCTCTGTCCTGCATAGCACCTCTTTTGCCCAATCTATCGGTTATGGGTGCCTGCACCCTATCCCAAACCGACTTACGTTTTTTATCAGATTTCTCTTCTGCTTATCCCTTTCTCTGATCTCCTTTTTCCAACTCGCGCTTGGCACGATTAGGTTCTTCACCCTGACAGTGCTTGAAAGCGATTGCCAAGAATTATTCCATAGTTTTGGGGATTTTCCCATTTAACTTTGCATGTAACCTCCCATCTCATAGCCCTACTACGAATGAGGCTACCAGAAATCGATCATCCACATCAGCCACCTGGGTTGATTCTGCATTAAACCTCTTGATGAATTGTAGAACCGCTTCATCGGATTTTTGCTTAATGGTGAGCAGATGAGTATTGCTCTTTGAAACGGCCTTGCAAATGATAAACATACTCATGAATTTCTTTGTTAAAAGCAGTAAAAGTGGTGATAGATCTCAGACGCAACTTGTTAAAGTAATCCCCAGCCCTTCCAAATAGGAGTGCGGGAAAAGCTTTGTATTTCATTTCGTCAGGCGTTGTATAAGCGCATATGCGCTATATCTTGATGCATATGATCATACGGGTCTTTTGTTCCATCATATGGGTGATTTTGGGTATCTTGAATCCTCTGCGGGGGGGTATGCTTCAACATGCTCGCAAAGGCGGCCGAGATGGAACTCATCCTCCGCATCTTCTAGCATTGCATCCATTTCGCTTCTTGTCGCCTCATCCACTTGACGAGTTTTGCTCTTAACAACACGGCAACTAGATTCTGCAGCTTCCTTATGACCACCCCTGTTTTCTGGTGATAACTGCCTTTCTTCTCCAAAAGTTTCTACCTTTTCCTTCCTTTTTCTCACACATTCGAAAAGAACCTGAAAATCTTGAACTCCCATTGTCTTTAAAGAATCCACTAGGAGTTGTTTCGCCATTTCCTTAGGATTTGGTTGATCTTCTGGTTGTTTTTCTAGATTTTTTTTCTGGATCTTGATCCGTATTTTCTGGATTATGCGAGGACCCTACGAGATCCTTCCCTTGTTGATTTTTCTTAGATTTCATGTTTTTTACTCTGTAATCTGCCACTAGAAACAAAAAAACTGCCCTCCTTCCAGCGCCAATGATCGAACTAAGAATGAAGCAGGTAAACAATCGGGTTTTTCTTGCTCTAGGATTGTATAGAGAGTAATTGTTGTTATCTAAATGGACTGAACTTAAGGAATAAGCTGCCTACGTATCCAAATATATATTTGGAATCAAGTCCAACCGTAGTTCAAGTGGTTATCCATGATACTGGGGTTAGTGGGCGGTTATGTAGCCCCCCATGTCTTCACGTACATATATGCTTTTCATCCCAGATGGCTTCTTCTGACCAGGGGCCTCGCCTCACTCGATCTATCGATCGAGGACTCCGCCACGATGCGGTCCGCCGCTCTCTATTCTCGGGACTGCCTCGGCTCGATCGGGAATCCTATCCGATTGATTCGCCCATCCGCCGCGTCGGCTTCCAGGTCAGATAGGGCTCTATCCTGTCCTGCTGATCCATTCTGTAAGCACTTGATACGTGGACCGATTCGGGTCATCCCCAATCAAAGTCCCCCAGATCTTAATCGATATAGTTTTGTACTTCTGATGGATTAAGATCTGAGATACTAGGTTATGCCATGTGTACCGCCCAGATGGCCTGTCTACCTTTGCCTTAGTTATCTCAAACGCCACCATAAATGCACACGCTTTTCTTTCCAATCGATACGTAGCCCAAATGTCCTATCCTCTGGTTAAAAATTATTACACCTATTAAACTCTATAAACACCCATCATTATTTATAGACGCAATGTCAGATTTGGTGGATTTGCTCTTTGATTTACAAGTAAGTATTTCTTCCCTTTGTGTAATTTACTTTTACTCCATATGAATCCAAATCATCCTGAAGTATCCAACCCCGGTGAAAACCCTCTTTTCTCTATTCTTCCTCCTCATCTGATTGCTTCTATTGTCCCTACCCTTGTCGAATCGCCTCTGACTGAGTATAGTATTTCCGGCCTATCTGTGCCCATACGAGCATTGAAGAGGACTTATGAAACCAAGAAAATGATGGCTTGCCACGCAATCGACTCCAAATTGAAGGATTCGGATATCACAGACATCTGCGACAGGTTTGGGAAAATAGGAACACTTATGCTCCTATCCGACCAGCGTCTGGAAAAAGCGCTGCTGCTCCTCCTGCTGGGTATTGCACTGTTTATAAAGAATAGTTTGAATGCGGTCTTAGGTTTCCTCTTCCTCCCGCCTTTCTGGAGATACTTCGCTATTACGATCTAGGACTTGGTCAGATAGTCCCTAATAGCATAAGAGCTATAACAGGTTTCCTGATCTGGTGTAGGTTATCCGTCATCCCCTTCACTCTAGTACTTTTTAGAACTTTCTACCAGTGCAAACAGGTTAAGAAGAGTCCTGGCTGGTACTGCTTTTGTAGGAGAACTGATAATTTGGGTAGTGTCCTTTTGATTAAGAAAACAGATCAGTCTTTCTCTGATTGGAAGAAGCACTTCTTCTTCATTAGGCACAACACCGCTAGAGATTTAGGCAAGTGGAACACTTCCACTAAGAATAGCAATGTGTTGGAGAGCAAAGCAGACAAGAAGTTGATAAATGACATCAGGCATCTCCCATATACCTGGGTCTGAGGCATTACAACTCTAATTTAATCGATGCTGCTCGTCTGGAAACCGCCGGTCCAGAACCTTATGTTGAACTATCTGAGGAGAGATATAATATAAGTAGGATTCCCCTTTTTGCTTTTGGATATTTATTTTTTGTCTGAGACATGTTTTTAACTTTTTGTTGGCACTTGCAGTGGCAAGCTTCACCGATATCATCCAGATCGCTGATGAGGCATCACCTCCTAGAGGTCAAGATGCATCCGGTCCTGTTGTCAATCCGGATTTACCAGATCAGACTGCCAAGCCTATTGACAGTCATCCAACCGAGCCCTCAATCGAAACAGATCAGGCTGATGGTGACTCTAAGGAGACTAATGATTATCGGATGGTTCCTCGTACTGCTTTGGTAGAGACTACAAATGAGACCAGACGTGCATCAAAGCGTATTAGATCTCAGGATCAGGCTGATGGAGATGCTGAGACCTCAGAACGACATCAGGGAGAATGATATGATTGGAGAGAGTGGACCAATCAAGATCTGTCAGCATTCGTAAGTGTTTTATTTCATTGGTAATAACCTGTTTTTTCTGGAAAACATATGTTGATTTTGCACCCTGTCTCCTCTGTTAGGGGCCAAACTGGGTAAGGTGATCCTGTCCATACTGAGAAGTTTTAGTAAAGTTGAGGAAGACCTGGCCAACTCTGTATCAGAATGGAAAGCCAAGTATGAGAATCATTGAATACTGCTCTTGAGAAAATGGCTTTGTCAGATGAATTGAAAGCCAAAACCGATGAGCTCCAGACCCAACTAGCTACTGCTAATCAAATCAAGTCCAACCTGGAAGAGATGGTAGCCACCCTTGAAAAAGAGAGAGATACTTTGGAAAGCCAACTTCCTGAGCACATTGCTGAAGCCCTTGCTAATTACAGGAGGTCTGATGAGCTAGCTGATAGCATCAAGATGTTGTTTGCCCTCATTATCTGGTTTGGGTACTCCTCAGCCATTGAAGATATGTAGGCAGCAGGACTCAATGTTGATGCTACTAAACTATCTCATGCGGGCTGGAACAGAAAAGATGGATCTCAAATTTATGAGGCCAGATTCAAGGAATTCAGGGAGGGAGTGGACTTGGTATCCAAGTATGGCAAGAAGCCTCCCCCTACTCAAGCTGGCTCATCATCACAATCTCAAGTTCCCCCCATCAAAGTGAAAATATTTAGCCTGTTCTCTATTTCAATTTGATTCCAAACATTACAATTTTGCAGTTGTTGTCTTCAAACTCTGTTATTTTGCTTTGCTTATCTTTATCTTGAATTTTAGTGCCTCTGGCACTTTGCACAATTTATGAAATATGTTTGCCTTTGTGCCTTATATTACACTGTGTTCCTCCTCACCTTATCCTTCCGCCCCCAGTATGACATGTGATTGGCCTGTTCAGCATATGTCAGACTTGTGGTTATAGCAACTTAATTATATCCAAGATTGTTGACCGGACTTGAGGCATGAAACTATATGACCTGACCCGAGGTCTTAGATGTCTAACTTTTCAGACTTAATGAATTTTTCCATTTTTAAGGGTTTTTTCGACCTGACCTTAGGTCTAATAGATAAATGACCTGACCTGAGGTCAAAAGCGATTTGATTTTTCAGACTTAATGAACATTCTCTTTTTAAGAGTTTTTCGACCTGACCTGAGGTCTAAAGATAAACGACCTGAGGTAAAAAATGATCTGATTTTCAGACTTAATGAACATTCTCTTTTTAAGAGTTTTTCGACGACTCGAGGTCTAAATATAAACGATCGACCTGAGGTAAAAATGATCGATTTTTGGACTTGATGAACATTCTCTTTTTAAGAGTTTTTCGACCTGACCTGAGGTCTAAATATAAACGACCTGACATGAAGTCAAAAACGATCTGATTTTTTAGACTTAATGAACATTCTCTTTTTAAGAGTTTATCGACCTGACCTGAGGTAAAAAGCGATCTTATTTTTTAGACTTAATGAACATTCTATTTTTAAGAGTTTATCGACCTGACTTGAGGTCTAAATATAAACGACCTGACCTGAGGTAAAAAACGATCTGATTTTTCAGACTTAATGAACATTCTCTTTTTAAGAGTTTATCGACTGACTTTGATGTCTAAATATAAACGACGACTGAGGTAAAAAACGATCTGATTTTTCAGACATAATGAACATTCTTTTTTTAAAGAGTTTATCGACCTGATCTGAGGACTAAATATAAACGACCTGACCTGAGGTAAAAAACGATCTGATTTTTCAGAATTAATGAACATTCTCTTTTTAAGAGTTTCACAATGGAAGTATATTACAGCCATGACATAATTCAAAAGTTCAAGATAAAGTCATAATGCATAATAGACTTGCATAAATAAAAACGACAACCACTTGCCTTAAACATAAAATTTCTTCAGATTAACCGCATTCCAGCTTCTGGGAACAGTTTTCCCTTGGGTATCAGCCAATTGATATGCTCCCTTACCATGTACTTTGATGATCTGGTAAGGTCCTTCCCAGTTAGGACTCAAGCTTCCACTTGATTCTTGTCTGCTGACTTCGTTTTTGCGCAAAACCAGGTCACCAACCTTAAAGTAGCACTGTTTCACTTTGGAATTATAATACTGGGACACCTGCTGCTTATATTTAGCCATTCGGATCAGAGCAATATCTCTTTTCTCCTCCAGTTCATCTTTAGCATGCTTAATTTCCTCTTCTTGAACCTGATCATTATACAATGTTGCTCTGGGGGATGGCTATCCAATTTCTACTGGAATGACAACTTCACATCCGTAGGCCAGCGAGAATGGAGTTTCACGTGTTGACGTATTTGGGGTTGTCCTGTAGGCCCATAGAATGTTTGGGAGGTGTTCCACCCAATGCTTACCTTCCTGCTCTAGTCTTTTATTTAAGCCAAGCTTGATATGCCTGTTAGTTTGCTCCACCTGTCCATTTGCTTGTGGATGACCAACAGAGGTGAAATTTTGCGTTATGCCCAAATCTGCACACCATTCCTGAACTCTGCTGTCCTCGAATTGGGTTCCATTGTCTGAAATTATGGTCTTTGGTATCCCATACCCGCATATCAAGTTCTTCCAGAAGAATTTTTTGATCTGTTTAGCTGTGATAGTGGTTAATGGCTCAGCCTCCACCCATTTAGTGAAATAATCAACGGCTACTACTAGAAATTTAAAACTTCCTGGTGCTGTTGGCAGTGGCCCAACCAGGTCGACACCCCATTGATCAAAAGGCCAGGCCGAGATAACTGGAGTTAATTTTTCAGGCGGTTGATGGGATAGATTACCATGAACCTGACATGACCTACATGCCAAGACTAACTCCTCCGTATCCTGCTGTATTTTAGGCCAATAATAGCCAAACAACATGCATTTTCTAGCTAAAGCCCTTGATCCCATATGGTTTCCACAGATCCCCAGGTGGATCTCTCTCAACAGGTAATTGCCTTCTTCTATAGTAACACAACGTAACCAAGGGGATATGAATGATTTTCTATACAGGATATCATTGAATAGGGCATACCTATCAGATAAGTGTTGGATTTTACGAGCTTGCATTTTGTCCCCTGGTAGCTGGCCGTCTTTTAAATATGATACAATGGAATCCATGCATGTTTCCTTCAGTGCGATCGGTTGTACCTCAGATACTTTATATCTAAGTTGGCTTAATTGCTCGATCAGGACCTTATTGTCTGACAAGAAATTCGATGCTAACTTGGACAAGGCATCTACTCAGGTATTCTGTGAACTGGAGACCTGCTCAATTTGCACTTCTCGAAACTGGTTTATCTTTGATTGGGCCAGAGCTAAATACTTTTTCATAGGCTCCTCCTTTGCTTCATACTCTCCCCTGATGTGGTTTACTACTAGTTGAGAGTCACTGTATACCTTGAGTTGCCTAACTCCCAATTTTAGAGCTAAGTTCAAACCTGTAATCAGTGCTTCGTATTCTGCTTCGTTGTTGGTTGCGTGGAAGTTAAAGTGCAAAGCATAAGGGAACTCTTCACCCTTTGGACTTATGAGGAGGAGACCTGCTCCTGACCCGCTCTTACTAGATGATCCATCAACGAACAACTTCCACTGGCCTGATTCTTTTGGACGCACTTGCTGATCGATAGAAATAGATTTCTCTTCGGCCAGAAAATCTGCTAGAGCCTGAGCTTTCACAGCGGTTCTTGGTCTGTATTCCAGATCGTACCCTGCCAATTCGACGACCCATTTGGCTAAGCGACCTGGAATATCTGGCCTGCTCTGTATTTGCTTTAATGGCTGATCAGTCAAGACGACCACCGGGTGACTCTGAAAATAAGATCTTAATTTCCTGGACGCATGTACCAATGCTAGTACCAATTTCTCCGCATCTGAGTACCTCACTTCAGGTCGATGTAAGGATTTTCTCGTGAAATAAACTGGCTTCTGGAGTGTATCCTGTTTCCTAACCAAGACAACACTAATGGCCTCATCACAGACTGATAGATAGAGGTATAACACCTCTCCTTCTTGTGGAGATGTCAGAGTTGGTAATTCCAACAAATATTTCTTCAATTCATCGAAAGCTTGTTGACAATCTGCCCCCCACTGAAATGGTGTTGCTTTCCTTAAAATTTTAAAGAAAGGCAATGCACGCTGTGCTGAACGTGAAAGAAATCTGTTCAATGCTGCTAATCTTCCAGTTGATCTTTGAACCTCTCTAATATTGGTGGGTGGTGGCATTGTCTTCAGAGCATCTAACTTATCTGGATTGGCCCTGATTCCATCCTTAGAAATCATGTAACCCAGAAATTTTCCAGACCTGACACCAAAGGCTCATTTCTTGGGATTCAGCTTCATTCTGGCATTTCGAAGTACTTCACAGACTTCTTTGACATCTTGCAAATATTGATCTAAAGTCCTGCTTTTGATCAGTAAATCATCAACATAGACTTCCATGGACTTGCCTATCTGATCATGGAAAATTCGATTAACTGCCCTCTGGTAGGTGGCACCTGCATTCTTCAGCCCAAATGGCATGGTTACATAATAATATGTCCCGAACATAGTTATGAAGGCTGTTTTCTCTGCATCTTTTAGGTCAATAAAAATCTGGTGGTACCTTTTATACGCGTCCAAGAACCCAAAAATCTCAAAACCCACAGTCGAATCCACCAGCCTGTCGATTCTGGGTGAAGTATAACTGTCCTTAGGGCAAGCCTTGTTCAAGTCCGTAAAATCCACACACATTCTCCAAGATCCATCTGACTTCTTCACTAAGACCGGATTGGCCAACCATTCTGGGTAAACCACCTCCTCGACAATTCCTGCCTGCTTTAACTTTGCAACTTCTTGTTCAATGACTGAGATCCGTTCTGGTGCAAAATGTCTCTTTTTTGATGAACTGGGGGCCTTCTTTGATCCACGTTTAAACTATGGACAATAAATTCTGGTGATAAACCTGGCATATCATCTGTTTTCCATGCAAAACGTCTTCGTACTCGAGCACATCACATTAACGCATTTTTATAGGGTGCCGGAATCCATGAACCTATCTTGATAGCCGACTCGCTCCTTGTTTTCAGATTTGAACGACCTCGATCGATCTGCGATACCCAAGTTTTTTCTTCCTCTGGTAATAATTCCTCAAGAGTTACCTGCTGAACGAGTTGTTTTTTTACCAACTATAGAGGTGTAGCAGCTCCTGGCTACTTCCACATCTCCTTTAATCTCGACCGGTCCAGAATTGGCTGGAAACTTCATCATCTTGTTATGGTGGGAGATAACGACTCATGATCGATGATTGCTTGTCGTCCCATGATGACATTATAAGCTGAGGGTGCTTTAACCAAAATATAATTTACCATGAGGGTCCTGCCCCTAGGTAATTTACCATAAGTTGTAGGTAACATGATCATGCCCATAGGATGGATAGGTGGGCCTGCGAATCCGAACAGAGGTGTGGATACTGGTGTTAAACTGGAATCCTTCAAGTTCATGGCCTGGAAGGCCCTGTAATACAAGATGTTAACAACACTTCCTGTATCGACGCAAATTCTTTTTACCCAGTTCTTATTGATGACGGCCTCAATGACCAGCCCTTCATTGTTGATGACCAGTGGTAATGGATCCTCTGGTCCGTACTTCACCTCACCTGATATTTTTGACGCTTACTGAGGAATCGATCGACTCGTCTCGACTTGCCTGCGGCTGTTGTCTCTACTTCCTTTTCACGACCGTCCGTCTAGGACCTCCCATAATTGTATTGATAGTTATACTGGACGGTTATCGATCGACCCGCCCCGATCTGGGGATTCCTTGGTCTTCTCGGTTCATTGTTCCTGTTTCTGTCATTTTGATGTGTTCCTCTCCTGAACTCTCTGTGCCCCCTAGGCTCCTCGTTACGAGATCGGTCAATTACCTCGTCAAGTCTTCCTTCAATAGCGGCTGCATCAATGTCCCTGATCAACTCCCTACAAAACTGTATATCATGACCAACATCCTGGTGGAACTTACAGAATTTGGTCTGATCTGGCTTTTCCCTGGGTCCCTTCATGGGAAGTGGAGTTCTCGCTATGCCTTTACGTTCCATAATGGCCAGAATTTGCTCTCGTGATCTGTTCAATGGGATTAAGTCTCTGTCCTGCAGAGCACCTCTTTTGCCCAATCTATAGGTTATGGGTGCCTGCACCCTATCCCAAACCGACTTACGCTTTTTATCAGATTTCTCTTCTGCTTATCCCTTTCTCTGATCTCCTTTTTCCAACTCGCGCTTGGCACGATTAGCTTCTTCACCCTGACAGTGCTTGAAAGCGATTGCCGAGCATTATTCCATAGTTTTGGGGATTTTCCCGTTTAACTTTGCATGTAACCTCCCATCTCATAGCCCTACTACGAATGAGGCTACCAGAAATCGATCATCCACATCAGCCACCTGGGTTGATTCTGCATTAAACCTCTTGATGAATTGTAGAACCGCTTCATCGGATTTTTGCTTAATGGTGAGCAGATGAGTACTGTTCCTTTGAAACGGCCTTGCAGCGATAAACATACTCATGAATTTCTTTGTTAAAACTGTAAAGCTGGTGATAGATCTGTACGCAACTTGTTAAACCAGTCCCTAGCCCTTCCAAATAGGAGTGCGGGAAAAGCTTTGTATTTCATTTCGTCTGGGGCGTTGTATAACTGCATATGCGCTATATACTGATGCATATGATTATACGGGTCTTTTGTTCCATCATATGGACTGATTTTGGGTATCTTGAATCCTCTAGGACAGGGGTATGCTTCAACATGCTCTACAAAGGGCGAAGCCAGATGGAACTCATCCTCCTCATCTTCTAGCATTGCATCCAATTCTGCCCTTGCTGCCTCATCCACTTGACGAGTTTTGCTCTTAACAACACGGCAACTAGATTCTGCAGCTTCCTTATGACCACCCCTGTTTTCTGGTGATAACTGCCTTTCTTCTCCAAAAGTTTCTACCTTTTCCTTCCTTTTTCTCACACATTCGAAAAGAACCTGAAAATCTTGATCTCCCATTGTCTTTAAAGCATCCACTAGGAGTTGTTTCGCCATTTCCTTAGGATTTGGTTGATCTTCTGGTTGTTTTTCTGGATTTTTTTTTCTGGATCTTGATCCGTATTTTCGGATTATGCGAGGACCTGCGAGATCCTTCCTTGTTGATTTTTCTTAGATTTCATGTTCTTTACTCTGTAATCGCCACTAGAAACAAAAAAGCGCCTCCTTCCAAAGTGCCAATGATCGAACTAAGAATGAAGCAGGTAAACAATCGGGTTTTTCTTGCTCTAGGATTGTAAGGAGAGAGTAATTGTTGTTATCTAAATGGACTGAACTTAAGGAATAAGCTGCCTACGTATCCAAATATATATTTGGAATCAAGTCCAACCGTAGTTCAAAGCGGTTATCCATGATATCTTGGGGTTAGTGGGCGGTTATGTAGCCCCCCATGTCTTCACGTACATATATGCTTTTCATCCCAGATGGCTTCTTTTGACCAGGGCCCGCCCGGTCTCGATCTATCGATTAGGGGACCTTACGATCGGTCCGGCTGCTTGCTCTATCTCGGGACTCCGCTCGGCACGATTAGGAATCCTATCCAGTTGATTCGCCCATCTGGCCGTGCTGGCTTCCAGGTTAGATAGGGCTCTATCCTGTCCTGCTGATCCATTATGTATGCACTTGACACGTGGACCGATTCGGGTCATCCCCAATCAGATACTCAGTTTTATAGTTCCGTCATCCGATAAACTGATAGTACAGTCGAACGTTGTAAAGGAAGCAATTTATTTGGATGAAATACTGACACAGCAGAACGGTCAGAAATATATCCGTTACAAGATAGACGTTGATACAATTAGAATACAAGCCAAGTAAACGTCGGACCTCACACTATAAATAGAGGACTTTGCACCAAGGATTAAGAAGAATGGATATAGAGATTTAACAAGAATTAACGTGTGCATTAATCATTCGAATTACTATCATCCTTGCGCTATAACAAGATCAAATCAAGAAATTCTTCAAGTGTTCAAGCTACCAAGAATTTATCAAGAATCAGACACTTTGAAGAACCACAAATGAGAATCAATTCTCAACCCAACTTTGATTCTACATCAAAGGTTTAGACTGTGAAGCAAACCGGGAAGGTTTTGTCAAGGACAGTTGTGACAAGCAGTCGGGCAGACTGTGTTTGTGGTGGTAGCTGGTCAAGAGGCAATTCAACCCTCTAAGGACCAGTGTTCAAGCAATTGAAGAACAACAATTCTACCTGTTCTACAACTTTTTAGATAGTGAAGCTAGGGATTAGCCAAGGACTATTGTTTAGGACTTTTTGTAAAAGTTCTCCTCAAGAAGTTCTAGTGGAATTTTCCTCCGCACCACAGGGAAAGAGAGGACGTACAGGATTACACCACCTGGAACCTCTATAATAATTGCCTTATTTACTTTATGCATTTATTTATTTACTCAGCATCTACTTACAACAATTTGAAAATTGATTGTTATACATTTCATTGTTCACAAACTGACATTCATCAGAATTCAGTTTACCAAACTCAGTTTTCATAAAAGAACAACAAGATCAAGAAAAAGGCTAGAATTATATCCGCTGCGGTTGACTCAGTTTTGATTAAGTCAGTAGCTCAGTCAGCTTAACTCCACACAAGTTTTTAACTGAACCATAATTTGTTTAAAATCCAGCTTAGGGAAAAATTTTAGTGACAAGTTTATTCACCCCCCTCTAAACGTGTGTTAGCCTTTTCAAGGGACCAACAATTGGTATCAGAGCGGTGTTCCTTTGACAAGATATCATTGCTCCATATCTCCTCTAGTTGTTCTCATTTGAAAGCTCAATTCCAGTTAATTTACTATCAGTCTTCACTCACTCACAATGGATAACAATCAATATGCGAGACATATGCTTATGTGCAACATGGACAGATTTGACGAATATAAACGTCGTATGCAGGCGTTTCTAGCAGCTACACATGTTGAAATGATGGAAGTACTCACTCATGGACCAATTCAGATCACTCACATGCAAACTGTTGATGGACAGCAAGTTCGAGTTGCAAAGCCCAAATCCGAATGGACTAGGGATGATCGTAAGCGAAACAATCTCAACAATGTTGCTATGGATTTTATCCTCAGAACTCTTGATAGCAACATGTACTTAAAGGTGAAAGAATGTACAACTGCCAAGGAATTGTGGGACAAACTACAACTTGTTTGTGAAGGAACAGATTCAATTAAGGAAAATAAAATCTCTGTTGCAAAACTAAAGTTTGAGAATTTCAAGATGAAATCTGGAGAAACCATTGATCAAATGGAAACAAGATTCAGTGCTATCATGGATGAATTAGATCTACTCAAGATTGAATACTCAAAGAAAGTTATCAACACAAGAATCTTGAAGGCATTACCAATATGCTAGAAAATGAAAGTCACTGCTATGGAAGAATCTAGAAGACTTGACATAGAGGATTCATTCAAAATTTTCTCAGACCTGAAAGCTTATGAATTAAGTGAAGATTTTACAAGTACAGCTGGAATAATCAAAGCTCTGGAGGAACCAAAGACCACAGCATTTGATTAGCATCAAATGATATTCAAGAAAACTCATCAAGCAATCTTCATGAATTGGATTAGATGGAAGAACATATGGCTCTAATGATGAACAGAATTCGGCGAATGAAGAGTGGACACCCAGTCACTCAAAAGTTCATCAAGAGGACTCCTGAGAAAAGAAAAGATGATGAATATCTCTGTTTCAACTGCAAGAAACCCTGACATTATAAAAAGTGAATGTCCGAATCGACCAAGAAGACGCCACCAAGAAGAGTAGGTAGAAGAGCACTCCTGCTTTGGAGATGAGTCAGATTATGAAGCAGGTACTGAAAAACTATCAGATGACACAACTTTAATAGCACACATGGAAGATCCAAATGAGGTATGTGAATCCAATTCTAAATATTCCTCAGCTCAAATTTCCATGCAAAATGCGTGTTCTTCGACTGCTGACTCAAATCCAAAAAATCTAGAATTAGAAGAAACTCTTGACGAATTGATGAATCAGCTAGTAACTATTCAAGCTGGTTATGAATTGACGTGGCCTTTTCTAGTGCTAATACCAGTCCTTAACCGACAGTGTATCGGGTCAAACTGTAGTGCTAGTATGGTGAGTCAGAGTATCGTATCCTCAGGGAACTTAGTAATTCTTCTAAGTGTGGTTAAACACCAAAGAGCTGTTATTAACTCGATCTAAATCTCAGTTTTATAACACAGATCACTACTATTCTAGTCAACATAAAATAAATACGTAATTTAAAAGTTATTCTAATATAATATATATAGATATATAAATATATATAGATGTACATAAATTGCAAAGTATATATATAGATATAAATATATAGATGCCAAATATATTATTAGAGAACTAGCCAAAGTTTATATAATTGATTTATACGATCTTTTCAGTGAATGGAATGTGCTCGATCTTTCCTTTTATATTAGGTTCAATTGAGTAAATGAAACGGTGCACTCCTGAGGTTAACAATTCCTCCTCACATAAGCGTACGAAATTGTCATATGTCCATTGTCATCAGTCCAAGATCCACAACTGTTACGGTTTTTACGAGCAGGTGTCCCGAGTACGATTCTACCTTTGAATAAAAAGGAGTCATTCCGTTCGTCAAACGGTCAATTTTATTTAAAGGCTCCGGTTGTCAAGGCCGGACGATTCAACTTTCCGGTTTAAGTTTCAATTAAACTGATGATTTAACATTATTACGATCTCGAGTACAAATTTCAATAAGATTCATCTTTTTAGGACAAATCTGCCCCCGGGTAGGAAACTGGGTTCCGTTGTCACGTTATTCACTCGGCCAATTTTACCCTCCGGTTTTTCTATTAACGAGTTCATAACCTAACTATCGGCGTCAATTCATAATTAGATTATGAATTCTTTGAATCAAACTTTATCAATAGAAAAAGATTCAATTAACTCAATTTTAGTCAATTTTACTTAGACAACATTCCTTTACCGAAAAGATCGAAATAAAACGATTACATAACTTTGGCTAGTTATTAGATTTAGCCTACTAACATTATCTGAAAATAAAAACAAACATAACAAACATAAATACTTTAGAAATTTTACCCGATTACAACAATTGAATCGGAAAAGTCGTATTCTTCCGGATGCTACAACGACTTCAACAACATTGATCTTCCGATAATTTCTCGAGCATTATACGATACTACTTTATTTATGGCATAAGGCCTATATACATACCTACTACTAATAAAAGAGGTAAAGAAAATATATTTGGTATTTCATGTACTGCAATCTTTGCTCTATTTATAGGCAGATTTTTCCAAGCCGGATCGATCCGAGAAAGGGCGGATCGATCCGGGAATGAAAAATCTTATCCCCTGGATTTTTTTCTCTGCGCAGGGCCACATCTTTGGGTAATCATCATGTCTCTTCGGATTGATCCGAGGTAATTCCGGATCGATCCGGATAGATTTTTTCCAAACTTGATCGAAACTTGATAAAATCATAACTTGAGCTATGGATCTCCAAATGACATAATTCAAGATGCGTTGGAAAGCTCTTGAGAAGATCTACAACTTCCTGAAGGACGTTTCTTCAGAAAATGCCTTTTGATGGGCCATTTGTTCGTCGAAAATATAACTTGATACGGTGTCACGAACCATTGATCCACTTGAACTTTAAAACTCGTGGCACTTCCTTAATTCATTCAAAAGATATGATTTTACTCCAAAAAGTGTCGTCACTCGGGGTCTTGGTTTACCTAAGATCTGTAAATAAAATACCAAAAATACCCACGTGAATCGACACGACACTCGGTTATTAACCCGGTACAAAATTTATAACTTTTTATCATTTTTACTAGATTTTTATAGTATTTAGATTTATTCATAACTATTAATATTTTATAAGATTATCGTTATAATTACTTATATTTTATATAAAAGAGTCGATAATGTATATAAAACATCGTAATTTTTATCATATAAATGTTATACATCAACTACTCCCCACTTAGCTCTTTGATCGTCCTCGAGCAAAATAAGCGGTAATATATATAAAAATGACGATAAAAATAATATACGTGGTAGATTATATTTCAAATTAGTAAAATATCATTTCAATATTATAACCATATTAATTATATCTTTCTTAAAAATTAACAAGATAAAAAGTGTAGATAACTTTGATAAATTATTTATCAACTATTATTCAAATGAAATTTCACAAAATCTACTCAATAAATATAATTAAAATTCTAGAATTATTTTCCTATCTCAACTTGTATGAAATATTTGGAATCAAAGACTAAGTCAAGTAATTGACAAAATGGCTTATACTTTTAGGATGGGACATTGGTTAATCGAAAAAGATAGAAAAGGAAATCAAAAAGAGAAAGAGGCAAGTAAATGCGTACTTTACACCTTCACGTTTGATCAAAAACAATCTCGATTAATAATATCCTCTTATTCCAACTAATTTTCAGATTTTCTCTCTTCTTTTTCAATATTAAGAACTAAAAGCGTGAGTGTGTAGAAAAATCAAATTTACAAGCATTGCTTCATCAAGATTGATCGGAGTAATACTCTTTCGATCTAAAATTACGAGTCCGGTTTCCTTAAACTCGTAATCATTCTTGAGATCTTATGATTCAATTTTTATCGGGAGCTTTATACCTCATAGTGATATAGGGCGTTTACAGATAACACCCTCTTTGCACTCAAATCATTGGAAGTCGCTACCGATTTTTGTATTTGTCGATCAAAGATAAGGAAGATACAGTATTCGATTACATTGTAAATATGGTGCTTCGTTCTTATATATATCTCTCTCTTTTTTTTTTTTTTTTTTTCACCTCAGCATACACCATTCTTAGCTTCACATGTTCCATCATCTCCTTTCATAAATGCTTACAAACTCGTGGGATTTTTAGGAAATGTAAACCAAAATAAACCAAGGGTCGGTTATAATAAAAAATGGCTATTTCGAGTGAGGTCTTAATCACTCTAATCAAGGCTGAGGTAATTTTTGTGGTGTCAAAAATCTCATCATTCCTAATCCGATTCCATATTCATATTTCGTTTTGCAAAGAAAATTATTCTAAAAAAATTCATTATAAATATAAGTATTTCCATTAAATTTCATATGAAATTTACTTGATAATATTTATGTATAGTTACATATACTTAAAATCTTATAAAAATCTAAAATTGACATATATAATATAATTATAATATATCAAATTTACTTTACTTAATTAAAATCTATTCTTACCAAATTATACTATTTTTATTCATATTAATTATATATTATCTAGTTATTTTGATCCAAGACAAATTAAACTAAGTATTAAGCAATTAAGTATAACTTTATATAAGAAAATTTTAATTTGTATTTACTAACTTACCTCTACTCCCCACTTACGAAATGGCATCGTCCCGATGTTCAGAGAGTAAATAAAAGTAGTTCGAAAATAAAATTAAAATTTTACACAATTTTGATTTTTTTATTATTTTTTATTTTTTATTTTTATTTTTTAACAAACATATATTATTTTGATTAAAGTAAATGACATATATATTAAACATTAAGGAAACTATTACAAACTAAAAAAACGATTAAGCGATCAACTTAAACGACTATCACATAAAAACATAAAACTTAAGCGATTATCAAACCGTAGATGAACATCCGGGAGTATCCACCGGAAGTAATCCTAGCGAGAATCACGAGATGGAAAAATCTCGTCGATAGTAAACTCAGCACGTGATTGATTGGACACAAAGATGAGAGATAACCAGGCAAGCGGTAAAGGTCTTCCCCTATTACGCCTCTCTCTCGCAAAATTAATTGCAGTTTTAAACATCAAAACTCCCCAATCAATGTATGCTCCGATGGTTAGTGCATACAACAGCAGCATTTCATCATCCGTAACCCCATAAAAATCTCTAGTTGGATAGATCCGAGAATTAATGAAGCGTTTCCACGCCCTTAAATGAGGGGGTAAGGCCAGAGTTGAAGAATCATAGTTATGATCAAACAACGGAAATATGAACCGAAAGGATTCTCGCGATGACGATTTACAACATTATACGAATCTCCAAGTTCCCAAAGAAACTCGAAGTGTGGGTTTCGATCAAAAGTACATAGTGGGATTTGATAGATTTGATTTATGATGACTGGTGAAAATGAAATAACGATTCCCCTAACTGTAATAAGTTGAGACGAGGCTACTGACGTTATCTCAGTGAGAGACGCATAAAAATCTCTGACAATCGAAATGTTTATTCTACCTCTGGGAGTCCTAATCAACTTTTTCCATCCGCAACCTCGGATTAGATTTCGTCCCCACTGATCAATTTTTTCTGTGTTTAAGCCTTTCTCCATCAGAATAGGAGAACGGACGAAATTTAGATGTCTCGGGACGTCATTATGAAAACAAGAGGCATGCCCTTCAGGAACCACACCATCAGGCGTATGTGGTTCGTAACTATTAACCGAGGGAGAGGAGCGGTTAGACATTTCTGACACAGATATTTAAACTAAGCTAGATAGAGGGAAAGAAGAAATGAGCAAAGGTCAAGGCTGCTGCTCTTTCCTTTTATAGAAATAAATCTATCAAGCAAAAGTAGAAAAGATCTCTTGTTTTGGCGTTTTTGTACTTGCCGGATCGATCCGAGAAAGGGCCGGATCGATCCGCCTCCGAACTAGTAATCCTGTCGGTCGGTACACTTTCAGTCGGATCGATCCGTAAAAGGCGGATCGATCCGAACACTCTTGTTCACGCAGACGAGTTGATTTTGCTTGTAAAATGCCTAGATTTTTCTAGATGACACGTTTTCTCCCTATCTTTGGTTCATTTTCATTGTGTTATAACCATAAATTTTACTACACGATGCGTAATACCATAATATGTAACGAAAACATGAAGATCGTATTAAAATAAAATCCTACCAAAATCAAAATAACCTAAAATTTTACGAAAACGAAATTGTACGGAAAATAAAATGTTTCAATGTCAAAAATCATAGAATGTTTAAAATTACTCCTCTTCATCACTCATCTCGACGTGGCTTGAACTTGGCATAGCTTGATAACGGGTCGATTCTTGGGATGGATTTTGAAAATAAGTGGACATCCGTACCGAGCTATCTAGTCCCATCGAGCTCATTTCTCTCGTAATATCAGAAAAAGTGCTTCCCCATCCCGTCGTGGTATGGCCAAATGATCCAGATCCAGCCCATTCGGATGTCGCGCATTTGCCGTAGTACTGTCGAAAAATCCCTACACCACTAGTTTGAAATCCAAAAGAATGTGGCATTTGTTGGAAGTCTGAGCGAGGTGGCATCGGTGGAATGAAATCGGGTAAGGTATAAGGCTGGGTTTGGCATTGCGGAATATCCATCTCGGCATAGGTAGGGTTTTGCAGTATATTAATTTCATATATACCTCGCATGCCTTGGCGTAAATCTTGGACCATAATTTATTCCTTTCCGCAAAAAGACCATATTGGCATTAGCACGATGAACATCATATGCCATGGATTGAAACATGTCGTAAGTGATGGTATTCGGAAGTTGAGTTTGAGTTTGACTGGATGAAGGAGGGACAGCAGTGGGTGGAGTAGGCTGAGGTCGTCTACGGTTAGGGTCCAAAAAATCTATTCTTCCTGCCGGCCTAAGTGGTAAACTAGGACCTATAAGTGTGTCATCCACCATCATCAAATTATCACTTGGGAGCTCACGGACACCTATCTGGCGACACAAGGAAGAAATAAAACATGGAAAAGGCATGTGACTGCCGGGTCTAGCATTCAGGGCAAATTCCTTGGCCCTTCTACACATTACTCTGCCTACATCCACAGGTATATCATTGACCATAGCCCAAGCAATACACAAATCCTCTTTACCAAAAGATGTAAAATGTCGAGTAGGGTAAAGAGTGTGACTAATAAAACGTTTAATGGCTCTCATATCCCGTATACATTTGCCATAAGAAAACTGTTTTCATGCCAGGCAATGATGGGATCTAACTCATTACAGGCTAGTGATACAATATAATCAAAGTCTGCGAGCTCCTCTAAATTCCATCTGACATAATAATCCTCACTCTACGGTACATCGGGAATACCATAAATAGCATTTATAATGTGAGAGTAAGCGGTGCATTGTCCTAGTTCTTAGGTTGTGAAGTTAACTCACCATCTTCGTAGCATTGTGAGTTGCTACCAAAGAATAAAATTCAGCTACTAAGGTTGTGTTAACTTCTCCCGACCTTAAACTAGCTAACTCCAAACCTGCATCGTCTTTCAAAAATTTCTTTTACCTCCCTTCCCAAATCTTTGAAATCTAAGCCCTCTCTATTGCAACTAAACACTTTCCAAATTTATTTTTCAATGCTTTCTTAGGCTGCAAAGCAGACGCGTTCTTTCAAAACTAAGCGCCAATTCTTCTTACGTTAAAGGTCACAGTTTTATAACCGGATTTGGGTTGGGATATTAGGTTTACGTTTTTACTAGCTTTCGATGATTCGGCCATTCTACGATAGTGACACAATAACAAAACAACAACAAAACAAAAGAAACAACCAAAACAACACAAATGAGTAACAAATTAAAAAGTTGCTTAGAAAAAAAACGAAATTAACAAAATAATTGACTACAATGTTACCTTCCAAAGCTTAAAAGGTTGAAATTTGGCCGGAAACGATGAAAATTCGCCGGAATAGGTTGCATAGGCATTTCATGTTTTTTAGATACATTTCCCCATTTTTGACAAGACTCACAAGATTTAACATACTTATAAGCATCTCTATATAGTGTAGGCCAATAAAAACCACATTGTAAAACTTTAAAGCGGTTTTCCAACCTCCATGATGACCTCTCGCCTCACGATCATGACAAAATGATGAAATACTTAAAATTTCATTATCAGGCACACACTTTACGATTATCCCATCCGAACATTTACGGAAAGGTCCGGTTCCTCGGTAATAAAATTTTAAGTCATAAAAGAATTTCTTCTTCTGCCGCCAAGTCCAACGAGACGGAATATAATCACAGGTTAAGTAATTAATGATATCTCCAAACCAGGGTGATATTTCCTTAGAAGGAATTCTATTCTTTAATAACTGCATGGTCAAAGGAGTATCTATTCTAAGCGGTTGTTCATCGGAAATGAATCTTTAATTTCTATTCCTTTCTCAACATCATTTTCCATTCTACTTAGATGATCTGCTACTACATTCTCACTTCCCTTTTTATCTTTAATTTCAATATCAAATTCTTGAAGTAAGAGAATCCATCTAAGAAGACGTGGTTTCGCATCCTTCTTACTTAGTAAATACTTCAAAGTTTGAATAGTGCAGTATAAATTATTACCTTAGAACCAACAATATACGATCTGAACTTATCTAAGGCAAAAATTACGATAGCAGGTTCTTTTACGTAGTTGTATAGTTCGGTTGAGTGCGGTTAATGTATGAGATGCATAGTAAATAGCTTTGAGAATTTTGTTATATCTTTGACCTAAAGCGCTCCTGACTAAATCACTCGGCATCACACATAATCTCAAATGGAAAATTCCAATCACGGTGCTACTAGCACTTTCGCTGCGATGAGTCAATCTCGCTTTTAAGGTCCGAAAAGCTTCCTTACATTTACCATCAAAGTTAAAAGGTACTTCCTTTTAAGCATGACTTAGAGGCTTTGCTATCTTTGAAAAATCGGCAATAAATCTCTATAAAATCCTGCATGTCCAAGAAATCCTCTTAGAGTCCTTAGATTAACTGGTGGTGGTAATTTTTCAATTACTTCCACCTTGGCTTTATCAAGTTCAATTCCTATTTCAGAGATTCTATGGCCTAGGACAATTCCTTCTCATACCATTAAATGACATTTTTCCCAATTTAAAACTAAATTGGTATCCTCACAGCGTTGTAACACTTTTTCTAAGTGCGACAAACATTTACCAAAAGAATCACTACTACAAAAAAGCATAAAGATCACGGTTTTTAAGTGTGATATATTTACATTAGTCACGGCTTCCAAAGTGTGGCATATTGAGGTGTGACATAAAGTACTTTAACTCAATCACAGTTACAAACTGTGATCTATTATAATAATTATCACACTTAAAACCCGTGATCTATTATAGTTGGTATCACACTTAAAAACCGTAATCTATTATAATTTCATCACATTTAAAAACTGTGATATATTATAGTAGTTATCATAGTTAAAAACCGTGATCTATTATAGTTGTTATCACACTTAAAAACCGAGATCTATTACAATTAAAACACATTTTAAAAATGTGATCTATTTTAGTTGTTATCACACTTAAAACCGTGATCTATTATAATTTAAATCACACCAATAAAAGTGTTTTTTTCTTCAAAAACAATATATAAGCACACATATTTTTGTCTTTGTTGGCACTCGAACCGGATACTCTCGGATTAACGAGCCACACTTATTACCACTAGACCGATGTTTTCTTTCTTCTAATTTTCGACCACACTAAACTAAAATCTCATTATAAAATACCATATTATTTTAATCACAAGTAAAAAGCGTGATTCATTGATTTTGTCTCATTTTTCCTAAAAACCGTGATAATAAAAATCGTGATATATTTTAGTTGTTATCACACTTAAAACCGAGATCTATATAATTTCAACACATTTAAAAAGCGTGATCTATTTTAGTTGTTATCACACTTAAAATCGTGATCTATTATTGTTTTATCACACTTAAAAACCGAGATCTATTATAATTTCAACACATTTAAAAGCGTGATCTATTTTAGTAGTTGTTATCACTCTTAAAAACCGAGATATATTATAATTTCAATCACACCTAAAAAGTGTGATCATTCTTTTTTTCAAAACGAAATATACGCACACATATCTTTTGTTGCCACTGGGACTCGAACCGGATACTCCGGATTAAGGAACCACACTAATTACCACCTGGCCGATGCCCACTATATTATCATTTTCAACCACACTAATCTAAGATATGATTATAAAATATCATATTTTTTTAATCACGATTAAAAACCGTGATTGATTGATATTCTTGTCTCGAGCTTTTCTTAAAAACCGTGATAATAAAACTATGATCTATTTTAGTTGTTATCACACTTAAAACCGAGATCTATTATAATTCAACACATTTAAAAGCTGTGATTTATTTTAGTTGTTATCACACTTAAAAATCGTGATCTATTATAGTTGTTATCACACTTAAAAACCGAGATCGATATAATTTCAACACATTTAAAAACTGTGATCTATTTTAGTAGTTGTTATCACACTTAAAAGCCGAGATCTATTATTATTTCAATCACACCTAAAAGTGTGATCATTCTTTTTTCACACCTAATAACCGTGATAAAAAATTTAAGTGTGATATATATACATTTTACTTGTCTCGGTTCTTTTAAAAGTGTGATTCTTATCTTTAGATAAGTGTGATCTATATCTCTTTTCTTATTAGTGGAAATAATTTGTCTCACTTTTTCTATAATTGTGACAAAAATATCATGAATTCAGTCACAGTTTAAAAATGAGAGTAATTGATATAATTTATCTCGCTTTCTCAATAACCGTGATAAAAATATCATACCAATTTAGTCACAGATTAAAAGTGTGATAGTTTGGTATAATTTATCTCATTTTTTCAATAACTGTGATAAAAATATCATATCAATTACATCCATTGTTTTAGATGTGAGATTGATATATATAATTTATCTCGCTTTTTAGAAACCGTGATGTAAATATCTTATCAATTCAAGTACGTTTAATAATGAGATTAATTGATATAATTTATCTCGGTTTTTCAATAATCGTGATGAAAAATCATATCAATTAAGTCACACTTTAAAAATGAGATTGATTAATATAACTTATCTCGAGATTTTCAATAAGCGTGATAGAAAGTCGTAAGTGTGATATATATATTTTCGTTGTCTCGGTTTATTGAAAGCGTGATTGTTTTCATATCTTAAGTGTGACATATGTCCAATTTTGTAGTAGTGAATCTCCGTAAACACTAAAGTCGTCCATAAAAATTTCTAAGAATTTCTCAACCATATCGGAAAATATAGCCATCATGCATCTTTGAAACGAGCAGAGAGCATTACATAAACCAAACGGCATTCTTTATATGCAAAAAGTTCCATAAGGACAAGTGAAAGTAGTCTTTTCCCTATCTCTAACAGAATGAAAATCAGTAAATAACTGAATAACCATCTAAGAAACAAATAATATTTATGACCACTTAAACGCTCCAACATTTGAACTATGAATGGAAGTGGATGATGATCTTTCTTAGTATGATCATTCAGCTTCTAAAATCAATGCACATTCGATAACTGTAATTTCTCTTGTTGGAATCCATTCATTCCTATCATTCTCTTTCACCGTGAAACCTCCTTTCTTTGGTACTACTTGAGTTGGACTTACCCATTCACTATACGATATGGGAAAATTATTCCCATTTCTAATAGCTTAATGACCTCTTTCTTAACAATTAACCGCAAATTTGGCTGAGGCGGCGTTAGTGTTGAATACAAGGCTTAGCATCTTCCTTCGTAATTATCTTATGAACGCAAATCTCAGGCTAATACCTCGAATATCGGGCAATCGTCCATCCAAAAGCTTTCTTATGCTTTTTCAACATTCTAAGGTTGATCTTCTTGTTGCTCGCTTAAAAGTGATGAAATAATAATCGGTAATAGATTATCGTTTCAAGAAAAGCATATTTCAGATTTAAAGGTAACGGTTTCAATTCCGGTGTTCTTTGGCGGATCTTCTATTGACGATTTAAGAATTGGTCTTTCTAGTTCTAATTCCAAATACTTATGCCATGGTGGCTTAAAGGTAAAACTTTATGTATCTAAGGAAAGAATTATCTCTTTCATTTCAATGTCTTCTCATCTTCTTTATAGATGACGAGTTAAGCATTCTTCTAACTGTCTTCAAAAGTTGGTGACTGATTATCGTAGATGAATGAATATCTTCTATAAAAGAACACGATTCGAGGATGGATGATTCATAGCTTTGAAAATATTGAAAGCAACTTCATCTTCATTGACCCTCAAAATTAATTCTCCTTTTCGAACATCGATTAAAGTTCTTCCGTAGCTAAAATGGACGACTAGAATAAGAGGTCTGTTGAATAACCATCTTCCATTTCCATAACTACAAAGTCTACTAGAAAATAGAATTTGTCTACTTTAACCAATACGTCCTTAATAATTCCTTTAGGGTACTTAATCGATCTATCGCCATTTGCAGAGTCATTTCGATCTTAGTAAGCTTTCCTATGCCTAGCTTTTTATAATCCTCATAAGACATTAGATTTATACTCGCTTCCTAGATCACATAAGACCTTCTAAACAGTAAATCCTCCAATTTCACACGGAATGGTAAAACTACCAGATCTTTCGGGTTTAGGTGGTAACTTATGCTACAAAATCATGAACATTCTTCATTTAGGCATATATTCTCATATTCCTCTAATTTTTTCTTGTTTGACGTAATTTCTTTAAATTTTCCATAGGCAGTATATTAATCTGAGCTTCAATAATGAGGATATTAACTTCCGGCTTCTTCCTTTTCATCCTTGTTTTCATTATCTTCCA